>CM046877.1:535363322-536607347 GCA_025667525.1 Glebionis coronaria
TGTGGATTTTCTCCTGGAAAATAATAATGCGTCGTCTTGAAAAAGAAATAGTGACGAAGGTAGGAAAAGGAAGATTTCGGGATACAGCAATGTTGCAAAGAAATTTGTGTTAACACTGTATTCTAGGTATTAATATTTCATCACTTTTATAGTGTATGTTTTGATTCGTTCCCATTTGAAGCGCCATCTTCTATGCATAAACACAAGCATAATAATATCTCAAACACAATTTGAAACTATTTAACCGATGGTTCAAACAAAGGTTGTGCAAGTATGAACCCTGTAGGTGAAGGATAGGATAATCTTGGTGGGCTTAGTTCATACACATGTGGTGGGTTCATAGTAAGGCATGCTTCATAGATGGCGGGTGGGCCTGATGTGGTACTAGAGAGTGATCTCACAATAATAGCAGCCAATCTCCTTCATCATGTACACATAATTGTGTTACATTGAGGATTAATTATTTGTTATGATCAAAAACCTGCATAAATTTTGCATCTCTTTTGTATTGTTAAAGGATCATCAAGAAATTGAGATTAAAATGTTACGGGAGAGTGATAATAGAGGTTACTTCAGCAACTTCAGCGACTTTAGCTAGAGGGTGTATTTGCTTTTATCTTTATATATGTTTTAGCATTAAAGGTTTAGTGATATCAAAAGAAGGTAATTGAAGGTTCAAACTTTCTACATTATAATCTACTGTTCTATAGGAAAACATCTATGTATTTTTTTGTTTTATTATCGAACTAATAGTATCTAGATTATTACAGCGGGTGTGATGTATTTAATATATATTACCACCAGTATGAATGCTTAATAGATGCTTTACTAATATTAGTATATTACACAAATGCTCAACATCGGACCTTCAAAATTCAACTCCTGATTTTGGTTATATGTTTCTTTCCTCTCGTCATTTTGTGCTTTGGAACTGTTGCAAATCAGCTACACCATTGGCGAGCCTTTGATCATGGAAAGGTACACATGTATGTTCATTGTTCACAAAAAACTAATGGAATTAAAATTTTATGGCCTTTAAATGATTTTGTATTTAGGTCATCAAAAATTGTAACCAGCTGGCTGTTCGATTTTATAATAATTTACAGGTTACCACTTTCACACGATCCTGCATTGGCAATTGCTAACTGATTGTGCCTGTGAGCTTCATGAATTTATGCATGTAGTTCAATTACATTATAACTTTACATATATGTGTGTTTTAGCGTGATCAGACAACTTTTAATTCAGGTGTAGTTCTGTTTTGTAACATAGTAAGTAGATGGAATATCAAAACAGGATGCAAAACGTTGGATTTACTCCAAATAGTCCGAGTTTTAAATATGCAATTGATGGGTTAGCCAGAACAGGTGGTTACGGAAAAATGCTTAATGTAAACCCTGGTATGTTATGTACAGCTTCAAAAGACTCACCTTTTCATTTTTATCCAATTAAAATTATTGAAACTATCTAAAATCATTTGCAGCCCCTGGCTCCTCTTTCTATAGTAGAGCATCACTAGGAAAGTTCCTTTGTAACATTATGAGAAATCATTTAATAAAAGGGATGCGTTTTGCATATGTTGACCGAGTGATGGATTGATGGTTCTGTTATCCAAGAGTAAGAGTGAGTGACGGAGTCAATCTCATATTTGTTCTCTTTTTCATTATTCTCCCTTTAGAACTACTGACATTATATAAATTCGTTTTCAGGGCCCGTGGCTCCTCTTTCTGCAATAGAGTGTCACTCAAAAATCTCCTTGGTAACATTCTGAGATCATTTAATAAAATGGATGTTTGTTGCATATCCACAACGACATTTCAATGGTTACAATATGGAACGACATGGCCATATTGAAATTCTTGTGACAATTGTGATAAGCTTCGTGTCACTATTAAAGTTGGAGGAATATTTTATATTGAAACTTAACATGTGACACGGACCTTTGTTATGGAGTTCACTAAATATGAAGCACCCAGTGAAGGCCATTGGATACACTGCTCGAGACACTTCTTGCTTACTCTCTTTGATGAACTTCTCGTGATGCTATAATATGTTTAATCATAATTTATGTGGACTATTGTTAGTTATGTATTTGTTAGAAAATTTATAATTTCTTTTTCGTATTCTTGCCAATTCTATTTTTAGTAATAAAACCTTCATTTGTGCTTTTGTCAGATAACTTCATGTTTAGTGAAAATATACATGTGGAAAAGAGCAATTCTTCATTTAAGGTCCACTCTGCTCTTTTAACTCCATTCAAATTGTTCAAATAAAAAAAAGCTTCATTTAACTCACCTATTAGTTGTAAGTATACCATATCGTGGTTTGTTGTTACAAAGTTATTGACACTAAGAGGAATAAAATATCAAATTTTTAGTTTATCCAAGTCACTAAGACAATTGTCGTGTCATATGTGCCTTTGCCTATGTACTATGCACAACCAACTGCTGAAGCGTTTGTCATTACGGCTGCAGATCACTTGAACTTCTTGCAAGCCTGGCATCTTTAGACTGTTGGGGGCTGGAAAAGGCTTTGGTGTCTTTGTCACCAGTTATGTTATCCGCCCGACTTTCATGGGTGTTATTTTAGATACTTACAGTGAGACTTGGGGGTGTTTGGATTTCCGCTTTAGATGTGATTTTTTTATTTATTTTTCCATAATTATTTCAAAACTATTTTATGTGATATTACTTAATCTATAAAATTATTTTATCTTATTTCTTATTGATCCTTGTAACTAATATCATTGAACAACAAGAATTTCTTATATAGGAAGTACTGGTGATGTATCCATTCTATGTGGAGTCTTTTAAATAATTCTTCCTGTTGATTAAAAATAATCTCTTTTTGTTCTTCATTCAACGTATAAATGTTTACGATGTTTGTAATTCGTAAACGGTTAATTTATTCTTTTGATATTCAGTAAGCATGCTCGCCCATCGCGCGGTCTTTGCATTAAAAACAGTTACACTAAACAAACTACAAAATAACAAACGCTATGCTTAAAAAATAAAAACAATCATTTACAGAAGAAATAGAAACAATTAATTTCATAAAAAAATCTTGAACAACAAACACAAGTTATCACGACCAATAATGCATTAAACACAACTAAACTAAGACAAATATTTACTGAATAGAAAAAGTAAAATGATAATCAGAAGTCATACCCGTCCATCGGACGGGTTTTGCAACTAGTATATATATATATATATATATATATATATATATATATATATATATATATATATATATATATATATATATATATATATATATATATATATATATATATATATATATATATATATATATATATATATACATATATATATGCTGTAATTTGATTACATGATTGTTTGATGATTATTTTAATACTTATACGACGTAGATTGTCACAAGAAACCCTAACTCCCCTAGCAAATTAATCGAAGCTATTTCTGTAGGAATTCTAGTTATTACAAATCTAAAACCAAGTTGTGGATATTCACGATCCCAACAAAATGGTTGATATTCGTAGAAATGTTGGTATAGTTGATTATGATATTAAAGAAGAACTAGCGAGATTAAATCTGATATCTGTGTCATGACGATCTTTCCTTATAGAGTGGAGTTTGACAAAACCTTACCACCTAGAAAGGTGTCATCTGATTTGGTGTCACCTAATTCTTAAATTTGAAATCGAAAAGGTAAATGTTGTACCTAAGGCTGTCATTGGAACCATTACCCAAAAGCCTCATGCCACTAGTATCTTTCCGAGAAGTCTAATTGAACGTGTGAATCATTTCATACTAGTGACTCAGTTGATAACTATTGTTGTAAGAGCTATAGGATTGGAAATTAAGTGTTGTTCATGTCAAACTTTTATTGCCCCTTCAGGGTCTAAGAATAAGGTTGAAAGTATTGGAGAATGAAGTAGGATGTCGCATTGAGTATAAGTTGATTGAAACTTGAATAAAGTAAAACTTAACTCGTATGGAATATGGAATTGTTAAGGGGAAGTCGTTAAGTCCTGTGGTTGAATTATAAGGTTATAAATGATTGTTGGTTCGTGTTAAGGGTTGTTCCTAGGCCATTGTCCAATGACGAGGATGCCCAGTGTTCAAGAAATAAATTGAAGAAATCTTCTTCTGAATTGGGACCGATGGATCTTCTGGGACAAGTGGAACACCTAATGACTCTTGTAGATTAGTATTCATTATGGTATCTTTTAAAATCCCTAACTTAACTAAGACATCAGTTGGTAGGATGAGTCTTGGAATTGTATGACATGGCGGCACGTAATGTGTTACGGTATAATTTTTGACTTGTTTGTGATTAATGAAAACACTATCTTTGATTGCTAAACTCTACATGTATCGATGTTATCTATCTTTTATTGTTTCATCTTAATGTTCGCATTAGTGATGCAACCATTGAACAAGTACTCATTTAGGATAGAGTTGTGTTGTAGATTCTTCTCTTTGTATTCTTGAGTGCCATCGAGGTCATGAACCTCATGATTAATTGGCTAAGCTCATTTTCTATTATATTATAGTTAGTTCTTGGTGAACAACTTTTCATCACTCTTTTGCAAATCACTCATTGTTTATAAAGTTAAAACAGTATCCCTTGATAAAAATTGAATTTTCGTCACCATATGGATTATTCAAAGTGAGATTTATGAGTAATAGTTATCGAAATAAAGTTGTTTATGAAACACTTTGGAAAACTTAATTACTTCCATAACGAAGAACATCTCTGTAAATTCATTTTGATTCTTATTCCAGAATTAAGCATGAAAACATTTTTATTTTAAACATGATGACAAAATTTTGACGAACTGAGTATTGCATCGTTAATCCTAAAAATTGTATATAGTTGCGCGCCTACGTACAGTTTGGAAGCGACCATGCAAGTCTGATTAGTAGTCACCATGAAATTGTTAATAAACATCATATTTTCTTTGTAATTGTGAAGGATTAAATTTTTTTTATGAGATCTGCAAGAAGTGCAAAATAGGGACATATTGTTCGGGACACCTACATATGTGCCCATACTATTTTTCTGAATCGGATTTAATCATCTGTGGAAATTGTCTTATTTGACAATTGACCTCCCCTCCTTGTCCAATTCTCTCGTGGTGAGATTCTTTAGAAAAGTATCTAATTACCGAGCGTTGATACCCGACTGGGTGTATCGACGTTCCTATCATTTCTTTTTATTAGATTCCATTTGAATGACATGGGTAACGATCCGAGGTGATTTCGAATGCGTACTCAATTCATGAAAACATGGGATATATTCATATTCGTTAATGTTTCTGTCTTTATCTGATTTGAAATTCTCTCGCGTAAATTATGTGTTGACCTTACTCTTTTAATGTTAGCTATGTCTCCAGATATCCTTGAATTTGTGAAGGGTTATAAGTTATTATTAGTCTTTTGAAAAGTTCTCATCTTATCGACGGTAATAAAACTAGAAAGTTGATAATGCCAGTAGAATGGATTGATTGATTATGAAATGAAGACATTGTCTTAATTAATTGGAACTCGAGTGGAATTCCCCTAAAAGATAAGATGTTGATTATCAAAAGTGATCTAAATAATTCTTGATGGATGATCGTATCCTGCATTTAGGCTTGAAATTATACCATGAATATTTATGAACTAGTCATAGATCTTGTAATCTAGAAAGAACTTAAAGTAAATTTATTAAAAGATGTTCCTGTTATTTGAAACTTCTGAGGTATTTGTTGATGAATTACCTAGACTTTAGCCATTAAGGCAAGTTGAATTTGGTATTGATTATATTCCCGGTGTTGCACCTATGGCATGTGCACTATACATCAGCACCATCTGAATCAAAAGAATTACCGTGCAACTGAGAGAGAGTTGTCGGAGAAAGCTTTTATTCTACCGAGCTCGTCATCATGAAGAGCTATGGTGTTATCATTCCTTATATTTATTGATTACCGTGAACTGAATAAATTGACGATCAAAATTCATATCCATTACCCAAGATGGAAGATTTGTTCGATCATTTACAAGGTTCTAGCGTATATTCATAATTTGATCCACGGCATTGTCATAATCAACTTCGTGTCCGCAAAGAAGATTATCTATTCCAATCACTACATCCAGAACTCGTAATGAACATTATAAGTTTCATGTTATGTCGTTTGGATCGACCAATGCACATGTAGCATCTATAAATTTGGTGAATCACGTGTGTAGGCTGTAATTTGATAAATTCATGCTTGTAATCATTAAGGACCATCTGTTTGTTTCTAAGAATAACAAGGAGTTAGTAATCATTTGTAGACTGCCCTGTGTTGGCCGAGTAGTGAAAACTTGTACCTTGAGTATTTAACATATATTTAAGGCTTTATCCTTTACATTATTTGATCGTGTGATTAATGGTAATGGAATCTATGATGACTCTTCAAAGATCGGAGCCATAAAGGCTTTGGGTTATACCAAAAAGGAAGTGCGAAGATGTTTTGACAGATATTTATCGAAGGATTTTTAAGGAATTATTCCCTCATACCCAGATCATTTAACTAAAATCCCTTAGGAGTAGATGTATGTGTATACCTCAAGACAACCTAAGAGGGATTGAGGAAACCATTTAAACCATGACTTGGAATTTGGAACGAAAATTTTTGCTCTTCAACTAAGAAAATCTTGATCAAAGTATAAACAAAGATTTTTCGAACATTTACAAATCTTATTAATTATTCTCGAGAAATCAAAAAAAATCGTGTTAATTAAATTCAAAAAATTTATTTTTGAACATTTTTCTATAATTGGACGAACTGAGAGATTTAAAAAAATTACGTTTACGTTTCATAAAAATTAAATATTTATTATTTAATTACTTGTAATATTTATCGGCGCTTTAAACGTCGGATTGAGCAAAACTAGTAAAGATAATAGTTGATACGAAACTAAAACTTAGAGAATATGAAGAAAGAATTTCTGAGTGATTTTGGTTATGATATTTATTTCATCAGGGAAGGTGAATGTAGATACTGACATGTTATGTAGAAAGGATAAAGAATCAATTAGGATGTGTTCCTTAGTAATGACCGTGCCAAATAATTTGCCCGAGAAATTTAGAAATAACTGATGCTTGTAAAAAGGATAATATATAATAAAGAGTTTCGCGGCTAATGTGAACCATTAGAAATAAGATCCGATGGCGTTAAATGTTTAAAAGGTCGTTTGTGGTGACCTGAATATGGAGGATTCGAGATTTAGTCATGTTGGAATCTCATAAGATTATGTATTCTATTCATCCCATTTCTGATTAAATGTATCTTATCTGAAGAAGTTGTACTGATGGCCAAATATGAAAGCAGACATCGCAACATACGTTGGCACATGTCTAACTTTTGCGAAGGTCAAGGCTGAACGCCAAAAATCCATAAGGATTGCTTCTACAGCTTATAACTCTTGTTTGGAAGTCAGATAGAACCACCATGGATTTTTATCATAAATCTTCCAAGGTCATCATCTGGATTTGATTCGATTTGAGTCATCGTCGACAGACTGACCAAATCTGCTAATATCATTCCCGTTAATGATAGGTTCTCGATGGAGAAGTTAACTTTTTTGTATTTAAAGGAGTTGTGTAAGCATGGTGTGCCTGTATCGATCATCTCTATCAAGATCCTCGCTTTGCATCGAATTTATAGAGATTTCCTCAGAAATCGTTGGGGACGAATCTTGATGAGAGTACTGTTTACCACCCCCAATCGAAGGGACAGGTTAAAGTAACGATACAAACACTAGAAGTCTTGTTTTATGTTCGAATAATTGACCTTTTGTAATGAACGGGATAATCATTTTCCTTTGGATAGATTATCATTGATAATTATCGTATTAGGATTAAGATCAAATCTTGTGAGGATCTACGTTTAAGAGCATCTGTAGGCAGGAGTTGGGATGGAAATACCCGACCCGCGAGACCTGAAATGATTGTGGAAATTAAGATCTGATTATTGACTGCCAGTAGTGGGCAGGAGGTTATGTGAATATGAAATGTAGTTCTTGAATTGCAGGATGGGTAGCGAGGTTATGCCAAAAAATTTCACCATGGAAAAGTGAATTGATGATCTGAAAGATCATGGGAAAATAAGTCTCCGTTGTATGGGACCATTGGGATGATGTAAAGATTTGGACCGAGAGGCATATAAGCTGGATCTACCCTAGGACTTCAAGGGCTGCATAAATTATGTTCGTATATCGAACTTGATAAAATGTTTATCAAGTGAAAATCTGATTGTTTCTTAATGAAGTTTAGATCGGCAAAAAGTTGCATTCATCGAAAACCCGTGGACATCATGGATAGAGAAAGTAAGTCAACTTAAGCATGATCGTATTCCCATAGTTATGTTTGATGAAACTCGCGTATTGTAATGAATTACACTTGAGAGAAAAGACCGAATGTGGAGGAAATACCCACATGTCTCTAACTATATAAGAAGCGAGTAGTAAGATAAATTGATCTTTGAGGACAAAGATCCTCTTTAGGGGTAACTGCTGTGACAATCCGTCAATTTGAGGTCGTTATTTTATTCTCGAGTTTTATTTTAAAATCATTATTTTATTATTAATTTATGAACTCACTCACTTTTGGGTAGAAATAAGGGTTTACGTCTTAAAGTAGCATCGACTACGTCTAAACCGGAGAACTCTACGTTACGTGCTTACGTTTACATACACCGTTTTTGTGACAGTCCGACATTTCAGGAAAGAAATTTATTCTTGAATATCATTTTGGAATTTTAATTTGTGTTGGTTCATAAACTCACAAATTTACGAGAAGAAATTAGGACTTACGTGCATAATTTAACGTCCTTTACGACTAAATCGGGAACCCTAGGTTTACGTTTTTACGCTTTTGTGCTCCATTTTTTATGATACAATTTTAATTAGAATCGTTTTGTGCCGTAGTTTCATAATCTATAAAAACGTTTTTCGTAACACGACCCGAGGGCACGTAAATCGAGGAAACTAGAATCGAGGAATACCCGTAAATTAGTGGAGATGAGACAAGTGGGACACTTGTCCCACCCCCACTATGGGCTGATTTTAACAAGCTTAAACCACCCTTTGGTGGAAAAATTTTACAAGCCTATGGACACTTTTCCACAAGCCTTGACCAAACCACTTAACAAAACCATTCAACTTACTCTTGTTTTCTCATACATGCAAACTAGCCAAGTTTTTCAATCTCTCCTCCCCCTCTCTCTCTATTTTCGTCCAACACCACCACCAATTCTGTTGGAAATACGTTTTCCCAAAGAAAGTCTCGGTCACATCATTGTTAGCATAGATCACGAGCTATAGACTATTTAGGACATTGTAACTTGGAGTGACCTCCCTTAGGGGGAGATTGTTGGAAATACGTTTTTACATATTTAGAAAGGATCGGTCACTTCAACGATATATTCAAGTATTGGGCTCGTGATCCAATATGTAACAATATAAACCACAAATCCCACATGTAGGGTGGGCTATATATACCCCTCCTAGCATGTTAGGAGGGGTTGGTACACACATTACACACACTTCTAATCTAATCTTTCATTATTCTCTCCAACCTCTCTCTACTTTCTCTCTCTACATCTTCATCTATCTCTCTCTCTAATAATCATCTACATAGTTAGATAATCCAAGGATTACGATAAACTGTCAATTGGTATCAAGAGCCATGGGATGATTGTTTGGTTTTTGTGTTTGTGTTCTTGATTAATACGCCTATTTTGATCCTTATTCATTCGTGCCAAAAAAAATTTGGGTTTTTATGGTTTAATCTTGATACAAATCTTCTACATACTTGTGGTAGTGATTTGGTATTGTTACTTTGGTTAAAAACACAAAAATTTTGGGTGTTTGATTCATTTTTAGGCTTTAAATTCCGAATTTGTTGTGTACTAGCCGAGAAAAGTGGTACTTTTGTCTCCATCGCAAAGTTGGTATCCATCACAAAGTAAGCAGTGTTCTACATTGCGATCGCAAAAACCCTAGGGTTTCTACATTGCGATCAAAAAGTATTCCGACACCCCTTATTCCAATCGAGGATTGCGATCGTTCATTGCGATCGTAGATTGCGACGAAATTAAGGCAATACTGCGACATTAGTCTGTCCAAATTTCGTCAGCATTGCGATAGGTATTGCGATCAAGCATTGCGATAAGTAACATTGCGATAGGTATCATTGCGATAGGTATTGCGATCAAGCATTGCGACAGGTATTGCGATCAAGCATTGCGATAGGTATTGCGATCAAGCATTGCGACAGGTATTGCGATCAAGCATTGCGATAGGTATTCAGATAGATATTCCGACAGAACTTGTTTTGTGCATTCCGATAGAGTGACAAGATTTCCAAGATGTGTGTAATTTTGTCTTGGAATTTTTGGTTTATCGAGAACATAATTTAGGGGATTTTAACATTATTTCTCGGCTTCTACACACAACAACAAACACAATTATTTTCTTCATTGATCGATCGAGAAGTAATCCTTACCTTCATTTATCATCGATTCTCATTGGATTCGTTGAATTCGACATCTCGAGAGGGAGAATTACAGATGATGCAAGAAGAAGCAAGACAAAAATGTCAGGTCTCATTTAGACAATTTGAATGTCATCTCTACGAGCTTACCAAGCTAGACTATGGACCATCCTTTGTGGCAATATTTGGTCAAGATGCTCCTTTCTTCATGGAGGCTATGATGATAAACTTGGATATTCTTCAGCAGCAACTTGACAAAGAAGACTTTAATCATATTGAATCTGCATCTGCACTTCAAGTTCTTTTGAAACAATTATCGATTTTTCTTCAATTCGATGTTGCCAAGAAAGAAAATTCATTGCCCTGTCAGTCATTCCTTAAAGACATGCATAAAGAGATTCAAGACTTCCGTGGTACTTTGTTCAAATGCATGACTTCTGTAACACCCCCACATTTACAACGCAGCGGAATACAACATTGGGGTGCTACTTCATAATACAAGCTCACGAGTCACAGTAAACGTATTTTAATATAAACGTTTACCAATGATGATTTCATCGAAAGATCAGAGTTACAAGGTCCCAATAAATTAAGAAAACTTATTTTAAAATAAGTTGCAATATACAAGTTTTTGTTTTATTCTTTTTTTAAAAGAAAAGATTTTTATCCAATGTACAAAGTTCACCAAGTCCACTTCCTTCGATATCCGCATCCAATCCTATCCAAGCATGCCAATATAAACCTGAGATAAACATGCTTAAAGTCAACAAAAATGTTGAGTGAATCCATAGAGTTTATAAATAGTAATTTTGAACACAAGCTTAATAACATTTTATTCATGAAACAATCAAACGATGCTAGAGCCACGAACCGAACCTTAACCATGTGCCCAACCTGGAGTGAGACACTCCCAATACTAAATACAATATATCCTCGTATGCTTCTCGCAAGACAACATACTCCGGATAGGTCGTTAGGCCAAAATAGATCTATTATTATTGCACTAGCGTTTACCGGTTATCGGTAATTAACGGTTCATGAAGGAAAGGCCACTACATAACACTCATTGCAACGTTCACGTAAAAGCTACTTGTGTTTGATTTTCTAAAACAAGCATGTATCCCCTCGCGGGTTTAAAAATCATTCAAAACAATTATAAAAGCGAGGCTATGAACTCACCTTAGATGCAGACAATCAGCAGAATATAAGTATCAATAACACACGGCATATCATAACCCAATACTGCTTCACATAATTATCAACACAGCATCATAATCTATACGGCTTGATTCCAATAGTCGTAATACACAATAAGTAGCTAATAATCATGTAGCGTCAACTGTATCCTTTCGCGGTTGTAATTAATTCCACAGCTATGCTCCAATCGTTTTGTGAGGTTTAGGTTTTGGTGTTTTCCCGATGGATGGTTACATCAGCTCGACACAAAATAAATTAATAAAATTCAACTCGAAAAATCTTGGTGGTTGGCCAAGTAAAATAAAATAATAAAACAAATTATATAATATATATCCAGTATATATTTTATAAGTGAAAATGACGCAAATGATTCATGTCATAAGTTACTATTTAGAACAAGCATTTAAAAATGTATTTCTTAAATTATATACATAATCCTTCAGAATTAATAGTGTATACAAAGTTATTTTTATATAATTCGACACTCGTTCGAAAATATTATGTAACTCATTAAAATTTATTTACCATAATTATACGTTAAATGTCATCTTAACTGAAATTATACTTTTCGAAAGTTATTATATAACGTAGTTGTTCATTATCAATTTCTTTTATAAAAATATATATTTTTAGAAAATTTCGGCATGACCTTGCCGTTTTTATAACGTTTCCATGTATATAAAATACATAATTTTTCCCACTTTGTCTCAATCAATACCCAATTAATACTTTTGTCAGTCAATAGTCTAATTAAGGTATTCTTAATCAACATAATTATTATATTAATTATATATTCCCACCATTAATATTTTAATTACCTTCCATATTTCCTTAATTAATTTCTTTCTATATTTCAATTAATACCATAATTAATATATTAATTATCCACCATTAATGTTTTAATTACTTTTCATATAACATAAAAAAAATTTATATTTTAATACCATTTATTAAAATAGTATTAATAACAATATTCTTTAAATGTGTATTTATTTATTTATTTATTATATGTCCTCAAATAATTATGTATCCCATTATATCAAATAACAATTATTATTATAATATTTTCTGAATTCTTACACTTTATATTTTATTATACCCTAATTATTATTAATAATAATTATTATTATATTATCATCAAAATATGTATTTTCATATATCCCACTATTGTTATTTCCTTTATTTATTTATTTTATCTCTTTTATAAATCACACTTTTTACATAATAATAACAATAATAAAAATAACTTATTAAATAATTGATTATGATTTTATTTATTTCTTTTTATATCTCCTCAAATAATAATAATTATATAACCAAAATAATGATAATGGTATCCTCAAAATATGTACATCCATACATTTCATATTTTATTACACCCTTTATTTATTTATTTATTTCTTTTATACATCACCTTTTTACATAATAAGGATAAATTATTATAATTTTATTTAATCATTTATTCATTATACTTTTTATTTATCATATCATTATACAAATTAACAAAATAAAATAAAATAAAAATACAATACACTTATAATCTAGATCTATTATGCCCAAAAATAAAAATAAATAATAAAAACAAAGTCCAAGAACATCACCACCACAAGCCCGACACCAAAAAGGTGCGGCTGTGGTAGCTGTTAAGAGTCGGTCGCCACCAAAATGGTGGTCCAAGGCGGCGGTTCACGAAAAGGTTACACAGGGGGGTCACACCATCACGACCTGACACCATAGGGTGCGTCGGAGGTGACTGTCCCGACGTCCGGCCGCCACCACAGTGGTGGTTTGGCGGCGGGCAGCCCCTTTTTTGGTCAAGAATATAGCCAAAAACCACCATAAAGTAAAATAAAAATAAATTTAATAAACCATTTAAAAAAAATCTTGATGTAACCATCTTGCATGGGTAGATCTAGACTAGATCTAAAGGTTTTAAGGGTTTTTAAGGTATACCCATATGTTCAAATGGTGAATCCGTCACCCACACACCACCATATGGCGGCGGCGGCCGGAAAACACCACCACATTAGGGTGGCCGCGGCTCAAAAAGGGATGGCAGCGAGGAGGGGATTATTTCAGGAGGGTTGGGACGCGGGCGGCTGGGCTTAAATGAAGGACTCGCCGGAAAAAATTTTCTGGTGGCGGCGCGACGGCGACGGCCGCGGCCAGCAGGGTATGGGAGAGAGAGGCTAGAGAGAAAACTTATGTGTGTGTTATTTAGTTTGGAGTTGAAATGAAAGAAATGAGGTGAATTTTATATATATATATTATAACTTAAAATATAAATAGAAAATAGATAATAGTTTAGGGTGAAATATGTAAATGTTTTATTTACTTTTGTAAAGTAAGCGTTCGAGGCTCGTTTGGGAGACTTAACGGACGACTCAGACACGAGACTTGCGCCATCGTTTTTAAAATCATTTTTCCAATAAATATGAGTCCTTACTTCGTCGAGTTTCTAAAACGTTTGTTATTATTTATTTAAATGCTTGTTTAATTAGTTTTAGCTATTCTGGTTAAATTTCACCGTAAAAATAAAACGTAAATTCTTTTACTCACGTTATTAACAACGTTTTAGGATACAATGAAAAATACTATTTTTTTCATATTTCCAAAGTTTTAGTTTTTAAATCGCTCCAACTATTATTTCTATTAGTTTCGTTCAGTCCGACACTAAAACGTCGAAAAATACTACAAGTAATTAAATAATAATTATTTAATTTATAAGTCGTAAACGTAAAAATTAAGAAATATCAAATATCGAAATAATCGATATAAAAATATAATATTTAGGCATCCATTGGCATCGCGATCACTAGTAGTCCTCGTTACTCGTCAGAACGAAAAACTAAAACTCTCAATATTGGTTTCAACTTAAATCGTTAAACGTCGTAATAATTAAAGTCATGATATACTTCAAAAATATCCGAAAAATAGAATTAAACTATGATCTTATTTTTACGGAGTTTACATCCTCACCACCTTAAGGGAGCACCGTCCCGGGGCTCGTTAAAAGATATCACGTCATAGAAAATCTTCTCGAGAGTACATAACTTCATCGAATGCGTTACCAAATTACTTAAAACAAGGTAATCGTCACTAATCATACGAAATCACCTAATCACATGATCGCTAGGGAAACCTTCCATCAAAGGAGATTTCTTCGAAGCAGAAATCATTCAGAGTATACATTACTCCATCGAACGCACTACGACGTAAATTAAAACATTGAATGCTATTATTAAGCACATATAATCACATTACGACATGCTTGCAAACTAACCAAGCCATGTCGAATCAATTAGTTCAATCAAGTTAACTCATGCTTGCAAAAAAAAAAATCAAGCCATGATAATTATAAATATTTGACAGGATTTTTGGATATGTCCAGTCAAAAGAAAGTTTACATATTAAAGGATGTCCACGGGCCTGATGGCCATGGATGCACATCCAAAACGACTTTTGTCAAAGGAGGGTGCTCACACACGGATCCATACCTAAAATTTACTACGGGGTGTTCACATACGGATGCATACCCAAAATGATATTACGGGGTGTTCACAAACGGATGCATACCCAGGGTAATATAGGTACGCGTTACCTTCCGATCGGGCAGCATTTCACAATGCCACCTCGAGCTCGCACCATGTACGATTACTCGACTAATACAATACAATATTACGGGGTGTTCTCATATGGATACATACCCAACGTAACAGAGGCACGCGTTGCCTTCCGATCGGGCAGCATTTCACAATGCCACCTCGAGCTCGCACCATGTACGATTACTCGACTAAGTCACATATCACATAAACACATAACAAACAAGGTTTGCACATAATTTCAACTATGGCTATCCGCCGTTCGATCATCGACGATCAAAGGGGGATCGAGTCAAGCACAAGGATTCCTCAACTGAATAAACGAAGACGGCAACCCGGATTGTCTTTCATCTACCGATGCGCGGTCGGCAAACTTCAACAATCCATCGCATACCGTTTTATTCCCTACAGATAATGATGACGGACGACACCACTGGATCTAGTAGGATCCGACCATTGTGCTAGGCTCTTGCGCCGAAGGCTCTCCTTTTTGAACCATCCTTGTGTGACCCTACGTTGGTATACGAGTCAGCACTCTACGTTGGTATACGAGTTCACAAGGCAGAATAGGAACAAATCAAACACCTCGAATTCAAAACTCGAGTTTATGTAGATTCGTCCGTGACATAAGCTGACTGAACACATACGTTTCGGGGGAAGATGTCTTCTTCAATGGCCTCGAAGTAACTCAAACTCGACTTTCCTCCGGTTTGGCAGTCTGCTGATCTTGTCAAAATTTTCTTCTTAGTTTCGGTACGAGGTTCCTTGGTAATTCGTCGCCAACATGGTGATTTAGACGGGATTCACACGTTGTACATGACACCATAAAAATGTTTTACGAAAATATTCGGTCAAGGTTACTTTCTAAGCTAATACTAGTCGAAAGAGAATATGTCAAAGGATACAAGTAAATTTGGGACATGTTCTTACGGAGTCGAATCGAACATGATTACTTGCATAACGATCCACCATTTGGAAGTGTTCTCACCCAAACATTTATTCAAAACCACAATTTTAGAAGGCAATGACTGACCTGACACGACGTGGCTCTTCCTGAATTATGCATAGTTAGCTAGGCTATGTATAATTAAGGACCAAGCAACGACACATCTCATATGTCACGACTCTTCCTGAATTATGCATAGTTAGCTAGGCTATGCATAACTGAGGACCGAGTAACGACATATTCGACGCTACAAAAAGAAACTTTATAGTTATTGCACAATCATACAAGATTATGAACATTTTTTACTTATTCTCGAATTTAAGTAAATCACGTGACATAGAATCAGAAATTATTTTTAACCTGTTTCTAGAAATACATCAACTATTTGTATATTCATTCTTGGGAAACATATTTTTCCTTCGCCTTCTTGTAAAAAAAATATCAACACAATTTGTTATTTGGTTTAACAAAATACTTTATATATTAATATATTCTCGAAAAATTTTACATCATAAAATGACGCTAAGGTGGTTTGGAATCAAGAATCAATGCAAGTATAAATAGCAGGAATCAAGAATCAATGAGACTGAATGAAGTGAACGAGCAATATATTTGCTACTGAATTTGCGTACACTATGAGTCAAGATACACCTAAGATATGACAAGAGTTTCTAGGTAACAACGACATTTCGAACAAGAATCCTGTTTTGCCGGATGGCTAAAACTGACTCTAAAATGCTCAAATCGCTCTTCCAAAATTTATGTCAACTTTTAATTAATAACTTTCAAGTATTTAAATTTATACTTAAAGTGTGTATATATATATATATATATATATATATATATATATATATATATATATATATATATATATATATATATATATATATATATATATATATATATATATATATATATATATATATATATATATATATATATATATATATATATATATATATATATATATATATATATATATATATATATATATATATATATATATATATATATATATATATATATATTCCTCTAGTTTGTTTGTTATAACAAAATACAAGCTTTGTCTTATGTTAAAATATTCATAAAAATAATTTTTATCTTATTTAAAATTTAACAATAAGTTTTTACAAAATCTCAAACCTCCAAATACGTGACAAGTTCCCATTCACGAGCGTATATTATGAAACATGCCAAAGTTTATATTTGACCCAAAAATCATTTTGTATCATGTTTAGACCCATGTATACACGCGTTTCAAATCGTGAAAATTTCTCAACCATTCTTTCAACTAATCTAAGCAAGTTTTCGACGGATCTCGTCACAGACATTTATCAACAACAAGTTATGTCGTAAAACAAATGATTACATTAGTAATAGAGATTACTTTAAATGATTTACCAAAAAGACTAGAGAGGAAATACTTTCGCCTCCTTCATGCGTTCCTTAGTCGCGGCTTAAAAGAGAAAACCAAGCCAGAACACAAACAAAATCTAACCCATGTTACATATATATATATATATATAGATGTATATATAATACCGTAACGTATATATATATTACATATGTACGAGATTTACCATATCGGATGATAATGGAAACACCATTATTTAGTATAAATCGTACAATCGAAAGTACGTCCAATAGGATGATCGTAAGGTGTAAATAGCGATCTAATAGTTCGTCAAAGAACGGTATCGTAAGTATATAATTATAATTTATACCACGCACGCATATGGTATAAAATATACAATTAAAGACCTAGCACCAAGCACATAAAGAAACGGGAAGGATTGCACTCGCGGATATCAGACATCGGTGAACGACTCGTGAAAAATTTTAGAAAACAGTCATAGTCCAGGTTTTGAAAAACGACCTAGTTCGCTATGACTCGAGCTCTGATACCAATCTGTAACACCCCCACATTTACAACGCAGCGGAATACAACATTGGGGTGCTACTTCATAATACAAGCTCACGAGTCACAGTAAACGTATTTTAATATAAACGTTTACCAATGATGATTTCATCGAAAGATCAGAGTTACAAGGTCCCAATAAATTAAGAAAACTTATTTTAAAATAAGTTGCAATATACAAGTTTTTGTTTTATTCTTTTTTTAAAAGAAAAGATTTTTATCCAATGTACAAAGTTCACCAAGTCCACTTCCTTCGATATTCGCATCCAATCCTATCCAAGAATGCCAATATAAACCTGAGATAAACATGCTTAAAGTCAACAAAAATGTTGAGTGAATCCATAGAGTTTATAAATAGTAATTTTGAACACAAGCTTAATAACATTTAATTCATGAAACAATCAAACGATGCTAGAGCCACGAACCGAACCTTAACCATGTGCCCAACCTGGTGTGAGACACTCCCAATACTAAATACAATATATCCTCGTATGCTTCTCGCAAGACAACATACTCCGGATAGGTCGTTAGGCCAAAATAGATCTATTATTATTGCACTAGCGTTTACCGGTTATCGGTAATTAACGGTTCATGAAGTAAAGGCCACTACATAACACTCATTGCAACGTTCACGTAAAAGCTACTTGTGTTCGATTTTCTAAAACAAGCATGTATCCCCCTCGCGGGTTTAAAAATCATTCAAAACAATTATAAAAGCGAGGCTATGAACTCACCTTAGATGCAGACAATCAGCAGAATATAAGTATCAATACCACACGGCATATCATAACCCAATACTGCTTCACATAATTATCAACACAGCATCATAATCTATACGGCTTGATTCCAATAGTCGTAATACACAATAAGTAGCTAATAATCATGTAGCGTCAACTGTATCATTTCGTGGTTGTAATTAATTCCACAGCTATGCTCCAATCGTTTTGTGAGGTTTAGGTTTTGGTGTTTTCCCGATGGATGGTTACATCAACTCGACACAAAATAAATTAATAAAATTCAACTCGAAAAATCTTGGTGGTTGGCCAAGTAAAATAAAATAATAAAACAAATTATATAATATATATCCAGTATATATTTTATAAGTGAAAATGACGCAAATGATTCATGTCATAAGTTACTATTTAGAACAAGCATTTAAAAATGTATTTCTTAAATTATATACATAATCCTTCAGAATTAATAGTGTATACAAAGTTATTTTTATATAATTCGACACGCGTTCGAAAATATTATGTAACTCATTAAAATTTATTTACCATAATTATACGTTAAATGTCATCTTAGCTGAAATTATACTTTTCGAAAGTTATTATATAACGTAGTTGTTCATTATCAATTTCTTTTATAAAAATATATAGTTTTAGAAAATTTCGGCATGACCTTGCCGTTTTTATAACGTTTCCATGTATATAAAATACATAATTTTTCCCACTTTGTCTCAATCAATACCCAATTAATACTTTTGTCAGTCAATAGTCTAATTAAGGTATTCTTAATCAACATAATTATTATATTAATTATATATTCCCACCATTAATATTTTAATTACCTTCCATATTTCCTTAATTAATTTCTTTCTATATTTCAATTAATACCATAATTAATATATTAATTATCCACCATTAATGTTTTAATTACTTTCCATATAACATAAAAAAAATTTATATTTTAATACCATTTATTAAAATAGTATTAATAACAATATTCTTTAAATGTGTATTTATTTATTTATTTATTATATGTCCTCAAATAATTATGTATCCCATTATATCAAATAACAATTATTATTATAATATTTTCTGAATTCTTACACTTTATATTTTATTATACCCTAATTATTATTAATAATAATTATTATTATATTATCATCAAAATATGTATTTTCATATATCCCACTATTGTTATTTCCTTTATTTATTTATTTTATCTCTTTTATAAATCACACTTTTTACATAATAATAACAATAATAAAAATAACTTATTAAATAATTGATTATGATTTTATTTATTTCTTTTTATATCTCCTCAAATAATAATAATTATATAACCAAAATAATGATAATGGTATCCTCAAAATATGTACATCCATTCATTTCATATTTTATTACACCCTTTATTTATTTATTTATTTCTTTTATACATCACCTTTTTACATAATAAGGATAAATTATTATAATTTTATTTAATCATTTATTCATTATACTTTTTATTTATCATATCATTATACAAATTAACAAAATAAAATAAAATAAAAATACAATACACTTATAATCTAGATCTATTATGCCCAAAAATAAAAATAAATAATAAAAACAAAGTCCAAGAACATCACCACCACAAGCCCGACACCAAAAAGGTGCGGCTGTGGTAGCTGTTAAGAGTCGGCCGCCACCAAAATGGTGGTCCAAGGCGGCGGTTCACGAAAAGGTTACACAGGGGGATCACACCATCACGACCTGACACCATAGGGTGCGTCGGAGGTGACTGTCCCGACGTCCGGCCGCCACCACAGTGGTGGTTTGGCGGCGGGCAGCCCCTTTTTTGGTCAAGAATATAGCCAAAAACCACCATAAAGTAAAATAAAAATAAATTTAATAAACCATTTAAAAAAAATCTTGATGTAACCATCTTGCATGGGTAGATCTAGACTAGATCTAAAGGTTTTAAGGGTTTTTAAGGTATACCCATATGTTCAAATGGTGAATCCGTCACCCACACACCACCATATGGCGGCGGCGGCCGGAAAACACCACCACAGTAGGGTGGCCGCGGCTCAAAAAGGGATGGCAGTGAGGAGGGGATTATTTCAGGAGGGTTGGGACGCGGGCGGCTGGGCTTAAATGAAGGACTCGCCGGAAAAAAATTTCCGGTGGCGGCGCGACGGCGACGGCCGGCGGCCAGCAAGGTATGGGAGAGAGAGGCTAGAGAGAAAACTTATGTGTGTGTTATTTAGTTTGGAGTTGAAATGAAAGAAATGAGGTGAATTTTATATATATATATATTATAACTTAAAATATAAATAGAAAATAGATAATAGTTTAGGGTGAAATATGTAAATGTTTTATTTACTTTTGTAAAGTAAGCGTTCGAGGCTCGTTTGGGCGACTTAACGGACGACTAAAGACACGAGACTTGCGCCATCGTTTTTAAAATCATTTTTCCAATAAATATGAGTCCTTACTTCGTCGAGTTTCTAAAACGTTTGTTATTATTTATTTAAATGCTTGTTTAATTAGTTTTAGCTATTCTGGTTAAATTTCACCGTAAAAATAAAACGTAAATTCTTTTACTCACGTTATTAGCAACGTTTTAGGATACAATGAAAAATACTATTTTTTTCATATTTCCAAAGTTTTAGTTTTTAAATCGCTCCAACTATTATTTCTATTAGTTTCGTTCAGTCCGACACTAAAACGTCGAAAAATACTACAAGTAATTAAATAATAATTATTTAATTTATAAGTCGTAAACGTAAAAATTAAGAAATATCAAATATCGAAATAATCGATATAAAAATATAATATTTAGGCATCCATTGGCATCGCGATCACTAGTAGTCCTCGTTACTCGTCAGAACGAAAAACTAAAACGCTCAATATTGGTTTCAACTTAAATCGTTAAACGTCGTAATAATTAACGTCATCATATACTTCAAAAATATCTGAAAAATAGAATTAAACTATGATCTTATTTTTACGGAGTTTACAACTTCTCTTACACATATGTTTCAAGAACGATCACGACTTCAAATTGCTTATAATACTTGGAAGCAAGAACATCCGATGCAGATGCCAGAGGAAACAAATAGTCTTACGGATGAATCAAAGGAGACCGCTTTGGTTAACGATGACAGCAGCGTCAATGCATCACGACAACATGACTCAAGCATGCATGACGAAGAGCCACTAGTTGAGGTACACTTGAATATTGAATCTCACAATGATCTACATCATGCTGAGAACTCAGAAACCACATATGAAAAACATGGGATGGAAAAGGGTGATTCCACTTCTGATTCATCCGATGTGAGGGGGAGAGAATGATCAAGATGCTCAAAATCATGATATATGCCCTATGACTGCTTCTTTAACCAATTCTGCTTCTAGGATTGAAGAGCTTGAAACGATCATAGCTCAACAATCAAAAGAGCTTGAGGATACCAAAACTGAATTTTCGAAGAAAACGAATAAATTTGAAAAGTATTTTGAAAAACTTGAAAATTCAAACGTTGTTCTTGAACGAAAATTATCAAAAAATTCAAGATTCTAAAGCCAAAAAAGATAATTTTGTGAAACAAATTATTTTGCTAGAATCTAAGTTGGCATCCCAAGAACTCTTACAAAAGGAACAAGAGACTTTAAAACAACGTTGTTATGAGTTAAATAATACTATCGTAGAGATGAAGTCTAAAACTCTAGAGTCAACGACCTTGTTAACTACTGAAAATGCTGATTTAAAAGCTTAGGTTCAGAAAAAGGTTTTTGCTATAGCTGCTCTAAAAAATGAGCTAAGGAAAATTAAGGGCACTAGTGTGGACACTAAGCTTGAAAAACCATCAATTTTGGGGAAACCGCCTAAAATTCAGTCTGTTCGACAACCGACTGCATTTAGATCCTAGCGACCAAAATCCTCGAGACCACGGTTTACCTCCCAAGTTGATATGGTTCATAGTTCTAGACCAGTCACTCCACTATCTAGGCCTAATGTGATCAAATCAGCCTATGCAAAACCTACGAACAAGACTGCTACTAGTGATTCTAGGTATACTTCTAAGAATATGCCACAACATAGGTCCAATAGCAGGCCTAATAATCACTATGTAGATGCATCTAAGAAAATGACACAAGCAAGAACTAGGATTTCTAGATATCATTCGGATCTCAAACACGGTGTTTGTTCCGTATGCATGAAGAGTGTTTTCACAAAAACTCATGCCGCTTGTGTTTCTAAAGTCTTGAAGGAGACAAACTCTCGTGATAATAGAGGGAATTCCAAAGGAAATATGTTTTCTATCGCTAAGTTTTCCGCTCTGCATAAGAAAACCATATCGCATAGATCCAATCTTAGGTGGCAACCCACAGGTAGGATTATCAAATCAGTTAATCTTCAATAGGTTCCTACAGGAAGGATGTTTCCCTCTAGCACTACCAAAGTTGGTTGTGAACCTCCGCATGGTTCTAAAATAGATATCGCTAACCCATGTGAAAGTATGCAAATTGTTGATTCCGGTACAGGTACTAAAGTCAAGCATCAACAACAACAAACCGGTCAAATCTCCATATACCATTCAACTAAGGACACTCTTAGCGTTTGGTTGCTGAAGAAGCTGATATCTACGAATCAATTGTTTCAGGGGATTTACGATTAAGCTAACAATAAAGGACTTATAGTCACATCACAGACTGTAACTCGTTCATCAAAGAAAGGAAAGTTTATCGCCGATGATAAACTTATCCTTACAATGAGAAATTAATTTTTCTCGGGCATGAGCTTATATAAAAAACATTCCAACATTTTAAGCTCATGCACAATGGCTCACATTTCAAATCACAGTCTGTGACCCAAACTTCAGAGAAAGCGAAGTTTATCTAAGCAACGATAACTTACCCTCAAAACGAGAAATTAAATTTTTTCTCGGACACTAGCTTACATTAAAACTATTCTAAGGTTTTAAGCTCGTGTAAATGGTGTATAATCACATTTCAGATTATGCCCCGGTATTCAAAGAAAGGAAAGTTTATCGTCGATGATAAACTTATCCTTACAACGAGAAATTAATTTTTCTCGGCCATGAGCTAATATTAAAAACATTCGAAGTTTTTAAGCTCGTGCACAATGACTTACAGTTAAATATCAGACTGTAACTCGGACTTCAATTTTAGGAAAGCTTATCTTTAAAGATAACTTATCCTCGTAACGGGAAATTAAATTTTCTCGGTCATGAGCTTGTATTAAAACATTCCAAGTTTTAAGCTCATAAAGTAAAGTGTATCTTTTAAATAAGAGAACTTTTCTTCTTAACGAGAAATTCACCTTTCTCGGTCCTGAGCTTTATGTTAAAATATTCAAAAGTTTTTCAAGCTCATGAAAACGACTTCTAAGTAAATGTCAACTTAGGACTCGCTCTTCAGTTAAAAGGAAAGTTTATCACCGATGATAAACTTATCCTCTCAACGGGAAGCTTACAACTTCTCATACTTGAGCTCGTTTTGTAAGATATTCAACATCTTAAGCTCAAGTAATTGGTTTTCAAAACTTTGAACACAATTTTTCGAGAATTTCTCAAAAGGTGTTTCTAAATCTTTCAAATAGTGTGTTCAAAAATGTTTTGATAAAAAGAGCATGTCTTCTGGAATCGATAATATTTATGATACTAGAAATATCATTCAATAATGACACGGGTTTGTAAATAAAGTTCGAGCATAAGTTCAAATGTTTTAAAACATGCTTAATATGGCTTGCTATTATTTCAGATAGTAACCTGATTTTCATACTCAAGTCAATCATTTCACCAGAAAGCTTTGACTCAACAACGGGAATTAATTTTCTCGGGCATGGTTTACTTTATAACCATGTAAGGGATTGTGTTTACGTAATAACACAATCTAACACGAATATATGTACGTGTCAGTGCATTTATTTGTTAAAACAAGAGAAATATTGTTTTCATGGAGTTATCATCTCTACTATTATAGCAATCTACAATTGGTATCTACATACTCGACGATGCGACTACTCAAACAACGAGTACAGCTCTTACAATAGAACACGGGTCAACAATTGAGGGGGAGCAATTGTCCAGCATTCAGAATCTTTGATACCGAAAGTGCCAAGGTCACTAATTGGTGTCAAGACAACGATATCAATCGTACACATGATGTCAAGAGATAACTTCAGACATGACGAGGTGACCAACATTCGTGAACAAGAACCATGTGATTCTATCATATGATGTTCTCCATCATTCAGGTCCAACCTCGTATATTGCTAATCTTGTGAATACATTATCATATATGATCTTTGCACGTGATAAATACCTTACACTTGTGTTTAAAAGGTATTTAATTTATGTTTCAAGTACACCCTCATTAATTTGAGGGGGAGCTTGTGAAAATCATGAAGATAATTGGATTTGCATTTTTCTTCCCAAATTTTCTTAAAATGCTATTAAATCAATTGATATTAAAAACATCGATTGGGTTAATATTTTTAATATGGGGTAGAAAATGTGATTTAATATGGGAAATGTTTAATCACAAATGGCTTGACTTAACGTGAAAGCTCATCCCGACATGTGCGAGATGTTTTCGAATATCGTGGCATATGTTAAGGGGGAGCAAAATGGATTTCATGGTGACATACACTTACCTAAAACATCTCTTTTCACGACGATGAAGATTGGTAGACATAAGGATGGTAGGATAGGTTAAAGTACAATGATTCTTCTAGAGCCGGAGGAATCTTCCCAAGGACATTCCATAGCTAGAAATAGTAGTCCTTAGGAAAGATGGAGAAAGTTTGTGAACGTAGCTGAATGTCGACCAAGTAATTAAGTTAGCACTGGAACAATCACAACAAGGGGCTAGTTATGACGTATTGGTAAGCATTGAAGGGGTTGAAGAATGAAAAGAATTGTAAAGATAAAGGGTGAAAAGAAAGAAGCCCTCCTTACAACTTAGGCAGAAACCGGGTCAACACATATGCTATTGAGATCATTTTTAATGATGCTCAATATTGAAGATAGACATCATGGACCTAGTGATGCAATGCACAACCTAACCCAGCTAACTCAGATATCTCTCAAAAGGTATTTGTTTTATTTACACGGAGATCAACATGTCTTCTATCGATTTATTCACTTCGAATAAGTTGGTATTGAAATGGTGGCACTCCTCTCCAGCCTCCGATTACTAAAATCCAAAATGCACGATCGAGTCTAGAGCCATTTGAGATCATAAAATATCTCATTAGGACACACTTTCATAATTCCTTGCTTCTTCACACATTGTGAAAAGTAAGAAAGATCATAAGAGTCCTACGCAAAATCTTCATGATCTTGCCTGAACATCCGAGTAATACGAAAGTATTTACAATGAAGATGGAAATCCTTCTTGAGCGAATATCAAAAAGCTCATGGTAGGTGACTTGTACGATTCTTTATGAATCTAACTTGTGATAACTGGAAAGCAACAGTGGTTTAATTCTTAACTGAATTTAAACACGTTCCAGGCCTCTACGCAATATCCTAGTGGTCTTGCCAGAACACTCAGAGTGATACCTTAGTGTTCACATTGATGAGTGGAAATCCTTCTAGTGTTAACCTCAAACAGCACTTGGTAGGTAACTTGCAAGATTCTATACGAATCAAGCTCGTGACAACTGGAAAGCAACGATGGTGCGGTTCTTAATTGAATTTCACTTGTTCCAGAAACATGAATTGACGACTTCAAATCATGCGGATAATATTATCCAAATGATTCACTCTTTATGTTCGCAGTTAGCTTTGGACGGTCGAATAAAGAGAACGGGTTTACCCGCGAAATCTTGTCAAGGAGGTTCTTAACTGAAACTACCTGCCACAAGTACGATATTTAATATCGTCCAACGCTCTTCACCGACCGGAACATGACAAGAAGGTGGCATAGCGGTGTATAATCCAGAAGAAGTCGTAAACACATGCTTATGCTTTATGTACTTAATACTTCAACATATTCAAGAAAGCCTAAAAGTCAAGTCTTCCGTTGTATCAAACTCTGAAGCTTTCAAGAATTTATAAAGGTATAAGTATGTGGAACATGAAGTCACGAAGAAGTAAATATCACAAGTGATGAATGCACAAGGTCAAGGCAAGGAAACATGCTCAAGACTCAAGTCAAAGATCTCATATGTATATTCACAAGAACAAGATCGAAGACTCAAGCATAGTATGCTAGGTTTAAAATTTTGTAAAATGGTGTGACCTCCCTTAGGGGAAGATTGTTGGAAATACGTTTTTCCAAAGAAAGTCTCGGTCACATCATTGTTAGCATAGATCAAGAGCTATAGACTATTTAGGACATTGTAACTTGGAGTGACCTCCCTTAGGGGGAGATTGTTAGAAATACATTTTTACGTATTTAGAAAGGATCGGTCACTCCAACGATATATTCAAGTATTGGGCTCGTGATCCAGTATGTAACAATATAACCTACAAAACCCACATGTAGGGTGGGCTATATATACCCCCTCATAGCATGTTAGGAGGGGTTGGTACACACATTACACACACTTCTAATCTAATCTTTCATTATTTTCTCTAACCTCTCTCTACTTTCTCTCTCTACATCTTCATCTATCTCTCTCTCTAATAATCATCTCCATAGTTAGATAATCCAAGGATTACGATAAACTGTCAAATTCATTATTACCATCAAAAATTTAACCTACAACATATGTTGATAACCACTTGAAAAGATGAAGATTGGAGGTAATCTTAACATGTGAAAAGGAGTTTCTAAGGATATTTAGGGCTGATTTCCATAAAGGTGTTCATCCATTTGAAGAACTCAAAAGTTCATTTGCCAAGATTAAAGATTTGGTGACAAGAACCAAGCATTGTTCATCCAAAATCTCAACCTTTTCATCACTTTGGTGGTATAGAGATTGTTTCTTCCTATCATCTTGTTATTTTGTAAAAGTAATCATGTATTTTCTTTATAAATGTGTATGTATATGATGATGAATAAAGATCAAAATATTATGTGGGGATTTGGTGTTAATAGATTTGGTTAAAAAGGCTAAAATCAACAAGTAAAGATGTTAAAATCTTGGTTAGATTCATAGGCTGTATAAAACAGTAAGTATCAATATGATCACTTGGTAAAATAGCTTGGATTATTAAATATACAGTTAAATATATGATTTTTACATATGTGGTGTGTGACAATCCGTTAATTTATGGTCGATATTTTATTCTCAAGTATTATTTAAAACATTATTTTAATGTTATATTATGAACTCACTCATTTATGGGAAGAAGTTTACGTCTTGAAGTAGCATCGACTACGTCTAAACCGGAGGATTCTACGTTACGTGCTTACGTTTACATACACCGTTTTTTGTGACAGTCCGACACTTCAAGAAATAAATTTATCTGTGAATAGTATTTTGGAATTTTAAATTTGTGTTGGTCTTGAAGTAGCATCGACTACGTCTAAAGCGGAGGATTTTACGTTACGTGCTTACGTTTACATACACCATTTTTGGTGACAGTCCGACACTTCAGGAAATAAATTTATCTATGAATAGTATTTTGGAATTTTAAATTTGTGTTGGTTCATACACTCACAAATTTACGAGAAGAGATTAGAACTTACGTGCATAATTTAACGTCCTTTACGACTAAACCGGAAACCTTATGTTTACGTATTTACGTTTTTGAACTCCGTTTTTGATGAGACAATTTTTATTAGATTCGTTTTGTGCCGTTGATTCATAATTTATAAAAATGGTTTTTCGTAAAACGACCCGAGGGCACGCAAATCGAGGAAACTAGAATCGAGGAATACCCGTAAATTAGTAGGATGAGACAAAATAATTTTTGCCCCACCCCACTATATGGGACGGCCAAAAAGGCTCCAACACACATCATAGGAGTCAAAACCTCCTCATACTTGTCTTATAAGTTTTGTAAAACCATTTCACAAAACCATTTCCTCTTAAAACCTTACATGCAAAACACTAATACTCTCCTCTCCTCTCTCTCATCTCCGTCCCAAAAATCATCAACAACAACCCTCATTTGATCTATTTTAGCCATAAAATCATGTGTTATTCATACACATGATGATGCCCCTTTGAAGCTTTATTGATTGGTGATCATTATAACATCCAAGGAGGTGATTTGATTATGTCCTAGGGCTGATTTCCATAAGAAGTTTACAAAGATTGGTGGTCTTAAAAGTTGGTGTTGATTTATCACAAGTTGTGTGATCAAAATCCATGTTTCGATCATAACCTTCACAATCTTGGTTGGTAACAAGATTTACTCTTCCTTTACCTTGATTATTTTGTAAATGTAAATCTATATCTTCTTCTTAATGTATATGTATATGATGATATATAATGATAAAAACATTGTGTGGGAATCTTGTGTTGATAAACATGATTAAAATGATTAAAAGTTATATGAAAAAATGATAAAATCTAGCTTAAAAAAGTAGGCTGTATAAAACAGAAGATGACCATATGATAACTTGTAAAAATGGCATAGATTACTTAATATACAGTAAGTTATAAGTCTTATACACATGTGAGAGTTGGCCATACAATGGAATCCTAAAAATGAGTGAGATATGATCAAAACAAGATTGGAGTGCAAATCTGCATACACTGTTTTGGAAGAATTTATTAAAATACTTAGAGGATGATTCATCAGTAGATATAATGGAGTTAAATGAAGCACATATCATTTAGTTTCTTTCATAAAAATTTGAGGTCCTATCTCCTTATAGAACTATAGATATGGACATTTTAGTGGACTGAATATTTAGGACATATTTTATAAAATAAATAGTATATAATATAAGCACTCAAAATTTTGTATTTATAAAATATACATATATAAAACCCACTAGTTGCTAATAATAATTATAATTAAAGAGTTATATACATTGATATTAAAATGAGACATTTTATATATATTGCAAGTATAAATGTTTTTCCAAGTTATAAAACTATATACCTAAGTTTTACGTCTTTTCGGCTAAAACCGAAAGATTAACGTTTTTGTCAAATAAAACTTAGACGGTCGGACCCGTCTAATATAAACTTTTTATAACTCATATACTGATATATAAGTGTATATTACAAGTAAAAACTGATAAAATCCGAGCTTTATAACATATGGACATTAACGGGCCAAAATAGCCTTATTGGACTATTAACCCGACAAGTTTGGCTAAACAATAATGGACTTACTTATTGGGCTTAACCCACTTGGGCCCAACATGTAAGCATAAGGCTGAGTTTAAAAGTATAAAATTGGGCTAATAGAATGTAATGGGCTTATAATGGGCTTATTGGGCCTTGACATGTAAACAAGTTAAACTAGTGAAACTAGTATAAAAATTTACCAACACATGACACTATAATGAGTAAACAAAGATGTACAATCCCACTTGATCATCATCATATTTATAAAATCATCATATATATATACATAGTTATGATTTTTATAAAGTCATTGGACAAGAGTCTAAGACGAGTATTATTTGTCTAGGTTTCCGTGATTGAAGCACGTACCGTACATCCAAATCGTCGATAACCGCCTTTCCCAATCAACGTGAGTTCATAGCCTCGCACTCTTTTAAATGTTTTTATGAAATGTTATATAAACCCGCGAGGGAGATAACATGTTAGTTTTAATAAAATAGGACACTAGTTGTCCCGATTGTTTGTTTATTGATTTGGACCCGAATGATTGTATGACCCGATGAATGATTATATGACCCGATAAATGAAATGAAATGGATTATTAAAGTTAGGTTATGTCACTAAAAGTCCCATTAGCATGAATTGTGAACTACCAGTATTTGGTAGACGCTTATGCATATAATAGTACTATTTGGGGATGATCACCCCAGTTCGCGCCTTGACGGTTGATCCCCGTCGTGCCACATTGATTGGTAAGCGAATTTATGTATGAGAAGATTTCCATAGCGTGATTTTTGTGACGACACGCTAACTTAGATGGGAAAATTGAGTTTCAGGTTAGCTACCCGTTGTTTGTTGTAGTAAGGTAACAATGTCATGCGACTTATAATAATCCAAATAACGAAATACTGCTATACCTACTGAATTACGATATATTGCCTGACTAGCAATTCGGGGTCTTATTATTGATATTATATTCGTGTTTTGGTTTTACATAACCATATTCATATAACGGTTTTTATTTAACTCTATACAACTTTATAAAATGTATTGTATGATGTTTTTACGACAATGGTTCGTATAATGATTTTGAAGGCAAAAGCCTATATTATGATTTTTGATAAGGATTTGTATAAAATGACTTTGGCTATTTTATGGCCTATTACAAAGATTTGTACAAAATGATTTTCGGTAATAATTATATACCGATGATATATTGATGGTTTTATTAGACTCTATGAATTCACTCGGCGTTTTCGCTGACCTTTTCTTTTAACATGTTTTATCTCACGTACTTGAAGGTAATTCTCGGGAAGACGACAAGAATTCATAGCTCGCACTTAAATAACAATTTCCATTCAAATGTTTTGTAAAATTGTATGGAATACTTTGACTTGGGACCTATGTAAATTTGATATTTATGAATGGAAATGCTTTATTATTAAACGACGCGATTTTTAAGCGTTGTCTATGATGTGAGTAATGTGCTATCCTGTAACACGAACGACTCTTCCGCTGTAATTGAATTGAGTAAATTTGGGGGTGTTACAATTTGGTACCAGAGCTCTCTTTATAGAGAACGAAAGATTTTTAAAACCAAGGTTTTGAATAAAACATTTCAAAATCTTTTAACTATAAAGATTTTTCTCAAAATGTCTAAAAATCTTTTGACTATAAGGGTGCCGAAGAATTCTCGAGTTACCGACAAGGCCAGACTGAGAAGTGTTATTTTAATATATATATATATATATATATATATATATATATATATATATATATATATATATATATATATATATATATATATATATATATATATATATATATATATATATATATATATATATATATATATATATATATATATATATATATATATATATATATATATATATATATAACTAACTTGGAGTATATATATATATATATATATATATATATATATATATATATATATATATATATATATATATATATATATATATATATATATATATATATATATATATATATATATATATATATATGATGTAATTTGATTACATGATTGTTTGATGATTATTTTAATATTTATACGAGGTATTTATACGACGTAGATTGTCACAAGAAGCCCTAACTCCCCTAGCAAATCAATCGAAGCTATTCCCGTAGGAATTCTAGCTATTCTAGATCTAAACCAATTTGTGGATGTTTGTGATCCCAACAAAATGGTTAATATTCGTAGAAATTTTAATATTAGTTGATTGTGATATTAAAGAAGAATTGGCGAGATTAAATCTGATATCGATGTCATGACGACCTTTCCTTATAGAGTGAAGTTTGACAAAACCTTACCACCTAGAAAAGGTGTCATCTGATTCGTTGTCACCCAATTCTTAAATTGAAATTGAAAGGGTGAATGTTGCACTTGAGGCTGTCATTGGAACCATTACCCAAAAGCCTCATGCCACTATTACCTTTTCGAGAAGTCTAATTAGATGTGTGAGTCATTTCATACTAGTGACTCGTTTGATAACTATTGTTGTAAGAGCTATAGGATTGGAAATTAAGTGTTGATTCATATCGAGCTTTTATTTCCCTTTTAAGATTTAAAAATAAAGTTGAAAGTATTGGAGAATGAGGTAGGATGTAGCATTGAGTATAAGTTGGTTGAAACCTGAATAAAGTCAAATTTAACTTGTATGGAATATGAGATTCTTATGAGAAAGTCGTTGAGTTCTGTGATTAAATTATAAGGTTTTAAATGATTGTTGGTTTGTGTTAAGGGTTGTTCCTAAGCCATTGTCCACTAACGAGGATGCCCAGTGTCCAAGAAATAAATTGAAGAAATCTTCTTCTGAATTAGGACCGATGGATCTTCCGGGACAGGTGGAACCCCCATGACTCTTGTAGATTAGTATTCATTATGGTATCTTTTAAAAATCCCTAACTTAACTGAGACATCATTTGGTAGGATGAGTTCTTGGAATTGTATGACATAGTGACACGTAATGTGTTACGGTACAATTTTGACTTGTTTGTGATGAATGAAAAGAATACCTTTGATTGCTAAATTCTCCATGTATCGATGTTATCCATCTTTTCTTGCTTCTTCCTAATGTTCGCATTAGTGATACAACCATTGAACAAGCACTCATCTCGGTTTGAGTTGCGTTGTAAATTATTCTCTTTGTATTCCTGAGTGCCATCGAGGTCATGAACCTCATGATTAATTGGCTAAGCTCATTTCCTATTATATTGTATTTAGTTCTTGGTGAACAACTTTTCATCACTCTTTTGCAGATTACTCATTGTTTTTATAAGTTAAAACAATATTCTTTGAGAAAATTTAATTTTCATCACCATATGGATTGTTTAAAGTGAGACTTATAAATAATCGTTATCGAAGTAAAGTTGTTTATGAAACGCTTTGGAAAACTAAATTTTTTTCACAACAAAGAACATCTCTGTAAATTCATTTTGATTCTTATTCAAGAATTAAGCATGAAAATATTTTTATTATAAACATGATGATAAAATTTTGACGAACTGAGTATTGCATCGTTAATCTTGAAATTGTATATAGTTGCACGCCTACATACAATTTGGAAGGGACCATGCAAGGCTGATTAGTAGTCACCATGAAATTGTTAATAAACACTACATTTTCCTTGAAGTTATGAAAGATTAAACTTTATGAGATCTGCAAGAAGTGAAAAAATAGGGACATATTGTTAGAAACACCTACATATGTGCCCGTACCATTTATTTCCTGAATCAAATTTAATCATCAGTGGAAATTGTCTTAATTGACAATTGATATCCCCTCCTTGTTCAATTCTCCCGTGGTGAGATTCTTTAAAAAAGTATTTGATTACTGAGTGTTGATACCCGAATGGATGTATCGACGTTCCTATCATTTCTTTTGATTGGATTTCATTTGAATGACATGTGTAACGATCCGAGGAGCTTTCGAATGCGTACTTAAATCATGAAAACATGGGATATATCCATGTTCGTTAATGTTTTCATCTGTATCTGATTTGAAATTCTCTCGCGTAGATTATGCGTTGACTTTACTCTTTTAATGGTAGTTTTGTCTCCATATATCCTTTAATTTGTGAAGGGTTATGAGTTATTATTAGTCTTTTGAGAAGTTCACATCTTATCAATGGTGACGAAACTAGAAAGTTGATAGTGCCAGTAGAATTGATTGATTGATTATGACATAATGTCATTGTCTAAATTGATGGGAACTCGAGTAGAATTCCCCTAAAAGATAAGATGTTGATTATCAAAAGTGATCTAAATAATTCTGGATGTGTGACTGTATTCTGCATTTAGACTTGAAATTTTACCATGAATGGTTATAAACTGATCATAGATCTTGTAATCTAGAAAGAACTTAAAATATATTTATTAAAAGATGTTTCTGTTATCTGAAATTTTAGGAGATATTTGCTTGTGAATTACTTAAACTTTGGCCATTAAGGAAAGTTGAATTTGGTATTGATTATATTCATGGTGCTGCACCTGTGGCATGTGCATTGTACGTCAGCACCATCTGAATTAAAAGAATTACCGTACAACTGAGAGAGTTGTCGGAGAAAGCTTTTATTCTACCAAGCTCGTCATCATGAAGAGCTATGGTGTTATCATTCCTTATATTTGTTGGATTACAGTGAACTAGGTAAATTGATGATCAAAATCTATATCCACTACCCAAGATGATAGATTTGTTCGATCAGTTACAAGGTTCTAGCGTATATTCGAAAATTTGATCCACGGCATGGTTATCATCAACTTCGCGTCCGCGAAAAAGATTATCTATTCCAATCACTACATCCAGAACTTGTAATGAACATTATGAATTTCATGTTATGTCGTTTGGATTGACCAATGCACATGTAGCATCCATAAATTTGGTGAATCACGTGTGTAGGCTGTAATTTGATAAATTCATGCTTGTGATCATTAAGGACCATCTGTTTGTTTATAAGAATAGGAAGGAGTTAATCATCATTTATAGACTTCCCTAAATTGGCCGAGCAATGAAATCGTGTACCTTGAATATTTAACATGTAATTTAAGGCTTAATCCTTTACAATAAATGACCATGTAATTAATGGTGGTAATATATATATTGACTCTTCAAAGATTAGAGCCATTTAAGACTTTGGGTTATACCAAAAAGAAAGTGCAAAAATGTTTTGACAAATGTTTTATCAAAGGATTTTTTTAAGGAATCATTCTCTTAAATCCAAATCATTTAACTAAACTCCTGTTTAGGGGTAAATGTTTGCGTATACCTCAAAACAACCTAAGAGAAATTGAGGGAACCATTTAAACCATGACTTGAAATTTGAAATGGCAATTTTTGCTTTTCAACTAAGAAAATTTTGACCAAAGTATAAACAAATATTTTTCGAACAGTTACGAATCTTATTAATTATTTTCGATAAATCAACCAAAAATCGTATTAATTAAATTCAAATTTATTTTTAACATTTTTATATAATTGGTCGAACTAAGAAATTTAAAAAAAAAATTACGTTTACATTTCATAAAAATTAAATATTTAACATCTAATTACTTGTAATAATTATCGACGCTTTAGACGTCGGATTGAGCAAAACAGATAAAAATAATAGTTGAGACGAAACTAAAACTTAGAAAATATGAAGAAAGAATTTCTGAGTGAATTGTGGTCATGATAATTACTTCATCAGGAAAGGTGAATATAGATACTGACACATTATGTAGAAAGGATAAAGAATCAATTAGGATGTGTTCCTTAATAATTATTGTGCAAAATAAATTGCCGAGCAATTTAAAATATAGCCGATGCTTGTAAAAAGGATAATATAGATAATAAAAGGGGTTCGCAGCTAATGTGAACCATTAGAATTGAGATGCCGATGGCGATAAATGTTTTAAAGGCCACTTGTGGTTGCCTAAATATGGAGATTTGAGATTTAGTCAAGTTGGAACTCATAAGATTAAGTAATCTATTCATGTCATTTCTGATTTAATGTATCTTTATCTAAAGAAGTGGTACTGATGGCAAATTATGAAGGCAGACATCGCCTCATACATTAGTAAATGTCTAACTATTGCAAAGGTTGATGAGATGGCTTTTATACATGACCTCATCGTTCTTTTTGGGCTTTAAATGCATAAAAATTTCATCAATATACCATATATATGCTTGTATTTGTTTACTTGTGTGTTTTAGGTATGGATATCTTGAAAAAGACAAAAGATCACAAGAAACAAGGAAAACCGAACAAGAGAAACGAAGCCGTACAAGGAACCGGGCCTTAGTTCATGAATTATCCAAGATAAACCCTTGAAGACTTGAAGATGCACACGATTGATCCTCAAAATATGAAGAAATGACACTTAAAACCCTTGTATATGCATAATTACAAGTTTGGTCCCTTAAGTTTGTCAAAATTACAAAATGGTCCTTCAACTTTGAAGAATTGGCAAGTTTAGTCCCTCATCAATTCTAAATTGTCAATAATGGTCCCTCATGAAGTCAAAGATACAATGAAGACCTTTGAAGATCAAGAATATCCAAGATCAGTCCTCAAACTATGCAAAAATGGCAAAAACAACCCTTGAAATACTTTTGCCAAAGTTAGGGGGCAAAAGTGTGAAATCAGAAAGTTTTATAACAAAGGGAATTGAGTTTTGTGGCTGAAAAACGTTATTTACAACTTTCACCAAAACATAAGGACTACCATTGTCATTTCCCTAAGTTTAAACTAAATAAACACGCGCCAAACAACACAAACCCACCTTTTTCGGATCAAAACCTTTAATGTTTACCATGATGAACCCAGAACTTACCCCACTTAAAACAAAGGGTAAAATGAAATTACCCAGGCACACGCTTAATTCACATGCCCAGGAACTCATCCCACACCCAAAACCCCAATCCCCACTCACCATCTGACCCCACCATTCAACCCGTCACCCAATCATATCATTCCTTCACCTCCAAGGCTTGCCACGTGGCCAAATCAATAGCCAAGACTCATTGCTTAACTACAAAGCTGAAATGAACGTTCTTGATTCATTTGGACAGCTAAAACAACAAATGCGTCTAGAAGATTTCAAGGGCACTTTTGAGATTTCATAGCCTAGGGTTTTACTTGTTTATGCCTTGTATCCGTCTATAAAAGGAGAACTCAACATGTGAGAGTCCCTTTGTTCCAGATTTTAGCTATCTCTTTGTAATTCCTTTTTATTGAAATAAAATTGAGTTTTTGAAAATTGTGGTTTTCTCTTATGTTATTTATAAAAGTTTGGTGATTGAATAGCTGAAATCTGAGTTCCATATTCGTGTTTTGTTGTTTTTGAGGAAAGGTTTTATGGGATAAAACTCTTGTTTTCAAAAAATCAGATTTTATATTATTTGTTCATCCTTGTGGTTTGTTGATCTTAGCAGGTACAAGGAAGCTGGTGCATGTTTTGCTAGCACCTCAGCTCAAACATTCCAAGGGTTGGATGTAAGTCTTGGAGGTTTGCATCTCTTCCCTTTTTCATTTTTCTGAATTTTTGTTGAATATTTGGTGACTTTGCATGATTTGTTGTGGATCTGTGTTTTGTGGCTTGATTTGAGTTTCTGAGGTTGGTTAAGTGTTGTTAGGGTTGATTAGATCTTGTTTGAAGGGTTAAATCATAACAATCCTTTAGCAAATTGAGAAATCAGATTCCAAAGGGGTGTTTAGGTTAACTGTTTCAAAGGGATTTAAGGCAACTTGTGTTGTTGTACTTGGTTCTATTGTGTTGTTACATGTTTATCTGCTATTAAGGATTGGTTATCTGCAAGTTTTGTGGGTTTGAACACCTAAATCAATCTAAGGGTCATAAAATCAGTTTTACTTGGGTATTTTGGATAAAATTTTGGGGACACCTAGATCTAAGGGTAGAATAGGGTTAACAAGTGTTAAATTTTGGTTAACTTAATCAGGGAAAGAGATTTGAAGGCTTAAAATTGGATTGGTGGTCAATTAGATCAGCAAAAGGATTTTGGATAATCACTTTTGCTAATCAGTAACTTTTGGTGCTTGAATCTGCTTATTTATTTTGATCCATTGCTTGAAACAAGTTTATTTGTGCTTATTGGACTTTATTATATCTTGTGTATGCATTTGGTTAAATTTGGCTTGGTTATTCATGCTCAAGCTGCTTATTTGTTCATAACTGCTTATTTTCAAGGTCTGTGTAATATCTGTGGACTGTTTGCTTATTCTGGGCTTATTGAGTGAACCAATTTGTGATTTCTTCATTGATATAGACTCCTTGTGATTCACTGATCACAAGGGTGCCCTTGTTTCCATTTAAATCCAAATGGATCTCTCTAAAAAGGCAAGTCAAATAGTCAAAGCAGTGGGAACTCCTTTCCCCTACTGCTACCCACTGCTAGTGTTATTTCAACTGGTGCTTATCAATAAGCTATTCTAGATTATTTTAACCTGCAACAACTTTGAATTTGTAATAGGTTTCACTTATTTGACCCATTTGTTCATTCTGGAGCATTTGAGGGTTTGACTTTGAGGTTTGACTAGAAAACCAAACACTTTGACTTTTAAATAAGTGCTTATCAGCTTATTGTGCTTATTTGACTTGGCTTATTGAAATTTTCTTTGTTGATTTGTATTAATTAAGTCATTTAGAGTCTTTTGCAACTTATTAGAAGGTCTGAGGTGGTCTAGAACTCCAAGTCGACTATTTTGTCTTTTAGTGAAAATCTTCTTGGCATATTTCTGGCTTACTGAGTGTGCTTTTTCAAAATTTCTTTTCACGGATCTCTTAGGCATCTCAAAAGAAGGTTGTGTGTTTAAGCAGAACTTATGGCATTGGCTTATTGCTTAATGGGCTTATTGGCCCAATAAGAATAAGCTGTTGACTACTTAAGCTGTGATAAGCTCAAAATCAGCTTTTGGGCCTTCAGACTTTTGTGTTTAGAATTGAATTTTGAGTCAGATAGGGCTTTTTTAGGTCATTTGAGCCTAGTTTGACTTTTTAGGCCCAAAAGCGCATTAAGGTTGATTGTTTTTTGTTTTAGCCCATTTGGGGGCCCATTAGGGGTATTTTGGTAATTTCACTTTCATTTTCTGATTATTTAGGTTAAAATAAACTAGTTTGCAAGTTTTTAGAATTTTTTACAATTTTAAGAATTTTTAATATTATTTTATTATTATTTTATTATTAAATTTCAAATTTCACATTTTTGCACTTTTTATATTTTTCTTAGGTTTAATAAATTAAAATAGGATTTTTGCAACTCTTAGATTAATTTTATTGTCCTTAGATTAATTTTTATAATTATTTTAAGTTTAAATAGTTTTTAAATCATTTTAAATAGTTTTAATTATTTTAAAAATTTATAAAAATAATTTTTGATGTTTTTAGGTCATTTTAGAGGTTTACCAATTGAAAAATCTTTATTTGGGCTTTTTGATAATTAATTTGATTTTTAGGGCTTTAATTAGCATTTAAAAATTAATATTTAATTAATTAAAAGGTTTGAGAGAGTTTTGATCATTTGTAAACTCTTAGTTTAACTATTTTGATTTTTGGTAATTTTTTGGGAATTTTTAGAATTTATTTTTATTTTTGCTCTTTTTACGGTTTTAATTTTAGTCGTTGTAGTAATTAATTTCACGTCTTCGTCATTCTATTTTCTCATCCCCTTCTCTCAAATATTACTCAAATCAGTTACGAATTATTCACACACATATACCTCCCTGGGAAACGAACTTCATTGGGTCATTAGTGTTTGATTTTCCTAAATCATCACTTAATATTTTCCCTATTTACCTCCTTTTCCTAAAGGTGTGGTAAAACATTACAATCATTTTGGCGCCGCTGCCGGGGAGGTGTGTCGTGATTAATTTGTCTTGTTGTTTTTAATATTAACCAAAAATAGTATTTGTATTAGTAGAAATCTACTAATACGTATTATCGGTTTTTTTCGTTTTTCTTGTGAAATTATTATTGATATATTGTATTAAGTATCACAATCAATACAAAATATCTCCAAAGTGTGAAAACACAACCTTAATTGGGATTTGATATCCTAATTATTGTATTCGAATCTCAAACAAAATGAAAAAGGCAAAAATAGATAAATACTTTCGTGAAGCTCGATTTTGAAAAAATACAAACTATAAGGTGGGTATAAGGCAGGTATTATAAAATATACCCTAAGGAAAAAGGCTCTTAAGTGCTTCGCGCTGCCTCGTTTCCCCGCTTGTTTGTGAGTATTTTGAGATTGAAGGCTAATCGAGGGTTTTGCCGCCCAAAGTATTATTACGTATCATATATATTTGCTTGGTTTTCTTTGTGATTAAACCCTCTTGAACAATTTGGTTTTCACCAAAGTTCTAAAGACATTCGAAGGCGTTCACTCCACGTGATCGTTTTCATTCTTTTGAGGCTTCTTTAATCAAGAGTTTGATTCGAGAAGAGATTTGGTAGATTGTTGTCTACGAAGATACACAAAATCCAAAAAATTATAAAAACACACAAAAATTGAAAATCCACAAAACACCCAAAAAGAATCTTCTATGCTCACCTCCCATTCTTCGTGAAGTTTATGGAAACTCGTAATCAAGCAAAAAGAGCTCGTAAACGTCATCAAAGTCAAGGAAATCAAGAGCCGTTGATTGAAAAACAAACTCCAATTGTTGAACCCGTTGTAGAACAAGAAGTCGTCATGGCTAATCTTACTATGATGGAGTTGCTTCAAGCACCCACCGAGGGTTTTGGAGAAGCTATTTTGATTCCCAATATCCTTGCAGAGAATTTCGAGATTAAGACGGGTTTAATGTCTATGTTGCAAGCAAATAAGTTTAGAGGTCATGAGAAAGACAACCCGCATTACCACATAAGGAATTTTAATCGTCTCACCGCAACTAGCAAGTTTAAGGATGTTCCACATGACGCCATTAAGATGATGTTGTCTCCATACTCATTAGATGGACCCGCTAAAATTTGGCTTGAGAAAGAACCGCCAAATTCGATTTTGACATGGGGTGATCTCGTTTCTAAGTTTGTGAACCAATTTTTTCCACCATCTAAAACAACACATTTGAAAAATGAGATTTCAAGGTTTACACAACGTAATAATGAGAGTTTTTCAATGGCATGGGAACGATTTAAGGAAATGTTACATGAATGTCCACACCATGATTTTTCGGAATTGCATCAAATAGATACTTTCTATAATGGGCTTAATGATCATGAACGAGATTATTTGAATGCCGCCGCGGGTGGTATTTTTTGTGCAAAACGACCGATGAAGCTTTAAAGATTATCGAGAATAGATCTAAGGTTTATAACCCTCGTAACACACCGAGTGTTGCCAATATGGGTTCGTCATCGTCATCATCGTCTCGTCACATTAATGCCTTACATGATGAAGCTAATGAGGAAAATCGGTTTTTCGGTAGGTTTTCAAATCTTATGACTCATTGGAAAGCACAAGATGCTTTGAATTCCGCATCGGTCAAAGCGGTTGATAAGAGTTGTTTGTCTTGTGGTGGAGCTCATGATCTTTCTGAGTGCATTACCGCCGGTGGTAACGCTTCGAGTGCTTACGTAACAACGGGAACTTACAACCAAAATGGCCAAAGCTCCCGCCCAAATCAAGCTCCACCGAATCAAAATGCTAATAACTATCGAAACAACAATCAAAATGGTGGTTATCAAGGCAATTCACGTAACTACAACAAAGGGAATTATCAAAGTGGGAATGGACAAGTTGCAAATCAAAACCAAAACCGTGATTTTCAAAACACTACACAAGGTTTTCAAAATGCTCACACTAAAAATCTTCAAGGAGAATTTTTGGATTATGCAAAAACAAACGATGCTAAGTTTGATAACATGCAACGTGAGATGATTAGCTTAAGATCCGAGTTGAAAAACGAGCTTAAAAACGAACTTGCTAATGAACTTAAGACTCATGCTAACAAAATGGAAGGAAACGTTCAACGTCTTCAACAAAATCAAAAAAAGATGGAACAAGGACAACATGAGATTAAGAAAGAATTGTTAAAAGCGGATTTAAGGCAATCAAAATTTAAAGACCGAATGGCAAATATGTTTGAAGCAATCATGTGTAAACCCTCTTCCTCGGGTGGTCTTCCTAGTGATACCATTGCAAACCCGAAGGGAGAAATGAAGGTTATTACTACACGTAGTGGTAAAACTTTCAAGGAACCAATCTCTCGTCCAAGTACTTCTACGGAGAAGGAAATCGAGAAAGAGCCTGAGGTGATGGTCGAAAAGGAGCATATCACAAGCCCACGAAGTACCGCTCAAACCACACCTACGGTTGAACCAATACCGATCATGGAACCCGAGATTCCAAGGTCGTTGCCTAATGTCCAACCCACACCACCCTTACCTTACCCTTCGAGACGAAACAAAGAGAAATTGCAAGAACGTAACAAACAACAAATCGAGCTTTTTATAAAATTGTTTCAACAAGTACATTTTGATGTAAGTTTAGCCTACGCGTTGTTATATATGCCTCGTTTCGCTTCCACTTTTAAAAGTATGATGAATGATAAGGAAAAGCTTTCAAAGCTTGCTAATTATTCTTCGATTTATCTTAACCGCATACCGGAAAAAGTTGGTGACCCCGGAAGTTTCTCATTCCTTGTTATATACAAGATATGAAAGAATGCCTCGCCTTGGCCGATCTTGGTGCGACCATTAATTTGATGCCATTTTCCATTTGGAAATCGCTTTCGCTTCCGGCTCTTACTCCTTCGAACATGTCTATCGAGATGGCCAATCATTCTACGATTTTAGCATGTGGAGTAGCCGAGGATGTTTTCGTGAAAGTGGGGAATTTCTACTATCCCGTTGATTTTATAGTAGTTGACATCCCCGCGGATCCTCAAGTTCCTCTAATTTTAGGTCGTCCATTTTTAGACACCTTGAGATCACTTATCGATGTTCATGCAAGAACTATTACTTTGAGACTCAACGAAGAGGAACTTGTTATAAACGCTACTCAAAACTCAAAACCTTCTCATGTTTATGCAATCGCTACCATCAATCACATTGACTTAGTTGATGTGGTTTGCGATGAGTTTTCACAAGAAGTGTTAGGTTTTCCTGATAGCTCGTCAAGTGGCAATCCCACTATTTTGGATCCGATTCTTGCTAATTCTACACCAAATATCACTCCATTCCAAGGAGGCGATTTTACTTCAAATGAAATCGACAATGAAGATGAGGTGATTATTAGTGATGATACTTCTATTCCACCATTTCTTCCGCCGATGGAAGTTATGAGTGTTGAGCAAAAATCTTCAATCGAGGAACCGCTTATCCTTGAATTGGAAGATCTTCCATCTCACCTTGAATACGTATTCTTGGAAGAAGATGACAAGTTGCCGGTTATTATTGCAAAAGGTCTTGCTAATGATGAAAAAACCGTGCTCTTGAAAGTTCTTAAAGCTCATAAAGGGGCAATTGCGTGGAAAATTTCCGACATCAAGGGTATTGACCAAAATTTTGTACTCACAAGATTTTAATGGAGGAGGACTACAAACCCGCAATTCAAAGTCAAAGAAGGGTAAAACCCCAAAATTCACGATGTCATCAAAAAGGAAGTTCTAAAACTCCTTGACGCGAGAATGATTTATCCTATCTCCGATAGCCCATGGGTGAGCCCAATCCATTGTGTCCCTAAAAAGGGAGGAATTACCATTGTACCTAATGAAAACAAACGAGTTAATTCCCACTCGTGTTGTGACTGGTTGGAGGGTGTGTATTGACTATCGAAAGTTAAATGACGCCACTCGTAAAGACCACTTTACTTTGCCCTTCATGGATCAAATGTTGGAGAGACTCGCGGGAAATGAATTCTATTGCTTTTTAGATGGTTTTTCTGGTTACTTTCAAATCCCTATCGACCCTCGTGATCAAGAGAAGACTACGTTCACGTGTCCTTATGGAACGTTTTCTTATCGTATGATTCCTTTCGGACATTGTAATTCACCGGGTACGTTTCAACGGTGTATGATGGCTATTTTTCACGATACGATCGAGAAGTCGATGGAAGTGTTTATGGATGACTTTTTGGTGTTTGGAAATTCGTTCACGTCGTGTTTATCTAATCTCGAGCAAATGTTAAAACGTTGTGAAGAAACCAATCTTGTGCTTAATTGTGAAAAATGTCATTTAAGGTCTCGAAAGCGGGGATTGAGGTCGATAAAGCTAAGGTAGACGTCATCGCCAAGTTACCTCATCCCAAAACCGTTTAAGGGAGTTAGGAGTTTCCTAGGCCACGCGGGCTCTTATCGTTGTTTCATCAAAGACTTTTCGAAGATCTCTCGACCTATGACACACCTTCTCGAGAAGGATGCTCCTTTTAATTTCAATGAGGATTGTGTTAGAGCTTTCGAAACTCTCAAAAGGAAACTTACCGAAGCTCCCATTCTTGTGGCTCCTAATTGGGAATTACCCTTTGAAATCATGTGTGATGCAAGTGATTATGCTATAGGGGGCGTCTTAGGGCAACGTTATGAAAAGTATTTCCGTCCTATCCATTATGCTATTAAGACGATGACTGAGGCTCAATTAAAGTACAACACAGCGGAAAAGGAATTCCTTGTCGTGGTCTATGCTTTTGAGAAATTTCGACCTTATCTCGTCTTAACTAAAATCATCGTGTATACCGACCATTCGGCTATCAAGTATCTCTTAGCTAAGCAAGATGTTAAGCCGAGATTGCTTTGTTGGATGCTCCTCCTCCAAGAATTTGATGTCACCGTGCTTGACAAAAAAGGAGCCGAGAATCTAGCGGCCGATCATCTCTCTCGTCTAGAAGATCCTCACAAAGATGTTTTCGAGAACAAGGAAATCACCGAAACATTTCCCCTCGAGACTCTCGGTGTAGTGAATTCTAAAGACACCACCCCATGGTTTGCCGACATTGCAAATTACCATGCGGGCAATTTCATAATCAAGGGTATGACGACACAAGAAAAGCGAAAATTCTTTCGTGACGTTAAGTTCTATTTTTGGGACGACCTTTATCTCTTTCGGGTTTGTGCGGATCAACTCGTTCGACGTTATGTTTTTGGTGTCGAAGCTTCTAACATCCTTAGAGCCTGTCACGAGGGACCCACGGGTGGTCACCACGGTGCTAATCTCACGGCTAATAAAGTGTTCGATGTCGGCTTCTTTTGGCCTTCTATCTATCGTGATGCATACGCACTTGTGAAGTCGTGTGATTCGTGCCAACGTCAAGGAAAATCGTCTCAACGTGATGAAATGCCGCAAAACATAATTCAAGTGTGTGAGATTTTCGACATTTGGGGCATAGACTTAATGGGGCCGTTCCCATCGTCTCATGGTAACAAGTATATCCTCGTCGCCGTCGATTACCTTTCTAAGTGGTTAGAAGCTAAGGCTTTACCTAATAATGATGCTCGTGTGGTAGTGAAGTTTTTGAAGCAACTATTCTCTCGGTTCGGAACCCCTCGTGCTATTATAAGCGATCGAGGAACCCATTTTTGTAATGACCAATTCGAGAAGGTATTAAAGAAATATGGAGTTACTCATCGTCTTTCTACGGCTTATCACCCGCAAACGAGTGGGCAAGTCGAAGGTTCGAACCGAGCTTTGAAGAGGATTTTAGAGAGGGCGATTGGAGAAAATCGTGCTTCATGGTCCAACAAACTCGATGACGCTTTATGGGCCTTTAGGACCGCTTATAAGACACCTATCGGTTGTACTCCTTATAAGTTAGTCTATGGGAAGAATTGTCACTTGCCCATTGAATTGGAGCACAAGGCATATTCGGCCCTTAAACATGCAAACTTTGACTTGAAGACCGCGGGAGATCACCGGAAAATACAATTGAATGAATTTGATGAACTAAGAGATAATGCTTATGAAAATTCATTGATTTTCAAAGAAAATACTAAAAAGTTTCATGATGCAAAGATTAAAAACCGGGTTTTTAACGTTGGTGATCAAGTGTTACTTTTTAACTCTAGATTAAAGATTGTTAAACAAGGATTCACTAAGAACACGGGTAAAAGATCCAGAGGTCGGGGAGGATAGAAGTGGTGTTTAGCCATTTTAGAGAGAGAAACAAGTAAGAATAAATGTGTGTTTATTCTAGTGAGAGAAAGACAAGAAGGAAATGATAAGCCTCACCCCTCCATGGAAGTATGGAGGGGTTTATATAGCTCGGGACTTGGACTTTACATTTGACAATATTAGTCCCTGCAAGTCCCGGCTATGAGACTAATGTAATTCCGTTAGTCGCACACATTTTAAGGCTAACAATCTTCCCCCAATGTGGTGACATACGGAATTACTTACAATGTTCCTAACAAATGCAAATACAACAAAAATATGACAGTATTAAGTTTGCTTCCAATGCTGAGGATGACACGGTTGTCTTCAAGTCTTCTAGAAAAACTTATACCCCAGTTTGAATCCTTTTTGTCTTTGCTTGTTGAGGAACCATTGTATCATGTATGAACTGGATTAACTTCCCCCCAATTCATACCACATGCCTTGAAAAGCTTTCTTCATAGACTTCTTTTTGACGAAGCTTCTGAATCAGCTTCCCCCCAAACCAATATCCCTGTCTTGAGCAGAACCTGTAGCTTGAGCAATCTTCTATCTTTGACATTTAAAGTGCACAGCGGAATTTTGTAGACGAAGAAGTAAACCCCACCAAGTAACTGCTACCTTGACATTTTTGGTCTTCATGATAATGTGTTTAGGGGAACATGTAAGAAATCAGCAACAAATCTTCTCACGCTTGTAGAATACTTCCCCCTGGAAGTTGAACTAAGTACCCAAAAGTACACGTTCTTCCCCCATGATGGTTACGAACTGTCGGAAGCATCATCTGACGTGTACAGTCAAAATCGCGAGATGTTCTTGTCGAAAGTATGATGGTGACGAACACTCAGAAGCATCATCTGACGTGTACGCTCAGAATCGCGAGATGTTCTTATCAGGAGTAAGAAGGTTAAGAACACTTCGAAAGCATCATCTGTCGTGTACGCACAGAATCGTGAGATGTTCTTGTCAAAAGTATGGTGGTTAAGAACACTCGGGAGCATCATTTGACAAGTATAATCAGAATCGTGAGATGTTCGTGTCAGAAGTAGAAATCTTTGTTGACCTTTTGTAGTTCAAGTTGCTCGTGAGAATTGTTTGCTGATCACATCTCTACTCTTGTACTCTCTGGCTAAACTTACCGACCTCGTATTCTTTCGGCTATATGTAGTGACCACTGGTGAAGTAAACCTGATATTCCAAACTTGAAACTGAAGTACAATCTCCCAAATTTGTTACTTACGCTTAGCACTGTTGTTGATTGACGAACGGTGCAGAGAAACGTCTCTTAGTACCTTATACATAAAAGAAGAGAGTAGTATAAGATGTAAAACACCTCTTGAAGTATCCACAACTACAGGTGAGTGTGACACTGAGCACTACAACGTAACTCCTTAAGTGATAGTTGTCCATGTCGTCGACCGTCCACCCCTTGACAGTGGAAACTAGATAAGTCAAGTCTCAATCATAAATGCTGAAGCGAATCATCAATCGATAGAGGGGGTGAAAAGGCTCGATGATGAATTGAGTAGACGCCTTCGTGATATTCCACTTCACCTTCAAATAATAAATACCAAATCCACTTCGTAATCACTTGACATTACTTTGCCCGAATACTAGCCGTTTTGACAATTTCAGTGAATCTTAAGGATCGTTTTGGTGTTTGTTTGTTTTTGTCTTCGTGTTTGTCGTTGTGTGTGTTGAGTATGAGTGAGTGTTGTTAACTAGGGAACCAACGATGACTAGAGAAAGAGAGGTCGTCAACGTCGTCTAGCAAACTTGACTTTTGAAGCCCAAAATCAATCATATACCCAACTGATTCGAGAATTAGAGGTTTTCAAAACGAGGTTTTTCTTTAATCGGAATAAACCCGTAATCACCATATCCTCATAATCCGCACATCTATCATACCCGGCCAAAATATATAACAACATCTTAGTCCAAATAATATTGATACCATTGAACCAGCCCATTCTTAAAAAATCAAACCGAACTTGAATCATTAACCTTACTCGGCCCATAATATCTAAATAATCAGCCCAAAGCGCATTCCATAATCTTTTTGAAATGAAATACTCGGTCTATGATAAGTATGACCAAATTCTATTATCCCATAAGCCGTCTAAAATCCGTAGCACCTTTGACCAGCCCATCGTCTTCAAAAAAAATTGGTTACCTTAACTTTGAAGCCCATCATAGAATTGATCCAAGTAGTATTTGACTATCTCAAATACGTGGATATAGAAACAGATATCAAAGGGTAAACAACTTTATATTCAACATGTTAACCATAACATGCAATAGCAATTCACTTAAAAATATGCCACGTTATAATTTGACCAAGTGACTACTAGCCAATAAAGATGCCACGTAAAGAAGAATATATCTATGTAATGACTAGTATACCAACACAGTCCACGTGATCCACGAGATACATGAGCCCACCACACAATCAGATCTTAGGGGATATAAAGACGCTTTACCTTAATTTTGTGGACATTATCTAACCAAGTCTCACAACCTCAATCACATCGCCTCATCTTCCATCATTCTTTAACCGAACCCAACCTGATATGAGAACAAATCTCATTTACTTTAATGGAAACAAATGAATCAAGAGACAAGGCTTCAAGATCCTTCGAAGGGTCTAAGGTAGGGGAGAAATGATATTCGTTATTGATTGTTGAATCGAAACAAAGACAGATCATAGCATGCATGCTTGTTACAGATCTTCTTTATTTATTTTGGAATATCAAAAGAAGGTGTGCCTTTTACATATATCAATGATGAACCGTGTTTAAATCTTTAAAAAGATTTTGGTTAAGAGAACCAAGCACGAATCTGAGATGCTAGAATCATTGCATGTGTTTCTTTTTTTTTTTTTTTTTCTCGAGACAGATTATATTAGAAGACGAAGGGATATGATTAGTTGATTGGATTCGGATTGATGGTTTAATTTTTTTGCAAGGTCTATAAAACCATATGTTGTATACCCGTCGGAATGTTTTGACAGTGCAATCATCTTAATGGTAGTCATCGCAATGGTTAAGCCATCGCTAAGTACAAAGGAATCCATCGCAATAAACCCGTACCCATCGCAATAAACCAAAATCCATCAGAATAAACCAAAATCCATCGTAATGTTGTCAGAAAAATTTGGGCAGCATGACGACATGAATGCCATTTCGATGGATCAAGCCACCCATCGCAATGAGACCCATCGGAATGAGTCCCATCGCAATAGATACAGCCCTACCCATCAGAATGTGTAAAAATACCCCATCGGAATAAATCCGTAGAAGAAGCCGTCGCAATATCCATCTGAAAAAGCATCGGAATATCCATCCATCGTAATCTCCATCGTAGAAGGTTTTGATACCCGAAAATAATGGATCTGTTATATTTTTCTGTCCTTTTCCCAATAAAAAATTAGACCATGTGATATTTGATTGGAAAAAAAAAACCGTGAAGAAAAAAAGACAAAAAAAATTTGATGAAACCAAGAACGGTTGATTAGAAAATGGATAAAGTGGTGATGATTTAGACCGTGTAACATAGTTTTTCAAAGAAAAATGAAAAACGTACCAAATCAAAATACATCCGACACACAAACACGAACACAAATCATGAGACAAAAACCCGAAACATCCCCGGTTAGCTCTGATGCCAATTGTTAAACAAGGATTCACTAAGAACATGGGTAAAAGATCCGGAGGTCGGGGAGGATAGAAGTGGTGTTTAGCCATTTTAGAGAGAGAAACAAGTAAGAATAAATGTGTGTTTATTCTAGTGAGAGAAAGACAAGAAGGAAATGATAAGCCTCACCCCTCCATGGAAGTATGAAGGGGTTTATATAGCTCGGGACTTGGACTTTACATTTGACAATATTAGTCCCTGCAAGTCCCGGCTATGAGACTAATGTAATTCCGTTAGTCGCACACATTTTAAGGCTAACAAAGATATTTTCCGGGAAATTGAAATCTCGTTGGTCGGGTCCTTTCACCATTACACAAGTGTTTCCTTATGGGACAATCGAGCTAGCTCAAGATGATGGTCCTAACTTCAAGGTGAATGGACATAGGCTTAAGCACTACTTTGGTGGGGAAATTCCTTCATTGGATGATCTCGACCAAGTCACCTTCCCCAATGATAATTCGCATTGAGGGGATCGAGTCGAGCTCATGACTCGGTAATCAAAAACGAGGTGCCTCGTGGGGGAGATCCCATGCTTATCTTATTATGTTTTCTAATAAATAATGAGAGGAATTGTGCCCTTCCAACTCGTTGTCTCGTGGTTGTTTGTGATTGTGTTATCTAGATCATCATCATCTACGATTGAAGACTCTCGTGTTCATTTACGTGAGCCTCCATCGTTTGCTTGAAGAAGTTTTTTCACGAATCCATGACATATCCTTTATTGTTCTAACAATTATCTTTTAGCATCATTAATAAACGACTTTAGATATATTGTTGATCACCCTTTCCATGACTAGATCCTAAGCATTCGACTCTTCGTCTCTAGTATGGGGCTGCTCCACCTTTAGACTCGAAACATTGAGGACAATGTTTAATTTTAGTATGGGGGTGAATAGATACTTGCTTTGCTACGCCCTCACGTTTTCCATCTTTCAATGTTTTGTTTTATTTTGTTGCTAATAAGGCTAAAAATGGCCAAAATTTTAAAAATTTTCCTAGTTTTAATAAGTGTTTTTAAGACACGAATGTATATTTTCTGATAGATAGAATAAGAGCTAATTTTTGACTTGATGGGTATTTGGAGCCCTTTACATTCCTTAACCCCCTCAATTTAAGTTTTGCTAGACTTTTATATAGGGAACTTTAAAATGCGAAAGTCTTAGCTCATTCGGGTTAAGAACAAGAACTTTTCGCAAGTTCCTATAATTGATACTAGAAAGTCACTTATCAAGGGAACTATAAAATGCATTCTCTAAACTTGAAAAAGTCCAAGAAAGTGCAAGATCCTATAGGTGGCTTGAAAACCTAAAACTTTGATTTGATATAGTCTTAATGAAAGCAAATCCAAATTTGGCTTAATTTTGACTTGCATGGCTAAGTATTCACGAGTCTCTTTAATTAGAGGTCTTTAAATAGTGAAGAACGAGAGATGATAGAGTTAAACAAGTGATCATGCCAAACGTAGAACATGAAAATGTTCTTTCAAAAACTCATATGTTTTTAATTGTGGATTTTTCTCCCATAAGATCAATGCATTAGGAATAAAATTAATTGCAATAAGTAAGGTCGTACGATTTAAAAGGTTACTTAGCTTCTAGCACAAGATCGTTTAAAAGTTGCTCGGGGTTGAATAGAGTTCATAGCCAAGGCATAACTTATTGAAGCAGGACGCGAAGATTGGTGAAGATCCAAAAAGGCCCTAACAAGGCATGAGGAGCTCTAATTTGTTGCTAAAGATCCAAGATGATGTGAAGTATCATTATTCCAAAATCAATATGAAGGATCAAGACACACGACGAAAAGCAATTACTCCCCTAAAGATCATGGAGAAAGTCTATCCAAAAAGACCCTTACAAGGTAAGAGGATAAATATATCCAAGCCCTAAAAGCAGGCGGATCGTTGTATATCAAAGTCCAAAATAAAGATTGAAGAAAAATGATGAAGTCGTGGTCGAAGTATGAAGAATCTCTCAAAAACGTCAAGTGAAGAAATTCCTAAATATGAAGAGAAGACCATAATTTCAAAAACGTCTTCCCAAGATTTGAAGTATGAACTACATGCCAAATATCGGTCCGAGAAAGGTCTCAAATCGTGAAATGAGTTATGCCAAGATATGAACTTAAGGAGATACACGAGAAGCCATTTTAAAAGATTTTGTCCTTCGGCTAACTATCGATTAAATCGTGCTACTTTACTTTCGGACTAATAAATACTCAAATAAGTCAATATGAATCACTTGTGATCCATGACAAGTAGTTAAAAAATTCTAGAAACCCATTTCCTTTCATAATAACTAGGATTGCGGGGAGAAAAAGTATTACACAATTTGGACGTATGAGTAGTGTTAGCATTGTGACTTGTACCAACAATGATCTCGTTTTTGCACATAGCATGGAATGTATGACAATCAAGGATGACGAAATTTACTCTATGGGACATTTACTTGTTTCTATTCATTGACCCTAAAAGTCACATTCGTGATGAAAATAATACATTATGTCTTTACACATCTGCGTAGTATTATTGCAAGTCTTTTACTTTTCAATAAAGGTTAATAAAATTGAATTTTGGTGATGCTTAGATACTTTATTCTAGCATTGCGTGAGGGCACGGCAATGTCTTAGTATGGGGGAGTGATGAGATGGCTTTTATACATGATCTCATCGTTCTTTTCGGGCTTTAAATGCATAAAAATGTCATCAATATACCATATATATTCTTGTATTTGTTCTTGTGTGTTTTAGGTATGGATATCGTGAAAAATACAAAAGATCACAAGAAACAAGGAAAAACGGACACGAGAAATGAAGCCGTACAAGGAACCGGGCCCTAGTTCATGAATTATCCAAGATAAACCCTTGAAGACTTGAAGATGCACAAGATTGATCCTCAAAATATAAAGAAATGACACTTAAAACCCTTGTATATTCATAATTACAAGTTTGGTCCCTTAAGTTTGTCAAAATTAAAAAATGGTCCTTCAACTTTGAAGAATTGGCAAGTTTAGTCCCTCATCAATTCTAACTTGTCAATAATGGTCCCTCATGAAGTCAAAGATACAATGAAGACCTTTTAAGATCAAGAATGTCCAAGATCAGTCCTCAAACTATGCAAAAATGGCAAAAACAACCCTTGAAATACTTTTGCCAAAGTTTTGGGGCAAAAGTGTGAAATCAGAAAGTTTTATAACAAAGGGAATTGAGTTTTGTGGCTAAAAAACGTTATTTACAACTTTCACCAAAACACAAGGACTACTATTGTCATTTCCCTAAGTTTAAACTAAATAAACACGCGCCAAACAACACAAACCCACCTTTTTCGGATCAAAACCTTTACTGTCTACCATGATGAACCCAGAACTTACCCCACTTAAAACAAAGGGTAAAATGAAATTACCCAGGCACACACTTAATTCACATGCCCAGGAACTCATCACACACCCAAAACCCCAATCCCCACTCACCATCTGACCCCACCATTCAACCCGTCACCCAATCATATCATTCCTTCACCTCCAAGGCTTGCCACGTTGCCAAATCAACAGCCAAGACTCATTGCTTAACTACAAAGCTAAAATTGACGTTCCTGATTCATTTGGACAGCTAAAACAACAAATGCGTCTAGAAGATTTCAAGGGCACTTTTGGGATTTCATAGCCTAAGGTTTTACTTGTTTATGCCTTGTATCCGTCTATAAAAGGAGACCTCAACATGTGAGAGTCCCTTTGTTCCAGATTTTAGCTATCTCTTTGTAATTCCTTTTTATTGAATAAAATTGAGTTTCTGAAAATTGTGGTTTTCTCTTTTGTTATTTATAAAAGTTTGGTGATTGAATAGTTGAAATCTGAGTTCCATATTCATGTTTTGTTGTTTTTGAGGAAAGGTTTTATGGGATAAAACTCTTGTTTTCAAAAAATCAGATTTTATATTATTTGTTCATCCTTGTGGTTTGTTGATCTTAGCAGGTACAAGGAAGCTGGTGCTTGTTTTGCTAGCACCTCAGCTCAAACATTCCAAGGCTTGGATGTAAGTCTTGGAGGTTTGCATCTCTTCCCTTTTTCATTTTTCTGAATTTTTGTTGAATATTTGGTTATTTTGCATGATTTGTTGTGGATCTGTGTTTTGTGGCTTGATTTGAGTTTCTGAGGTTGGTTAAGTGTTGTTAGGGTTCATTAGATCTTGTTTGAAGGGTTAAATCATAACAATCCTTTGGAAGATTGAGAAATCAGATTCCAAAGGGGTGTTTGGGTTAACTGTTTCAAAGGGATTTAAGGCAACTTGTGTTGTTGTACTTGGTTCTATTGTGTTGTTACATGTTTATCTGCTATTAAGGATTGGTTATTTGCAAGTTTTGTGGGAACAGCTAAATCAATCTAAGGGTCATAAAATCAGTTTTACTTGGGTATTTTGGCTAAAATTATAGGGACACCTAGATCTAAGGGTAGACTAGGGTTAAAAAGTGTTAAATTTTGGTTAACTTAATCAGGGAAAGAGATTTGAAGGCTTAAAATTGGATTGGTGGTCAATTAGATCAGCAAAAGGATTTTGGATAATCACTTTTGCTAATCATTAACTTTTGGTGCTTGAATCTACTTATTTACTTTGATCCATTGCTTGAAACAAGTTTATTTTTTCTTATTGGACTTTATTATAGCTTTTTTATGTATTTGGTTCAATTTGGCTGGCTTATTCATGCTCAAACTACTTATTTGTTCATAACTGCTTATTTTCAAGGTCTGTGCAATATATGTGGACTGTTTGCTTATTCTGGGCTTATTGAATGAACCAATTTGTGATTTCTTCATTGATATAGACTCCTTGTGATTCACTGATCACAAGGGTGCCCTTGTTTCCATTTAAATCCAACTGGATCTCTCTAAAAAGGCAAGTCAAATAGTCAAAGTGGTGGGAACTCCTTTCCCCTGCTGCTAGCCACTACTAGTGTTATTTCAACTGGTGCTTATCAATAAGTTATTCTAGCTTATTTTAACCTGCAACAACTTTGAATTTGTAATAGGTGTCACTTATTTGACCCATTTGTTCATTCTGGAGCATTTGAGGGTTTGACTTTGAGGTTTGACTAGAAAACCAAACACTTTGACTTTTAAATAAGTGCTTATCAGCTTATTGTGCTTATTTGACTTGGCTTATTGAACTTTTTTTTGTTGATTTGTCTTAATTAAGTCATTTAGAGTCTTTTGCAACTTATTAGAAGGTCTGAGGTGGTCTAGAACACCAAGTCGACTATTTTGTCTTTTAGTGAAAATCTTCTTGGCTTATTTCTGGCTTATTGAGCGTGCTTTTTCAAAATTTCTTTTCACAGATCTCTTAGGCATCTCAAAAGAAGGTTGTGTGTTTAAGCAGAGCTTAAGGCATTGGCTTATTGCTTAATGGGCTTATTGGCCCAATAAGAATAACCTGTTGACTATTTAAGCTGTGATAAGCTCAAAATCAGCTTTTGGGCCTTCAGACTTTTGTGTTTAGAATTGAATTTTGAGTCAGATAGGGCTTTTTCAGGTCATTTGGGCCCAAAAGCCCATTAAGGTTGACTGTTTTTTTTAGCCCATTTGGGGGCCCATTAGGGGTATTTTGGTAATTTCACTTTCATTTTCTAATTATTTAGGTTAAAATAAACTAGTTTGCAATTTTTTAGAATTTTATACAATTTTTTGATTTTTAATATTATTTTATTATAATTTTATTATTAAATTTCAAATTTCACATTTTTGCACTTTTTATATTTTTCTTAGGTTTAATACATTAAAATAGAATTTTTGCAACTCTTAGATTAATTTTATTGTCATTAGATTAATTTTTATAATTATTTTAAGTTTAAATAGTTTTTAAATCATTTTAAATAGTTTTAATTAGTTTAAAATTTTATAAAAATAGTTTTTAATCTTTTTAGTTCATTTTAGAGGTTTACCAATTGAAAAATCTTTATTTGGGCTTTTTGATAATTAATTTGATTTTTAGGGCTTTAATTAGCATTTAAAAATTAACATTTTAATTAATTAAAAGGTTTGAGAGAGTTTTGATCATTTGTAAACTCTTAGTTTAATTATTTTGATGTTTGGTAATTTTTTGGGAATTTTTAGAATTTATTTTTATTTTAGCTCTTTTTACGGTTTTAATCTTAGTCGTTGTAGTAATTAATTTCACGTCTTCATCATTCTATTTTCTCATCCCCTTCTCTCAAATATTAATCTCAAATCAATTACGAATTATTCACACACATATACCTCCTTGGGAAACGAACTTCATTGGGTCATTAGTGTTTGATTTTCCTAAATCATCACTTAATACTTACCCTATTTACCTCCTTTTCCTAAAGGTGTGGTAAAACACTACAATCAAAGGTCATCATCTGAATTTGATTCAATTTGGGTCATCGTCGACAGACTGACCAAATCTGCTAATATCATTCCTGTTAATGATAGATTCTCGATGAAGAAATCGACTCTTTGTATTTAAAGGAGTTGTGTAAACATAGTGTGCCTGTATCGATCATCTCTATCAAGATCCTCGCTTCGCATCGAATTTCTAGAGATTTGCTCAGAAGTCATTGGGAACGAACCTTGATGAGAGTACTGTTTACCACCCCAATCGAAGGGACAAGGTAAAGTAACGATACAAAACACTAAAAGTGTTGTATTGTGCTTGAATAATTGACCTTTGGTAATGAATGGTATAATCGCTTTCCTTTGGAAAGATTATCATTGATAAATATCGTATTAGGATCGAGATCGAATCTTGTGAGGATCTAAACGTGAGAGCATCTGTAAGCAGGAGTTGGGATGAAGACACCCGACATACACTCATTGTGAGTTGGACATGTCTTTTAGGTTTAAGGTTGCCTACGATGACAAACCTAACCTTACAAATACCCGAACCGCGAGACCTGAAATGATTGTTGAAATTAGGATCTGGTTATTGACTGCCAGTAGTGGGCAGGGGGTTATGTGAATATGAAATGTAGATCTTGAAGTACAGGATGGGTAGCGAAGTTATGCCAAAAAATTTCACCTTGGACAAAAATGAATTGATGATCTGAAGGATCATGGGAAATAAGTCCCCGTTGTATGGGACCATTGAGATGATGTGAAAAGTTGGTTTGAAAGGCATATAAGCTGGATCTACCCTAGGACTTCAAGGGCTGCGTGAATTATGTTTCGTATATTGAACTTGATAAGATGTCTATCAAGTGAAAATCTGACTATTCCTTAATGAAGCTTAGATCGGCGAAAAGTTGCATTCATCAAAAACCCGTGAACATCATGGATAGAGAAAGTAAGTCAACATTAAGCCTGATCATATTTCCGTAGTTATGTTTGATGAAACTCGCGTATTGTAATGAATTACACTTGTGAGAAAAGATCGAATGTGGAAGAAATACCCACATGGCTCTAACTCTATAACAAGCGAGTAGTAAGATAAATTGATCTTTGAGGACAAAGATCCTGTTTAGGGGTAAATGCTGTGACAATCCGTCAATTTATGGTCGATATTTTATTCTCAAGTATTATTTATAAACATTATTTTAATGTTATATTATGAACTCACTCATTTATGGGAAGAAATTTGGGTTTACGTCTTGAAGTAGCATCGACTACATCTAAACCGGAGGATTCTACGTTACGTGCTTACGTTTACATACACCATTTTTGGTGACAGTCCGACACTTCAGGAAATAAATTTATCTGTGAATAGTATTTTGGAATTTTAAATTTGCGTTGGTTCATAAACTCACAAATTTACGAGAAGAGATTAGAACTTACGGGCATAATTTAACGTCCTTTACGACTAAACCGGAAACCTTAGGTTTACGTATTTACGTTTTTGAACTCCGTTTTTGATGAGACAATTTTTGTTAGATTCGTTTTGAGCCGTTGATTCATAATTTATAAAAATGTTTTTCTTAAAACGACCCGAGGGCACGCAAATCAAGGAAACTAGAATCGAGGAATATCCGTAAATTAGTGGGATGAGACAAAACAAGTTTTGCCCCACCCCACTATATGGGACGGCCAAAAAGGCTCCAACACACATCATAGGTGTCAAAACCTCCTCACACTTGTCTTATAAGTTTTGTAAAACCATTTCACAAAACCATTTCCTCCTAAAACCATACATGCAAACCACTAATACTCTCCTCTCCTCTCTCTCATTTTCGTCCCAAAAATCATCAACAACAACCCTCATTTGATCTATTTTAGCCATAAAATCATGTGTTATTCATACACATGATGATGCCCCTTTGAAGCTTTATTGATTGGTGATCATTATAACATCCAAGAAGGTGATTTGATTGTGTCCTAGGGCTGATTTCCATAAGAAGTTTACAAAGATTGGTGGTCTTAAAAGTTGGTGTTGATTTATCACAAGTTGTGTGATCAAAATCCATGTTTTGATCATAACCTTCACAATCTTGGTTGGTAACAAGATTTACTCTTCCTTTACCTTGATTATTTTGTAAATATAAATCTATATTTTCTTCTTAATGTATATGTATAAGATTATATATGATGATAAAAACATTGTGTGGGAATCTTGTGTTGATAAACATGATTAAAATGATTAAAAGTTATATGAAAGAATGATAAAATCTAGCTTAAACAAGTAGGCTGTATAAAACAGAATATGACCATATGATAACTTGTAAAAATGGTATATATTACTTAATATACATTAAGTTATAAGTCTTATACACATGTGAGAGTTGGCCATACAACAGAATCCTAAAAATGAGTGAGATATGATCAAAACAAGATTGGAGTACAAATCTGCATACACTGTTTTGGACGAATTTATTAAAATACTTAGAGGCTGATTCATCAGTAGCTATAGAGGAGTTAAATGAAGCACATATCATTTAGTTTTTGTCATACAAATTTGAGGTCCTATCTCCTTATATAACTCTAGATATGGACATTTTAGTGGACTAAATATTTAAGACAGATTTTATAAAATAAATAGTATATAATATAAGCACTCAAAATTTTGTATTTATAAAATATACATATATAAAACCCACTAGTTGCTAATAATAATTATAAAGAAAGAGTTATATATATTGATATTAAAATGAGACATTTTATATAGATTGCAAGTATAAATGTTTTTCCAAGTTATAAAACTATATACCTAAGTTTTACGTCTTTTCGGCTAAAACCAAAAGATTAACCTTTTTGTCAAATAAACTTAGACGGTCGGACCCGTCTAATGTAAACTTTTTATAACTCATATACTGATATATAAGTATATATTACAAGTAAAAACCGATAAAACCCGAGCTTTATAACATATGGACATTAACGGGCCAAAATAGCCTTATTGGACTATTAACCCGACAAGTTTGGCTAAACAATAATGGGCTTACTTATTGGGCTTAACCCACTTGGGCCCAACATGTAAGCATAAGGCTGAGGTTAAAAGTATAAAATTGGGCTAATAGAATGTAATGGGCTTATAATGGGCTTATTAGGCCTTGACATGTAAACAAGTTAAACTAGTGAAACTAGTATAAAAATTTACCAACACATGATACTATAATGAGTAAACAAAGATGTACAATCCCACTTGATCATCATCATATTTATAAAATCATCATATATATACATAGTTATGATTTTTATAAAGTCATTGGACAAGAGTTTAAGACGAGTATTATTTGTCTAGGTTTCCGTGATTGAAGCACGTACCGTACATCCAAATCGCCGATAACCGCCTTTCCCAATCAACGTGAGTTCACAGCCTCGCACTCTTTTAGATATTTTTATGAAATGTTTTATAAACCCACGAGGGAGATTACATGTTAGTTTTAACAAAATAGGACACCAATTGTCCCGATTGTTTGTTTATTGATTTGGACCCGAATGATTGTATGACCCGATGAATGATTATATGACCCGATAAATGAAATGAAATGGATTATTAAAGTTAGGTTATGTCACTAAAAGTACCATTAGCATGAATTCTGAACTACCGGGATTTGGTAGACGCTTATGCATATAATAGTACTATTTGGGGATGATCACCCCAGTTCGCGCCTTGACGGTTGATCCTCGTCGTGCCACATTGATTGGTAAGCGAATTTATGTATGAGAAGATTTCCATAGCGTGATTTTTGTGACGACACGCTAACTTAGATGGGCAAATTTAGTTTCGGGTTAGCTACCCGTTGTTTGTTGTAGTAAGGTAACAATGTCATGCGGCTTATAATAATCCAAATAACGAAATACTGCTATACGCACTGAATTAGGATATATTGCCTGACTAGCAATACGGGGTCTTATTATTGATATTATATTCGTGTTTTGGTTTTACATAACCATATTCATATAACGGTTTTTATCTAACTCTATACAACTTTATAAAATGTATTGTATGATGTTTTTACGACAATGGTTCGTATAATGATTTTAAAGGCAAAAGCCTATATTATGATTTTTAATAAGGATTTGTATAAAATGACTTTGGCTATTTTATGGTCTATTACAAAGATTTGTACAAAATGATTTTCGGTAATAATTATATACCGATGATATATTGATGGTTTTATTAAACTCTATGAATTCACTCGGCGTTTTCGCTGACCTTTTCTTTTAACATGTTTTATCTCAGGTACTTGAAGGTAATTCTCGGGAAGACGACAAGAATTCATGGCCCGCACTTAAATAACAATTTCCATTCCAATGTTTTGTAAAATTGTATGAAATACTATGACTTGGGACCTATGTAAATTTGATATTTATGAATGGAAATGCTTTATTATTAAACGACGCGATTTTTAAGCGTTGTCTATGATGTGAGTAATGTGCTATCCCGTAACACCAACGACTCTTCCGCTGTAATTGAATTGTGTAAATTTGGGGGTGTTACATGGTGAGTTGGCCACTCAATGGAATCATTAAAATGAGCAAGATATGATCAAAATACTATTGAGGTACAAATCTGTATAGTTTGTTTTGGACGAATTATTAGAGATACTTAGAGGATGATTGAGCAGTATCTATACGGGAGTTATTTGTAGCACATATCATGTAGTTTGTGGTGCTCAAATTTGAGCTTCTATCTCCTTGTAGAACTCAAGATATGGCAAAAATGGTGGAATGGACTTTGATAATCAGATTTGTAAATAAAACTATATAATATAATAAGAGCACTCAAGTAATATTATTATAAAATAAATATATAAAATCCACTAACTAATAATAATAATTTTAGAATGATTTGTATACTAAAATAAATAAACTTAGCATTTTATAAAAGTAAAAACTCAAATGTTATCTAAGGTTATAAAACTATATATAAGTTTTACGTCTTTTCGGCTAAAACCGAAAGATTAACGTTTTCGTCAAATACAACTTAGACGGTCGGTCCCCTCTAATGTAACATTTTTATAACTCATATACTGATATGTAGACACATTTGACAAGTAAAAACTGATAAACCCGAGCTTTATAACCTATGGACCTTAATGGGCCAAAGTAACCTTATTGGACCATTAGCCCAACTAATTTGGCTTAACACTAATGGACTTACTTATGGTCTTAACCCACATGGGCCCAACATATGAGTATAGGCCTGGTATTAAAAGTATAAATGGGATAATATAATGAATTGAACTTTTAATAGGCTTATTGGGCCTTAATATGTAATTGGGTTGAAACTAGTATAACTAGTCCAAATTTACTAACACATAACAACTGTAATGTTGTATAAAGAGATAAAATCCCACTTGATCATCATCATACTTATGATATCATCATATATACATAACCATTATTTTTAGTCATTGGACAAGAGTCTAAGACCGGGTATTATTTGTCTAGGTTTCCGTGATTGAAGTATGTACCGTACATCCAAATCGCCGATAACCCGCATTTCCCAATCATCGTGAGTTCATAGACTCGCACTCTTTAAATGTTTTATGAAATGTTTTATAAACCCGCGAGGGAGATAACATGTTAGTTTTAATAAAAATAGGACACCATTTGTCCTGATTGGATGCTTATTGATATGGACCCGAATGATTATATGACCCGATAGATGAAATGAGATGGATTATTATTAGTTAGGTTATGTCACTAAAAGTCCCATTAGCATGAATTGTAAACTACCGGGATTTGATAGACGCTTATGCATAACATAGTACTATTTGGGGAAGATCACCCCAGTTCGCGCCTTGACGGTTGATCCCCGTCGTGCCACATTGATTGGTAAGCGAATTTATGTATGAGAAGATTTATATAAGCGTGATTATTGTGAAAACACGCTGTTTTAGATGGGCAAAGGAATTACGGGTTAGCTACCCGTTGTTTGTTATAGTAAGGTAGCAATGTCATGCGGCTTATAATAATCCAATAATGAAAATACTGATGTACGAATTGAATTATAATATATTGCCTGACTAGCAATATGGGGTCTTATTACTGATATTATATTCGTGTTTTGGTTTTACATAACCATTTTCATATAACGGTTTTTATTAAATTCTATACAACGTTATAAAACATATTGTATGATGTTTTTACGACAATGGTTCGTATAATGGTTTTGAAGGCAAAAGCCTATATTATGATTTACGACAAAGATTCGTATAAAATGTCTTTGGCCTATTTTTATAGCCTACGACAAATATTTGTACAAAATGATTTTCGGTAATAATTATATACCGATGATATATTAATGGTTTTTATTAAACTCTATGAATTCACTAGGCGTTTCGCTGACTTTTTAACATGTTTTATCTCAGGTACTTGAAGGTAATTCTCGGGAAGACGACAAGAATTTATGGCCCGCATTCAAATAAAATTTCCATTCAAATGTTTTGTAAATTTGTATGATATATTATGACCTGAGGACCTTTGTAAATTTGATATTCATGAATGGAAAATGCTTTATTATTAAACAACGCGATTTTTTAGCGTTGTCTATGGTTTGAGTAATGTGTTATCCCGTAACACCAACGACTCTTCCGCTGAACTAAAGTATGAATATTTTGGGGTGTTACAAATAAAATCATTTTTTAGGCCATAGAACATATTAATGCTCCCCCTCAATTTAATGAGGGTTAGTAGTAGTGCAAGTACGATATGTTTTGAAAGATTTAGAATCTCGTGAGAAATTCTTGAAAAATATCATACTTTCAAACTACACCATGCCAAAAAAGCCTAATATTCACAATATATACATATTCACAATTAAATGTATGGAGTTGACGTGATATACTACGATCAACACATCAAGTGGATCATTCCATTAGCTTGTGATGAGCTCCATACGGTCTGCCACCAAAGAATCATTCTAAGCTTCTCATCAATCGCCTTTCCCGCAACTTTGCCTCAATCTTTATGATCATGTAGGTAGTACTTTGTTTATATCCGTCGTGCCACACTACCTTAACCTCTGGAAGCCTCTTGTCGGCGTTGAGATGCAAAAATTTATCTCGTACATGTTTAAGAGTCCCATCACTGAATTTGTGAAATTTCGCAACTCTCATCAAATTCTTCTTCCCCGAGGCATTCAAATAGAAAGTTCCTGGAACTGGGTCTCTTGTACTTGTGTAGGGATTTTTGTTGTGATACTGAGAAGGAACTTTAGTGTATGGATGGGTGAGATTCAACTTCCTCTGATAGCTTTCCACGCCAAGTTTCAAGTCTCCAACTCGTTTCTTGATCACAATCTGACATGTGTACATTCGAACAGCTGAATTCAAAGTACCGATAGCTTCTGGTTCCAAGTGTGTTAACTTTGTTGAGTCAGCAGAAGCCATAGATCTTCGATATCTTCAAGGCGAATTCTGGAGAAGTCTCCTTCCTTGATGATGTAGGTTTGGTTGTCTTCTCTTTTGAGTTTAATCTCTATTGAGTGAGGATAGCCGAGCTTGGGATTAATCTTCACTCCTAGAACGCTTCTAATTCGAAACAGGGAAAAGACATTGTGAATTGATTTATGTCGACGTTCTTAGTTGTAAGCTCGTCTCAAGTTGGGGCCCAAGTGCGACGCGCCCAATTCGGCTTAAAGATCATATTGAGGAACTATTTGTTGTCTCCAGATACGACCGACCTTTTCTTTAATCTATGTTATGTTATCCCAAAGTGCAACTTTGACCAAGGTTAAGGAAGTGGCATAGGCGTTTGCTCCCTCGACCAAGTAGTCAAAGTCATGACTAACAAAGAATTCAATTGGGATAGTTGTGTTACCTTCTACAACTTTTATAGTCAGTAGAGGAGCTTTGGCTGGATTGTGAAGACATTCCATCGAAGTGTTCATCGCTTTGAGAAGTTCATTTGAATGATATCACATTCAAATCTATTGATCTCCGTGCTTGCAAAGAAGTTGGGATCATTAGATGCTGTTAAGACTAGACGAGGAGTGATGTTAGGAATCCCATACTTATATATCAAGAATCCAAAGAGGTCGATGGGATTTCTGGGGGGTTGAGCAAAATCATTTTCATCTTAGTCAGTCATTGGATGAAGACGAGCAGCTTCTGTGACCCAAGGTTGCTCGGGTGCATTTTCATCTAATATGATGGTATCATCCTACTCCGGATTAGCAGTTTACACCTCTGTTGGTGGAGGTGGAGGTTCAGATTCTGGAATATCTAGATTACATGTTGATCAGGTTCTGGGAGGGGTGATTCTGGTACAGATGTTGCAGGTGGATCATCTTCTTGAACCTGTTCTGGATGCTCAGTAGAGTCTTCAACCTATTGGTGTGTAAGTGATAATACCTTTTCTACAGATACGGTTGCTGGAGCAGAAGTGGATGCTGGCGTTGATGTGGATGCTGGAGTGATATTAATGCCATGAAGCTTTTTGGTGCGTTTTTGAACCTGTTGAGTTTAAATTGCATTATCATCATCATTTTCTTCATCATCTTCATTAATGACCTCTTCGTCATCATCATCTTTCTTCCCATCATCATCGTCGTCTCTTTCCTCATCGTCGTCATCATCTTGCTTCTCTTTATCATCATTGTTGAAACAAATTTCCGCAGGAATAAGGCCCAAGGATATTTAGCTTCGGTCTCGTATAAAGTATGCTTGTAGGATGGGCCTACCCTGCAATGATAGAACGCACGTTAACTCGCCCCAGGTGTGAACCTGAGACCAAGCTCCGGCGTGAAAGTAAGTAACGATCACAAGAGTGGTATCCGGTGCGGAATACCGGAGATATATTATTAAGTGAGAGTAAATGCTGTGTACTGTGTGTTGTTGTGTAGTAAATGCCTTGGGGTATTTATACCCAAAGCTTAGGGCATACCTGGATGTATAGTCACATCATGGAGACGCGCACCTATTGAACAGTGTCCTAGTGTCAGGCACAGTGTAAAAGCAGGCGGCGGACCATGGCTGGATCTGTTGGGTAAAGCCCTGCCTTGCTGGATAAAACGGAGTATCCCAAGATTTGGGGGATCTTGTCTGCACTCTCTTTCTTACGTGGCAGTTGTCTCGGCTCGTGTGGCGTGCCTTCGGCCATGTGCTGGAGACATACGCGAACATGTCCCCCCAAGTATTAGTTCATTATCCTTATAATGGACTGATACTTAAAACAATTCTTACTCCTCGTCTGGGATGATTTTTGGAGTGTTTCGTCTTCTGAACCGGTTCGACCTTATTTCCTATTTTGGACCTCCTTTCTTTTAGTGGTGGATGAGAACTTGACACGTGTCTTGCCGTTTCGAATTTAACGGTGGATCCTTATCCTCGTGATTCGCAAGTGAACAGTGCTTCCTCGATATCTTCGCCCATGCCTCCTATATATGCGTGTTATTCATTTTTATTTTACATTGTTTCCACCATTGTTGTTTCTTAATTTCTTCACCTCTTCTTCCTTCGCATCATCCGTAGGTATAATTCTTCTTCTTTCCTTATCTTTTATATTTGTACATCTGCTTGTTCCGGATGACTGGGAAAGAAATTGCTCAGTCGAGAGTGGCTCCGCCGTTGAAGCGTGACCCAAAATGTGATATGCATATACGCTTGTCTGGTATGACCCAGGATGACTTGAAGGTGGTGATATGTAAGTATAACATCCCTTCCCTATTAAGGCCTTGCCTTCCGGATCCTGATCTGACCATGGACCGCTTACCCGAATCTAAGATTGGGATTTATCGTCAGTTTCTCGACCATTCTGGCCTTCGGATCCCCTTTTCCACATTTGTTTTAAACGTGATTAGGTATTTCAAAGTACATATCTCCTAGCTTGTGCCTATAGGTGTGAACAGAGTGGTGATGTTTGAGCTGCATTGCTTCGGCTCGAAGATTCCTGAGTCTGTAACATTATTTAGAGTATTCTATAGGTTAAGTAAGCAAGGACATTGGTTCTCCTTTGAGAGCCGAGGAGAGGGAGAATATGGTAAGTGTTTGATCAAGACTACTTCTAGTCTTAAGAAGTGGAAAACTGAGTTCTTCCTGATAGACCGTCGAGCGATTCCTTTTGCTATGCCTTGGAGACATTGTGAGTCGGTTGTTACTGATGATATGCCTTCCTCATACAACGTTGAACATGCCAAAGCTCTTGGGAAGAAACCTATTTTGTGTCGTACTCCTCCCGAGGTTCTACTTTTCCTCGGTGGTCTTTCTTTCCCATATAGTCATCTGGGGCTGCGCCGGTTACTTTTAGATGCTGATAAGAAAGGTATATTTTATTTTTGCTAGTTCTTGCTACTTTATTACTCACGCGGGCTTGCTTATGCTTGCCTTGCCTTTATTTTCCCCTTTTTCAGAAATGAGCTTCCTAGATTTCTTGGATCTTCCTTCTTTTGACGAAGGTTTGGTCGACATTGGTGAACCTTATGCCGAGAAAGAGAAACCCACCCCTCGTGTGACCGAACTTTACCTGTTGGTCAGGAAATCCCCAAGCTGACACCTGTCCAGCAATTGGTTGAGAAACCTTCATCTCGGATACTAGAGGCTAAACAGAGGCAAGAAAAGAAGCAAAAGGTGAGTAAAGCTCCTTCGTTTGCTGAGGGTAGCACTTCTAATAAGAAAGCGAAGAAAAAAGGTCGTCAATTCGTCCCTTCCGAGTCCGAAGCAGACTCCCAGAGAACTCATTCCACCCAACCTATCAGTGTTGTTAAACCTGACTCTCAGATTTCGGCTGGAGGCTCCGGTGTGAAGGAAAAGTCTCCTTCTATTGTTCAAGTGAGTGACCAATCTTCCCCTCATGCTGAACAGGACTCACAACAGGCTGGTTAGTTTCTCCCTTTTTCTATTATGTTTTCTTCATTGTCACTTCCTCTGGTTGCCTGCTTTTAGCTTTTTTATTTGCATATTCGTATGTGTTTATATTGGTCCTTCCGTTTGCATCAGGTGAAGAATTTGACCCTCCTAAGCACATTCCGAACTGGAGGTTGAACGAAGATGTAAGGGTTGACTCCAACTATGCCGCTAAGGAATTCTTATACAATCTTTCCACTCCTGCTGACGATCAACACTTGAAGGCGATGTCTAACTATGATATCCTTCGTCATAGCTGCCGGTCCATTGCTCAGAGTACCATAGCTGCAGCAGAGTTGATGAAACGATATGAGAAGCTGAATAGCGAATATGTTGATATGGCCAATTCTCATTTCGCTGAAAAGGAGTCCTTCGGCCAAGGGCAAGAATTGTTGAGCAGGTTGCAAGTTTCCCATCAAAAACTTAAAGATTCTCACTCTAACTGTGCTGCAAAAGAGGAGGAGTTGAACCTTCGGATCCGAACGCTTGTAGAGGAGAACGAGGTTCTTAAGAAGACCGCGGCCGATGCAACTGACCAACTTTCTTTGAAAAGTCATGAACTCCTAGATGTTTCGAGGAAGCTTTCCACAGCTGAGACAAATAACAAACATCTCACGGTACTTCTCAGCCAGGCTGAGCATGACAAACAAGTGTTGGTTAGAGATGGGATCCCTTGTTTATTCCATAGATTGATTAAAAGTCGTGAGTATCGCAAGGCCCTTGGTGGAGCATGTAGTATTGCTTTTTCTGCAGGTTTCATGAAATCTACCGGCCTCGGAAGGACTCCGGCGCAAGTTCAACAAGTCTTATCCAAGAGACGCCTTGAAGACTTGGGTTCCTGCCTGTGATGCCTTGTTTCATACTTCTTACCCTTTTATTGACCAGATTTCCTCTTCTCACTCCCTATCCGTTGGAGAGTTGCTGTTGCTAGAACCGGAAGGTGGGTCTTCTTCCCTAGAAGCAAGCGAGGTTCCATCCGGCGTGACTTCTGACGTCACGAAGAAGGATGCTGAGCGGTCTGAGAAGAAGACCGACTCTGAAGTTGATACATTTGTGCTTTAAATTCTCTCTTTGCCTCCGGAATGCCGGAAGGGGCTTGTAATTTGAACAATTACTTTATGTCTTGTAATAATTCCCTTTCTCACACTATCTTTCGTATGCTGGATATTTGGTACCTTAATCATGTGGCAACAACGTGTACTCATGACTTATTGTTTGTAAAATGTATTATGTATTCCTTCTACTTTGTATAAGTCTTTACATATTGTATTTTTATGCCGGATCGAAAAGTCAATTTGTATGGCCAGGTTTACCCTTTTATGAAACATTTAGACATTTCAGAGTGTTCCTCATAACTTATGGGAAGACATCGGCACCTAACCGCTTTTGATTTGTCCTCCAGATTGCCCTTTGGGCGCATCCAACACTTAAATTTTTTTTGTTTTTCTTTTATGCGTGGAAGGACATCGGCACTTAGCCGCTTTTGATTTGTCCTCCGGATTGCCTCTCGGGCGCATCCAACACTTAGAATGTTTATTATATATGGTTTATATGGGAGGACATCGGCACATAGCCGCTTTTAATTTGTTCTCCGGATTGCCTTTCGGGCGCATCCAACACTTAGTGTTTTACAAGTTTACAGTCCTTCGGTTAGCTACTCCGAGGATTTGGAAATGTAATGACAATTGTGTTACCAAAACAACATGAAAATTTCATTCATTCATTCGATCATTTGTTACATTGTTTTCTTACATAAAGCACTTCCGGAGGTTGATTGCATGCCAAGTTCTTGGTACCTCCCGTTCATTCATGGTCTCAAGCTTGTAGGAGCCATTGTGGTATGCTTCTTTGACCCTGTAAGGGCCCTCCCAGTTAGGACCGAGCTTTCCCACCTTCTCTACCCTGCTAGCCTCATTTCGTCGATAGACAAAATCACCAACCTTAAAGTTGCAAAGTTTTACTCTCTTGTTGTAATATTGTTCAACTTTCTTTTTGTACTTTGCTTCTTTGATGGCTGTGGTCTCTTTCCGCTCCTGCAATAGGTCTAGGTTTAGCCGAAGCTCCTCCTCATTGTTGCCTTCATTAAACAGGAGGGTTCTTGCGGACGAGACTCCCATTTTGGCCGGGATCACTGCTTCGCTTCCATAGGTGAGGCTGAATGGCGTTTCGCCATTACTTGTCTTCAGCATTGTCCTGTGAGCCCATAAAACATGAGGGAGCTCATCAACCCATCCCGTCAGATTCCTTCCTAGCCGAGCCTTGAGTCCATGCATCAGTGATTTGTTGGCTCTTTCAACCAAACCATTGGCCTGCGGATGAGCAACGGCGGTGTTCATTTGCTTTATTCCCCATTTTTCACACCACTTTCTTAACGTCCCTTCCACCAACTGCTTTCCGGTGTCTGTCACAATGACCCTAGGTAGTCCGAACCTACACACAATGTTTTGCCAGGCAAACTTTTTCACTTCCTTTCCGGTGACTCGTGCTAGAGGCTTGGCCTCTATCCACTTTGTGAAGTAATCAATTGCCACGATTACAAACTTCACATTTCCTGGAGATCCTTCAATTGGTCCCAAGATGTCCATCCCCCATTGATAGAATGGCCATGGTGACATGACGGAAGTCAGCTTTGTTTTTGGAAGTCTCGGGACTGGCCCATGTATCTGACATTCTTCACACTTCGAGACTTCTTCCCATGTATCTTGATGCATAGTGGGCCAATAATATCCTTGTCTCATGATTTTTGCCACTACTGACCTTGTGCCGGAGTGCATTCCACACGACCCCTCATGAACTTCTCTGACGATGTAGTTGGCTTGAGTCGGACCTACACACCTTAGCATGGGAGATAAATAGGACTTCTTGAACAACACACCATCCTCTATGACGTATTGGTTTATTTTCATTCTCATTGCCCTTGCTTCGTTAGGGTCTTGCGGCCACATACCTTCTTCCAAACACTTCCGAATCGGTGTCATCCAATTGTCCCCTTCCTCTTGTACTATGTCATTTACTTCCTGAGCGTCTATGGACCGAGACTCTAGGATTTCTACCAGGATTTCTTTGGTGAGATGGTTGAATGCCACCGATGCAAGCTTGCTGAGCACATCTGCTTTCTGATTTTTTGTTCTGGCCACATGAGTGATATTAAATTTTGTAAAACATGTGATAATCTCTCTGGCCTTGGATAAATACTTCATCATTCTATCGTCACTGGCGACAAATTCCCCGTTTAACTGGCAAGCTACTAGCTTGGAATCTACTTTAGCTTCTAACATTTTGACTCCCATCTTCCTTGCTAGCCGAAGGCCAGCCAACAATGCCTCATATTCTGCTTCGTTGTTGGAGCAATTGAAATTGAATCTTAGGGCGTAAGTGAATTCCATCTCTTTTGGGTTAGTCAACACCAAACCGGCTCCGGCTCCTTTGGAGCTGGATGCTCCGTCAGTGTATAGCGTCCATGCTATCTCCGGCTCTGTTTGTTCATCGATCTCATATATCTCCATTGTTCCTTCCTGTCCCAAAGGGGCTTCATTAAGAAAATCTACTAACACTTGGCCTTTGACTGAATTCCGTGACACATAGAATATTTCATACATTGCCAACTCCACAGAGTACTTCGCCAACCTTCCGGATGATTCAGATTTTCCCAATATTTGCTTCAGTGGTTGGTCGGTGATGACATGAATGTCATGTGCTTCGAAGTACCTGTGGAGTCTTCTCGAAAGGTGGAGTAAGGCGAAAGCCAGCTTTTCTAACGTCGAATACCTCGTCTCGGCATCATGCAGCGTCCTACTGACGTACCGGACAGGTTTTTGAATGCCTTCCCTTTCTACCAGAAGAACTCCACTTATTGCTTCTTTAGATGCAGCTAAGTATACATATAATACCTCATTCTTATATGGAGATGCTAATGAAGGAAGCTCCATGATCACCTTTTTCAGTTCCTGAAAAGCCTTTTCCGCCTGCTCCGTCCACTGGTATTCTTCCTTATTTTCTTTCGTTATGTTCTTCAGGGTTTCGAAGAATGGAAGTGATCGTTCGGCTGATCTAGACAAGAAGCGATTTAGAGCTGCTAGCTTTCCGCTGAGGGATTGCATTTCCTTCCAAGTCCTGGGTGAGCGCATTTCAGCAATAGCTTTTGTCTTCTTATGATTCACCTGGATTCCTTCCGAAGTCACCATGTACCCTAGGAACTTTCCTTCTTCGACTCCAAAAGAACATTTCTTTGGGTTAAGCTTCATGTTGATTTTTCTCAAGTTATCAAATGTTTCCTTGATGTCTTCGATCATCTTTTCTTCAGTTTTGCTTTTGATCATCAGATCATCAACGTATGCTTCTAGATTTGTTCCTTTTTATGACCGGAATGCTGAGTCTACCAACCGTTGGTATGTGGCTCCAGCATTCTTGAGTCCGAAAGGCATTTTGGTATAACAATAAGTGCCTTCATCTGTGTAGAAGGCCGTCTTTTCCTCGTCCTCATTGTCCATGAGTACTTGATGATATCCTTTATATGCATCAAGAAAGCACTTGAACTTGAAACCCATAACCGAGCCGATCTTCACATCAATATCGGGCAGCGGATAGTAGTCCTTGGGGCAAGCTGAGTTAAGGTTTTTGAAATCTACACACATTCGCCAATCACCATCCGGCTTCTTTACGAGAACAGGGTTAGAGATCCATGTTGGGTAACGGACTGGTCTTACTATACCGGCTTTTAGAAGATCCGTGACATCCTTTTGAACGGCTCGGCTTTTCTCCTCCCCCAACGTTCTCCTCTTTTGGGCTACAGGTGTTCTGGACGGATCTACATTCAACGAATGTTTGATGATTCTTTTAGGGACCCCCGTCATATCTGATGGTTCCCAAGCGAACACATCTGTGCTACCCTTCAATAGATCTATGAGTTGTAGCCTACACTTCTTTGTGAAGAGTCTTCCAATGGTTACCAATTGTTCCGGATAACCGGGATGTATGATGACTTGTTCTATCATTCCTCCCTCCACTCTTTCTTGTTCATTGAATTTTTCAAAGGCGACCCATTTGTCTAACTCCTTGCCCACTGCCGTAGCCTTTTCCTTTGCTATTTTTTAGCCATCTTCAATTACCCTACATTCAAAAATTGATCTGGCGGTGGTCTTCAGCATGGCGATGCCACCAGGAGTGGGAAACTTCATTGCAGAGTGTATCGTCGAAGGGACGGCTCTTAACTTCTTGATCCCGGTTCGGCCAAGAATGATGTTGTAAGGAGATGGTTCCTTGATCACACAAAAGGTCATTATTGTTTTCCTCTGCATACCATGTGCTCCAAACGTGACCTCCAATTCAATTTTTCCCATCGGCTGAGTTTCTTCTCCCGAGAAACTTAGGACCTTAACAGGATCGGGAGTTAACCTTCGCCTTATGTCCGGATCCAAGTTCATGAAGCAATGCTCAAACATTACCTCCATGGCCGCTCCTTCGTCGACGAATACACGCTTCACCCAATAACCTTCTATTTCTGCTTCAAATATTAAAGGATCGTCCGAGGCCTCGGCTTCGGTTAAAGGAGGGAAGTATATTGGGACATTCACCCAATCAACTTCCGCATGGCATACTTCCTTTCTCTTCTCTCCACAGTATCTGTTGCCTATCATGTTTATTGTTTTATCTTTGTACTCACCTCCTCCATTTCCCCTTCCTTGATTGCCCTTGTTCACTCTTCCCCTCAAGTCTTTGATCAAATGATTTAGCTTTCCAGACTCAAGTGCAGCTTCCAACTACTTTCTTAGCTGATGACAATCATTCGTGAGATGACCCTTCTCCCTATGGTAGTCATAGTATTTATCCATGTTTTTTGGGCGTACCATACCCTTTGTGGGAGACGGTTGAGGTAACTGGAGTTGTAACTCCGTGGCTAAAAATTCTTTGGGAAACTTGGTCAACGTCTCTAATCCGGATCGTTGATATTGATTTTTCCTTGGGTTGACTAGTGGGAGGTATGGTGAGTATGCAGGTTTTGGCCTGTAGTCATTTTTGTTCTTGTTGCGATTGAAGTTCTTCCTTGTGAAGTACTTGTCATCCTTTATGCCCTTTCCTCCTCTATCACTTCCTTCCCCCTGTGGCAGCTCTGTGTTCCTATAAGCCTCTTCGGATTTGGCAAAATCATCCACCCTTCTAAACATTTCAGCTACCGTCTTTGGTTCGTCATCGGAGAAACGCCGAGACAACTCTGGACATTTAGCCCCGGAAGTAAAGCAAGAGATTTTCATGAGTTCCGGCACGCCTTGTATGTAGCTGGCCTCGTCAGTCCATCTCTCTTTAAATACCAAGAGTGACTCGTTAGCCTTCCTCACGATGCTGGTGATCTCCATGGGGCTTCTATGGCTTTTTCTCCTCAAGGCGAACCTTTCTAGGAACTGATCTCTCAGTTCGTCCCAATGTCCTATACTGCCCGGCGGTAATCTTTCGAACCATCCTCCAGCTGCCCCGTCCAATGTCTGCTGGAAAAATCTACACCACACCGGCATAGGCCACTCTCCCGAGTTAGCTGCACCGGCGAAGCGCGTAATATGATCATTGGGATCCGTAGCTCCGGTATACAACTTCAGTGTCGCCGGCAGGATGTGCTTCGGTGATGAAAACTAAATGATTTTTCTGGTGAACGGTGAAGAGACAACATCCTTGAATGGTTTCTGTAGCTCTTCGGCCGACATGTCCGCAGACCTGTGAGCCTGCGTTATTGCTGGCCTCTCCCTCTGTGTATCCTGCGTCTCGTCATCGAAGACCAACTTCATAGGCATGAGAGGTTCTTGTCCGACGGCGTTGTATCGTCCGACCAAATTCCGCAACTCACTCATGTTATCAAGAATTTTTTGTTGTAAAGAGGAAGGTGTCTCTGCCTCTCCTCCACCGGTGGTGTTATCACGCTCTGGTGAAATGGTTACAGGAGACCCGCTCCCCGAAACCCCTGCCATTGTTAGCTAATTGGAGATTCGAGTTTAGGGTCCCACGGATGGCGCCAAATGTTGAAACAAATTTCCACAGGAATAAGGCCCAAGGATATTTAGCTTCGGTCTCGTATAAAGTATGCTTGTAGGATGGGCCTACCCTGCAATGATAGAACGCACGTTAACTCACCCCAGGTGTGAACCTGAGACCAAGCTCCGGCGTGAAAGTAAGTAACGATCACAAGAGTGGTATCCGGTGCGGAATACCGGAGATATATTATTAAGTGAGAGTAAATGTTGTGTACTGTGTGTTGTTGTGTAGTAAATGCCTTGGGTATTTATACCCAAAGCTTAGGGCATACCTGGATGTATAGTCACATCATGGAGACGCGCACCTATTGAACAGTGTCCTAGTGTCAGGCACAGTGTAAAAGCACGCGGCGGACCATGGCTGGATCTGTTAGGTAAAGCCCTGCCTTGCTGGATAAAACGGAGTATCCCAAGATTTGGGGGATCTTGTCTGCACTCTCTTTCTTACGTGGCAGTTGCCTCGGCTCGTGTGGCGTGCCTTCGGCCATGTGCCGGAGACATACGCGAACAATCATCGTCCCCTTCCTCATCCTCGTCATCGTCTTCGTTCTTGTTCTCATCATCATCATCATCGTCACTTTCTTTCATATTGTCATCATTCTTTTCTTTGTCATCGTTATTGTCATCGTCATCGTCATCATCACCGTCATCATCACCTTCATCATCTCCATCAGAAGATTCATTTGGTTTATCTGATGCATTTGATTCAGCCTCTTCATCGTCTTCGTCATCAGAATTTACAAGTTTTCGTATGAGACTGTTGTATGGAAAAACGGTGCCATGCTTTTCAAAGATTTCAGTTTCTTCATCCATAGCCTTTTTGAGAATCTTGTGAAGTTTTTTTAAGTCGACATTTGGTTGTAAGACCCTATTTGTACCATGCGGGAATGCAAGAGCTTCTTTATCGCATAGTCTGTAAGTCTTTGAGCAAATAAATAGTCTGACTCTAGAGAAGACTTAATCAAGAGTTTGTTAGCATCTATTTTCTTCATTTCTTCTCGCAATTATGGACGTGCCTTGTTAAGAGATTCTTGAACTTTATCATCAGTTGAGTCTAGGAGGATTTTATTGTCTTTTGCAAGACTTATTTTCTCCTTTTTTATACTACTGTTTCTTCTCTCGAAGGAGAACTATCTTCCTTTAAATTTAGCTGATTTGGCTTCTTGATTCTTCTTTGATGACTCTTCGATTTGTTGACGACGAGCTAACTCTTCTTTGACTGAGGAGGTTTCATCTTCTTGGGCTTTCATTCGTTGTTCCATCCTTAGCATGAAATCCTCATTGAGGGCTAGTTGGAAGGTAGATGGTACGGGTTGTACGGTTGATAGCAAAGTAATTGAAGGAGTTGTCAAAATGGTACTAAACACCGGTGTTGTAACCAAAGAAACTAGAACATTTACCATATTCACGTTAGTAGAGGGATCGGTGTTCGTGACTTCAGTGGCGATATGTGCTTCTGGGCCAGAGAAGTTAAAGAATTTGTTTTCCCGGTCCGACTCAGAAGTAGATTTGGTAACATTGGTATCCTTGTTGGTGTCGCCAGTCTCTGTCTCTATGACAAACTCCGTGTTTTCATTTTGAATATCATCGAGATTTGAATCTTGTTGATATTCATCGTCTTCATCAAATGCCTTGTCTATGTAATCATCGGGATCTCCAAATTCAGCAATGTCAAATGCTTCAATTTCTTTTGCCGAATTACCTGAACCACTACCGACAATATTTTTTCTGCTTCGCTTTAAAACTATCTTCATTTGTTGTTTTTCAGTCATAACGGGTGGTTCATCCTTATCTTCATCAAGAAGCGTATTCTTTCCCTTAGCCTTTGTCTTATCACGTTTAACTACAGTTTTTGTTCTTTTGCTCTTGGTTTTTATGGGAGTATCTGCTTCTAGTGATTCACTTTGCTTTCTTTTGCCTTTGCCTTCTATAGGAGGAGTATCTTCTACTTCGGGTATTTCATTTTCAGTTTCAGGTGTTTCAGATGCGACTTGTCTTACGTGTCTTGCAATGGCCCTTAGTAATTGCTTATATGCTATGCTTTTCCTGATTGCTTCATTGGTCATATTTTCTGGAACTGGGGTGGGAGCCACTTTGGAGTTAATAGTGGGTCTTCCTACTTGCATCATGTCCAGAATGTCATCATCATCTGAATTATGATAGAAGAACCCTCCGCATTTACTAATTGCAGGATCTGTATTCATGAAATGATCAATGATAAGTTTAGTAAAACTTGGAAATTAGAGATGATCAGATTTCTTCTTTGTGTTTTGGATGCATTGGAAGTGAAATTATGTACAAATGAGCAAAGCATAGTCCAACTTCTTGCTGTGGTAGAGATTCCATAAAATATGTGCTTGTGCAAGTCTCATCGTGTCAGTACCACTGGATTTGGCTGTGAGACACCGAACGATGATGTTCATCATAGATTTCCAAGGTTTCCCTATCTTGGAGGAGTGAAATTGAGAGACATTAATAATGGTTTCAGCATATCCCATTTTCTGGAACATCTCCACAATTTGGGTCTTGGTTGGAAGTTTATCATATTTTTCTCCACGAGCAAGATGAGTCACCTCAAAGATTATCCTGAACGTGTAAACACTCACAGTATTTGGTTGTCGATTAATTGTGAAATTGATTTGTAGTGGAGGTGCATCTTCTGCTGGATTCTAGAATTCTTACATGTTCGTCTCTGGAACAGAAGCCGTGGTACACAATGCTCTGCTGATTGGTGATATATCAACAATATCCATGGTGAGTTTAAATGCAGGCTGTGATGGATCAAAATCATCCTTTAGTCTGATGTTGTTTCCTATAAATGGTCGCAATGCACATAGACACACCACTTCGCAATAACCAAAAACACCTCAGTTCACAATTTTCAAGTGCTCAGTTCACAATCTTATTGATGCTCCCTTCAAAATATGTCAATGCTCTTAGTTCGCAATATTATTAGTGCTCAGTTAGCAATAATCATAAAGCTTAGTTCGTAATAATCATAAAGATCAGTTCACAATAATCATAAAGCTAGAGGCCTCATTCGCAATGTTTCTATGTCCTAAGTTCGCAATATAGACTGGATTTGGTGACTTTATTAAACGCATTCCTATGATGATTGTTGCAAGAAACAAAACACACCCCATCTAACCCAAGCATAACCACTCAAAAGCAAGCAAAACCCCTTATCAGATCAATGAATCTAGGAAAAAAATTTCAACAAACCCTAATCTGGTGATACGGGTTCAATGATTAATTACACTATGAAACAATCAATTAACTGGAATGGGTACATATGAAATTAACACATGAACATATTTGCATTAATAGCTTAGGTGAGTTTCGAATTAAAACTAGCTCGAACGAGATTTCTTGGAGTTCAACAATGGTTGCAAGGTTTTGGAGTTTGATTTCTTGTTTGTGACGACAAAAAGAAACGGGGAGGATGGGAGAGTTTGACCAAGTCAAACTTTTTACAAGTTTTGCAGATTAGTCCCTCCTGTTTGGCTTAATATTTAATTTGTTTTAACCAAGTTTTGCCTTAACGTTTCTTAACTCCCGTATCTCTTAGGCTGGTGGGAGTGGGTTATAACCCACGAGTGAGTTACTATAACTCACGGGTGACCACCATTCCCCCCATAAAAGTCACGCGCGACTTACTCTCCAGAAGAAAAAAAAAAGAGGGCCAAACTCACCCAGGTGAGTTTAAGTTCTGTGGGGCCCCAAGTGTTTTTATTTTTTGGGTTAGGTTTATTTATGGGTATTTTTTGTGAGTGGAGTGTGTTTAAATAATAAGAAAATAGGTATGAAAGGTGAGTGTGAGTGAGTTTGGGTGAGTGTCATTATCTCCGTGGGTGAGTTTGGTAAAAAGCTGAGGTGGCGCTGAGGTGGCGGTGAGTGGGTTTCACCCCACTCCAACCAGTCTTAGGTGCAACTAACACACATACAAACCAATCACGCAATACTTAAGCATTCATCCTAAAGCACAAGATATCACATAGCACATAAAGCACACACAACATATGAAACGACTTAAGACATTAATCATTTGATTTTTCTGACGAACTTTTTGAAAACCGTTTTAATGATGAAGACGATTTGATATTTTCGCCCCCCCCCCCCCCTAAACAATGACCCGTTTTCTATTTAAAGAGCAATAGTCGTTGTTTAAAGAGTCAAATACCCATGAAAACTTTTCCCATTTAATGTTTTTAAGAAACGATTCTGGTGGCAATAAGATTTCTCTTATTTTAACAAATAAATGCACCAAAGCGTAAACTACTTTGTGTTAGATCAAGTTATAAAGTAAACTTGATCCCTTGTATGGTTTTAAAGTAAACCATACCCAATAAAATTAATTATCGTTGTGAGCCAACGTTCCACTAAGAAATACGTGACTTTCATGCGAAAAGCGGGTTGCAGTCAGAAATAACTACAAGCCATGTAGGCATGTTTTAAAATATTTACAACTTTTATACGAACTCTATTTATGGCGTCGTGTCAATATTAATCGACATTTCTAAGGCCGTAAATATTATTGTACTAAAAGACATGCCTTTTTGAAAAAAAAATGGATTTTCTTGATTTTATATTTTTTATGGTTTTTGTAGGTTTTATACTTTTGTATTTTTCTTTTTATTGTTTAAATATATACAATATATACATGATCACGAAAAAGGATACTCGGGAATAGTTTACCACCACTATTCTACAGTTTCTTCTGCCAACTCCATAAGAGTCTCTGGTGAGAATGATTTCATACCCAGCTTGTCGGTCAAAAACTCAATTCGTCCTCGATCTAAAGCCTTTATGAAAAGATCCGCCAGCTGATACTCAGTGTTGATGAAATATAGCTCAATTACTTCATTCTCCACTTGCTCATTGATGAAATGGTAGCGTATGTCAATATGCTTGGACCGGGAGTGTTGAACGTTGTTTCAACAAAGGGAAATGGCACTTTTTTTGTTGTAGTACATCGGTATTTTGTTGAATCCAAGACCGTAGTCAGTCAATTGTGATCTCATCCAAAGGACTTGAGCACAACAAGCGGACATGGCTATGTATTATGCCTCTGTACTTGATATCGCAACGCTTTTTTGCCGTTTAGATGCCCAACTTATCAAAACGATCTCCATGTAATTGCAAGCTTCCTGAAGTGGTACGTCTAGTATCTTGACACCCAGCATGGTCTGCATCTACATATGTTGTTAGTGTAATGGAGGAGTCTTTCGGATACCACAGACCATGATTAAGCGTTCCTTTAAGATACCAAAAGATCCTTTTTACAACATGTAAGTGCTTTTCTATAGGCCGAGCCTGATACCAGGCACACATGCATATAGAAAATTGTAAATCAGGCCTGCTAGTAGTGAGATAGAGAAGGGTACCAATCATTCCACGATAAAGTTTCGGATCGACAGCAATCCCATCTCTGTCCTCATCTAACTTGGATCTCTCCACCATTGGAGTATCCATGGGGTCACGGTTTTCAAAGTGATGCTTTTCAAAGATTCTAGAGTATATTTGGATTGATTAATGAAGATGCCTCTGGGATTTTAAGAAATTTGTAATCCTAAGAAAAATGAAAATTTTCCCGTCATTGACATCTTAAATTGTGTGGACATAATTTTCTCAAAACGATCGGACATTTCTTGGGTAGTGGCAGCAAGTATTATACCATCAACATAAATTTGTACCAATATCATGTCGTTGCCTTCATTGAGAATGAACAATGTCGGGTCCACTTTGCCTTTGGAGAAGCCTTTCGAGATGAGATATAATGATAGGAGATCGTACGACGCGCGTGGAGCTTGTTTCAACCCATAAAGAGCCTTTTTGAACTTGTACACATGATTAGGATACTCCAAGTTCGCAAATCTATTCGGCTGGCTTCATAGACTTCTTCCCTTAATTCACCATTGAGAAATTCCGTCTTAACATCTATTTGATAGGCGATCATGATCATGTGAGCAGCATAAGCTATGAATAGTCTGATTGCCTCCAATCTTGCAATGGGAGCCAAGGATTCTTCAAAGTCAATACCCAATGCTTGTTTGTAACCATGAGCGACCAATCTTGCCTTGTTCTTTAATATTCCACCCATCTCGTCGAGTTTGACCTTGTATACCCACAACAAAGTAAGAATGTTAACGTTGTCGGGTAAAGGAACAAATTATCATACTTCAAGTCTTTTAAATTCATTGAGTTCCTCTTGCATGGCTTCAATCCAACACGATTGTGTCATACCTAATTGCCATGTTTTAGGTTCAATCTCGGAGAGAAAGGCATCAAAGTAACAAAATAATGCATTTTCTTGTAATTGATGGCGAGTAGAGACTGGTATTTCGAGTTCACCAATTATGTTTCGGATTGGGTGATCCTTTGTCCACTTTATGTTGTGAGTTTCCATCCGGTGGGGTCTGGAGTAAACGGTAGCACGAGATCCCTCTGAGGTAGACGTCCCGTTAGGGTTATCGGGAATAGGTAAACCAAAGTAAGGTAGCTCTTGTATGTGAGAAAATTCCAAATCGTGATCATTTTCATCCTCTTCAACATCATTAGGAACAAGTGGGGGTGATGATTCAGGTGTATTTTGTGAATAACTTGGGGATGGTGCATCCGGTTCAATAGTGAGCGTAGATGCATCGGAGTGAGCTCCATTATCTTGAGCAACATCTACGGGAATCAGAGCTATCACTGCAGGGGCTGGAGTATCCCACTCGGGCCTTGTAGGTGGTATAAATGATGGAGAAGTAGGATTGTTGGGAACTAATCTGGAACTAAAAGTACTGGGTCCCATCTCATGAAGCGCGGGTTCAGAGATGCGTTGCTCGGAAGCCATGACTGTTAGCTCATCAAAGTTGACATCCATAGTTTCTATAATCTTGCCAAGACGACGGTTATAAATCCGGTAAGCTTTCTTTGAGGGTGAGTAACCAATGAAAATTCCTATATCAACCTTCGGTTGAGGTTTTCCCAAATTCTCACTGTTGATGGTCGGGTAACAAAGTGCACCAAACACATGAAGAAATGATAAGTCGGGTTTCCGTTCATGAAGAAGCTCATACGGTGTTTTTCCATGGCGCTTACAAACGATAGAGCGGTTTTGGGTATAACATACGGTTGCTACAGCTTCTGCCCATAAGAATAAAGGAGCATTTGCGGAAATCAACATAGTTCGAGCAACTTCCATAAATGTACGATTACGTCTTTCCACGACACCGTTTTGTTGTGGAGTGAGAGAAACTGATGTTTCATGTGAAATGCCAACCTCTTCATAATAATTTCGCAGAGTCTGATTGACAAACTCAGTTCCATTATCAATACGAATACAGCGCAGTGGCATTAAGACGCACTTGGATCATCTTGAGAAACTTGATAATATAATCTGGTGCCTGATCCTTGGTTGTTAAAAACTTTACCCATGTAAAACTTGAAAAATCATCTACAATGACGAAGACGTATTTTCTACCGCTCACACTTGCCGTACGCATTGGCCCGTAAAGATCCATGTGTAAAAGATATAGTTTTTCCTGGTTGGTGTCTTCGGCTTTGGGTTTGTAAGATTTCTTGGTGCTTTTCCCTAATAAACACGGAGAACATAAATGATCCTTATTAAACTTGAGCTTTGGAAGACCACGAACAAGTTCATTTTAAGCCAAATGATTAATAGCATCAAAATTAAGATGAGATAAACGTCGATGCCATAGCCATGAGTTAGTCTTAGATGCTTTGGAGAGAAGACATACGGAAGAAGCGGCCATCATTTTTGTATGGATAATGTGTAGAGATTATCCCCTCGAGAGCCTTTTAACAAATCGTTTCCTTCTAAATCATGGATGAAGCAAGTATGTTGTCGAAAAGCAACCTCAAGGTTTGAATCACAAAACTGTCCCACTAAGAATAAATTATGACCGAGTCCTTCCACATAATACACACAAGAAACCGAAACATTCCCAATCTGATATTCACCATAACCCATGATCTTTTCAATGTGGTCATTAGCAAATTTAACCGTTCCTAGAAACTTGCTGACGAAATTTTTGAGCATAGAGCGATCTTCGGTCATGTGCTTTGAGCAGTCGGAGTCCAAATACCAGAGGATGATTTGGACCACCTGAAAATATCAGCAGACAAAGACGATGTATCAAAATCTAATTGTTCCTCAGTGTTAGCAGGTATAGATAAAATTATCTTAGATTTGCTACCATAAGGTTTGTTAGATTTCCAAATTTTCTTCCTAGTTGTCGACTTAGATTCTAGTTGTCTAAGATCCTGAGGTATTACTTCACTGGTAGGCACAGTTGTAGGGGCAGATCTAATTAAAGGGTGCTTTTTCCATACTTTAGTGCCAGTGTTCCTATTTAAAGGACGCTGAGACCTAACTTCAGTGGATGTGTTCCTAGTTAAAGGGCACTTAGTTCCATTAATAGTGAAGGTCCTACTAGTAGGACACCATTGCCATCCAACTTGGGTACGAGTTTTCCCAGTTGGCCTCCATTCAAGGTTGTTCCTAACGGCAAACATTTCATTAACGTGATCCACAATGCATAAATCATGACGCTGAGAAAACATACATTCATTACAATTCCAACATCTCAAATCAAAATTCACTTTGCGCTTAGGCTGCTGCACAACCGCATGGCCTTTAGTCTTAGTTACATGATTCATTTTATTCAAATTTGAAATAACATTCCTAGAGTGAACTTCTACTTTCTTCTTCATAAACCTACTAGTGGAAGGCTTGATCCTATCTTTCTTGACTTGAGATCCTTTAGCCTTAGTAGAAACATTTACTCCTATATAAGGCATGGAAACATTAGTGTTAGATTTTGAATTTTCCTTGTTGGGTGTACCTAAAGAAGATTTTGCTCCTGGGTTTTGTTGAATGGAGTAATGGCAATGGGTTATTATTTAAGTGGTGCAGAACCTGGTTGGCTGCTATAATTAAGATATGCTAAGCAGTATTGGACCCGCTCAATGTATACACGATCCGAGTAATAGTTACCGTTTGTGGGATCTGATTCATATAGGTCATCTAAAATATCCTTAGCTAGAAGCACATGCTTAATTGCGTTTTTCATATAATCAGCATATGTATCTGGGTTGTTCTTATGGAGCGGGTTCTGATATATCACCACTGGGTTGGTTTTTGGGGCACTAGAGGACGGTGTAGAGATTTTAGCTGCGTTATCAACAATTTATTGTCCTTTGAGTTGAAGTGTTTTCTTTAAATCAGCTAAAACCATGTTTTTGTCTATGAGTTGAATATTTAAATCAGAAATTTCCGTAGATTTTTGGTTTAGTTGGTCAACAAGTGACTTATACTGTGCTTCATTAAAAGCGAATCTTTGCTCTATTGAACCATAAATTTGTGAACATCCCTATTTTGCTCGTTCAAGCTCCCCAAGAATCGAGAAGATTCTATTTTCCAAGGCATGGTTTTTAATCTCTGTGGCCTCTAGTTCCAATTTCATAGATTCTACTCATAACTCTCTCTTAAGTCTCATATCTCTTCCTCTAATGCCTGAATCACCTTGTTACTTGTCTGAACGTTATTTTCACATTCATTGGTTAAAAAAAGAGTTTCATCATTAGATTGTTGTTCTATTTCAAGAGATATACAGTGTTTTTGAAGCTCATCAAAACGTTTTGAAAGTGAGTTATAAGAATCTTGAAGCTTTAAAAATTCAGCGTCAGATTCGTGACAAGGTTGATTATCTACCACAGCATCTAAATTCTCAACAATATTCACAGAGAGATCATGCACATCATCACAATTATTAACAAATAGATTCACAATATCAAACAACATCACTTGTTCCAAGAGTCGGTCATTTTGTTTCAAAACTTTTTCCTTCTCGATTAACATTTTCTCATAAGCATCCTCAATTTCATAGAAAACTCTTTGAACACCTTTAATTCGGAAGTTAAGTTTTGATCAATAGATTTAAACCCCGCTTTAATTGAAGGTTTACTAATATCATAACAATTATATAAAACCCTAAACGAGATCAAAGAACATATAGTGGAAGAGATTTAACAAGATCATAATAATAACAGAATTATAATCAATCGAATTAGGGTTACATACCTTTACGCTAAAGCAAATCCACAAGACGAAGAATGAATTACCAATTCGTGCTTATACCGTATATCACTAAGATATAGTCTAAAGTAAGACTATATTACGTTCTTGTACACACGTAATACAACGAGCTAACCATGATTCTAGCACGTAAAAACCGAGCTTCAACATCAAGTGTAAAATCTACCCAACAACCCTAGAGAGGGGCTAGGACTAGATTATTGCTAATCTAAAACCAAAGGATAAAAAGAACCCTAAAAAGGTGTTTTTCCTTTGGTGTTAATTGCAATAAAGAAACCAAACAAACCAAACAACCTTAAGGTTGAGTTTGGTTTGTTGATCGCATAAGGGAGAAAAAGAAAAATAATGAGTGAAGAATTATGGAGACTAAGGGGTCCTTATATAGGCCTAATTATCTTGTAGCCCAAGGAAACGAATATAAAGCAAGTTTCCAACCTCATTTCCCTTTGGTGTAGTCGACGGCCCAAATACCCCTAAGGAGTGTTCCAGAACCTTCCATTCTTCTTTCTATTAATTCCTCTTTCTATTTATTCCACAATGCTCATTAATACTTAACTCTTAATTATTTAACGATCGTTAAAGTTATGTCTCGGTTTAATTTAATAAATACATAAATATATATTTATTATATAAATAAATAAATCAAATAAATATATTTATTAAATAAATTAACTCTTTACGTATTGTGTGCAATCCCGTAATCTCGAGTTCGATCCTATCACACGACTATTAAATATAAGTCCATAAACTTAGAGCTCCCACTTGGACATATTTCGAATATCGTGATTACATTGACTAGCGTCTAGTTACACTAGCAATGTCTCTAGTACAACTCGAGTAAGGTCTCCTGGATAAAACATTTTAATGATTCATCATTATTATTGTTAGCCTTTCGTTTCTAATGCAATATTAATAAGGATATGGATCTTAGTCATTCCTTTCATTAACCATTCTGTTTCTCGTTATTAGATTCAAGCAAGAATACCGAAACTTCTAAACTTAGTTTAGAAAGACTTTGGGTACAGCCATACAAACATCTTATTAATCCCACGAGGGGCCCAACTGTATTAAACTTCAAAATAAATTTGAAGGAAACAAATTCCATATTGACTACGAGCAAAACTTATGAATTTTGCAACACTTCTGAAAATAACCCTTATAGCTACCAGTTATGTTTAGCGTTAGATTATTCCACACAAATGCACTAGATTCATATCAGTTTCCTGGTATCTCAGGTCTGAGGATAACTATTTATGATATACTTAACGAAAAAGATCCATAAATTATAATCGTATAGTTGGGATAAGTCCAATATTCGATTCATCGAATATCATCCAAAATCGATCAATATACTTTCAAGTATACTCTATCACAATCTCGAATTGTCTTAGTTTAATAATATTCCCATATTATTAATCGACAACGGACATTTAGCATAACAATTTATTCATGAATTAAAACATGTAAAATAGGATACAAAATTAAATAGCAAGAATAAACGAAACCTAGTCTTTATTCCGTTAAATAATAATGTCTTAACATCCTTTATCCAAATACTAATTAGATCAATGCATGAAAAACATGGTTGATGCATCATGCCTCTAGTAGTGACTTCACACTTGTTTGGCAAAGCATAAAACAACCAACCTTGACCTATTGGAATTTTGAGAATACTTTCTTCAATAATTCAATTATTGAAGTTCTTGCACATGTGCAGTTTTATATTGCCACATGATACCAAAATTGTGAAACATCCTTGATCACCAATTTATTATACTAAACTTCCAAAAACCCATTTGAAGTTCAAATTATTCTAATTCTTTAATGTATAATGCAATTTTTAATCAACATGTCATCTCCAAAGATCCCATGATTAATATTGAGTGTTACCTCAATTATATCTTTTCAAGTTTTTGATAACTTGTCATTTAAAGATATAAATACGTTACCAATAATATCTATTATGTAATGTTTTATTCCAACCAAACATCCAAGTTTGTTGGCTATGATAATTTGCACAACTATTGACAAATTACTCATCTATAGAATATGGAAGCTGATCCAAGACAAGGATGTTATTCTATATCCAAACATATTCCTTCAGAATATTCATTACACAAGTTATTTAATAACTTTCAAATAGATTAATATATTCAAATCATCTTGTATTTTAAGCATGATATAAATACAACGTGATACACATGAAAATTTCTTAAACCAGATTTAGATTTCTTCATGTTCTAAATATCCATATAAACTTACTACATGGCATATTATGTTGTATTTCCACCGCATAAATAAACAAATTTATTTGTTCCAAGGTTATGTACCTTATTTTCTAAATCACCAAAACAAAGTTTCATTTCAAATCTAAACCAAATCAGCATTTAATTTAAATGAAATTTAATTTCTTATATGTCTATTCGACACATATAATTTAAGAAAATAAGCATAATACTCCCACTAGATTTTAGGAATACTTAGAAATCATCTTATTCAAATTTAAATCCAATCTTGATTTCAAATTAAGCATAAGAATAATTTCCTAGATGCCTGCATTTATACATGAATAATTGCAATTTGTACTTTTCTAAAGATTTATTTGAATTAATAAACTCATTTCGGTTACTTAAGTCCGTGCTCAAATAGTCATTCAAGAAAGAGTTCATGCATATTCAATTTTGTCAATTAAAATATGACCACCAAAATCTTTATACATTTAATGCATTTAGGAAAGAATACTCAATCACAATTAATTTACTTAAGGGTGATTAATAATTTATTCATAATACATACATTAAATATGTGTACAATCTTGTCCATATAATTTCGACACAAGGTTTTAAAACACCACAATGGCCGTTTCTACCTTTCTTTGACGAAACTTATCTTTAATTTCTAGTCAAACTATTTAAGATAAACCAAATATAAAATTGATTATCATGTTTGGACAACATCTATAACATTCATAGTATGAGTAGTTTACCCAAGTCAATATTTGGTAATAAATCATAATAATTACTCATTTTTCTCAGCATATAAATCGCATATCCGAGATATCCTTGCGGAACTATGACTTTAATTCCTTTATCTTGAGAATTAGCATTTACACGCCTACCTCATGATAATTACTAGTGTATTTCAGAAGATTGTGTATTTTGTAATTTTACCTTTCAAGATCAAAACTCCCACTTGCTTTTAGTAACTTAAAGTTAATCTTGAAATATATAGCAAATAGATATGTAGAAACTGGAAGGGGGGTTGAATAGTTTCTTATATTTACTTTAAAAAGGTGGTTTTCGAAAAAATCCTTTTTCAAAAACTTAGGCTTGAGGAAATATGTGAAATCTTCTTATGCACAATATGAACAATGATAGTGTAACTAAACTAATACTAACAAAAATATATGCACAAAGAATAAAGAATGTAAAGAGTTAAGGGTAAAGAAAGATCAAACCGAACACCAAGGATTTATAGTGGTTCGGCAACGAAGCTCACTCCTCGTTCCTACTCCACTCCTCGAGTACTCCTTACTTGAGAGTTCACTACACAACAAGCTCCTTATGGTGGAGAAAACCGTACACGTCGCTTAACCAATTTCTGACTCTAAGCTAAAAGTCGAGCCCTAATCGTAGTTAGGACCAATCTACAGAACTATACTTAGTACATACACAACTTCCAAATAGACACAACTACTTGGATCTTCACAACTATGACACAACTACAAATGTATAAAATTAGATCTTCAATTGATCTTTGGTGGTGGACTCAAAACTTCACAAGGATAGTGTTCTTCTCTTTGCACTTGGAGAGGAAGGGATGGAAGAACAAGATTCACTTCTTAAACAAGTAGTAATCAAACAAATGATCAAAGATTTGAGTGATTAAAGAAGAGTGTTTGAATCTGGAAATAGATGTGCAAAAGAGGTGAATTGAAAAGCTAAGAATGGTCCACTATTTATAGGACAAAGGGCCAACGGCTATATCTGCCCGCGGTACCTTATCTTAGCCCGCGGTACCTTATCGATAAGGAACCGCCTAGGAGCTAAGGTACCGCTGGACTAGACTCCGCTCCCTTTTTGTCCTTTAGTGGTGGAGGTCATATCTGGTTTAAAAAATATCCGGATAGAATATTCCTAACCAAATAAGAATATGCCATTTTCAAATTTTCAAATAATTAATTTAATAAAACATTTTCTTAAAAAGAAAGTTTAATAAAAACTTGTCACACTTAATAAAAAGTGAGTTTTAAGAAAAGATTAAATCACTTGATCACTCGATTAAGGTTATTACTTGTTTATCCATACCTTAAGTGAAAATGGGTAAATGAAAAATACTTGAACTCAAGAATTCGTTTTTCGTTGTTTTTGTAAATGCTTGTTTTTACATATTATCGTAATCAAAACTAAGCGAGACCGAAAAATGCAAGTAACATTTTTAGGCATTATTGCATTAACAATCTCCCCCTTTTTGATTCCGACAATACATAAACTCAATCACACAAAAAACAAGATTTTCGAAGACGAGTTTATTCATTTCTCCCCCTTTGTCGAAGCAAAAAGGTTGCACAAGTCGGTGTTGAAGAGACGTACTTTGCAAAGACTCCCCCTTGGTGCTTACTCCCTCTAGCTTGGGGCACCGAGGAATCGAGATATGTTGACAAGCTACATAGAAGGGTTAGTTGAACAAAAGAAACAACCAACAAGATATAGCAATAGGTCACAAAATAAAAGAGAAGAAAACAAAAAGACAAAGATCCAAGATAGGTTACTAAAAAACATCATACAAAGATGTATGGAAAAAGAAACAAGCCAAAAGCATAAATCTAATCCTAGTTATTCTAGAATTCTAAGATTTGCTTGAATTTGGTGTCTTGTGGATAAGCAACCAATGCGTATATGAAAGACAAGGTAATGGCGGAGGGTGGTGGTGGTGGCTTGTTGGAGATCTCATAATCATAGTGAAGAGGAGGCTTGATTAAGAGACTCTTGATGTAGCTCAACTCCTCATAGATGTGTGCCATAGCAAGATGTTGATATTGACAACAATGACAATATGTTCCATGGTGCATGACATTATCATGAGAAGGAGGGAGAACACTAAAGGGTGGTGGTGGAAGAAAAGATGTTCCACAATCAACATTCTTGGTAGGAGAGATGTGATTAAGAGTGTTCTTGGGTGGGTTTGGATTGTAATGGTTTTTGGGTGAGTTGGGATTGAAAGCTGATGTAGAGTTTTTGTACACCCTTTAGGAAAAGGATGACAAAATAGTGGTAAGCGTTAAGTGTCGGTTTAGGAAAACCGAGCACTAATGACCCTTATGAAGTTCAAGTTCGTTTCCCAAGGAGGCAAGTGCGTTGTGTAATGAATTGATTTTGATTTGAGATAATATTGATAAAAAGAAATAATAGAAATAGGGTGAGAAGAGAATGACGGTTACGAAGACGGATCGAGCTAAGACGAAAAGGCCTTCACGTAAAATCGTAAAAACTACAAATTTAAAAATTTTAACCTAAAAATTAATTAAAAGCTAAAAGTAAGTCTAAAATAATATAAATAAGAATAAAAATCCAATAAAAATATTTTAAAACCTTTTATTAATTAAATATTCAATTTTAAATGCTAATTAAAGCCCTAAAATTAAATATAATTAATCAAAATGTCAAAAATATTTTTTTATTGAACTAAATAAGTTACTTATATTATTTAAAGACTAAAAAGTATTTTTCCTAATTTTTAAAAACTATTTTTCTATTTTTAAATCACTAAAAACTATTTTAAAACTAAAATAATTATAAAAAATAATAAAATAATACCAAAAATAATTTGACAATTTTAAAAATCCTAATTTACTCTAATGAACAGTAGAAAAATGAAAAATTTAGAAAAATATAAAATTTTTCACTAAAAGACAAAACAGTTAATAATTAAAACCCTAATTAAACCAAATTAATTTTAAAAAATAAATAAAAAGTGAACAGTGAAAACTTTTTAAACCAAAAATCTTAAATTATTTTTCTAAATCTATGAAAATTTTTGAAATCTAAAAATATTAATTTTTTACACTAAATGCCAAAAACAGAAAATTAAAAAGTATTAAAAATAGCTAATTAATGTAAAAAATACTAAATGAACAGTAATAAAAAATCTAATTAAGCAGAAAAATCAAAAAATAAAATTAGAAAAATATTGAAACAAAAATCAGGTCCTAATTCCAATTTTTACCCACTAAAGACAAATTTTGTTGAAAACTGATAGTGACACTTCAAAGGGTTTGTCTGCTAGTGAAGCAGTACTAACTTGTGTATTAGCAGGGGAAACTTTTTTCCCACTGCTAGTGCAATTTTAAGGTCAGTTGACCTTTTAGCTTAGGAAAGCTTATGTATGGGCTTTTCTTTGGACAAATGGGCACTCCCATAACCAGTTGGGTTGTGGGAAGTCAAGCAAACAAGAAAATCACAAGTCACTTCACAAAATTAAGCTAAAATAAGCACAATAAGTTACTGATTTTACTTGCACAAGTCTGGGAGTGTTTTGCTGATTCAAAGTGCACAAATGTTAGATTAAAGGCCTCAAATCTTGCACATAAGTTCACAAAGTAGCATGCAATCTATCTAAAACCCTAGTTAGACCTATAACCTATCAGACTACAAGATTTAATGGTCAAATTCCAACAAAAACAGTCCACAAGGGTCTCACTGATTTTTTACCACTTGATTGAAATGTTAGTACACAAATCCTTTTAATATCCTACCAAACTGAAATCCAAATACAAATAACACCTAATACCAACCCAATGAGTAATTTAAACAGGTTTTTAAGCCAGATTTGTGTTATTCAAGCCAACTTAATCCCTAATCCAAACACTCCCTTAATTTCTGAAAACCAATTTTAACACATCACTTGCACACCAAACCTAATCAAACTGATTAAAAACACTTCTATCATGCATATAATCCTAGATTGAGCATAATCAAACTACAAAATCACACTTTAAACAACTTTCAATCAAATTCACCAATATCACATAAATCACCAAATTTTAAACTAAAAACAAGGAACAAAGAAGTTACCTTGTGGGACCCACATCCAGGTCCCACAGTGACTGAAAAGTCACCTCCAAACAAGCCCGGGCTTGTGCTGATCCTTGGAAAAACAAGCTTCCAATGGATTCCTGCTAAGAACAAGGAGAAAACAATATACCAAATAATCTGATTTTTTTTCTCTTTTTAAATCTTTTTCAAATGACTTCCTTAAACTCTTTCCTTCAAAAACACTTACACAATCCAACTAAGAACTTGGAAAACCAAAATTCAGAACAAGATTTTACCAAAAATATCACTTTTTCAGAAACTGAAAATAAGAATGACTTTTGAGAAAACTTGAACTAATGTTAAATCGTGGAACTCAGATTGCTTAAACTCACAAATACCAACTTTTATCAAGTAAAAAGGAATTATATTAAACTCACAAATACCAACTTTCAATTGCATAAAAAGGGATTACAAAATGATTTAGCAAATCTGGAACAAAGGGAAATGTGCAAGCCACATTCTCCTTTTATAAGCTTAAACAGAAGGTTCTATTGCTATGAATAAAATAATAATAAGCTAAAACCCTAATGGGTGATTTTCCAGAAAAGCCCTTGGACGAATCTTCAAATTTTGGTCAAATGGAACCATGTGATGTTGCCAATTGGATTGTTGTGATCAGGAGCGTTTGTTTGAGCTTAGGGACGAAGGAAACCATCTTGGCTGTTTATCTGGTCGGTTTTTAGGGTTTTGAGTGAAAAGGACATTGCAGGGGTGGTCCTACAAGACACATGGGTGTGTCTTTGTCACGTTTTGGGTGTGGGATGGGATGAGGGTGAGGGTAATTAAAGTTCTGGAAAAGCTTAACAAAAACCCCTTTGTTTTATAGTTAATCGTGCCTGGGAAAATTAGGGTTTACGTGGGTGATTAAGCTTGGTTTAATCTTTTTTGGGGAAAAATGTATTTAAATGTTGTGTTTAGAGGGAAAGTTTTGGGGTTTGACTGGGGTTGACCCAGGTTTATTTAAATAAACCTGGTGGTGAGTGGAAGGTTGACGTGGAGAGGATGGTGAGATGGTGTGTTGCTATTGGCTGATGATGATGATTGATGTAGAAAATGATATACGTGTTTAGGAAAACAACGTATAAAAGCGGCAAGTATTAAGTTATACGCTTTAGAAAAAACGTAAAACCGAATAAATTCCAAGTTCGTTCTCGAAGGAGGTGTATATTGTGTATGCCAATTAATAAAATAACAATGTTTGGATTAGTGACGTTTTTGGTTTAGAAAAGAAAAATAAAAGACGAGCTACGACTACGTTTAAACTACGACGAATTATCGTAAAACGCGAACGTAAATACGTAAAACGTGACGAAATTAAAAATTAAACCTAAAAATTAATTAAACTATTAAACTAAGTCTTAAATAATATAAATAAGAATAAAAATCCAACAAATATATTTTAAAACCTTTTATTAATTAAATATTCAATTTTTAATGCTAATTAAAGCCCAAAAATTAAATATAATTAACAAAATGCCCAAAATATTAATTTATTGAACTAATAAGTCACTTATATTATTTAAAGACTGAAAACTATTTTTCTTGAATTTTAAAAACTATTTTTCTATTTTTAAATGACTTAAAACTATTTTTAAATTAAAATAATCCTAAAAAATAATAAAATAATGACAAAATTAATCTAACAATTTTAAAAATCCTAAAATACTCTAATGAACAGTAGAAAAATAAAAGAGTTTGAAAAATGTAAAATTTTTCACTAAAAGACAAAACAGTTTATTAAATAAACCCTAATTAAACTAAATTAATTAAAAAAAATAATTAATAAGTGAACAGTAACTAATTTTAAAACCAATAATCTTAAACTAATTTTCTAAATATAAGAAAAATTCTAAATCTGAAAAATATATATTTTTACCACTAAAAGACAAAAACAGATTAATTAAAAAGTAATTAAAATGGCTAATTAATCTAAAAATTATAAAATGAACAGTAGAATAAAAATAAATTATACTAAAAAATGAAGAATTAAAAAAGAAGAATATAGAAAAAAGAATTAAATCCTAACTCCAAATTAAGTCCACAAAAGACAAAATTTTTAGAAACTGAAAGTGACCTTTCTTTGTTTTCTGTCTTGTAGTGCAAGCAGTGGCAACAAATACAAAGACAGTGGGAAAGGAGTTCCCACTGTTAATGTAAAAAAACAGGTCTGTATGGATTTGTGCTTGTAATTAATTGGTTACTTGGTATCTTTTGGAAACAAAGGCACCCCCACACTCATGGAAGTGTGGGGAGTCAATTTATGCTAAAAAACACACAGGCACAGAACAATAAAATCACAACAATAGGCCAAATGGGTTGCTGTAATACAGAAAAAGGCTGTGGTGTTGGTTGCTGGTGCAATTGGCACAATGGGTGAGATTCAAAAGCCAAAAGCTTGCTCAATAAACAACCCAATCACACAAGACTAAATAGAAGCCCTATGTGCTCCTATTATCTAATAGTATTCAAAAAATGGTGGGCAAAACTAAGCTAAAATTAGGCAGAAAAGTGCATTAACTGATTTCTAAGCTATGTTTCAATTTTAAGCATGCAAACTTCTAATTCTTCATGCAACCCTGAAGCAACTGATATTATAAAGCAATACTACCCTAATGGAGCATATGTGAACTGTGATTAGGCCAAAAACATGTCAAAATCCTAACCTATCAAGCAGAACCAAACACCCCCTTAATTATCTAAAATGAAAATTTACAAAGCAATACCTAGCAAATACCTACAAATCTGGTTGAAATTGATCAAAACATGCATATCACTTACAAAAAAAAAGCATTAACAAACAACAAGCAAGCATGTGAACAGCTTAAGCACAAAATCATGTGAATCACTCAAAAGAAATCATAAAAAGGGTTCAAGCCTGATTACTTGGGGCTGAGGCCTTCTTAAAATGATTTTGATGATTGATGTGAGCTCATGAGAGTGTGAGAGAGAGTTTGCTGAATGTAGAGAACAGGTGTGGGGACCACAACAGTCCCAAACACACCCCTAAATATCTTCAAGAAAAAGAATGAAAGGAGAAGGGTGGAAGGGTCCTGTTTTGTACCTGCATAAACAAAATAAATAGAAAAAATGGAGCACTAAAAAGCTTAAGGGAATAAGCACTGCTTATTGAATAAGCAGGCTTATTAGCTTATGGCTAAAAATAAAACTGAAATTTCCTTCAAAACTGATTTTTAAAGTCCTATTTAAGCTAAACTGTGAAACCCAACTACAATCCTCCAAAATCTTTTCACAAACTGATTTTAAGCATGAAAAATCCACTATCACTTCATTATCATGAAAAATTTCAGGTTTTGAAAGATTTTTATAGAAAACAAACTTTTTGAAAAACGGCTATGACCAAATATCTTTAAACTAAATTTGCATAAAAAAAAGAGTGAATAATTAAACTAAAGACTTCAAAGGAAACACAGAATTATTGCACAAGATTTAAACTTTTCATTATCATTACTTCATAAAAAAAAGTACAATAAAAACTGGAACAAAGCTTAATGCCACAAACGGCTTAGCTATAAATACAAGTGGATAGAAAAATCTAGAAGCCCTAAAAATATAAAACCCTAATCTGTGAATATCCATTTATGCCCTTGAGTCAAACGTTTCAGAATCTTGGTCATGGTGCTCCATGTGATGCCAGCTAGCCTTGAATTGATCTTGGACGTTAAAATGAGAGTAGGGAGCAAGGAATTGCCTTGAGCCGTTGATGGGGTCAAAAGATGCCATTTTTGCCTTCTTTGGTTAGACAGGGGAACACGGGGGGGACCATTTGGGTGGAGGGAATTTGTTTTTTGTGAGGTGGGTTTGAGTTAGGGGAGGGTAAATCATGTTTCTGGATAGTGGGGGTAAAAACCCCTTTGTTTTTACTTTGATTGAATTAGGGTTCATTACCTGGGGATTAAGGGTAAATTAGGGGAAGATAGTGAATAGTATCTGTTTGGCGCCCTAATTTATTATTAAAAATTGGTTTAAAAAAAAGTTAAACACGTTTTATGGTGTGACGTGTTTGTGGTTTGGGCTGGGTAAAACTTGGGTAAATGGGGTATTAGTTTGGGCTTGGTCGGGTAAAGTGGTGGATATGGGTGGGTAAAAACGGGTATGGTTGGGTTAAATGTGGATATGGGTTTGTTTTGTCCATGTTTGGCCCCCATACTCCCAAAATATCTTCAACTTGTAATTAATCAGCAAAAACAAAAGTTCCCTTTGTTAAATAGTTTGGCAGCTTGGCAGTTTTAGTCCTTCCTAGTTTAAGTAATGGAAACAAGGACTAAAGTTGTAAACTTTGAGATCTTCAAGGGCCAATCTTGTATATAATCAACAATTTAGGGACCCAAATGCAATCATGAATTTTGCAAGGGTGTAAAATGTCAAGTCTTCCAAAGTAGAGGGACCATTCTTGCCAATCTTCAATTCTTCAAGGGTATTTTTGGAAATTCCACTTTTGGGCTCGGTTTCTTGTGCGGCTTCGTTTCCCGTGTTCGTTTTTGCTTGATTCCTTTGATCTTTTGGTGAATTCACGATATCCATACCTAAAATACACAATGAACAAACATAGGCACATATATGGGTATTTTGACGATATTTTAAGCGTTTTAAGCCCGATTTGGACGATGAGACTACGTATAAATACAGTCTCATCACTCCCCCATACTAAACCATTGCCGTGTCCCCACGCAATGCTAGAATTAAGTATCGTAGCACTTCCAAAATTCATTTTATGATGACTTTTATTCAAGACATAAATTTAAACTACTACACGTGCTTTAGACATAATGTATTGTTTTCATCACAATTAAGTGACTTTTGGGATCATAGAACAAGAACACGTGAATGCTTCATTAGAAATAATTTCGTCGTCCTCGATTTTCACCCAATTCCATGCTAAGCGTGCAACGAGATCATTGTTATTATAAGTTAGCAACACGAACACATCTTATGAGTGTTAATTACGAACCTAAACTCCCTTATTCCTAATTGGTATCTCTTATATTTTATTATGTCTTAATGATCACGAGGATACATCATCGACTTATGTGTGAATAGAGATTAAGTCTAAAAATAGAAACTTAACGGTGTAACCAAAATTATCAAATCAATAATTCACCCCAATAGTCAACGATGTTAAAAAATTAAGTCAACAAGAAGGATCGATAAACACGGTTTTATAACGGTTTTGAACATGAGACTTATTACCAAGACTTTTATACGCCCCCTAACGGAAGGGCCTTATTATCTTTGGTTTACCTCCATCTTTTATTCAACTTCGCCATGAAGCTTTTATTATGACTTCGGTCTTGCCTTGCCTTTTATTATCCGCCTCATCGGTGGTTTTATTAGCCAAAGACGTATATCCTCACGCTAAGGCGAATTTTGGATCTTTAAAGCTTCGAAGATTAAGGCTTGATTCACTTTCAATTTGGGCATAGATTTTTCGGCCTTGTGAGCTTCAAATTTTTGCTTAATTTAGGTGAGCACTTGAAATCTTATTATTAGGTGAAGCTTTCGATTATTCGGGTGCCAATACTTCAAAACCGTGACGCTGGCGATACCTTAATGTTTTCTTAATTTAATTACATGGAAGCTACCAAAACAAATTAGAAACCCAACAATAGTGACTAAACCGCCAAATCAATATTTATTAACAATTTATTATGCAAAAGCGTTGGGAGAATAAGCTAATAATTACTACACATAAGATCGTGACGATTACGAGACTTATAAATAACTCTATCATTTCTCGTCCTCATTTAAGAGACTTAGCCTAAAAAGTTAAGGAATCGAAGCTAAGTGCTCAACACGCACGGTCGAGTCAAAAATTACTCTCGTTCTCATCATCGGAAAACCTACATTCGTGTCTTAAACACTTATGAAAAACTAGAAACATTTTAAAATTTGGCCATTTTTAGCCTTATTTTGCAACAAAACGATAGCAAAAAGATGAATATTGGAAAGCGTGGTGACGTGAGCAAGGTGAAGTATCTACTCACCCCCCCATACTAAAACTAAACATTGTCCTCAATGTTTCGAGTCTAGGGGTGTAAACACCCCCATACTAGAGACGAAGTCGAATGCTTAATCCCGAGCATGGAAAGGGTAAAACGAATAACCTATAGCCGTTTATGAATTATGCTAATAAGATAAACGTTAGAACATAAAAGGATATCATCGGATATCGGAATCTCCAAAGGCAACGATCGAAGCTCGAGTGATCCGTAAAACGAACACGAGAGGCTTCAATGATGACGATGAACCTAATAAATCACAATCACAAACAACCACGAAACAAAGGTTGAAAGAGCACAAGTCCCCTCGTTACATTAAACTAAGAAAGCGATAATATTTACAAGGATAAGCATGAGAATCCCCCACGAGGCACCTTGTTTTTGATAACCGAGTCAAAAGCTCGACTCGAATCCCCATAAATGTGATCATTTAGGGATAATCTTGGTTTGTTCATTTTTGGTGGGACTTACATGATAAACAAGGCCCAAAAGTACGTGGAGTACTTTAAAAACCCGATAAACGAATACCGGGGTCAAAGATAGCGTCTTCATTTTCGGATGAAAGACGAAACAACGCCACTCCAACTAGAACCCCAAAGGGGTAGAAGAAAAGAGATAAGAAGTAGAAAGGTGGGGCAATGGGTAAGTCAAAATCATGAGCTACTCGAGGTAGACTCACACCAAGCAAACAAAAAGATTTTCCATTTATTGCATCGGTGGAAGACCGAGATTTCCCTTTACAAGCAATTCCGGGATCGTAAATCTCGTCCTCGGTGGAGAAATGGGAGGGAACATTTGGGGCTTCCCCCACACTAGATCCACACCAACCATCATCAAAAGGAGTAGACGAGGTGGTAGCACTCATAAAACACGGTGATGACGGAGTTAAACATATAGAAAAATCTTTTAAAACATTTTTAAAATCCTTTCCTTTTTCATCGTTCAAAAACTCTTTATGAAAACCCGATTGAATAATGTCGAAAATATTTGGCGTGTCAAATTCAAAATTAGTCGCGCTAAAAATCCTCACATTTAAGTCATTGGTGGGAGGGGGTGGCGGATTATATAAGTTCTCAAAACGTTTATCAATAAAGAACACCGCCCCCTCGGGGTCTACATACTCGTCATCCTCATGAACGTCGATCTCATCGATTTCTTCATCAAAGATAGGCTTGTCAAACCAAGGTTTGTCATTCCCCTCCTTGAGTATCTTAGAAACTCTCTCGAAAAGATCACGATCAAGCACGAAACCATCATTCTTTTGTGGGGATCGTTGATAAGTTAGATACTCACGAATGTGGTAAACGTCATTCTCAAATGAGGAGTGTTGATAAGGTAACTCCTCGAGAATGGGATTTTTAGTGGTCACATGAGTTGGTTCGTCATCGAAAATAAGACGTTCCAACTCATTAAGTTCATCCTCGATTTTGGAAAGATCGACCTCACTCGTAGGTGGAAGTGAAGGCATAAGAGCTAGCTCTCGTTCAATAATTTCCTCAATCTCGGGATCAAACTCATAATCATCGTACTTCACATGTTTCTTCTTAGGAGAATCAAAAATAGCATGTGGATGTCGAAGTACGTGATCAAGCTCGGCAAAGTCGCCATCGTCATTGTCAAAGAAAGAGTCGATGTGAGCACTCACAACCATGGACTTACAAGCACTAGGGCTATGCTTAGGTGACTTTTCTAAAACGAGAGGATCGATGTCGATAAACCCTTTAGCCTCAACGGGTGTTGGGCTAGGCAAAGGAGGCACTTCGATGGAGTTAGAAGTTGAAGCCTCAAAGACGTGGTCCTTCGAAGGTGGTGAAGACGAATCCATTTTGGTCATTGTCGTGATGGCATTAACGTCACCCTTCGGAATTGGTGTTTCATTTGTTTCGCTAAAAACATCCCAAAGTGAGTTTTCATCCATAAATTTACACATACCCTTTTGAATTAGGTACACGTATTCTTTATCATTGAAATCATCATCTTTAAAACCGTTTTTCTTAATTCTTTCAAAACATGCATCAAGCTTCATCCTTTCCGCTAAAGTAAACATTTTGAAATCATTAGAATTTGAATCATTAGGTTTTAACACCTCGGTTTTTTCATTCTCACAAAATCCTTGGGATTTTCTAGCGAAAAAGTCAATTTTCTCATCCCCATATCTCATAGTAAGTCTCCCCTCGTGAACGTCGATTACGGTTCTAGCCGTCGATAAGAATGGTCGGCCTAAAATAATGGGACATTTAGGGTCACACTCGTAATCGGATATAACGAAATCCGCGGGAAAAACAAACTTTCCAATCCTAACATAGACATCCTCGGCTATTCCAATTGGTATTAAAGGTGTACAATTTGCAAGCTCGATTGTCATGTTTGTGGGGGTAAGCGAAGGCAATCTCATTAATTTCCAAAGAGAATGAGGCATGAGATTGATGCTAGCACCTAAATCGGCAAGGGCTAAACATCCCTCAATCTCGGAAAAATCACAAGGTAGTAGAAATTGGCCCGGATCCTTTTCCTTTCTCGGCATACGCCTTTTGGGTTTTTTAAGAAGGATCGAAGCACAAGTTTCTTCAAGGGTTACTTTGGTAAGGTCAACAAAGCTCTCTTTTTGAACCGTGGATGGAAATTGAGGTACACGAGGATGTGCACTCCTTTCCTTGGTCGCCACGTTCACCCCATCGACTTTAGAACAAGAAGACGTCTTAGAAGTCGAGGGTTGAGAGGGATAAACAACACGGAATCCTTCAAGGTTAGGGGTAATCACACGACCTTTCTCACGAGACGAGGCGGCTTTACATTGTTCTTTCGGATTAGCAACGGTGTCACTAGGTAACGAACTTGATGACGAACCCGAGGCTTTGTTCATTATAGCCGAAAACATCTTTTTAATATCAATTTGCCCTTGCTCAATCTTCGTGTTTTGCAATTTCAAAGTATTAGAAAAGTCATTTTTCAAAGTACCAATTTCTCCCTCTAATCGTCTCATATTAGCCTCATTCGTTTTCATGTAATTTTGAAAATCGTTTGACGAACTATTTTGATTAGAATTAAAGTTCCCTTGGTTTTGATTATTTCTTTGAAAATTGTTTTGATTCCCACTTGAAAAATTATTTCCTTGATTGTTATCTCGATTTTGCCAAGTTATATTACGACCTTGATTATAACCTCCTTGATTTTGATTCGAAAAATTTCCTTGTTGATTATTTCCTTGAAATTGTTTCGATTTTGAAAATTGTTGCCTTGGTTATAATTGCCTTGTTGTGATGGACCGGCGTTATTTTGATTTTGATTAGTAAAATTGTTGTTTAACGCACTCACATTAGACGTTTGGCCATCCGTAGCCGCACACTCGTAATAATTATGAGGTCCACCACAAAACGTACACGAAACCTCAACCGCTTTCACCGTAGCGGGAGCGTCTTTCTTTTGCATCTCAATGAGATAAGACGTGAACACATTCGTCAACTTATCGACTTTTGCATCAACTCTCTCAATGTCGCGATTATAACTACTAACATTGGCGACATTGGCAACACTCGGTGCATTGCGGAGTTGGTAAACCTTGGATCGGTTCTCGATAATTATCAAAGCTTCTCTCGGAGTCTTACACAAAAAGTTGCCACCGGCGGCGGAATTCAACGAGTCTTGTTCGTGAAAATTAAGACCGTTGTAAAACGTATCGATTTGGTGCAACTCGGAAAAACCATGGTGAGGACATTGCCTAAGCAATTCCTTAAAACGATCCCACGCGTCTCTAAAAGATTCATTCGATTTTTGCTCAAATTTCGTAATCTCATTCTTGAAAAACGTTGTCTTAGACGGTGGGAAAAAATAATTAACGAATTTGGAAACGAGATCCTTCCACGTAGTTATGGAATTAGGTGGCTCTTTCTCGTACCAATCCTTGGCGGCACCATCGAGCGAGTACGGAAAAAGCATAAGCTTGACGACATCGGTGTCGACGTTCTTAAACTTGCTCGTGGCCAAAAGACGATCAAAATTCCGAATATGGTCGTGAGGATTATCGGCTTCACGACCTCGAAACTTTGTAGCTTGGATCAACGAAAGCATTCCGCTCTTGATCTCAAAATTCTCCGCCTCGATAGCGGGAATTACGATCGCGTCTCCATAACCCTCGGTGGGCGCTTGGAGCAATTCCATCATAGAACGATTGTCGGCCATCTCCTCTACGGTCTCTTCAACAACGATATTAGGAACGTCGGTTTCTAATTCTCGTCTACGTCGTCGATTCCTTCGATTACGATTGCGTCGATTCGAAGCTTCACTAGAATTGGAATAATCCTTCGATCGAGTGCGCATGCACTAAGCGTAGAATGGGTGGTAGCAAAGAAGATTCTTTTTGCGGCTTTTCGATTTTTTTAATTTTTTTGGTTTTTGATTGGTTTTTAATTTTTTTGGATTTTTGAATGTATTACGTAGACAAAAATCTACAAATCTCCCCTCGAATCGACTTTCTCGATTAAAGGAGCCTCAAAGAATGAAATCGATCACGTGGAGTGAACGTTCTCGATGACTTTAGAACGTTGGTGGAACACCAAATTGTTCAAGAGGGTTTAATCTTGAAAACACAAGCAAATATAATATACGTAGATAATACTTGGGCGGCAAACCCTCGATTAGCCTTCTTTCTCAAAACACGCACAAGCAAGCGGAGGAAACGAGGCGGCGCGAAGCACTTAAGAGCCTTTTTCCTTTAGGTCGTGAAATACAACCGCCTTATACCCACCTTATAGTTTGTGTTAATTGAAATTAAGCCTCACGAAAGTATTTATCTATTTTGCCTTTAAACTTTTGCTTTAGATTCGAATACAATGATCGAGTGATGAAATCCCGAATCAAGGTTGTGATTTCTCACGTATTTGGAGTACTTGTATTTTTATTGTTCTTACGTTGTACAATATAGTAATAATAATATTCACAAGAAAAAACGAAAACCAATATATCTACAATATAGTAAAGATTGATTTGTGTTTAATTTAGGAAAACTAAACACGATTTATTTGGATATTATAGTATAATAGATAAAAAAAATAACAAAAATGAGTATGTACGATATTTACGCTTTCCAAAAATTGAAAAGCAAAAACGCACTACTCACACAAACACGATAATAATAATGGCAACACACCTCCCCGGCAGCGGCGCCAAAAATTGATGTAGAAAATGATATACGTGTTTAGGAAAACAACGTATAAAAGCGGCAAGTATTAAGTTATACGCTTTAGAAAAAACGTAAAACCGAATAAATTCCAAGTTCGTTCTCGAAGGAGGTGTATATTGTGTATGCCAATTAATAAAATAACAATGTTTGGATTAGTGACGTTTTTGGTTTAGAAGAGAAAAATAAAAGACGAGCTACGACTACGTTTAAACTACGACGAATTATCGTAAAACGCGAACGTAAATACGTAAAACGTGACGAAATTAAAAATTAAACCTAAAAACTAATTAAACTATTAAACTAAGTCTTAAATAATATAAATAAGAATAAAAATCCAACAAATATATTTTAAAACCTTTTATTAATTAAATATTCAATTTTTAATGCTAATTAAAGCCCAAAAATTAAATATAATTAACAAAATGCCCAAAATATTAATTTATTGAACTAATAAGTCACTTATATTATTTAAAGACTGAAAACTATTTTTCTTGAATTTTAAAAACTGTTTTTCTATTTTTAAATGACTTAAAACTATTTTTAAATTAAAATAATCCTAAAAAATAATAAAATAATGACAAAATTAATCTAACAATTTTAAAAATCCTAAAATACTCTAATGAACAGTAGAAAAATAAAAGAGTTTGAAAAATGTAAAATTTTTCACTAAAAGACAAAACAGTTTATTAAATAAACCCTAATTAAACTAAATTAATTAAAAAAAATAATTAATAAGTGAACAGTAACTAATTTTAAAACCAATAATCTTAAACTAATTTTCTAAATATAAGAAAAATTCTAAATCTGAAAAATATATATTTTTACCACTAAAAGACAAAAACAGATTAATTAAAAAGTAATTAAAATGGCTAATTAATCTAAAAATTATAAAATGAACAGTAGAATAAAAATAAATTATACTAAAAAATGAAGAATTAAAAAAGAAGAATATAGAAAAAAGAATTAAATCCTAACTCCAAATTAAGTCCACAAAAGACAAAATTTTTAGAAACTGAAAGTGACCTTTCTTTGTTTTATGTCTTGTAGTGCAAGCAGTGGCAACAAATACAAAGACAGTGGGAAAGGAGTTCCCACTGTTAATGTAAAAAAACAGGTCTGTATGGATTTGTGCTTGTAATTAATTGGTTACTTGGTATCTTTTGGAAACAAAGGCACCCCCACACTCATGGAAGTGTGGGAAGTCAATTTATGCTAAAAAACACACAGGCACAGAACAATAAAATCACAACAATAGGCCAAATGGGTTGCTGTAATACAGAAAAAGGCTGTGGTGTTGGTTGCTGGTGCAATTGGCACAATGGGTGAGATTCAAAAGCCAAAAGCTTGCTCAATAAACAACCCAATCACACAAGACTAAATAGAAGCCCTATGTGCTCCTATTATCTAATAGTATTCAAAAAATGGTGGGCAAAACTAAGCTAAAATTAGGCAGAAAAGTGCATTAACTGATTTCTAAGCTATGTTTCAATTTTAAGCATGCAAACTTCTAATTCTTCATGCAACCCTGAAGCAACTGATATTATAAAGCAATACTACCCTAATGGAGCATATGTGAACTGTGATTAGGCCAAAAACATGTCAAAATCCTAACCTATCAAGCAGAACCAAACACCCCCTTAATTATCTAAAATGAAAATTTACAAAGCAATACCTAGCAAATACCTACAAATCTGGTTGAAATTGATCAAAACATGCATATCACTTACAAAAAAAAAGCATTAACAAACAACAAGCAAGCATGTGAACAGCTTAAGCACAAAATCATGTGAATCACTCAAAAGAAATCATAAAAAGGGTTCAAGCCTGATTACTTGGGGCTGAGGCCTTCTTAAAATGATTTTGATGATTGATGTGAGCTCATGAGAGTGTGAGAGATAGTTTGCTGAATGTAGAGAACAGGTGTGGGGACCACAACAGTCCCAAACACACCCCTAAATATCTTCAAGAAAAAGAATGAAAGGAGAAGGGTGGAAGGGTCCTGTTTTGTACCTGCATAAACAAAATAAATAGAAAAAATGGAGCACTAAAAAGCTTAAGGGAATAAGCACTGCTTATTGAATAAGCAGGCTTATTAGCTTATGGCTAAAAATAAAACTGAAATTTCCTTCAAAACTGATTTTTAAAGTCCTATTTAAGCTAAACTGTGAAACCCAACTACAATCCTCCAAAATCTTTTCACAAACTGATTTTAAGCATGAAAAATCCACTATCACTTCATTATCATGAAAAATTTCAGGTTTTGAAAGATTTTTATAGAAAACAAACTTTTTGAAAAACGGCTATGACCAAATATCTTTAAACTAAATTTGCATAAAAAAAAGAGTGAATAATTAAACTAAAGACTTCAAAGGGAACACAGAATTATTGCACAAGATTTAAACTTTTCATTATCATTACTTCATAAAAAAAAGTACAATAAAAACTGGAACAAAGCTTAATGCCACAAACGGCTTAGCTATAAATACAAGTGGATAGAAAAATCTAGAAGCCCTAAAAATATAAAACCCTAATCTGTGAATATCCATTTATGACCTTGAGTCAAACGTTTCAGAATCTTGGTCATGGTGCTCCATGTGATGCCAGCTAGCCTTGAATTGATCTTGGACGTTAAAATGAGAGTAGGGAGCAAGGAATTGCCTTGAGCCGTTGATGGGGTCAAAAGATGCCATTTTTGCCTTCTTTGGTTAGACAGGGGAACACGGGGGGGACCATTTGGGTGGAGGGAATTTGTTTTTTGTGAGGTGGGTTTGAGTTAGGGGAGGGTAAATCATGTTTCTGGATAGTGGGGGTAAAAACCCCTTTGTTTTTACTTTGATTGAATTAGGGTTCATTACCTGGGGATTAAGGGTAAATTAGGGGAAGATAGTGAATAGTATCTGTTTGGCGCCCTAATTTATTATTAAAAATTGGTTTAAAAAAAAGTTAAACACGTTTTATGGTGTGACGTGTTTGTGGTTTGGGCTGGGTAAAACTTAGGTAAATGGGGTATTAGTTTGGGCTTGGTCGGGTAAAGTGGTGGATATGGGTGGGTAAAAACGGGTATGGTTGGGTTAAATATGGATATGGGTTTGTTTTGTCCATGTTTGGCCCCCATACTCCCAAAATATCTTCAACTTGTAATTAATCAGCAAAAACAAAAGTTCCCTTTGTTAAATAGTTTGGCAGCTTGGCAGTTTTAGTCCTTCCTAGTTTAAGTAATGGAAACAAGGACTAAAGTTGTAAACTTTGAGATCTTCAAGGGCCAATCTTGTATATAATCAACAATTTAGGGACCCAAATGCAATCATGAATTTTGCAAGGGTGTAAAATGTCAAGTCTTCCAAAGTAGAGGGACCATTCTTGCCAATCTTCAATTCTTCAAGGGTATTTTTGGAAATTCCACTTTTGGGCTCGGTTTCTTGTGCGGCTTCGTTTCCCGTGTTCGTTTTTGCTTGATTCCTTTGATCTTTTGGTGAATTCACGATATCCATACCTAAAATACACAATGAACAAACATAGGCACATATATGGGTATTTTGACGATATTTTAAGCGTTTTAAGCCCGATTTGGACGATGAGACTACGTATAAATACAGTCTCATCAATGATGTGGAGGGATGATTGGTTATGGTGGGTTTGAGTGTTTGACAAGAGTAGTCCCCAATGTCCTTTCCTTTGTTCACTTTGTTTTAAACAGCCAACTCTCTATTTTCCTTTGTAAATAAGTTTCAGCACTTGTCAATTTTGGCACATCTTTGCAAAAAAGTTATAACAAGGACTTTAAATGCAATTTCTTCAATTCCAAGGGCTATTCTTGACATTTCTTCAAACTTTAAGGATTTTTCTTGTACAAATGACTATTGGAGGGTCATTTGTGACAAGTCTTCAAAGATGAGGGACCAAACTTGTATTTCTTCAATTCTTCAAGGACCAATTTGGAAAATCATGATTCGGGTCCGGTTCATTGTGCGGCTTCGTTTCCCGTGTTCGTTTTTGAATGATTCTTGTGATCTTTTTGCCATTTCCTCAATATCCGTACCTAAAATATACAAGCAACAAACACGAGAATATATTTGGTAGTTTTAATGATATTTAATGCAATTAAAGCCCGATTTGGACGATGAGACTATGTATAAAAGCAGTCTCATCACTCCCCCATACTAAACCATTGTCGTGCCCTCACGCAATGCTAGAATAAAGTATCGTAGCACCTCCAAAATTCATTTTTATTCACTTTATTGAATGATAAACTAGCTACACTACTACCATTACTACTACTTGCGTTTTAGACATAATGTATGATTTTCATCGCAAAATGGGACGTTTAGGTTCATAGAATAAGAACACGTGAATGCTTCGTTAGAAATAGTTTCGTCGTCCTCGATTTTCACCCCAATTTCATGCTAAGCGTGCAACGAGATCATTGTCATTATAAGTTAGTAATGCTAACACTACTCATATGCCCTAATCACGTACTTATTCTCCCATTATTCCTAGGTTGTATCTCTTATATTTTATTTTGTCTTGAATGTTTCACGAGGATACATTGTTGACTTATGCGATAATAGAGATTTAGGTCTAAAAATAGAGTCTTAACGGTGTAACCAAAACCATCAAATCAATAACCCCTCCTAATAGACAACGATGTCAAAAAATTAAGTTGACAAGAAGAATCGATAAACACGGTTTTATAACGGTTTTGAACATGAGACTTATTACCAAGACTTTTATGCGCCCCCTAACGAAATGGCCTTATTATCTTTGGTTTACCTCCATCTTTTATTCAACTTCGCCATGAAGCTTTTATTATGACTTCGGTCTTGCCTTGCCTTTTATTATCCGCCTCATCGGTGGTTTTATTAGCCAAAGACGTATATCCTCACGCTAAAGCGAATTTTGGATCTTTAAAGCTTCGAAGATTAAGGCTTGATTCACTTTCAATTTTGCATAGATTTTTCGGCCTTGTGGGGCTTCAAATTGTTTGCTAGATTTAGGTGAGCACTTGAAATCTTATTATTGGGTGAAGCTTTTGATTATTCGGGTGCCAATACTTCAAAACCATGACGCTGGCGATACCTTAATGTCTTCCCAATTTAATTACACGGAAGCTACTAAAAAAGACTAGAAACCCAACAATCCTAACTAAACCGCTAAGTCAATATTTATTAAGCAAAAAATATTTACATGCGAAGGGAGAATAAGCAAACAACGAGAACACGTGAGTTTTTGAAAGAATACGAGTACTCTACGTTTAGCATAGTAACTTATAATTAACTCTATCATTTATCGTCCTCATTTAAGAGACTTAGCCTAATGTGTAGTTAAGGAATCAAAGCTAAGTGCTCAACACACACAGTCGAGTCAAAAATTACTCTTATTCTCGCCATCGAAAAACCTACATTCGTGTCTTTAAACACTTACAAAATATGAGAAAAATTTTAAAATTTGGCTATTTTTAGCCTTATTTTGTAACAAAAGGATAAACAAAAAGATAAACTTTGGAAAGCGTGAAGGTTTGGCAAGGCAAGTATCTATTCACCCCCCATACTAAAGTTAAACATTGTCCTCAATGTTTCGAGTCTAGGGGTGCAAACACCCCCATACTAGAGACGTAGTCGAATGCCTAATCTAGCATGGAAAGGGTGTAACCAATAAATTAATAGCCGTTTATGAAGTGTGCTAAAAACCTAAGGTTAGAACATCAAAGGATATATCATTTGGATATTGAGAAAGTCTTCAAAGCAAACGATCGAGTGCTCTAAAACGAACACGAGAGGCTCCAATCGTGAAGATCATGATCTAAAAACCACAATCCACAAACAACCACGGAACAAAGGTTGGAAGGGCACAAATCCCCTCACATTAAACTAATTAGAAAGCAATAATATGTACATGGATAAGCATGGGTCTCCCCCACGAGGCACCTCGTTTTTGATTACCGAGTCATGAGCTCGACTCGATCCCCTCAATACTAATTATCATTGGGGAAGGTGACTTGGTCGAGGTAGTTCAAGGATGGAACTTCCCCGCCAAAGTAGTGCTTCAACCTATGTCCATTCACCTTGAAGTTAGGACCATCATCTTGAGCTAGATCGATGGTCCCATACGGAAACACTTGAGTCACGGTGAATGGACTGGACCAACGGGATTTCAACTTACCGGAAAAGATTTTTAATCTTGAATTAAAAGGCAAAACTTGATCCCCAATGTTAAAAACCCGGTTTTTAATTTTAGAATCATGCAACTTTTTAGTTTTTTCCTTATAAATTAATGAATTTTCATAAGCAATGTCTCTCAATTCATCTAATTCATTCAATTGCATTTTCCGGTGTTTTCCCGCGGTCTCCATATCATCATTACAATGCTTTAGGGCCCAATAAACCTTGTGTTCTAACTCGATAGGCAAATGACAATTCTTTCCATACACAAGCTTATAGGGAGTGCACCCAATTGGTGTCTTATGAGCGGTCCTAAAGGCCCATAAAGCATCGTCCAACTTATCCGACCATGATTGTCGGTTTCCCCAACGGATCTCTCCAAGATCCTCTTCAACGCTCGGTTTGAAACCTGGACTTGCCCACTCGTTTGTGGGTGATAAGCCGTAGAAAGCCGATGTGTAACCCCATATTTCCTTAGGACCCTTTCGAATTGGTCGTTACAAAAATGGGTTCCACGATCGCTTATGATCACACGAGGGGTTCCAAACCGAGAAAACAAGCTTTTCAAGAACTTAACTACCACACGAGCATCATTGGTGGGCAAGGCTTTGGCCTCCACCCACTTAGATAGGTAGTCAACCGCAACGAGAATGTACTTATTACCACGAGATGATGGGAACGGCCCCATAAAGTCTATACCCCAAACGTCAAAGATCTCACACACTTGGATGATATTTTGTGGCATTTCATCTTTTTGTGAGGCTTTTCCTTTTCGTTGGCATGCATCACACGACTTCACAAGATCTTGTGCATCTCGGTAAATAGTAGGCCAAAAGAAGCCGGCATCAAACACCTTTTTAGCCGTGAGATTAGCACCGTGGTGACCACCCGTGGGTCCCTCATGGCAAGCTCTAAGGATGTTAGAAGCTTCGGTGCCAAATACACAACGTCGGATGATTTGATCCGCACAAGTTCGAAACAGGTAAGGGTCGTTCCAAAAGTAGAACTTGACGTCACGAAAAAATTTTCGTTTTTCTTGAGTCGTCATACCCTTAATGATGAAGTTACCCGCATGGTAATTTTCAAAATCCGCAAACCATGGGGTGGAAGGATCAAGTTTAGAATTCACTACACCAAGTGTCTCGAGCGGAAATGTTTCGGTGATTTCCTTGGGCTCGTAAACACTTTGGTGAGGATCTTCTAAACGAGAAAGATGATCAGCCGCTAGATTCTCGGCTCCTTTTTTGTCAACGATTTTGTGATCAAATTCTTGAAGGAGGAGAATCCAACGAAGTAATCTAGGCTTAGCATCTTGCTTTGCCATGAGATACTTGATAGCCGAATGGTCCGTATACACTATGCATTTAGCTAAGACGAGGTAAGGTCGGAACTTCTCAAATGCATACACCACGGCAAGGAACTCCTTCTCCGTTGTAGTGTATTTTAGTTGAGCCTCGGTCATCGTCTTGCTAGTATAGTGAATAGGCAAGAAGTGCTTATCATGACGTTGTCCCAAAACGGCCCCAATAGCGTAATCACTAGCATCACACATGAGCTCAAAGGGGAGGTTCCAATTGGGAGCAACAAGAATGGGAGCTTCGGTAAGTTTCCTCTTAAGGATTTCAAAGGCTCGTACACAATCTTCGTCAAAGACAAAACGTGCCTCTTTTTCAAGAAGATGTGTAATGGGTCGAGAAATCTTCGAAAAATCCTTGATGAATCGACGATAAAAGCCCGCGTGGCCTAGGAAACTCCTAACTCCCTTAACGGTTTGGGGATGAGGTATTTTGGCGATGACGTCTACCTTAGCTTGATCTACCTCAATCCCCGCTTTCGAGACCTTGTGCCCTAAGACGATTCCACTCTTAACCATAAAATGACATTTTTCCCAATTGAGCACAAGGTTGGTTTCCTCACAACGTTTTAACATTCTCTCAAGGTTCGACAAACACGAAGTGAACGAATTACCAAACACGGAAAAGTCATCCATGAAGACTTCCATCGTCTTCTCGATCATGTCATGAAAAATAGCCATCATGCACCTTTGAAAGGTTCCCGGTGCATTGCAAAGTCCGAATGGCATTCTACGATAGGCAAACGTTCCATATGGACATGTAAACGTAGTTTTTTCTTGATCACGAGGATCGATGGGAATTTGGAAGTAACCGGAAAAACCATCTAAAAAGCAATAGAAATCGTTTCCCGCAAGACGCTCCAGCATTTGGTCCATGAAGGGCAAGGGAAAATGGTCTTTTCGAGTGGCTTCATTCAACTTTCGATAGTCAATGCACACTCTCCATCCGGTTACGAGTCTAGTGGGAATCAACTCGTTGGCATCGTTTGGCACAACGGTCATCCCTCCCTTTTTAGGGACACAATGAATAGGACTCACCCAAGGGCTATCGGAAATAGGGTAAATCATTCCCGCGTCAAGGAGTTTAAGGACCTCCTTTTTGATGACGTCGTGAATTTTAGGGTTCACCCTCCTTTGACATTGGATTGCGGGCTTGTAATCCTCCTCCATTAAGATTTTGTGAGTACATAATACTTGAGATTTTACCCCAAAGTATCAAAGTTCGTTAGTTCCGATCTTTTCGAATTGAAAACCGGTCTTAAGTGCGACTCAATCGTCTTTTGGTGAATCAAGTGAATGGTTTGGTTTTGTTTGTTTTAAGCTACTAGCAAGTAAGTAAAGTGTCGTTGAGTAAAATGGAAGTTAAAAGATTAATTTGAATGACGAGTAAAAATAAATGCATATAAACTTAAAGGTAAAATGGAAAAGTACTAACTCACTAAATAAAACTAACACTTTGAAAATTTTCAGAAAATAAAAAGTACTATAAGAAAGTGATATCGAAAGAAACCAAAACAAGCCAAAAAAGCCCCCGATCGGAATGTTTTCCGATCGGCTGATCGGAATACGGGTAAAAGCTTGTGATCGGAATGTGGGACAAAACCCACAATCTGAATATGTAAACTTTTCCAAATCGGAATATGAGACTTGAGGCCCAATCGGAATATGTAGCTAGCTATCAATCGGAATACGTGCAAACAATGGACCAATCGGAAAGGACAAACCCTAATCCGATTGGGTCAATCGGAATATTGAAGTGCAGTGCCGTCGGAATATAGACCAATCGGAAAAGGTGTTGGTACCTTTTCCTAAAATGGTGGCAATCGGTTAGGGGGGTGCTCAGTCGGAAAAAGCCAATCGGAAAGGGGCTTTACCACCCTTTCCGAAAATTGTGGGAATGGGGAAAAACGAGGTAATAAGCTAAAGTTTTAAGCTCATACCCAAAACTTATCAATCCAAATAAGTAACCGAATCAAATAAGCACTTTTATCAACTTATCTAACTCGAAATCAAGCAACTTTTTGGATTAAACAATAAAAACATAAACTTTTTAATAAAACTTTTTAATAAGAGAAATAAGCTAATCATCAAAATAAGCCAATAAGCACAAAAGTCTTAAAGCTTAATCAAATGAAAACTTATAAAATGATCAAAAGATTAACTTTTTAAGCACGAAATCAATTAGAACAACACGGATCTTATGATATTCGCACCAAAATCGATCTTAAATCAAAGAAAAGTAGAATGAGAATAAGGATTAAAAGCTTAAAATAGAACTTTGATTAATGAAATAAGCAATACAAAGGTGTTTAATCTTGAAAGATTAAAAGAAAAAGATGAACTAGTGAGAGAAAGTTTAAGACTTTCTCTCTCTAAAAACTAAAAGTGAAAAATTAACTAAAAAAAATCTAACCACCCTCCTAAAGACTATTAGGAGGGTATTTATAGGGAAGGAGTGCATGTGTTGCATCTTCTCTCTTGCTTTCTTCACGTTTTCTCGACTCGACTTTAATTCTTCGTCTTTGTCGTCTCGGGATTTGAACTTATCTTTTTAATTTTCTTCTTCTATTAGACTTAAGTTCTTCGACTTCGTTAAACTTCCGTCTTTTGACTTTTTCTTCGATAAATCTTCAGAATAGGTCTTGGACTTCCGTTCTTTTTGCACTCTTGATCTTTTGACTTCGTCTTTTTCCCGTTTTCTTCAATAAAAGCCCGTGAAAGCCCGTGTTTTCTTCCTTTTTCATATTTTGGTCCTAAAACACAATAAAAACACAAACCACGCATAATTCCGACTTTTACGACATAAATCACACGTTTAGGTCTTGTTATTATTGGAAATAAGTGGTAAAAGGATAAGTGTTTTCACACTTATTAAATCCCCTACACTTGACCATTGCAATGCCCTCATGCAATGCATTAATTTTAAAGCACGGTTTACATTTTCCATCATAAATAACCCACCTTGGCCTTTATTAAATTCTAAACATAAAGATAGAAATAAGTAAAGAAATTAAAAACTTACATCGGGTTTTGGCGGCCATGAACGTTTATCATCCTCAAGTTTCACGTTCCCCATACCAAGCTTAGAAACGAGATCATTGTTATTATAAGTTAGCAAACTATCACGAACTCATGTGGGCCAATTATTCACTTAGACTCCCTTATTCCTAGGTGTATCTCTTATATTTTATTTTTGTCTTGAATGATCACGAGGATGCATTGTTTGACTTATTTCGATAGTTATTTAGTCCGAAAATAAGGTGAACGATTTAATCAATAGTTAGCTAAAGGACCAAATCTTTTAAAACTGCTTCTCGGGATATCAGAAAGTTCATATCTTGGCATAACTTGGTTCGCGATTTGAGACCTTTCTCGGGCCGATATTTGGCAGCGACTTCATACTTCGAATCTTCGAGAGACGTTCTTGAAATTATGGTCTTCTCTTCATAATAGGATTTTCTTCACTTGAAGTTTTTTTGAGAGATTCTTCATCTTTGGACAACGACTTCTTCATTTTTCTCCAATCTTTATTTTGGACTTTGATATACAACGATCCGCCTCCTTTTAGGACTTGGATCTATTTATCCTCATACCTTGTTAGGGTCTTTTCGGATAGACTTCTCCATGACTTTTGGGGAGTTCTTGCTTTTCGTCGTGTGTCTCGATCCTTCATATTGATTTTTGATAAATGATTCTTCACATCACTTTTGGATCTTTAGCAACAAAATGTAGCCCTCATGCCTTGTTAGGGCCTTTTCGGACTCGCCAATCTTCGCGCCCCGCTTCATAAGTTATGCCTTGGCTATGAACTCTCGTCATTACCGAGCAACTTTTAAACGATCTGGGGCTAGAAGCTAAGTAACCTTTTAAATCGTACAATCTTATTTATTAGCAGATTAATTTATTAACAAGCGGAGGGAGAATAGGCTCATAATTAACTCACATAAATTCACGAAAGAATACTGAACTTATAATTGGCTCTATCATCTCTCGTTCTCCATTATTTAAAATCTCAAGGAATGAGACTCGTGGATGCTTAGCCTATTAAATCAAAGTTTTGGGTTTTCGAGTCGCCTATAGGATCTTGCAAATTCTTAGACTTTTTCAAGTTTAGAAATCGCATTTTAAAGTTCCCTTGATAAACGACTCTCTAGGATCAATTATAGGAACTTGCGAAAAGTTCTTGTTCTTAACCCGTGAGAGTTAAGACTTTCGCGTTTTATAGCTCCCTATATAAAAGCCTAGCAAAACTTGACTTAAACACGTTAAGGATACTAGCTAGAGTAGACTTAGGCAAGTAAACTCGGGTTGAGTCTAAATATTCACGACTAAGAAAAATCTAAAACCACTTTATTGAAAATTTATTCTAGCAAAGGAAACATAACAAAGGCAAATACAACTATACAACTAGGCCAAAATAGATTAAAAATTTTGAAAAATGTCGAAAAATCAAATTTTCCGGTTAAAATGAGGGCAAATTCATGGAAAAGACCATTTACTTCGATAGAAGTCCCCCCTACACTTGAGATAAACATTGTCCTCAATGTTTAAGCATGTGGGAGTAAACTCCCCTACACTTATGACATTGTGCACTTTGTTTAAATCTTGCTAAGGAAAGAACAACTAACGTGAATTCAATGTGAACATATAGAATATGAAATATTGAATCACAAGAGTTTAGGATAGAACCGGGAAGATGGGAAACACGGTATCACGGTTCGTCAAAAGTCATCAAGATGCTTTCTGAAGCCTGCACAGCACAAGAAACAAGACAACAAACATATGCGGGGCTCCCCCTACACTTATTGTAAAAGCGGTAAAGGATAGAACACGGGTTGCCTCCCGAGAAGCGCTTGTTTTTGTTCACCGAGTCATGAGCCTGACTCGACCCAATTTTAGTTCATGGGGAACGTGGTGAGGGATGGAATCATCTCCTGAGAGATGTCCTCACCAAAGTACAGCTTCAAACGCTGGCCATTCACCTTGAAATTGGGCCCATTCGGCTGAGAAAGCTCAATGGTCCCATAAGGAAAGACTTTGGTGACGGTGAATGGACCAGTCCAGCGGCTCTTCAACTTGCCAGAGAAGATCTTCAACCGAGAGTTAAAAAGTAAGACGTGATCACCAACGTGGAACTCTCGGTTCTTGATTTTAGCATCGTGGAACATCTTAGTCTTCTCCTTGTAGATCAGCGAGTTCTCATAAGCGGCATTCCGTAGTTCATTTAGCTCGTTGAGTTGAACCTTGCGATGATCACCGGCTTTGATGATGTTGAAGTTAGCCCACTTCAAGGCCCAGTGCGCCTTATGTTCCAGCTCGATGGGTAGGTGGCAGGCTTTCCCGTACACAAGACGATAAGGTGTACAACCGATCGGGGTCTTGTAAGCAGTACGGAAAGCCCACAGAGCATCATCTAACTTATCGGCCCACGCGGCACGATGCTCTCCCACAGTACGCTCCAAAATTCTCTTCAAGCCACGATTGGAAATTTCGGCTTGCCCATTGGTTTGGGGATGATAGGCGGTGGAAAGACGGTGAGTGACACCATACTTTGCCATGACTCTTGCAAATTGATCGTTGCAAAAATGAGTCCCGCGGTCACTGATGATAGCACGAGGAACGCCAAATCGAGCGAAAAGCTGCTTCAAAAAGTTCACAACCACCCTCGCATCATTCGTAGGAAGAGCCTTAGCTTCAACCCATTTAGAGACGTAGTCGACGACGACGAGGATGTACTTGTTCCCTTTGGAGGATGGAAATGGCCCCATAAATTCGATGCCCCATACATCAAAGATTTCACCTTCCTGTATGAAGTTTTGAGGCATCTCATCCTTATGTGTGATCTTGCCTTGACGTTGGCAAGCATCACAATGCTTAACCATTTCGTGAGCGTCACGATAAATGGTGGGCCAGTAGAATCCAGAATCAAACACTTTCTTAGCGGTGTAGTTGGGACCAAAGTGACCACCGGTGGGTCCTTTGTGGCAAGCTTGGAGGATGTCAAAAGCTGCCGGTCCGTCAACACATCGACGAATAATCAGATCAGCACACTGTTTGAATAGATGAGGGTCATCCCAAAAGTAAGTCTTAACATCATTCAAGAACTTCTTCTTTTGTTGGGATGTTAACCCTTGGATGAGAATACCACCCACTAAGTAGTTTGCAATGTCCGCAAACCACGGGGTGCCATCAAGATTGAGATTTATAGACATTAGAGTCTCCAGGGGGAAAGAGTCATTGATCTCTTTGTTCGGATGATCCCCTTGATATGGATCCTCAAGTCTGCTCAGATGATCCGCGGCCAGGTTTTCGGCTCCCTTCTTGTCACGAATTTCAATGTTGAATTCTTGAAGGAGCAAAACCCAGCGAAGAAGTCTTGGCTTAGAATCGTTCTTAGTCATCAAGTACTTCAACGCGGAATGGTCCGTGTATACGATGGTGGTGGATAAAACAAGATAGGGGCGAAATTTCTCAAAAGCATAGACAACAGCTAAAAGCTCTTTTTCGGTTGTCGTATAATGCAATTGAGCCCCCGTCATTGTTTTGCTAGCGTAGTGGATTGGTTGGAAGTGTTTATTCACTCGTTGGCCCAAAACCGCACCAATAGCAAAGTCGCTAGCATCGCACATCAATTCAAAAGGCAGCTCCCAATTAGGGGTAACTAAGACCGGTGCCTTAGTTAGCTTATCCTTGAGAAGATTGAAGGCTTCGAGACACTCTTTAGAAAAGATAAAAGGAGTATCTTTTTCCAAGAGGTGGGTCATCGGGCGAGCGATTTTAGAGAAATCCTGAATGAATCGACGATAGAAGCCCGCATGACCCAGAAAGCTTCTCACACCCTTCACGGTTGAAGGTGGAGGTAATTTGGCTATGACATCAACTTTAGCACGGTCAACTTCAAGACCGGTTTTAGAGATTTTGTGTCCTAGCACAATGCCTTCTTTGACCATAAAATGGCATTTTTCCCAATTCAGAACAAGACGAGTGTCTTCGCACCGCTTAAGCATACGTTCCAAATTGGCAAGGCAAACAGAGAAGGAATCCCCGAAGACCGAGAAATCATCCATGAAGACTTCCATGGTTTGCTCAACCATGTCATGGAAGATAGCCAACATGCACCTTTGGAAAGTCCCGGGGGCATTGCATAAGCCAAAAGGCATTCTTTTATAAGCAAATGTGCCGTAGGGACAAGTGAATGTTGTCTTCTCTTGATCTTGAGGATCGATGGGTATTTGAAAATAACCCGAGAAACCATCCAGAAAGCAGTAATATTCATTACCAGCTAAACGTTCAAGCATTTGGTCCATAAAAGGTAGAGGGAAATGATCCTTTCTCGTGGCATCATTGAGTTTGCGGTAGTCTATACAAACTCTCCACCCAGTAACGAGACGGGTAGGAATCAACTCGTTGTTTGCATTGGGCACAACGGTGATACCACCTTTCTTAGGCACACAATGGACTGGACTAACCCACGGTGAATCCGAAATAGGGTAAATCATACCCGCATCAAGAAGTTTGATAACCTCTTTTTTTATGACTTCATGGATTTTAGGAGTCACCCTTCGTTGACTTTGAATTGTGGGCTTATAGTCGTCCTCCATGAGAATTTTATGTGTGCAAAAGTGAGGATCAATTCCGCGGATGTCGGAGATTTTCCAAGCGATAGCGCGTTTATGCTTCTTCAACACAGCGACAAGTCGGGCTTTTTCGTCTTCTTTCAGATCCTTTGCGATGATGACCGGTAGCTTCTCGTCGTCTTCCAGGAAAACGTACTCAAGATAAGGAGGTAGGTCCTTAAGCTCAAGAGTAGGAGGATCCTCAATAGATGGTGAAACTAACGATGGATCATCATTAGTCACCTCTTTAGGAGCAGGAGGAGATAACGGGTCCTCATGGAGAAGTCTCTCAATAGTACTAATGTCTTCATCCCAATTGGTGGACAAATTATCATACTTAATATTGAGAGGACCCAAACTAGCTTCGAAATCATCCAAGTCACTTTCTCCAAAAGGAGTCAATGCTGGAGCAATTGAGGCAACGGTCTCAACATTGGGTAGAGAAGAGAGAGTACTTTTGCAAGCATCATGAAAATGTTCTTCACAAGCCTCATCGAGAACATCAATAGCATTAACACTCTCATACGAATAAGGTTGCTGAGAAATCTTACCCATGTTGAAGACAATTTTGTCGTCACCAACTCTCATGATTATTTCGCCTGCGGCTACATCAATAAGAGTGCGACCGGTCCTCAGAAAGGGACGTCCAACGATTAATGGAACACGGGGATCCATCTCGTAGTCAACGACAACAAAATCCGCCGGGAAGGTGAACTTGTCGCCGCCAACAAAGACATCTTCGGCTATCCCCACTGGATAAGCAACCGTACGGTTGGCTAATTCCAAAGTCATTTTGGTGGGGACTAGCTCAGGGAGAGATAATTGCTTCCAAACACTTAAAGGCATTAAGTTTATACTGGCACCTAGATCAGCTAGGGCCATGCAATTCTCTACTCCCGGGAAGTTGCAAGGAATCAAGAAGCGACCCGGATCACCAAGTTTGGTGGGCAATTGCCTTAAGAGCACTGCGGAGCAATTCTCATTAAGGTGGGTCTGAGCGATATCAAGAAGCTTTTCTTTATCACTTAGAAGATCTTTAAACATCTTAGCGTATTTGGGCATGTGAGCGAGAGCCTCGGCAAAGGAGATGTTAAAATTCAGTTGTTTAAACATTTTTAGAAAGTTTGAAACCTGAATATCGTCCTTGCTCTTTTGCTTCTCTTTCCTCAACCTTGAAGGATAAGGTATATTGGATGAAGAAGAAGGCTTTAAGGGAATAGGATCACTCACAACCACGGGTGGTGGGGAAATGGGGATAGAAGGTGAAGGGGGTGGGGAAAGTTGCTCTTTTTCCTTGTTCACAATCACCGGTGGAGGTGTAGGAAGCTCGGGTTCCATATAACCTTTTCCACTACGAGTGGTGATTGCTTTCATCTCCCCTCTTGGATTTGCAACGGTATTACTCGGAAGAGTACCCGAAGCAGAGGGTTGATTACTTTGGATGAGCGAACCAATCATATCACGAAGGTGAAGAGCTTGATTGTTGAAAGAGTTTTGCATGTTGGCATTAATATCATTGCTGTGTTTGGCCATGTCGTTCCTTAGCTCGGCTCGAATATCGCTCCCTTGTTTCACCATGTCATTCTTCAAGTTGACAAATTGACTCTGAAGATTCGTCACCATCTCACGATTAGTCTTCATGAACGTCTCGACGTCTTGACTTACGGCCATCGGTTGATTGAGAGGTGGAGCTTGAGAATTTCCTTGAGTTGGGTAAGGGTTTCTTTGGGATTGATATTGAATTTAAGCACGAGGTTGGGATTGGTTGTTTCGGTTGTAGCTTTTTTGTTGGTTCTAGTTTGCAGGAGGGAAACCGGGAGGAGCAAGATAATTGTTGGAACGATAACTTAGCAAGCCACGGTCTCCTTGAGGGCGAGCTTGATAACCTCCCGTAGGATAAGTACCATAAGCTGCGTTAACGTCTTCAGAATAATTGCCGTGAGTAGAAGGACACTCATTGTAGGAATGAGGACCACCACATGTGTCGCAAGAGATAACAACGGCTTTAGCTTGTTGAGTTTGGTTAGAAGTCAAAATTTGGAGACTTTTGTTAATATCGAGAAGAGCACGTTCCAAAATAGACGGGTTGGTGGTGGAAGAAGTAGATGAAACATTGACTCTCTGATTAGATCTTGAGGATGCGGAAGAATCCCAATTCTTGTGGTGAGTAGTCATGTTTTCAATCAACTCTCGACACTCCTCCGGTCTCCTTTTCATAAAAGTACCACCAGCGGCGGCATTGATCGTGTCACGATCACGAAAGGTGAGACCATTGTAAAAGGTGTCAATGAGAGTGACGGGGAGCATATTATGATTAGGACAGCGGTCGATTAAATCATTGTAACGTTCCCAAGCATCGAAAAGCGATTCATCATTCTCTTGCATAAATCCACTGATTTGGTTACGAAGGCTAGTGACCATGGATGGGGGAAAGTAGCGCGATAAAAAGCGTTGAGTCATGTCGTTCCATGTATGAATAGAATTCTTAGGAAGACAGTCAAACCATTTTTCGGCATGGTGAGAAAGTGAGTGTGGAAAAAGTTGAAGGCGAAGGTCATCCATAGAAACACCGGAGCACTTCATGCTTTGGGTCATGGTTATGAATTTGTCGAGGTGTTTGTTGGCATCATCATCCGGAATTCCACGAAATGGGTTCGTTTGCACTTGTTGTATCATGTGATGCTTCAACGAAAACTCCTGAGCCGTGACGTGCATTGGCGCAAATCGGGCCTCCGTGTCCGTTCATGGTGGGTTGGCACAATTCCTCCATGGTTCGTAAATCAGGTAAAAGGACATTGTTGTTGTTGTTGTTATTCAAATTATTTTGAGGTGGGTGATTATTGTTGTTATTAACACCAGCCATATCTAAATCTTCAAGAGTCTCGGGCGCAGAATAGTTGGAAGACCTAGTACGCATGCACCTGTAGAAGAAAAATATACACAAAGAGAATACCTAGATAATATTTTTGGTTTTTATAGGTTTTTTTATGTTTTTGTATTTTTGAAGAGTTTTATATTTTTTATGGATTTTTGGAAATTTTTAATAGCAATGAAAATAACGTTCAAAGAACGGATCCCAAAATTCAATGCGTCTCTCACTAGAAACCGTTTATCTTAACGAAAAGAGCCGGCAGCGGCGCCATTTAATACTTGAGATTTTACCCCAAAGTATCAAAGTTCGTTAGTTCCGATCTTTTCGAATTGAAAACCGGTCTTAAGTGCGACTCAGTCGTCTTTTGGTGAATCAAGTGAATGGTTTGGTTTTGTTTGTTTTAAACTACTAGCAAGTAAGTAAAGTGTCGTTGAGTAAAATGGAAGTTAAAAGATTAATTTGAATGACGAGTAAAAATAAATGCATATAAACTTAAAGGTAAAATGGAAAAGTACTAACTCACTAAATAAAACTAACACTTTGAAAATTTTCAGAAAATAAAAAGTACTATAAGAAAGTGATATCGAAAGAAACCAAAACAAGCCAAAAAAGCCCCCGATCGGAATGTTTTCCGATCGGCTGATCGGAATACGGGTAAAAGCTTGTGATCGGAATGTGGGACAAAACCCACAATCTGAATATGTAAACTTTGCCAAATCGGAATATGAGACTTGAGGCCCAATCGGAATATGTAGCTAGCTATCAATCGGAATACGTGCAAACAATGGACCAATCGGAAAGGACAAACCCTAATCCGATTGGGTCAATTGGAATATTGAAGTGCAGTGCCGTCGGAATATAGACCAATCGGAAAGGGTGTTGGTACCTTTTCCTAAAATGGTGGCAATCGGTTAGGGGGGTGCTCAGTCGGAAAAAGCCAATCGGAAAGGGGCTTTACCACCCTTTCCGAAAATTGTGGGAATGGGGAAAAACGAGGTAATAAGCTAAAGTTTTAAGCTCATACCCGAAACTTATCAATCCAAATAAGTAACCGAATCAAATAAGCACTTTTATCAACTTATCTAACTCGAAATCAAGCAACTTTTTGGATTAAACAATAAAAACATAAACTTTTTAATAAAACTTTTTAATAAGAGAAATAAGCTAATCATCAAAATAAGCCAATAAGCACAAAAGTCTTAAAGCTTAATCAAATGAAAACTTATAAAATGATCAAAAGATTAACTTTTTAAGCACGAAATCAATTAGAACAACACGGATCTTATGATATTCGCACCAAAATCGATCTTAAATCAAAGAAAAGTAGAATGAGAATAAGGATTAAAAGCTTAAAATAGAACTTTGATTAATGAAATAAGCAATACAAAGGTGTTTAATCTTGAAAGATTAAAAGAAAAAGATGAACTAGTGAGAGAAAGTTTAAGACTTTCTCTCTCTAAAAACTAAAAGTGAAAAATTAACTAAAAAAAATCTAACCACCCTCCTAATGACTATTAGGAGGGTATTTATAGGGAAGGAGTGCATGTGTTGCATCTTCTCTCTTGCTTTCTTCACGTTTTCTCGACTCGACTTTAATTCTTCGTCTTTGTCATCTCGGGATTTGAACTTATCTTTTTAATTTTCTTCTTCTATTAGACTTAAGTTCTTCGACTTCGTTAAACTTCCGTCTTTTGACTTTTTCTTCGATAAATCTTCAGAATAGGTCTTGGACTTCCGTTCTTTTTGCACTCTTGATCTTTTGACTTCGTCTTTTTCCCGTTTTCTTCAATAAAAGCCCGTGCGTGTTTTCTTCCTTTTTCATATTTTGGTCCTAAAACACAATAAAAACACAAACCACGCATAATTCCGACTTTTACGACATAAATCACACGTTTAGGTCTTGTTATTATTGGAAATAAGTGGTAAAAGGATAAGTGTTTTCACACTTATTAGTACAAAACTTGGGATCGATCCCCTTAATGACGGATAACTTCCACGCAATTGCCCCTTTGTGATCCTTTAGAACATTGACAAGTGCGGTTTTTTCATCATTCGAAAGTTCCTTCGCAATAATAACCGGCAACTTGTCGTCCTCCTCCAAATAGACATATTCGAGGTGAGGAGGTAAATCTTTCAACTCGAGGATAGGTGGTTCCTCAAGTGAAGATTTGGGCTTGATACTCATAACCTCCTCGGGTGGAGGAAATGGGAAATCGTTAAGAAAATCCTTGATAATCGAGAAGTCCTCATCGTTGTCGAGGTCTTCGTCACAAGTACGTGGAACATTGAATTCTTCCAACGTTAAACCACCGCCCTCAAATGGAGTGAAGGTTGGTGTCGAATTATCAAGAATTGGATCTAACATAGTGGGATTGCCACTAGTTTCTTCATCACCAAATCCTAGAACTTCTTGTGAAAATTCCTCGCAAACCACGTCGATCATATCAACGAGGTTTATGGTAGCAATGGAATAAACATGAGAAAGTTGAGAATTTTGAGTTGCGTTTATAACAAGTTCCTCGTCGTTGAAACGTATGGTGATCTTTCTAGCATGAACATCGATCAAAGCCATAGACGTATCTAAAAACGAACGACCTAAAATGAGAGGAACTTGAGGATACGTGGGGATATCGACAACGATAAAGTCTAGGGATAGTAGAACTTCCCCACTTTCACAAAAACGTCTTCCGCCAATCCACATGCGCGAATCGTGGAATGGTCGGCCAACTCGATAGACATTAGTGAAGGAGTAAGATGTGACAATCCGTCAATTTATGGTTGATATTTTATTCTCAATATTTATTTGAAAACATTATTTTAATGTTACACTATGAACTCACTTATTTTTGGGAAGTAATTTGGATTTACGTCTTGAAGTAGCGTCGACTACGTCTAAACCGGAGGATTCAACGTAACGTGCTTACGTTTACATACACCGTCTTTGGTGACAGTCCGACATTTCAGAAAATAAATTTATCTGTAAATATTATTTTGGAGTTTTAAATTTGTGTTGGTTCACAAACTCACAAATTTACGAGAAGAGATTAGGACTTACGATTTTATTTTAACGTCCTTTACGACTAAACCGGAAACCTTAGGATTACGTATTTACGTTTTTGAACTCCGTTTTTTATGAGACAATTTTTATTGGATTCGTTTTGTGACGTTGATTCATAATTTATAAAAACGTTTTTCGTAAAACGACCCGAGGACACGCAAATCGAGGAAACTAGAATCGAGGAGTACCCGTAAATAAATGAGGATGAGACAAGTGGGACACTTGTCCCACCCCCAAAACCGTCCAACATCAAGCTACAACGCACCAAATAGGTGTCAAATTTTAAACATAAAGCTTACACTTGTAAGCAAAGCTTACAAGTGAAGCTACTTCCAACTAGCTAAACAACTAGCAAATACCATTCACTTCATTTGAACCATGCAAAACAACTTCATTTTCTCTTCCCTCTCTCTAAAAATGCCGTCCCATATCCCCCCTTAAACCACCACTTTTGATCAAATTTAACCATAAACCTCATGTTATTTCTACATATGTTGAAGCCCTCTTGAAGCCCTCTTGAATGGTGGTGATTATAACATCCATGGAGGAGTTTTCATGGTGTCTTAGGGCTGATTTTCCACAAGGAGTTTATGAAGATTGGTGGTCTTGAAGATGGTCTTGGTGCATCACAAGTTTCTCCATCAAAATCCATGTTTTGATCACAACCTACATCATCATGGTGGTATAAAGATTGTCCTCCTCATCTTCTTGTTATTTTGATTATGTAAACATGTATTTTATTTCCTATTGTATATGTATATGATGATTATATGATGATAAAAATGTTATGTGGGGATTTGTTGTTGATAAACATGCTTAAAAAGATGAAAGACTATAAGAAACAAGGTTAAAATCTTGTTTAAATTTGTTGGCTGTATAAAACAGTAAAGAAACATGTCATGAACTGATAAAATGATGAAGTAGAATTAATATACAGTAATCTATGGGTCTTGTACACATGTGAGAGTTGGCCATGCAATGGAATCATTGTAATGAGTGAAATATGATCAAAACAAGTTTAGGGTACAAATCTGAGTTTACTGTTTTGGACGATTTTTAGAAAATACTTGGAAGATGATTAAAAAGTAGCTATAGAAGAATTAAATGGAGAAAATATCATGTAGTTTATGTGATAAAAATTTGAGCTTCTATCTCCATATAGAACTCTAGATATGGTAGTTTTGGTGAAAGTGAAGATAAAAATCAGATTTTGGAAATTAAAGTATAATACTATTATATAAGCACTCAAAATTTAATAGTATAAAATATAAATTAAAACCCACTAACTTATATAATACATTTATATAAATATGTACAATGGTAAATAGGTGGACATTTTATAAAAATGGTAACTTGTTAAGTTTTATAAGTTATAAAACTATAAACATGATTTTTACGACTTTTTCGGCTAATACCGTAAAATTAATGTTCTTGTTAAATAAAACTTAGATGGTTGGACCCGTCTAATGTAAACTTTATAAAACTTATATACTGATATATAAACATTTATAACAAGTAAAAACCGATAAAACCCGAACTATAGGACATACGGACATTAACGAGCTAAGTAAACATATTGGACTAATAATTGGACTAAATAAGTTAAACCCTTATAAAAAGAACTTATTGGACTTAACCCATTTGGGCCCAACTTGAAAGTTTAAATACTGATAATATAAGTATGAAATAGATTAATACAAGTTAATAAACTTATAATAAGCTTATTGGACCTAAAACACGTAAATAGGTAAAACGAGAAAACTAGTATAAAAGTTATCGACACATAACACAAAAATGAGTAAATAAGAATATGTAAACCCACTTGATCATCATATATAAATAATCATCATATGTATACATAATTGTTATTTTTATAAAGTCATTGGACATGAGTCTAAGACGAATATTATTTGTCTAGGTTTCCTTGATTGAAGCACGTACCGTACGTCCGAATTGCCGATAACCCGTCTTCCCACATCAATGTGAGTTCATAGCCTCGCACTCTTTTAAATGTTTTTATGAAATGTTTTATAAACCCGCGAGGGAGATAACATGTTAGTTTTTATAAAATAGGACACCATTTGTCCCAAATGTTTGTTTATTGATTTGGACCCGAATGATTGTATGACCCGATTGTATGACCCGATAAATGATTAAAGGACCCGATAGATGAAATTAAATGGATTATAAAAGTAGGTTATGTCACTAAAAGTCCCATTAGCATGAATTGTGAACTACCGGGATTTGGTAGACGCTTGTGCATATAATAGTACTATTTAGGGACGATCACCCCAGTTCGCGCCTTGACGGTTGATCCCCGTCGTGCCACATTGATTGGTAAACGAATTTATGTATGAGAAGATTTCCATAGCGTGACCTTTGTGACGACACGCTACTTTAGATGGGCAAATTGAGTATCGGGTTAGCTACCCGTTGTTGGTTTAGTAAGGTAATAATGTCATGCGGCTTATAATAATCCAAATCACCGAAATACTAATAGACGCACCGAATTACAATGTATTGCCTGACTAGCAATACAGAGTCATACTATTGATATTATGTTCGTGTTTTGGTTTTCATAACCATATTCATATAACGGTTTTTATTTTCATACAACGTCTTAAGACGTATTGTATGATGTTTTTACGACATCGGCTCGTATAATGATTTTTAAGGCAAATGCCTATATTATAATTTTGATGAAGATTTGTATAAAATGACTTTGGCTATTTTATGGCCTATTAAAATGATTTGTACAAAGTGATTTTCAGTAATAATTTTATACTGATATTATATTGATGGATTTTATTTAAACTCTATGAATTCACTCGGCGTTATCGCTGACCTTTTCTTTTAACATGTTTTATCTCAGGTACTTGAAGGTAATTCTCGGGAAGATGACAAGAATTCATGGCCCGCACTTAAACAATATTTTCCATTCAAATACTTTGTAAAACTTTGTATGAAATAATATGACTTGGGACCGATGTAACTTTGATATTTATGAATGGAAATGCTTTTATTATTAAACGACGCGATTTTATGCGTTGTCTATGATGTGAGTAATGTGCTATCCCGTAACACCAACGAGTCTTCCGCTGTATTGAGTTGTATGAATTTGAGGGGTGTTACAGTTTGGTACCAGAGCTCTCGTTATAGAGAACGAAAGATTTTTAAAACTAAGGTTTTGAATAAAACATTTCAAAATCTTTTAACTATAAACATATTTCTAAAAATGTCTAAAAATCTTTTGACTATAACGGTGCCGAAGAATTCCCGAGTTACCGACAAGGCCAGACTGAGAAGTGTTATTTTAATATATATATATATAACTTGGATTATATATATATATATATATATATATATATATATATATATATATATATATATATATATATATATATATATATATATATATATATATATATATATATATATATATATATATATATATATATATATATATATATATATATATATATGATGTAATTTTATTACATGATTGTTTGATGATTATTTTGATATTTATACGAGGTATTTATACGACGTAGATTGTTACAAGAAACCCTAAATCCCCTAGTAAATCAATCGAAGCTATTCTCGTAGGAATTCTAGCTATCCTAGATCTAAACCAAGTTGTGGATGTCTATAATCCCAACAAATGGTTGATATTCGTAGAAATGTAGATATTAGTTGATTGTGATATTGAAAAAGAATTGGTGAGATTAAATCTGATATCGATGCCATGACGATCTTTCCTTATAGAGTGGAGTTTGACAAAACGTTACCACCTAGAAAGATGTCATCTGATTAGTTGTCACCCAATTCTTAAATTGAAATCGAAAGGGTGAATGTTACACTTGAGGCTGTCATTGGAACCATTACCCAAAAGCCTCATGCCACTAATACTTTTCCGAGAAGCCTAATTGAATGTGTGAGTCATCTCATGCTAGTGACTCATTTGATAATTGTTGTTGTAAGAACTATAGGATTAGAAATTAAGTGTTGATCATATCGAGCTTTTATTGCCCTTTTAAGGTGTAAGAATAAGGATGAAAGTAGTGGAAAATGAGGTAGGATATCGAATTGAGTATAAAATTGGTTGAAACTTGAATAAAGTAAAATTTAACCCGTATGGAATATGAGATTGTTAATATAAGTCGTTAAGTTTTGTGATTAAATTATAAGGTTTTAAATGATTGTTAGTTTGTGTTAAGGGTTGTTCCTACGCCATTGTCCACTAACGAGGATGCCCAGTGTCCAAGAAATAAATTGAAGAAATCTTCTTCTGAATTGAGACCGATGGATCTTCTGGGACAAGTGGAACACCTAATGACTCTTGTAGATTAGTATTCATTGTGGTATCTTTTAAAAATAATCCCTAACTTAACTGAGATATCAGTTGGTAGGATGAGTTCTGATAATTGTATGACATAGTGACACGTAATGTGTTACAGTACAATTTTGACTTGTTTGTGATTAATGAAAAGACTACATTTGATTGCTAAATTCTACATGTATCGATGTCATCTATCTTTATTGCTTCATCCTAATGTTCGCATTAGTGATGCAACCATTGAACAAGTACTCATCTCGAATTGAGTTACGTTGTGGATTATTCTCTTGAGTGCCATTGAGGTCACAAACCTCATCATTATTTGGCTAAGCTCATTCCTTATCATATTATAATTAGTTCTTGATGAACGACTCTTCATCACTCTTTTGCAGATCACACATTGTTTTTATAAAGTTAAAACGATATTCTTTGAGAAATTTAATTTTTGTTGCAATAAGGATTATTCAAAGTGAGATTTATAATTGATTGATATCAAAATGAAGTTGTTTATGAAACGCCTTGGAAAACTTAATTGTTTTCATAACAAAGAAATTCTTTGTAAATTTATTTTTGATTCTTATCTAAGAATTAAGCATGAATATGTTTTTATTATAAACATGATTATAAAATTTTGACGAACTGAGTATTGCATCGTTAATCTTGAAATTGTATATAGTTGAGCGCCTACATACAATTTGGAATGGACCATGCAAGGCTGATTAGTAGTCACCATAAAACTAATAAATAAACACTACATTTTCTTTGAAGATTGTGAAAGATAAAATTTTATGAGATCTGCAAGAAGTGAAAAATAAGGACATAGTGTTAGGAACACCTACATATGTGCCTGTAGCATCTATTCTTCTGAGTCGAATTTACTCATCTGTGGACATTGTCTTATTTGGCGATTGACAATTCTTTCTTGTCTAATTCTCTCGTAGTGAGATTCTTAGGAAAAGTATCTGATTACCTAATGTTGATACCCGACTGGATGTATTGACGTTCTTATCATTTCTTTTGATTTGATTTCATTTGAATGACCTGGGTAACGATCCGAGGAGCTTTCGAATGCGTACTCAAATTATGAAAACATGGGATATATTCATATTCATTAAATGTTTTCGTCTGTATCTGATTTGAAATTCTCTCGCGTAAATTATGAGTTGACCTTACTCTTTTGATAGTAGTTGTGTCTCCAGATATCCTTGAATTTGTGAAGGATTATGAGTTATTGTTAGTCTTTTGAGAAGTTCACATCTTATCGACGGCAATGAAACTGAAAAGTTGATAATGCCGGTAGAATGGATTGATTGATTATGACATGACGACATTGTCTTAATTGATGGGAACTCGAATAGAATTTCCCTAAATGATAAGATGTTGATTATCAAAAGTGATCTAAATAATTCTTGATGGATGACCATATCCTGCATTTAGACTTAAACGTATACCGTGAATGGTTGTGAATCAGTTATAAATGTAATAATCTAGAAAGAACTTAAAAAGTGAATGTATTAAAAGATGTTTCTGTTATCTGAAACTTTAGGAAGTACTTATTGATGAATTACCTAGACTTTCGCCATTAAGGCAAGTTGAAATTGGTATTAATTATATTCCCGGTGCTGCACCTGTGGTTTGTGCACTGTACGTCAGCACCATCTGAATTTAAGGAATTACCGTACAACTGAGAGAGTTTTCGGAGAAAGATTTTATTCTACCGAGCTCATCATCATGAAAAACTATGGTGTTATCATTCCTTATATTTATAGATTACTGTGACTGAGTAAATTGACAATCGAAAACGATATCCATAACTCGAAATGGAAGATTTGTTCGATCATTTACAAGGTTTTAGCGTATGTTTTAAAGATTTGATTCACGTCATGGTTATCATCAACTTCGCATCTGCGAAAAAGGATTATCTATTCCAATCACTACATCCGGTACTTGTAATGAACGTTATGAGTTTCACGTGATGTCGTTTGGATTGACAATGCACATGTAGTATTCATAAATATGATGAATCACGTGTGTAGGCTGTAATTTGATAAATTCATGCTCGTGATCATTAAGGACTATTTATTTGTTTGTTTATAAGAATAAGAATGAGTTAATAATTATTAATAGATTGCCCTTAGATGACTGAGAAATAAAAACCTATACCTTGAATAATTAACACGTGATTAAGACTTGAACCTTTACATGATTTAACCATGTGATTAATAGATAATGGAATATAAATTGACTCTTCAAAAATTAAGAGCCCTTTTAAGACTTTGGATTTTACCAAAAAGAAATGGAAATATGTTTTGACAAATGTTTTAACATAGGATTTTAAAGGGATTATTCCCTTATACACTAAACATTTAACTAAACTTCTGTTTAGGGGTAAATGTTTGTGTATACCTCAAGATAACTTAAGAAGGATTGAGTAAAACCATTTAAACCATGACTTGAAACTTGGAACGACAATTTTTACTTTTCAACTAAGAAAACTTTGACCAAAGTATAAACAAAGGTTTTTCGAACATTTACGAAATCTTATTAAATATTTTCGATAAATCAACAAAAATCTTGTTAATTAAATTCAAATTATTTTTGAACATTTTATATAATAAAGTTGAACTAAGAAATTTAAAATTTTTACGTTTACGTTTCATAAAAATTTAATAATTATTATTTAATTAATTGTAATAATTATCGACGCTTTAAACGCCGGATTGAGAAAAACTGATAAAAATAATAGTTGAGATAGAATTAAAACTTAGGAAATGTGAAGAAATAATTTTTGAATAAATATGGACATGATAATTATATCATCAGGAAAAATGAATATAAATACTGACACATTAAGTAGAAAATATAAAGAACCAATTAGGATTGTGTTCCTTAATAATGAAGGTGCAAAATAAATTGCCGAACAATTTAAAATATAACCGATGCTTATAAAAAGGATAATATAGATAATAAAAAGTGGTTCGCGGCTAATGTGAACCATTAGAATTGAGAAGCCGATAGCATTAAACATTTTAAAGGCCACTTGTGGTTGTATAAATATGGAGATTGTGATATATAGTTACGTTGGAATTTGTAAGTATAAGTATTCTATTTATGTCATTTATGACTAAAAGTATCTTTGTCTGAAGAAGTTGTACTAATGGCAATTATGAAGGCAGACATCGCCTCATACATTAGTAAACGTTTAGCTATTGCAAAGGTCATCATCTGAATTTGATTCGATTTGGGTCATCGTCGACAGACTGACCAAATCTGCTAATATCATTCCCGTTAATGATAAATGCAAAAGAGTTGTGTAAACATGGTGTCCGTATCGATCATCTCTATCAGGATCCTCGCTTCGCATTGAATTTCTAGAGATTTACTCAGAAGTCATTAAGAACGAATCTTGATGAGAGTACTGTGTACCACCCCAATCGAAGGGACGAGGTAAAGTAACGATACAAAATACTATAAGCACTATTTTATGTTTGAGTGATTGACCTTTGGTGATAGACTGTAAAATCGTTTCCCTTTGGAGAGATTATCCTTGATAATCATCGTATTAGGATCGAGATCGAATCTTGTTAGGATCTAAATATTAAAGCATCTGTAAGCAAGAGTTGAGATGAAGACACCCGACATACACCCACAGTGAGTTGGACATGTCTTTTAGGTTTAAGGTTTCCTATGATGGCGAACCTAACCTTACAAAATACTCGACCCGCGAGACCTGAAATGATTGTTGAAATTAGGATCTGATTATTAACAGCCGGTAGTGGGCAAGAGGTTATGTGAATGTGAAATGTAGATCTTGAAGTGCCAAATGGGTAGCAAAGTTATGCCAAAAATTTTAACCTTGGAAAAATGAATTAATGATCTGACAAATCATGGGATATAAGTCCCCGTTGTATGGGACCACTGAGATGAGGTAAAAGATTGGTTTGAAAGGCATATAAGCTGGATCTACCCTAGGACTTCAAGAGATGCGTGAATTATGTTTCGTATATCGAACTTGATGGAATATCTATCAAGTGAAAATCTGATTGTTCTTAGTAAATCTTAGATCGGCGAAAAGTTGCATTCATCAGAAACCCGTGAACATCATGGATAGAGAAAGTAAGTCAACATTTAGCCTGATCTTATTCCCGTAGTTATGTTTGATGAAACTCGTGTATTATAATGGATTATACTTGTGAGAAAAGACCGAATGTGGAGGAAATACCCACATGGCTTTAACTCTATAAGAAGCGAGTAGTAAGATGATCTTTGAGGACAAAGATCCTGTTTAGGGGTAAATGCTGTGACAATCCGTCAATTTATGGTTGATATTTTATTCTCAATATTTATTTGAAAACATTATTTTAATGTTACAATATGAACTCACTTATTTTTGGGAAGTAATTTGGATTTACGTCTTGAAGTAGCGTCGACTACGTCTAAACCGGAGGATTCAACGTGACGTGCTTACGTTTACATACACCGTCTTTGGTGACAATCCGACATTTCAGAAAATAAATTTATCTATAAATATTATTTTGGAGTTTAAAATTTGTGTTGGTTCACAAACTCACAAATTTACGAGAAGAGATTAGGACTTACGATTTTATTTTAACGTCCTTTACGACTAAACCGGAAACCTTAGGATTACGTATTTACGTTTTTGAACTCCGTTTTTGATGAGACAATTTTTATTGGATTCGTTTTGTGACGTTGATTCATAATTTATAAAAACGTTTTTCGTAACACGACCCGAGGACACGCAAATCGAGGAAACTAGAATCGAGGAGTACCCGTAAATAAATGGGGATGAGACAAGTGGGACACTTGTCCCACCCCCAAAATCGTCCAACATCAAGCTACAACACCAAATTGGTGTCAAATTTTAAACATAAAGCTTACACTTGTAAGCAAAGCTTACAAGTGAAGCTACTTCCAACTAGCTAAACAACTAGCAAATACCATTCACTCCATTTGAACCATGCAAAACAACTTCATTTTCTCCTCCCTCTCTCTAAAAATGCCGTCCCATATCCCCCCTTAAACCACCACTTTTGATCAAATTTAACCATAAACCTCATGTTATTTCTACATATGTTGAAGCCCTCTTGAATGGTGGTGATTATAACATCCATGGAGGAGTTTTCATGGTGTCTTGGGGCTGATTTTCCACAAGGAGTTTATGAAGATTGGTGGTCTTGAATATGGTCTTGGTGCATCACAAGTTTCTCCATCAAAATCCATGTTTTGATCACAACCTACATCATCATGGTGGTATAAAGATTGTCCTCCTCATCTTCTTGTTATTTTGATTATGTAAACATGTATTTTATTTCTTATTGTATATGTATATGATGATTATATGATGGTAAAAATGTTATGTGGAGATTTGTTGTTGATAAACATGCTTAAAAAGATGAAAGACTATAAGAAACAAGGTTAAAATCTTGTTTAAATTTGTTGGCTGTTTAAAACAGTAAAGAAACATGTCATGAACTGATAAAATGATGAAGTAGAATTAATATACAGTAAGCTATGGGTCTTGTACACATGTGAGAGTTGGCCATGCAATGGAATCATTGTAATGAGTGAGATATGATCAAAACAAGTTTAGGGTACAAATCTGAGTTTACTGTTTTGGACGATTTTTAGAAAATACTTGGAAGATGATTAAACAGTTCCTATAAGAGAATTAAATGGAGCAAATATCATTTAGTTTTTGTGATAAAAATTTGAGCTTCTATCTCTATATAGAACTCTAGATATGGCAGTTTTGGTGAAAGTAAAGATAAAAATCAGATTTTGGAAATTAAAGTATAATACTATTATATAAGCACTCAAAATTTAATAGTATAAAATATAAATTAAAACCCACTAACTTATATAATATATTTATATAAATATGTACAATGGTAAATAGGTGGACATTTTATAAAAATGGTAACTTGTTAAGTTTTATAAGTTATAAAACTATAAACATGATTTTTACGACTTTTTCAGCTAATACCGTAAAATTAACGTTCTTGTTAAATAAAACTTAGATGGTTGGACCCGTCTAATGTAAACTCTATAAAACTTATATACTGATATATAAACATGTATAACAAGTAAAAACCGATAAAACCCGAACTATAGGACATACGGACATTAACGAGCTAAGTAAACATATGGGACTAATAATTGGACTAAATAAGTTAAACCCTTATACAAAGAACTTATTGGACTTAACCTATTTGGGCCCAACTTGAAAGTTTAAATACTGATAATATAAGTATGAAATGGATTAATACAAGTTAATAAACTTATAATAAGCTTATTGGACCTAAAACACGTAAATAGGTAAAACGAGAAAACCAGTATAAAAGTTATCGACACATAACACAAAAATGAGTAAATAAGAATATGTAAACCCACTTGATCATCATATATAAATAATCATCATATGTATACATAATTGTTATTTTTATAAAGTCATTGGACATGAGTCTAAGACGAATATTATTTGTCTAGGTTTCCGTGATTGAAGCACGTACCGTACGTCCGAATTGCCGATAACCCGTCTTCCCACATCAATGTGAGTTCATAGCCTCGCACTCTTTTAAATGTTTTTTATGAAATGTTTTATAAACCCGCGAGGGAGATAACATGTTAGTTTTTATAAAATAGGACACCATTTGTCCCAAATGTTTGTTTATTGATTTGGACCCGAATGATTGTATGACCCGATTGTATGACCCGATAAATGATTAAAGGACCCGATAGATGAAATTAAATGGATTATTAAAGTTAGGTTATGTCACTAAAAGTCCTATTAGCATGAATTGTGAACTACCGGGATTTGGTAGACGCTTGTGCATATAATAGTACTATTTGGGGACGATCACCCCAGTTCGCGCCTTGACGGTTGATCCCCGTCGTGCCACATTGATTGGTAAGCGAATTTATGTATGAGAAGATTTCCATAGCGTGACCTTTGTGACGACACGCTACTTTAGATGGGCAAATTGAGTATCGGGTTAGCTACCCGTTGTTGGTTTAGTAAGGTAACAAATGTCATGCGGCTTATAATAATCCAAATCGCCGAAATACTAATAGACGCACCGAATTACAATGTATTGCCTGACTAGCAATACAGGGTCATACTATTGATATTATGTTCGTGTTTTGGTTTTCATAACCATATTCATATAACGGTTTTTATTTTCATACAACGTCTTAAGACGTATTGTATGATGTTTTTACGACATCGGCTCGTATAATGATTTTTAAGGCAAATGCCTATATTATAATTTTGATGAAGATTTGTATAAAATGACTTTGGCTATTTTATGGCCTATTAAAATGATTTGTACAAAGTGATTTTCAGTAATAATTTTATACTGATATTATATTGATGGATTTTATTTAAACTCTATGAATTCACTCGGCGTTATCGCTGACCTTTTCTTTTAACATGTTTTATCTCAGGTACTTGAAGGTAATTCTCGAGAAGACGACAAGAATTCATGGCCCGCACTTAAACAATATTTTCCATTCAAAATACTTTGTAAAACTTTGTATGAAATAATATGACTTGGGACCGATGTAACTTTGATATTTATGAATGGAAATGCTTTTATTATTAAACGACGCGATTTTATGCGTTGTCTATGATGTGAGTAATGTGCTATCCCGTAACACCAACGAGTCTTCCGTTGTATTGAGTTGTATGAATTTGGGGGTGTTACATAAGATTTGGAAGATTGAGCGACTCGAAGATTGCAAGTGGCATCAAGTTAATGCTAGCACCAAGATCGGCCAAGGCATAGCATTCTTCCATATCTTGGATTGCACAAGGGATCAAAAATTTACCGGGATCACCGACTTTTTGAGGTATGCGATTAAGATAAACCGACGAACAACTAGACAATTGGTGCAATTTCTCCTTGTTGTTCAACATACTCTTAAAGTTAGCGGCAAATCGAGGCATCATGACCAAAGCGTCGGCGAAACTCACATTAAGGTGCAAATCACGAAACATTTTCATAAAAAGCTCAAATTGATAATTGTCGCGCTCTTGACGTTTCTCCTTCCTAAGTCTCGATGGATAGGGAAAAGGTGTTGTGGATTGGGGCATAGGCATAGCCTTTGGAATCTCGGGTTCCAATGATGGTAATGGGTCAACCGTAAGTGTGGCATGAGCGGTACTTTGTGGGCTTGAGATATGCTCCTTTTCAACCACCACCTCGGGTTCTTCCTCAATTGCTTCCTCCGTAGAAGCAATTGGTTGAGGAGTCGGTTCCTTAAGTGTCTTACCACTACGTGTGGTAATCACTTTCATCTCTCCTTTTGGGTTTACGATGGTATCACTAGGAAGACTACTCGAAGAAGAAGGTTTACACATGATAGCTTCAAACATTTTTCCCATTCGGTCTTCAAACTTAGATTGCCTAGCATCTGCTTTTAACAATTCTTGCTTAATCTCATGTTGACCTTGCTCCATTTTTTGTTGATTTTGTTGGAGTCGTTGGACATTTCCTTCCATTTTATTAGCATGAATTTTAAGCTCATTAGCAAGTTCGTTTTTAAGCTCGTTTTTCAACTCGGATCTTAAGCTAACCATTTCACGTTGCATATTATCAAACTTAGCATCGTTTGCTTTTGCATAATTCAAAAACTCTCCTTGAAGATTTTTGGTGTGATCATTTTGAAAACCTTGAGTGGTAGTTTGAAAATCACGGTTTTGGTTTTGGTTTGAAATTTGCCCATTTCCACTTTGATAATTACCCTTGTTGTAATTACGTTGATTTCCTTGATAATTACCACCTTGATTGTTGTTTCGATAGTTATTAGCATTTTGATTTGGTGGAGCTTGATTTTGGCGGGAACCTTGACCGTTTTGGTTATAAGTTCCCGTGGCTATATAAGCACTCGAAGTGTTACCATCCGCGGTAATGCACTCGGAAAGATCATGAGCTCCACCACACGACAAACAACTCTTAGCAACCGCTTTAACCGAAGCGGAATTTGAAGCTTCTTGATCTTTCCAATGGGACATTAGAGTCGAAAACCTGTCGAAAAACCGATTTTCCTCATTAGCTTCATCTTGCAAGGCATTAATGCTACGAGACGATGGTGACGATGATGAACCCAATTTGGTAACACTCGGTGTGTTACGAGGGCTATAAACCTTAGACCTATTCTCAATTATCACCAAAGATTCCTCAACCGTTTTACACAAAAAATTACCACCCGCGGCGGCATTTAAATAATCTTTTTCATGATCATTAAGTCCATTGTAAAACGTGTCAATTTGATGCAAGTCGGAAAAACCGTGATGAGGACATTCATGTAACATCTCCTTAAACCTATTCCAAGCCGTTGAAAAACTTTCATTTGATTCTTGTGAAAACTTTGAAATCTCGTTTTTCAAATGCGTAGTCTTAGAGGGCGGAAAAAATTGGTTCACGAACTTTGAAACGAGATCCTTCCACGTCAATATAGAATTGGGTGGCTCTTTCTCTAACCAAATTTTAGCGGGCCCCGCTAAGGAATACGGAAAAAGCATCGTCTTAATCGATTCATTCGAGACATCCTTAAATTTGCAAGTAGCGGTAAGACGATTAAATTGGCGGATATGGTTGTGTGGATTGTCCTTCTCATCACCATGGAATTTGTTGTTTTGGATCATCGACAACAAACCCGTTTTCACCTCAAAATTCTCCGCAAGGATAGCGGGATCACAATAGCCTCTCCATAACCCTCGGTGGGTGCTTGAAGTAACTCCATCATAGTTCGATTCGCCATGGTTGGTGCTTCTCTTACAATGGGTTCGTCAATAGGAGACTCCTCACTAGAAAGATTGGGAGTGGGAGTTTTGTTCTTTCGTTTACGTGCACGTCTTGCTTGATTACGAGTTAGCATAAACGTCACGTACAACGAGGGGACGAGCAAAGAAGATTCTTTTTGATGTTTTGTATTTTTCAATTTTTTTGTGGTTTTTGATTTTATTAACCTTTTTGGATCTTGTGGAATGTATTAAGTAGACACAAATCTACAAATCTCCTCCTTAATCAAATCTCTCGATTAAAGAAGCCTCAAGGAATGAAAACGATCACGTGAAGTGAACGCCTTCGATGACTTTAGAACGTTGGTGGAACACCAAAATGTTCAAGAGGGTTTAATCAATGGAAACCAAGAAAATATATATGATACTTAGTAATACTTTGGGCGGCAAAACCCTCGATTAGCCTTCAATCTCAAAATACGCACAAGCAAGCGGAGGAAACGAGGCGGCGCGAAGCACTTAAGAGCCTTTTTCCTTTAGGTCGTGAAATACAACCACCTTATACCCACCTTATAGTTTGTATTTTTCAAAATCGAGCTTCACGAAAGTATTTATCTATTTTTGCCTTTTTCTTTGGTTTGAGATTCGAATACAATGATTGGGTAATGACCTCCCAAGTCAAGGTTGTGATTGCTCACGTATTTGGAGTACTTGTGAATTTATTGTTCTACGTATACAATATAGTAATAGTATTCACACAAAAACCGAAAACCGATAATACGTATTAGTAGAGTGCTACTAATACAAATACTAATTATGGTTAGTATATAAAAAACAACAATTGCAATCAAAACACAACACGCCTCCCCGGCAGCGGCGCCAAAATTGATGTAGAGTTTTTGTACACCCTTTAGGAAAAGGATGACAAAATAGTGGTAAGCGTTAAGTGTCGGTTTAGGAAAACCGAGCACTAATGACCCTTATGAAGTTCAAGTTCGTTTCCCAAGGAGGAAAGTGCGTTGTGTAATGAATTGATTTTGATTTGAGATAATATTGATAAAAACAAATAATAGAAATGGGGTGAGAAGAGAATGACGGTTACGAAGACGGATCGAGCTAAGACGAAAAGGCGTTCACGTAAAACCGTAAAAACTACAAATTTAAAAATTTTAACCTAAAAATTAATTAAAAGCTAAAAGTAAGTCTAAAATAATATAAATAAGAATAAAAATCCAATAAAAATATTTTAAAACCTTTTATTAATTAAATATTCAATTTTAAATGCTAATTAAAGCCCTAAAATTAAATATAATTAATCAAAATGTCTAAAATATTATTTTATTGAACTAATAAGTTACTTATATTATTTAAAGACTAAAAAGTATTTTTCCTAATTTTTAAAAACTATTTTTCTCTTTTTAAATCACTAAAAACTATTTTAAAACTAAAACAATTATAAAAATAATAAAAATAATACCAAAAATAATTTGACAATTTTAAAAATCCTAATTTACTCTAATGAACAGTAGAAAAATGAAAAAGTTTGAAAAATATAAAATTTTTCACTAAAAGACAAAACAGTTAATAATTAAAACCCTAATTAAACCAAATTAATTTTGAAAAATAAATAAAAAGTGAACAGTGAAAACTTTTTAAACCATCTTAAATTATTTTTCTAAATCTATGAAAATTTTTGAAATCTAAAAATATTAATTTTTTACACTAAATGCCAAAAACAGAAAATTAAAAAGTATTAAAAATAGCTAATTAATGTAAAAATACTAAATGAACAGTAATAAAAATCTAATTAAGCAGAAAAATCAAAAATAAAATTAGAAAAATATTGAAACAAAAATCAGGTCCTAATTCCAATTTTTACCCACTAAAGACAAATTTTGTTGAAAACTGATAGTGACACTTCAAAGGGTTTGTCTGCTAGTGAAGCAGTACTAACTTGTGTATTAGCAGGGGAAACTTATTTCCCACTGCTAGCGCAATTTTAAGGTCAGTTGACCTTTTAGCTTAGGAAAGATTATGTATGGGCTTTTCTTTGGACAAATGGGCACTCCCACAACCAGTTGGGTTGTGGGAAGTCAAGCAAACAAGAAAATCACAAGTCACTTCACAAAATTAAGCTAAAATAAGCACAATAAGTTACTGATTTTACTTGCACAGGTCTGGGAGTGTTTTGTTGATTCAAAGTGCACAAAAGTGAGATTAAAGGCCTCAAATCTTGCACATAAGTTCACCAAGTAGCATACAATCTATCTAAAACCCTAGTTAGACCTATAACCTATCAGACTACAAGATTTAATGGTCAAATTCCAACAAAAACAGTCCACAAGGGTCTCACTGATTTTTTACCACTTGATTGAAATTTTAGTACACAAATCCTTTTAATATCCTACCAAACTGAAATCCAAATACAAATAACACCTAATACCAACCCAATGAGTAATTTAAACAGGTTTTTAAGCCAGATTTGTGTTATTCAAGCCAACTTAATCCCTAATCCAAACACTCCCTTAATTTCTGAAAACCAATTTTAACACATCACTTGCACACCAAACCTAATCAAACTGATTAAAAACACTTCTATCATGCATATAATCCTAGATTGAGCATAATCAAACTACAAAATCACACTTTAAACAACTTTCAATCAAATTCACCAATATCACATAAATCACCAAATTTTAAACTAAAAACAAGGAACAAAGAAGTTACCTTGTGGGACCCACATCCAGGTCCCACAGTGACTGAAAAGTCACCTCCAAACAAGCCCGGGCTTGTGCTGATCCTTGGACAAACAAGCTTTCAGTGGATTCCTGCTAAGAACAAGGAGAAAACAATATACCAAATAATCTGATTTTTTTTTCTCTTTTTAAATCTTTTTCAAATGACTTCCTTAAACTCTTTCCTTCAAAAACACTTACACAATCCAACTAAGAACTTGGAAAACCAAAATTCAGAACAAGATTTTACCAAAAATATCACTTTTTCAGAAACTGAAAATAAGAATGACTTTTGAGAAAACTTGAACTAATGTTAAAAACGTGGAACTCAGATTGCTTAAACTCACAAATACCAACTTTTATCAAGTAAAAAGGAATTATATTAAACTCACAAATACCAACTTTCAATTGCATAAAAAGGGATTACAAAATGATTTAGCAAATCTGGAACAAAGGGAAATGTACAAGCCACATTCTCCTTTTATAAGCTTAAACAGAAGGTTCTAGTGCTATGAATAAAATAATAATAAGCTAAAACCCTAATGGGTGATTTTCCAGAAAAGCCCTTGGACGAATCTTCAAATTTTGGTCAAATGGAACCATGTGATGTTTCCAGTTGGATTGTTGTGATCAGGAGCGTTTGTTTGAGCTTAGGGACCAAGGAAACCATCTTGGCTGTTTATCTGGTCGGTTTTTGGGGTTTTGAGTGAAAATGACATTGCAGGGGTGGTCCTACAAGACACATGGGTGTGTCTTGGTCACGTTTTGGGTGTGGGATAGGATGAGGGTAAGGGTAATTAAAGTTCTGGAAAAGCTTAACAAAAACCCCTTTGTTTTATAGTTAATCGTGCCTGGGAAAATTAGGTTTTATGTGGGTGATTAAGCTTGGTTTAATCTATTTTGGGGAAAAATGTATTTAAATGTTGTGTTTAGAGGGAAAGTTTTGGGGATTGACTGGGGTTGACCCAGGTTTATTTAAATAAACCTGGTGGTGAGTGGAAGGTTGACGTGGAGAGGATGGTGAGATGGTGTGTTGCTATTGGCTGGTGATGATGATGTGGAGGGATGATTGGTTGTGGTGGGTTTGAGTGTTTGACAAGAGTAGTCCCCAATGTCCTTTCCTTTGTTCACTTTGTTTTAAGCAGCCAACTCTCTATTTTCCTTTGTAAATAAGTTTCAGCACTTGTCAATTTTGGCACATCTTTGCAAAAAAGTTATAACAAGGACTTTAAATGCAATTTCTTCAATTCCAAGGGCTATTCTTGACATTTCTTCAAACTTTAAGGATTTTTCTTGTACAAATGACTATTGGAGGGTCATTTTTGACAAGTCTTCAAAGATGATGGACCAAACTTGTATTTCTTCAATTCTTCAAGGACCAATTTGGAAAATCATGATTCGGGTCCGGTTCATTGTGCGGATTCGTTTCCCGTGTTCGTTTTTGAATGATTCTTGTGATCTTTTTGCCATTTCCTCAATATCCGTACCTAAAATATACAAGCAACAAACACGAGCATATATTTGGCAGTTTTAATGATATTTAATGCAATTAAAGCCCGATTTGGACGATGAGACTATGTATAAAAGTAGTCTCATCAAAAGCAATTGGAGAAAATGGAGGAGATTCAAGGCTTTCATTGGGAGAGTAAGACATTTTGAGGTGTGAAGTATGGCAAAATGCTTATGGTTTAAATAGGGAAGGCTTAGGGTATTTTTGGGGTGGTCAAAGGGTTTGAAACAAAGATTCTCAAAAATGTTGGAGCAAATCTGGAGTTTCAGATAAAAACCCGAAAAAGGAAGGCACTGTAGGTGGTTCCTTAGCAAGGCTGGCGGTACCTTATCAATAAGGCACCGCGGTTCACATATGGAACCGCCTGCAGAGGCAGTGTTTTGTGTTTGGAGGAAGATTTTTCAGCAAATCTTATTTTTCTAGTCTAACTTATCATAGGGATATGCTTAAAAGCAAAGATAGATAAAGAAAACATATGCAAACTTACCAAATATAGATTTGACCAAAATACATGGATTAAAAAAATCGATGTAGGAGGTGTGTAATACAAGACCTTAAGTCATGACACAATGATCCTCCATGATTCTATCTTGTTCTTGCTATGTTTGAGAGAATCATACATATGAAATATGTAAGCTCTATATTAATAGCGAGAATCTATGAAAAATCGTTTTTAGATTGAATTAACAATGTCAAACAAATTTCTCAACCATTTTCGAAAGAGACTTTGAGAATTTTGAAAAGGAGAAGAGAGGGTTTTTCAAAAAGAGTTTGGAAGACTCAATGACTCAAAGTGGTAAAAGAAAACACACAAAAAAGAAAGGAAATTAAGGAAGATGTTCCATTAATCCTAGACCTAGACGTAAGTAATTAAAAGGTTCCTTCTTAAGTGGCTTAGTGAAGATGTCGGCTAAGTTGTCCTCGGAGGGTACCTTCTCAATTGAAATGTTCCCCTTTTGAACATTATCCCTAAGGAAATGGTGTCGAATTTCTACGTGTTTGGTTCGCGAATGTTGCACGGGATTCTTGCTAAGGTCTATAGCTCCTTTATTATCACACATGATGGGAACATCATCAAGAGAAATCACGTAATCAACAAGCGCTTGCTTCATCCATAGAGCTTGTTGGCATGCTTTTCCGGCACTCACATACTCGGCTTCCGTGGTGGATATTGCAAGAGCGGTTTGTTTCTTGGAGAACCAAGAAGTTAAAAAACAACCCATGAAGGTACAAACTTCACTAGTGCTTTTCTGGTCCACATAGTCTCCCGCATGATCCGAGTCCGCGTAGACAATGGTTTCTACGCCGGTCCCTTTAGGATACCATAATCCTAAATGTATAGTGCCTTTAATGTATCGGAAGATACGCTTAACCGCTTCAAGGTGAGAGGTTTTGGGAGCCTCTTGGAAGCGAGCACAAAGGCAAACACTAAACATGATATCCGGTCGACTTGCCGTTAGGTACAACAAACTACCAATCATACCTCTATATTTGGTGTTGTCTACCGACTCACAATCATCATCTACGGTGAGTTTAGTATCCGAGGCCATTGGGGTCTTCATTGGTCTAGATTCTTCTAATCCAAATTTCTTTAGCATTTCTTTAGCATACTTAGATTGACTAAAGAAAATACCATCATCCATTTGTTTAATTTGGAGTCCTAAAAAGAAGTTAAGTTCTCCCATCATACTCATTTCAAACTCATCATGCATGATTTTGGCAAAGTCATCACACAATTCTTGACAAGTTGATCCAAATATAATGTCATCAACATATATTTGTACGATTATGAGGTGAGAACCTTTCTTCTTTGTAAAGAGCGTGTTGTCTACCATCCCCATGGTATACTCATGTTTAACAAGAAACGCTTTAAGTGTATCATACCAAGCTTTGGGTGCTTGTTTGAGTCCAAAAAGTGCTTTCTTAAGCTTGTAAACATGATCCGGTTTCTCAAAATCTATGAAGCCAGGAGGTTGAGCCACATATACCTCCTCATTGATCAAACCGTTAAGAAATGCACTCTTTACATCCATTTGTTGAAGCTTAAAATCTAAGGCACAAGCGTAGGCTAAGAGGATTCTAATGGATTCTAATCTAGCTACCGGTGCATATGTCTCGTCATAATCAATCCCTTCTTGTTGATTATAGCCTTGAGCTACAAGTCTAGACTTGTTACGAGACACAACGCCCTTCTCATCTAACTTATTCCTAAATACCCATTTGGTTCCTATAATGGTAGAACTTCTAGGTGGAGGAACAAGTTCCCAAACATCATTGGTAACGAATTGATTCAATTCTTCTTGCATCGCAATGACCCAACTCTCATCCGTCAAAGCTTCTTTAACATTCTTTGGTTCAATCAAGGAGACAAAACAAAAGAAGTTGCTTTGGTTTTGGACTTGAGATCTTAGGGTTCTTTGGTTTAAGTCACCAATGACATTATTGAGAGTATGATCCCTAGACACCTTAATGTTTACTTCCTTTTCAACACTAAGGTCTTCAACTTCTATTTTTCTAACCTCTTTGGCTTTTACTACTTCTAATTCATCCAAGTCATCATCAACCAATGGTGGTGTCTTGGGTGAAGGGGGGGTTTCATCAAAGGTTACGTTGAGTGATTCTTCAATAACCCCCGAGGTTCTATTTAGGACAATGTAGGCTTTGCTAGTTTGGGAATAACCTAAAAGGATACCTTCGTAAGACTTTGGGTCAAACTTGGTAAGGTAGTCTTTGGTGTTGAGGATAAAGCACTTGCTTCCAAACACCCTAAAGTATTTCAATGAGGGTTTCTTACCTTTAAGAATCTCATAGGGGGTCTTTCCTATGAAAGGTCGAATAAGAATTCGGTTGAGAATATAAGTCGATGTGTCCACGGCATTGCACCAAAAATTTTGAGGAAAAGATTGCTCGTTTAGCATCGTCCTACTCATCTCTTTGAGAGTCCTATTCTTCCTTTCAACTACCCCATTTGATTGTGGAGTGCGAGGAGCCGAGAAGTTATGGGTAATACCATGAGCTTCACAAAAGGCACCAAATTGCACTTCATTATCAAATTCCCTACCATGATCCGTCCTAATAGAGACAATTGGACATCCTAGTTGATTTTGAATTCTTCGACTAAAGATTTTGAAATGATCGAAAGCTTCATTCTTAGATGCCAAAAATCTAGTCCAAGTGAATCTAGAGTAGTCATCAACTATAACTAGGGTATAAAGGTTACCTCCATAACTCCGTATGGCGGAAGGTCCAAAAAGATCCATATGTAGGAGCTCTAAGCACCGAGAGGTCGAAACCAAATTCTTGGCTTTGTGACTTGAGTGAAATTGCTTTCCAACTTTGCAAGCATCACAAAAGTGACTATCAAACTTAATCTTGGGGAGGTGTCTTACCAACTCCTTAGAGACTAAAGATTGAATTAAACGCATATTAGCGTGACCTAATCTCCTATGCCAAAGAGTAGAACTATCATCTATAGTCGCAAGACATATGTTGTCTTTTGACTTCTTATTGACCTTCATAACATCAAGCCCATGCTTTCTAATACCTTTTGCAATGACCTTTCCATCTTTTACGATTTCACTGTCATGTTCCGAAAAGATGACCTTACACTTATTATCACAAATTTGACCTATACTTAAAAGGTTAAACCCTAAGTCATCTACGTGCTCAACATTATCAATGGTCATGGAGTCAAGAGAAATCGTACCTTTGCCAATGATATTACCACGTAGACTACTAGCGAATGTGACGTTACCTCCATCATATGCTTTGTAATGCGAGAACAAACTTCGATTACCCGTCATGTGTTTAGAACATCCACTATCCTTAATCCACTCATCGGGCTCCAAATCAATTCCCAAGCATATCTAGGTAACAACACACAAGATCAAACATTTGGTCCCCAATATCTCATGGGTCCAAAATTGTTAGTTCCAAACATCCCTTGCATTTGGTTGGGATGCATGAATGAAGAAGGGGTTCCCCATGGAGAACAAAATAGAGGAGGATAGTAATTCATATAACCATTTTGTTGTTCGTTATTTCTTATGGGTGTATTTGATCTAGGTTTAGAGTTATGATCATTTCTTCTAGGTGTTGGGGTTTTATTTCTAGATCGTGAATTGTTTTGATTATCTCTTCTAGGCGTTGTCATTCTACTTCTAGGCTTAGACTCATTTCGTATTCTAGGTGGAGTAGAAGATGGTCTTGATAAACTTCTATTTCCCATGAGAGGTTAACTTAATGGCTTGTAGAACTTATCAATAGCATTGTCGTCAAGTATGGGTAATTTTACCTTATTAACAATAAGATGCTTTGGTTTTTCACCTGATTTTGATTTTTCAGAAAGTTCATGATTTTCACAAAACTCATCTTCTGGCGGCGGTACCTTATCTATGGCGGCGGTTCCATAGTGATAAGGAACCGCCCCATACAATCTGGGACCGCGTACAGTGGGTGATTTTTGTGAAAATCTGACTTGTTTAGGTTCACTAGTTGAGGCTTCATTTGAGTTAAAACCTAGACCAAGTCTTTCCTTAGAATGAACTTGTTTGTTTAACATATCATCAAGAGCACTAGTACCTTTCATGAACTTTTCCAATTTAATGGAGGTGCTCTTGAGATCTTCATTTTCTATTCTAAGTTTCTCACAACTTAAGCAACCTAAATCCACTTCTTTATTTTTCTCAAGTATTGCCAATTTCTCCCTAAGTTCATTGATCTCATTTTCAAGCTTAGTTTTGGTTGATTTTAAGGTTTTATTCTTTTCTATGAATTTAAGACTAAGTTTGTGTAAACTATCATATTTGCCTTCAAATTCAATATCATCAAAAGTGGAGCTATCATAAATATAATATTCGGTTTCGGAATGTACCTCTTTAGAAGTGTGAGCCATAAGACATTTCTCCTCTTTGGGGTTGTCATCATCATCTTCACCGCCATCGCTCCAAGCGCCACTAACGAACGCCGTGTGGTTCTTATCGCGAGCGGGCTTTGGACAATCACCAATGAAGTGATTTGGATCACCACATCTAAAGCAATTCCTATCACCTTTTTCGTTCTTGGCAAACCGATTCTTTGAGAATGGTTTCTTGTCATTGTTGGGTTGCCTAACGTGTTGACCTCGTCTCTTGAAGAACTTCTTGAAATCTCTCACCGCCAATGCATACTCCTCGTCATCGCTTTCCCAGGAACTATCATGGTCACTTTGTGCCTTCTTGGATTTAAGTGCAAGAGATTTCCTTTCACTCTTGGTTTTCACTAATTCCGAGTCCTTCAAAATTATCATCTCATGAACCTTCAAGTTTCCTATGAGTTCATCGAGTGATAAAGTTGAGAGATCTTTCGATTCTTCAATCACCGTGACTTTTGCTCTCCACTTTGGATGTAAAGCCCTTAGAAACTTCCTAACATTTTTCTTGCTAGAAAAACCTTCATCAAGTGCTTTTAGACTAGTAATAATGGTGTTAAACCTAGCAAATGCACTATCAATAGTTTCATCTTCTAAGATGACAAATTGTTCATATTGTTGGACAAGAAGATCGATTTTTCTTTCTTTGACTTGGCTATTACCTTGGTGGGTTACTAAAAGAGTGTTCCAAATATCTTTAGCGGTTTCACACATAAAAATTCTTTCATACTCTTTCTTAGGCAAAGCATTATAAATCACCATTTTAGCCTCATTATTTTTTGAAAGTTTCTTTTTAGTATCGTCATTAGCTTTGTCAAAAGTGACCAATTCTTTTGTTTTAGAAACTTCATTAAATTGATAGGGTAAAAAATCACCATTGGTAATAACATGCCAAAGATCTAAATCTTTTGATTTCACATAAGTTTCAAATCTATTTTTCCAATAGATAAAACTATCGGTTTCAAAAAGTGGTGGTCTTTGCATAGATTGCCCTTCTAGGTATTTGTTGGAATCCATAGATCGATTCAAGTTTTTAAAATACAATATACTTTAAAAATTCTTGAGCAACCCGCTCTGATACCAATTGTAGAAACTAGAAGGGGGGGTTGAATAGTTTCTTATATTTACTTTAAAAATGTGGTTTTCAAAAAAATCCTTTTTCAAAAACTTAGGCTTGAGGAAATATGTGAAATCTTCTTATGCACAATATGAACAATGATAGTCTAACTAAACTAATACTAACAAAAATATATGCACAAAGAATAAAGAATGTAAAGAGTTAATGGTAAAGAAAGATCAAACCGAACACCAAGGATTTATAGTGGTTCGGCAACGAAGCTCACTCCTCGTTCCTACTCCATTCCTCGAGTACTCCTTACTCGAGAGTTCACTACACAACAAGCTCCTTATGGTGGAGAAAACCGTACACGTCGCTTAACCAATTTCCGACTCTAAGCTAAAAGTCGAGCCCTAATCGTAGCTAGGACCAATCTACACAACTATACTTAGTACATACACAACTTCCAAATAGACACAACTACTTGGATCTTCACAACTATGACACAACTACAAATGTATAAAATTAGATCTTCAATGGATCTTTGGTGGTGGACTCAACACTTCACAAGGATAGTGTTCTTGTCTTTGCACTTGGAGAGGAAGGGATGGAAGAACAATATTCACTTCTTAAACAAGTAGTAATCAAACAAATGATCAAAGATTTGAGTGATTAAAGAAGAGTGTTTGAATCTGGAAATAGATGTGCAAAAGAGGTGAATTGAAAAGCTGAGAATGGTCCATTATTTATAGGACAAAGGGCCACGGCTATATCTGCCCGCGGTACCTTATCTTAGCCCGCGGTACCTTATCGATAAGGAACCGCCTAGGAGCTAAGGTACCGTTGGACTAGACTTCGCTCCCTTTTTGTCCTTTAATGGTGGAGGTCATATCTGGTTTAAAAAATATCCTGATAGAATATTCCTAACCAAATAAGAATATGCCATTTTCAAATTTTCAAATAATTAATTTAATAAAACATTTTCTTAAAAAGAAAGTTTAATAAAAACTTGTCACACTTAATAAAAAGTAAGTTTTAAGAAAAGATTAAATCACTTGATCACTTGATTAAGATTAGTACTTGTTTATCCATGCCTTAAGTGAAAATGGCTAAAATGAAAAATACTTGAACTCAAGAATTCGTTTTTCGTTGTTTTCGTAAATTCTTGTTTTTACATACTGTCGTAATCAAAACTAAGCGAGACCGAAAAATGAAAGTAACGTTTTTAGGCATTATTGCATTAACAAGATCAACATTCCAACGTTATCTATTTTGGGATTTTACATAATACAATGACAGTTCCTATCTCTTTATTTTCTAACAACCCACTTCATAAGTAGTTTAGCAAAATCCGAACTTCATTTAAGACATAATGTGATTCATCACACTCCATATATAATGGTATCTAAATAATCTTCTTAGCTCAAGTCATACTCAACTTTCTAACCTTGATATCTTTTGGAAGAAAAGAAGATATAGTTATCTTGAATAAAACATCACCATCATATTGAGAGTTTGATTCTCCGAATGAACATACCATATCAATGATGTATTTCATTTAGGGAAATATTACAAGCCAATCTTAACAATATTAAGATAAATATATATATTTCCGTTTATCTATATACCAACTAAATCATCTTAATTGTAAAATAGATTTCCTAACCATTTTGCATGCTTTATAACTCAAGTACTTCTAATACAAAGTCACTTCATTTTCATGTCTTTAAAACATAAAAGTTATAATACCATCATACGTTTTAAGTCATTTGAAAATGACTCCATGTATATGTCTTAACGAAAAGAGACAATACATTAACGTCTTACTTTATATTATATGTCTTTCAAGACTTTATGTTTGTGACTTTATACAATAAATCATAAACATGTATAACTAAAGTAAATCATGAACACCACTAGGTTCCATTAATCTTTTTAAGTTAATTCACAACTATTTTTTTAGTAGTATAAGATTACTCTATGTATTTATGTCATTCCAGGAATTATCCATTTTAAGAAACCCCAAAAAATAATCCACGCCCGATCTCACGACATGTGGATATTTAACCCTTGTGTTTACAATTTAGTCCAAGCTTTCACATGACTAAAACAAAACCACAAGTGTTTCTTAATGTGAATGATATATATACTTTTAAGTAGTCTTTAATAATCATATTGACACATGATCTAACTTTCATCTAATTATTAATTAGATCGTTAGTCTCTTATCTTGAAGTCAAGAGAATCATATCTTTATGAGTTGTTTCTTGCACACAATATTCATTTCTCCCACTTGTGCATGGAACAACCTCATGTATTAGATAAACATCACGTCTAACTTTTGTTTATACAACATATGATTGTGTCATATAATAGCGTTATACTAGCTTTTTACAAGTAGATGTAGAACCACTTAATCAACAAGAATCAATACATAACTATCCTTTGAAGATAATAGTGTCAACAATTCAAAAGTAATTATCTTAGGACATACTAAAGATAACATGGGTTATTACCAAGAAACAAAGCTTGTAACTCCCACTGAATTAGAGAATGTAAAATAATCTCTAATTCAGTAATACAACACAATTCTCCCACTAAATTTGACAACACTGAAAATGTTTCATAATTGGTGAAAATAATTAGTGTTGTGTTTACTTTCTTACAATTTTGAAAAACACATTCGAAACAATTACTTACACATTCGTAACAATTTACTTGTAGTGTTTACTTTCTTACACTTTTGAAAAACACATTCGTAACAATTACTTACACATTCATAACAATTTACTTGTAGTGTTTAAGAGTGTACTCTACTTCGTAAATGATAACTTATCCATCAATTTCTTTTAACTTGAAAAACTTGACATGCAATTTCTTCCTTAAATAGGTCTACCAACCCCACAATGGTATGTAGTGCCTATAAATAGTGAAAGCACAACTACACTGATAAGATATGCTAGTTTGCCTTTACACCAATTAGCAGTAACCATTCTTAAAATGTAATAAAAAGATGCACTTTCTTAACCATTAAAGTTTGCTATGAGTTATGTATTTAGAATTAGACATTTCTAAAATTATTATTACTCATTCTTCACTCATGGAAAAGAGTTTAGGTTTATCTTTTCATTTTAAGTTGACTCTTTCCTCAACCATATGGTTTGTAGATCAATAAATGAATGACTAAACCACGTTTACGGTGTAACGTTGCATTAATACATGTAAAAGAATTTACAAAATTTAATTTTAGTATTTTCGATAACAAAATACTTTCAAGAAAATAAAATTACCCCGGTAATAATAACCATAGTATTTTCCTTGAATCCTAGAACTATATTGACATAAATCCATTACATCAGTTGATCTGCTAGTAATGAATGTACTCAACATAGCGACTTGTCGAACAATTCAGTTGACAAACAATTTTCAATTTCTAGATTTTTAAGGGATTTACATTGCCAAAAGAACGTTTTGCATTGTAAACATGTTTCATCCCTTCTGAATGCCTTAAGTTTCCAGATCTCACTGAGTAACTTAATTAAGTCGTCTAATCTGACTAACGTAAAACCATCATACGAAATCTCATTCTACGAAAGGTTTTCTCTTCATTACAACATCACCCAAAAATCTCATTTGATGACGAAGTAATTTCCAAGTGTTCGTCAATTAGGAGCATTCGACTTAAATTTTAAGGGTATAAATTTTCGATGTCAAAATCAATATATGGAGAAGCATGCATACGACTCCATAGCATAAGTTTAATAAAACATTTAGTAAACTGTTTACGAGATTAAATTTCTTTATAAATTATGTTGCGGTATTGGTTAAACCAATTAAAGAATTTACCCACAACTATTCACAATGTACTTTTGCTAGAACTCGGCTACGCACAAAGCAATACCGTTATTCGTTGTGTTTTGGATGTGAATTTGTGATAAATCACCCTTAAGGTACAATTCAATTAATAATCGTAGGTAATTTCAATTTGACGCACAGGCGAGCCAGGAATTTGGTCAGCGACTAATAGCATAACACCTCCTTCCTTAACCGGGTACATGACCAGCGGTGCGTTATACCCACTTTAAAGTTTGTCAAAAGGAGTAGGCCGTTAGATTATTATTTCAATCCACCAATCAACGTAATCTTATGTAATTTAAATCTCTAACAAATCATTATTTTCATTATGATTTAGTCCATATTATTTCTTTTCATAAAAAACCCTTGTTTACAACAATTCACAAATTTTTAATATAAACAAGTAAAAAACTAGATCATAAACACATAATAACAATTTATATGTGCAACAAATAAATCAAATAGCCACATGCATATGATTTATTCAATAATCATCAAATCTAGGTTTTTATATTCATATAAAAGTCTTCCCTTATTCTAGATTTATTGAATCAAATAATCACGTAGCACATAAAATCATATAAACATATAATTTTACAATCCATGAAAACATGCACGTTATCATGGATTCTCCCTCAAATCTTAACAATTAAATCTCTACGGATCGTAACCATACATGACATAACAGTTAATCATGCAATTTAATCTAAAACTATCCCACATGTAATTTAGGGTTTCAAAACAATTCTTTTTTTTTATAAAAATTCGGCCAAACCCCTAATTTTTTTAAAAACAAAACCCTAATTTTAAGAAAACCTAAAAAAACATGTAGTTTTAACTCAAAACAATTAGTAGTTAAAAGACTTTAGATTTTCGATAATTATAACATGTTAAAACGGCTCTCGATGCCACTAAAGGTTTATTAATATCATAACAATTATATAAAACCCCAAACGAGATCAAAGCACATATAGCGGAAGCGATTTAACAAGATCATAATAATAGCACAATTATAATTAATCGAATTAGGGTTACATACCTTTACACTAAAGCAAATCCACAAGACGGAGAATGAATTACCAATTCGGGCTTATATCGTATATCACCAAGATATAGTCTAAAGTAAGAATATATTAATTTCTTGTACAGACATAATACAACGAGCTAACCATGATTCTAGCACGTAAAGACCGAGCTTCAACATCAAGTGGAAAATCTACCCAACAACCTTAGAGAGGGGCTAGGACTAGATTATTGCTAATCTAAAACCAAAGGATAAAAGGAACCCTAAAAAGGTGTTTTTCCTTTGGTGTTGATTGCAAGAAAGAAACCAAACAACCCTAAGGTTGTGTTTGGTTTGTTGATCGCATAAGGGAGAGAAAGAAAAATAATCAGTGAAGAGTTATGGAGACTAAGGGGTCCTTATATAGGCCTAATTATCTTAGCCCAAGGAAACGAATATAAGGCAAGTTTCCAACCTCCTTTCCCTTTGGTGTAGTCGACGGCCCAAATACCCCTAAGGAGTGTTCCGAAACCTTTCATTCTTCTTTCTATTAATTCCTATTTCTATTTATTCCATAACGCTCGTTAATACTTGACTCTTAATTATTTAATGATTGTTAAAGTTATGTCTCGGATTAATTTAATAAATACATAAATATATATTTATTAAATAAATTAATAAATACAATAAATATATTTATTAAATAAATTAACTCTTTACGTATTGTGTGCAATCCCGTAATCTCGAGTTCGATCCTATCACACGATTACTAAATATAAGTCCATAAACTTATATTAATATCGTCCACAAACGGAACAACTTCATCACGAAACGCAGCTTTAGTGTGTTCGAATTTCCATTCCCCTTCGGTTTGTGCCGTTGGAGTCATACGTTCTGTAATGACCTTGTCAAACTATGCAAAATGTCGTCGTAGCTCTCGCAAGCCAGTGAACATTTTACTTATCGGTGGAATTTTTGTTGGAAGTTCCTTGGGTAATTCTGGTTCAACAAGTGTAGGAGACTATTAGGAATTTCACTCAACGACACTTCGGGTGGTGCGAAAAGAATGTCCTTGTGTGGTTTAAAGCGAGTTCTATAATCCAATTGATGTTTATTATGCGTTTTATAATCAAATGGTGTTGGAAAATTTAAAAGCATTTTAGACCGATTCTCTTCCATAAGTGGGATATATGCCACATCATCATGAACACCGGGTGGACCTAACACCTTTCCAAGTTTGGTAGCGTCATAAAGTCTTGGGTTGTTGATAAGAGCTTCCTTTGCGTAACCCGGGTTAGGTGGAAGGTCTTGTTGACGAGATAAATTACATTCCTTAAAATATGATGCTAGCAAATGTATTGTATTTGTCTCCTTATATTGTTTTAAAAGAAAATTATCAATCTTTTTAATATGATTAGCAGCATTAATTTTTGTTTCAACTTTCTTAGAGTCGAGAATTTCAAAATCCGTTTAATGTTTTTGAAAATTGTGACAACTGACTCTTTTTCCTTAACTTCTTTAGAAAGATTTTCTCTTAAATTTTCAATCTCTTGTAAATGAACCATTTGAATTTTTCGAAACTCTTCAAATTTAGGATTAGTTAGTGTATTGGTCGATGGAGTTAACTCCAAGGTTTGAACCTTTTCCTTATACAAAGCAAGCTCGGCGGATAGGGTCTTATTGACATCTAGGTTTTCAAGGACCGCAATACTCATTTGGCCAAGCAGAGTTGCCGAAACCATTACCAAATCTTGTTGAGCAGGGGGGTTCATATGCGAAATAGCTTCCGGTTGTATTTCACTCAAAGTCTGAGGACTTGCATTGATATTACTATCATTGTTTGTCTCCTCGTTTGAATTACTCACCACTAGAGGCTCTTTCAGAAACTAAGACTCTTGCCCAACTTGATGTGGTGAAATACTAGTGTCAATGGTAACACTTGGTACCTCAGATGTTTGATCTGACCCATAAACTAAAAGATTTGCCATAAGAGCTGCTTTGGCGATGTTGAAGTCATCACAGTCATAATCGTATGCATCAAGATCATCTGCTTGATACGCTGCATTATGAGTGAAAGCTACTGTGAATCTGTCATTATCCGCAACTCCTGGATCAGCAAGAAATGCTAACTCATCCTCGTCTAGCTCACGGCCATTTGCCTGGTCATTAACCAATAACACCTTTTCCTCAAACCACGAAGCATCCCTTTTCCTCTTGGGTTGCTTACATTCCCTAGCAATGTGTCCTTCCCCTTGAAATTGTAGCATGTGATCATCTTTAACTTGCCAGTATCCTTTCCCCTAGAAGGAGTAGGAGCAGTGTTGTAAGTTCTTGTACCGGTGTTAGATGAACTCGGTCTCCCCTAAATAGGTTGAACCATGACTCTGCCTTCTTGAATGGTAGCTTGTTGATGAGACTTTGAAGAAGTTCTCAACTGCTTCTTTGTTGTAGGAAGTCCTCTATATGCTCGTTTGTTCAAAGTTTGAGTGATGTAGGCAGACATGGCACCTAACACTTCAGTGGGATTATCACCGTGCTTGAATTCAGGAATTGGGATCTCATCATCACAATACAATACTGGTGCTGGTGGAGCTACATATCCACTTGAAGGAGTACTGACATGTTGTGAGTAGCTAGGTTGAAGAACTTCAGGTGCCTGATATGTGATGGCAGGAGCTGTAGGATCCTGATGAGAAAGGTATTGTTGATGAGCATAAGTTGATGGATATGAGTCTCTTTGTGATGGTGGTTCTTGAATTTGATATTGTTGATGTGAAGTAGCGGGTTGTGGTAGAAGAGAATATTGTCGGTAGCTTGGAGTTTGATACAAGGACTTCTAATATAAGTGTTGCCTAGTTGTATAAGGAGTACTGTTATACGACAGCAATTGATGATTCGCCATTAACGCCATTGGTTTAGGATAAGATCCTTGAGACATATGAGTCATTATCATATGCTTCTCGTGTTGTTACAAGAAAGCATAAAGTTGATCCAGATTTGTCAAGTGCAAATCCCTTACCAGTTTAACATCAGTGGTGTAACGGCTCCACTCTAGAGGCAACGTATTCAAGAACTTAGTATTGATTTGAAATTGAGCAATCGTCATATTATAAGTGTTCAATTCATTCATCAATGTAGTAAATCACCAATAATAATCATGAAGAGTTTCCCATGTAGTGTATGTGAACCTATCAAAAAGATCATAAAGTTGACACTTACGGTCTTGCTTAGTGAGTGAAGTTCCGTGTAGCAAAACAGCCAATCGATCCTATAATTCCTTAGCTATCTTATGTTGACTTACCATTCGATAAATATCGGGTGGAAGAGCTTGAAAAATAGTCTGAAGAGCCTTTTCATCCGCATCGGCAATGAGTTGGTTTGCAGGAATTAAGTCAGAAAATTCCCTTCGTCGAGTCACACCTTCATCAGTAATGGTGCCCTATATATGTGGTCCTTGTTTGATTGATTTAATCATAAGTCTCCCATTGGCTCTATTGATAATGTATGACTTCATTCGACCCTGCCATGCTTCAAACAGCCCTTTGATAAGCATCGGAGGACGGGTATCGGTACACGATATGATTGATAAGTCGGAGAGCGATGGCATTTTCGGCATTAATGAATGAGGATTCATGTTTGATCACTTGAAAAATATTAACGTATGATCGAGCAATGAAATGAAGTTGTTGATTTTGTTGTTGTTAAAGAAAATACGAAGTTTTACTAATCGTGAAGAAACCGAGAAATAGATTCACGGGATTTTACAAATAGCCGATTAAACCGTAATTATCTTGAGGTCGTGTGTTGGTGAAGTCTAAAAAGAAATCTTCTTTTGAACATGAAAAAATTGACTAAGTCTCTGAGTTTGCAATAATTCAACAAAGCTGAATTCGCAATGTGTGACTTTGCAATAATTCCCTGAGTTCGCAATCACCCACCACTTAGCAAAATCACAAACTCGCAAAGCCTAGATTCGCAATAAGTGCTCTCTTCGCAATAGACAATCTATGTTTTCGCAATAGCTACTGAGTTCGCAATCCCTTAGACGAGTTCACAATAATGTTGTATTCGCGATAAACCTTCTGAGTTCGCAATCCTTAGGCGAGTTCGCAATCATGATGTATTCGCAATAGACAGTCACTTCGCAATACACAGTCAGTTCGTAAAAAAAACAACCACTTCGCAATATCTAGGGTTTATAGGTTCGGAATATGACAGATTTGAGGTTTTAACACGGAAAATTGAGGTCTTAACTAAAAATGATCCAAATACCAAAAACAATCGCGTCTTTCACTAAAATAAAAACCCAAATCCCTACCACAATTATGTATAAGATTTTAAGAAAGATTTAGAGGCGAAAAACACACAAAAAAAGATTTTGAACCACGGGTATATGTGTTATAAAACTCACTTACCAAGAACAATAACACAACAAAATATTATTTCACCCCATGGCTCTTGATACCAGTTGAAGAACAATGATAATCTTAATCCTAAGAAATAAGGTTGATGTTTCTAGAGAGAGAAAGTTAGTAAGAGAAAGTAGAGAGAAATGTGAAATATTATTAAGTGAAATGAAACAACCAACACCCTCTCCATCAAAGGAGATGGTTTATATACCCAAGTCCATAAATGAACTTGGGCCTCTGGCCCATGAACATGCTCATGGGTCGGGCTTGCTTAAACTATTATAAATACTATTACTACGAGCTCGTAGCTATATTGTTGGAGTGACCGATACTTTCTAACAATAAACGTATTTCCAACAATTTGAAATTTTGTGCATATATGACTTGTATTGGCTTTAGGAGTGTTGTACAATGATTAAGGATGAAAACATAATGTTGTGTTATGTGAGTTTCTACTATTGGTGTAAATGGTGATACATGGTTTGGTGGGAAAATAGTTATTTTGAATATAATGCATCAAAGGGATGTACATTGAGCTTTAAGAAGTTGTTTAATACTTTTGGAGAGAAAATTTATTTAAAAATATATGCTATTTCATTTTGTACACATGCTTTAGATGCTTATACATGTGTTTTGGACAATGATGTTTCAATGCAAATAAGATTTTGGGATATAATGTTTATTTCATAATAAACATAATAAATAGTATGTTAAATAATTAACATATGATAAAATGTTAATTTTAGAACATATACTTTACATATTAATTAATATTTGTTTGAAAGTAAATGTTGGCAGTAGTGTTTGCGTGTGCCCGTTTACTTTGCAAATTCACTTTACATAGTTGATAGCATGAAATAAAGCAAAAATATGGCTTTTCATTCACGGACTTAACTTCCACTTAGATAAAGGGAATAGAGATATAAGATTTAGGCTATGTTTGGCAAAACTGGCTGTAAGTTGTAAGCTGTTAACTGTAAGTTGTAAGTTGTTAACCGTAAGCTGTTAACTGTAAACTGTTAGTTCTTAACTGTAAGTTGTTAGCTGTTAATTAAAGTGTTTGGTATATTAGTTGTTGACTGTAAAATTAAGATGTAAAATGACTTAAAATGACATATTTAAATAAATTATAATATAATTGGAGGGTCTATTAGTAATTCATAGCTTTAACAGCTTTTGAGAATTCAAAAAGTTGTATATGAATCAATTTTTTATTTAAGAGTTACTTGTTTAAAATGAAAATATAACAATTTTAAAAAATTGTTATGTATTCTTTTAACCAAAAAAGATAACCGTTTTAAGAAAAGCTTCAAAATATTACTCACTATAGTTTGAACATAAACTCATACTTAATGGCCATTCTAGATTTTCCCGCCATTAAACAATTTCTCATAATGTATTGTAGTTTAATATGCAAGGAGAAAATCTTGGGTTGACCATATTTATAGGGCTTTATTTGAATTGTTCTTTGACGCCGAATTCTAAAACCTAATTTTCCACTTTTTTTTATTTAACTTCACTTAATATTTTTTATTAACATTAAAATTAATTCCTATATAAAAATTTCTCTATATCTTATGTCATATAGTTTATTCATAATGGATCAATTAGTGAGATCAAAACTTAATTCATCTATAATTTTTCCATTTTTGGCATTTCTTCGAAATGTTTTCGTTATAAAAATCAGAATCAAAGTAAAATTAATTAAGGAAAAATCATTCGAAACCCCCGAATCATCTTCTAGGTTATTTTACAGAAACGACCAGAAATCTTTGCATCATATTTTGCAAAACAGATTATTTTCATACAAATTTATTTGATTAAATTTGTGTGGAATTTAATTGAAATTTGCATCTTTTTGGTGCATGATTTCTGGTCCAGGGTTCTGATTATTTATTTTTCTTTCATTTTAGAAGGATATTTTCGTTTTGTTTGTTACATTGTAGCTTTATATCAAATTATTTGAAAAATGGTATGTTGTCGATTATTAAGCCAAAACCATTTCAGGTCTAAATATTGAATCCCATTATATATAGAAGTTCTTTGAATTAAAGAAAAATTAAAAAAGCCCGCGTTTCTTTTGGGGTTTAAGGCTTGTTTTCCCCGAATAGAGGTGCAACAAACGATTATCTATAACAGGATTATATTATCAATAAAGTTGTCGGACATAGAAAAACTAATGCATTTGTGATAAACCCGAACAAAATGGGTGGGATTTGCTCAAGATTAAGTTGTGGTCTGAGTGGGCATGATAGCGAAGAAGAGGACAGAAAATTTGTTGGAGTACAAGTGGCTCAGCCAGCTAATAAAGACGTTTCCCAGAATGGTAAGAATGAGGGTAATGCTGATTCGGTAACAAGAAATACGGATAAACAAAAAGATGGTCGTAAATTGTCCATGTCTGAAAGGGTACTTGGTTCAAAAAGGATGCAAAAGATTAAAAGTATAGTTGGTGGGACTCAAGGTGCACAAAAAGCAGCTGGATGGCCTTCGTGGCTAACTTCAGTTGCTTCCGAGGCTATACAAGGATGGGTTCCTCGCAGTGTGGATTCATATGAGATGTTAGACAAAGTTAGTATTTATTCCTCCTAGCTATATTATCTTGTTCTTAGTTCGTGTTATGTGTTCTTTATGTGTTCAGTATGTAGCGTTGTATGTTTGATTTGTTTTTTATAGACGTGGAATACTTCTGTTCTTTAGCTAGTCAACATAAATACTCTTGGAAATAAATCCATCTTAAGTTATAATTTTGATAGAATAAATGTAATTATGCAGATGTAAATCATGTAACTATGAGTCACAATATCGGTTTTATTTTTGGGTCAAATGGTCAGTTTAGGATAGTTTATATACCAGTTGTGACAAAATCTGAAGAGTAAGAATCAATTTGTCAGATACTAAATTCTATTATTGTACGCCTACAAAAAGATGAAGTGCATCCAGACACTATGTCAAATAACTCATGCTACTGCAGTTGATCATCTAATTCTAATTGTTTAAACATCACATAATCATTTCATACGTATATCCAAATACCCCTTGAACTACAAATCTGATTCAGGTACCTATGGGACGTTTATGCAAGTTTGTTTGTTGCTTGTATTTACGTAGGAATATGGCAATACAGGGCTTTTGATGCCCGGGACGCAACAGATGTTGATCTATCATTTATTTAACATAGCTTTTACAATTGCAGATTGGCCAAGGAACATATAGTAGTGTTTACAAAGCGCGTGATTTGCAAAATGATAGAATAGTTGCAGTAAAGAAAGTGCGTTTTGTTAATATGGATCCAGAAAGTGTCCGTTTTATGGCCAGGGAAATTTGTATATTGCGTAGATTAGACCACCCTAATTGTATGAAGCTTCAGGCTTTGGTTACTTCGAAGTCATCAGGCAGCTTGTATCTTGTTTTTGATTATATGGAGCACGATCTTGCTGGCCTTTTACAAGTTTCAAGAACCAAGAAGTTCACACTGCCTCAGGTTTCCTTTTTTGTTTTTACATCTTCATATTTTTGCTGGCTTTTTACCTGTTCACCCATTGGCTCTTTCTATTCTAGCTCATTTTTTAATAACCCGTTTCTCTGGCAATAAATAATGCATACCCCAAATGACCCGTTCATTAGTAAATGGGTTCAGATTTCCGCCTCTAGCTAATTTAAGAATTTGATATATTATATCTTTTGTTTATACAGTACATTAAATTTCTATTCATATTATTATGATGTATATGCTTGCAGATTAAATGTTATATGCAACAATTTCTTCGTGGATTGGAGCATTGTCATTCTCGTGGTATTCTTCATCGAGACCTCAAGGGTTCAAATATTCTACTTGACAACGATGGAATACTCAAGATTGGAGATTTTGGTCTGGCTGCACGGTTTGAGCCAGGCCAAAAAGAACCATTAACTAGTCGTGTTGTAACTTTATGGTATCGCGCTCCTGAACTGTTATTTGGTGCAACATCTTATGGTGTTGCCATTGATATGTGGAGCGCAGGTTGCATCCTTGCAGAACTTTTTACTGGAAGACCAATCATGCCTGGAAGAACTGAGGCATGTTACAAAAATCTTACTTTTCTGTCTTAAACCATTCTACTCCGTATTATCATTATGGGTTAACGCTTTAATAATACAGAAAATTTTAAAAGTTGAAAACAACGCAAAAACAAATTTAATCGGATATAAACATTGCCAAGAAAGTTTGAGGGACAACCCGCCAAATGGGCGAAAGGTTGAGAATGAAACCATTATTAACCCACCCAAAATTATTATCCCTTCTGAAATTGGAATTTCATGTGCTAATTTTTTAAGTAAACATGAATATTAGGTTGAGCAAATACATAAGATCTTCAAACTATGTGGTTCACCCTCGGAAGAATATTGGACTAGAGCAAAGTTACCTCATGCAACTAGTTTTAAACCTCAGCATCCTTATGACCGTCGTATTGTCGATACATTTCAACAACACTTGCCGCCTTCTGCTTTGGCCCTTTTAGATACTCTCCTTGCAATTGAACCGGATGCTCGTGGTACCGCTACTTCTGCACTAGCTAGTGAGGTATGGTTCAAATTCAGCTTTATTAGTGAAGTCAACTTATTTTCATGAAGCAAAAGATAAGAACCAGATGGTAGTTATAGAGCCTTTTAAACGTAATATAATATAAGTAAATATATTATGTTCGGATGTTTTAACTATTTTTTTTTTTTTTTTGTTAATATAGTAATGATAAGTTAAATCTATTATGTCACAGTTCTTCACAGAGGAACCTCTTCCTTGTGATCCATCTGACTTACCGGTATATCCTCCAAGCAAAGAGTTTGATGCTAGGTACAGAGAAGAAGAAGCTAGAAGGTACATGAAATTTATAGATCGAGTAAAAATGAATTGGATACGGGTCAATATAGGTTGCGGTTAAATTTTGTTTGGGGAAGCCTATATATTTCAAACCTGCAAGCTTAATTACTTATTTTGAAAATAATGTCATTTTTAATACCTTTAAGACATGCCGTTATATGATTTCGTGAGTTATAACAATGTCACATTCATAATCCAAAACTTACCACCACCTTCAACCCATTTGACTCGTTTATGCTGTTGCGCAATTTCTTGAATTGACCCGAGTCTTCGAGATAAGACACAACCCGCACTGGCTCATTCATAAGAAAATAGGTTCAAATTTTCATCTCTAAGTTTGAAAAATGTGAATTGACCCGAGTCTTCGAGATAAGACACAACCCGCACCGGCTCATTCATAAGAAAATAGGTTCAAATTTTCATCTCTAAGTTTGAAAAATGTGCATAAAATGTGCATTGCTTTTCGGATTTTTGTAAGCAACTAGAACACTTCAATTTTTGTATTAAATTTTCTCAGGCGAAAAGCTGAAGCTATGAAAGGACGTGTGCCTGACTCTGTAAGAGTCGGTGTCGGGGAATTGAAAGCACAAGCTAAAGGACAGGTACCTTTTTCACAACTTGGATCTTCTCATTATCTTATTATAAAATGCGTTTCTCTACATCATGGCTAACTTACACATTTTAGGGACATTTGAATGTGCAACAGTACAATCCTCAAGAAAATGGGGTACGCAAGAGGGGATTTTCCTATTCTAACTCGGAGATCCACCAAAGTGCTGCATTGACTAAGGACCTTAAAGATGACGCAGTTGGTACAAGTTTAAGGATAGCAGTTTTAAACTTTGATCCTAAAAGACCAATGACCAACATGCATCCGGCACAAGATTCGATAAAGATTGATAACGTGACAAACAACGACACTATGGTAAGCTTACTACCATTTTCAGTGTTTGTCGAAAATGGGTGGTGGGGTGACTTGGTAGCGGATCAAAACATATGTGGGTTGAAACACATCATTTTTATAGCAAGGTTGTTTGGCTGACGGAGTTTTTATCTAACTTTTCTAAAATATCTAAATTGAAGATGATGAATAGACTTTAAGAATTATTTTTTATGAATATCTAAACAAAATGTTTGAATAGACTTACAGAATAGATGTTTGAATAGAAAACCATTTTTGCAGGTTATCTATTAAGACTTTTTAATACTCATTTTAGATTAACTAGAATGCTACCCGCGCAATGCGGCGGCGAATACCTAATAACGAATTTTGAGACTAACAAATATTAACCTTTTACTCATTGTAAAGTTATAAAAAATCGAATTAAGAAACCCAATAAAATTGAAAAAGACTAAAAATTAATAAAAATATATCAAAATGGATATCGAACTAAAAAGCACAAAATTTTAAAAAATATAGTGAAATTAGATTATAAAAGTAATAAATAAATAAAAAGATTTTTCAACTTAAAAGAAAAATGTTATTTTAAAAGATTGTTACAAAAGTTTGTTATAAAAGGTTGTTTGAAAAAGGTTATAGTATATAATGTTGATGAAAATATTAACAACTTGCTTTATTTAGTAAAAAGTCTGAATTTTCAGCCTTACTATTTTAAGAAGGTCCCAAATGCTTTATAAAGTAGTATAGATAACAAATTAACAACCCATAAAACTACATAAGTTTGTTATAATGTCACTTTCTGTCTGTGTTGTCCTGTAACATTTTACTGAGTTCTGCAATTTCAGGTCCATGGGAAGAATATAAACAGAGTTTATTCGGGACCATTGATGCGTCCAGGTGGAACCACAGAAGACATGCTTAAAGAACACGAAAGACAGATTCAAGCAGCTGTCAGACGAGCTCGTGCAGACAAGTCAAAAAGTAGATTGGTTTGACAAGTTCAAGTCATATGATGATGTTTGACTTTTGAAATGAGTGGCGTGGCTGCAATAAAGCACGAGAAAATATCCGAACTGAAGAAGGTGATGACAAAGTGTTGACGGGAGAGAATCATTTGTCATATGCACAGGGCTAAAATCGCACATAGATAAAGCATACCATTTGTAATAATCAATCAAATTCAGTGGCTTTTCAGATGACATAAACAACTACCGGTGTTACAGCAACATGATGATTGGCTAGTTAAGGAAGCAAACAACAGTATATTGGTATTAACATGCCACAGAGCGAATTTATTTCAAAAAGGAGATTCAATGAAATTTGAGTTGACATAAATGACTGTTGGTGTTATAATAAAGGTTGGTGTAGATTTAAACAGATATATTACTTATCCACAAGTGTCTATAAAAAGCAGTATTCTTAAGATCATGTAGACAGTTCTGCAATATAGTTGCAACTTTCACACATGTCCTGAACATCCATAACATGTGGGTGATGATTTGCACACTCTAAAAATTTATTGGCACACTTCAAAATATGTGTGTCGTGACAATTATTCCCTTATTATATGCACACATTACTAAATGATATGAGGGTATAGATGTCAAGACTCATATAAATTGAGTGTGCAAATAAATTCTTAGAGTGTGCAAATCACCACTCATAACATATGGCTACGAAAATAATGCTACCAAATATTGTATGTATTTATACATCCCTATGCCTCTTATGAAATAAAAATCAAAAGAAATACATGGAGAGAATGATTCATATGCACAAACATAATTATAACTTTATAGGTTAACTACACGTAGCGTCGGGTTCATATATAAGTTAAAGAAACTTCTACTTTACCATTCTGTACAATTTGAGACTGCTTAAAATATAGTACCTCATTCGTTTTATTTTAGCTCAAATCATTTTAAATAGAAACTAAAAATCTTGCTTTGGCTTACGGCTTAACTCCGAGTAACTTCCTCCCATAAGTTGCAAAATCTCTTCCCACAAACTTTCATTCTGTGAACCACCATAAATCAAATTTGAACTACAAGCAGCCACATGCCATAATCCCGCATCAATCTCTTCTCGCAACTGATCGAGTTGCCATCCCGCATAGCCGATAAAAAATCTAAAATCTTGTGGTTTAAAAATGCCTGTTTTCACTAGAGCAGAAGCTTCATCCAAACTGTTTCGGGATCCAAAGCATAAATTAGGAATAACTTCTTCAAAATCAAGAACCACTTTTTTTCCGCCAGATTTTAATAAGAAGATGCTTGCTTCGAGGGGCCCGCCAAAGTGTAATAAACATTCGGAAAAAGTTGTGGCGAGATGGAGATTTGTTGGTTTCATGTTTTTAAGTTTTTTGTGAAGGGGTCTGTTTATAATTACTCCAAATGGGCCTTCTTGTGGGTGTCGGGTTCCAGACCCAAGTAGGAAGACGACGGATCTTTCAAACGTCTGAACACCGTCGAGTTTTTCAGTTGCAACGAGGACACAGCCAGTTTCGGGGGACGTAAGAGGATGAGCCCATTTTGACCCTAAACGTTTTGACTCTTGGACCATCCCTTCATCTTGTTTGTTCAGCATTAACTGAATAGTATAATACCCAAGATATTAATTAATGGAGTTAAAAGTAGCAAAGTGAACCACTTAAGTGGAATCACGGGGTAGGAGATGCTATATGTGTTTCTGGTGCATAAAGATGATTCAACCGTGTTTGATAGTGTTGGTGTGTGAAAACTTTTAAGTATCCAAGGCCGCAATTGAAAAATAAAATATTAATCAGAAATATTACCTGCTGATTCAGATAGAGAATGGCTCTAAACTCTCTCCAGTCAGTGGGTTTATGCTGAGATTTTGGAGTACCTGTATCACTAGATTTGTTGCTTTCAGCAGGATTGTTACCTTTAAGTCCATCTCCTTCTGGAACAGAATGATCACCCTTACCTGTCATTTATAAGAACCCCCGCAAAGGTTAACAATGTATATAGAACATACGCATTTGTATATATATATATATATGTACATATGTATACATGCCATAAATGCATGTATATTTATGCATATCGACACACACACAGTCCAAACAAGCAACAAAGCTTGGAAGCACTTTCACTACGTAAATGGAAAATATGTGAAGAAAATAAAGTTTGCCACGTCCCAAAGTTCCTATTCTATCTTCAACCTCAAAACCACAACCCACAAGCGTGAACCAATTTAAAAGTACAATTCATTAACAATTATATATGTTGCTCCCGACTGAGGTATGCATAAGCATACAAAGACTCAATTGTATGCAACATACATTTACTAACTAATACCGATTTATGCCCATGTTCCCAATGTAAAGCCCCTCTCTGTCCCATGCAAATCACAACATGTCTATTAATTTTAGTTTTGGAAACTTTTTAAGCTTGAATTGCTTAATTGCCAACTGTTCTCGTTAGAAAGGTTATATAACACATATCACAATAAGTGATTAAACTAAAGAGTCAAAACAAAGTATCGAACAAGGATCCACGAATTCCAACATTAAATGCCACAAGTTTCCATACGACACTAATAGGGGCCCCCACACTACTTTTAAATCAACAAAATGAGGTAAAAACGCGGGTCAGATTAGTATATCTCTTTTTTTCCCATTCATGTTTTAGGGTGTAAGAAAGTCATGGGTTGTAGAGCTAGAGGCTTGCGACCTTCAACAGATGAATCCTTTATAATTATGCACTGGTTATATAAACGTATATGAAATTATACCAACAGAAGCACATTTATTTAACTATCACAAGTATGTTCTATGCATACCCAAAATATTTAATTATTTATAAAATAAAGTTTGAATCAAGTACTAGTAACCAATTTTTGCTGGCCATGGATTTCTGATTGACAAAATTTAATAAAACACATACAAGGTATGATACGAGGTTGTATTTCATTTATCTAAGTCATGAAGACTTTAGTCTCTTTTTTTTCCGCCACATTTCTCGCATACAAACAAAGGAATGATGACTGAATCAATCTCTTACGACAATTAAAAAATTATACATATGCACATGCATCACTCTGCCATCGATTACGATAATGATTATCACGCATCCAGACCATACTTCATCACATCGCATATAAACATGCTCAGTCCAAGTTACCACGATAAAAATTGCAACTTTAGTATCTGAACCCATATTTTGGAGCTCTTTGTACCATTTATCTATAGCATTTTCCGGGAACATTGTTTTCTATAACATAATTCTTGCAAGGGAAGTTTATCCTTTAAAACAGAAATTTCAATAATGGTTTACAATGTCAGAAAGTCCACAATGGATAGGTTCATGCAATGAGCATATTAACCGTCCAAAAAGTTAGGCAGCATTTGTCCACATACAAAACATTGATATCAACCTTAATTATTTTGTTTTAATCTTCCTTAGTCGCTTCACATTGTAATTGAAGAGGATTCCTAATCAAACAACTTTTTCTGTCTTAACAAGACAAACTTTGTGTTCCCTTACAAAGAAAATGCAAAAAACTAAGCGATTGATTGCACCAAATGTAACATAATTTCACCTATATGTCATTCTTGGTTTTAAAAAACGAGAAACGATCCATTGCGCTAAGGGTGCAAAGTGGGAAGCGTGGGGATGAGGCAAAAGCGCATGCCTCTTGTAGGCGAGGCGCGTACTTTGTACAAAACGATTGTAACTTTGTTAAAACCCAATTCAAACTCTTTGAGTTTAAATGCCAACTGGAAAAGACTAATAAAAGTCCACTCAAACCCTTCGAGTTTAAATGTCATTTTTAGAACAAAAAACACTTGATTCGGTAAAAAGCGTTTCTCTAAGACGTCAAAAAGCACCGCCTCCAATCGCTTTATGTAATGGCTGCACATCAACGGTCCAAATGCAATGACCCCATTGCCTCGGCTAGCCTCACGCGCAAAAAGGCACGCTTTTGAAACCAAGATGTCATTGTGTACAAAATAATTTTTTGTTTTTCATTTTATGTTACATAATTAAATTTTATGCAAATGTATGTAACTACTTTAAACCAATTGCTAAAAGTAATTAAGTTACATTAAAGGAGGAAAAAGGTGTTTTGTAAAAAGTAACAAAAAAGCCAGAATTTTAGTTACCTTTAATTAGCAATTAGTTACTCCCACAAAAAATAAATCATCTTATCACTCCACTTTCACTAGTTAAAACTTTGAATAATCACAAATCAAAGTTCCTTCAAAAACACAAATTAATTGTAGAAAACAAAAGTATTTTATGTTTCCTTTTTAGACGCCCCAATTTAACTGTCCACTGCTAAATAAAAAAAATAGATAGGGAAGTTTGATGAAGTTTGCCATATTACTTCTTTGGTTTATTATTACAAAATCTTAAGAAAAAAATTAATTAATCAGTATATGTAAAACTGTCATATTCTTTTAAAAAGTATAAAAAGTAAAAGGTAACACCCGATCAGTACCGTCTCGTTGATTTTGGTGGCCCCTGTGCCTTACTTTCAACGTAAACGTCTTAGATACAAAAAAAATCGAGTGTATAGAAAAAGCCTTATGGACATGACAAAAATGTTACATCTATATCCAATAAAACACGTTACCATGGATAGTTCATCTCACAAATATACATGATGCCTAGTCTTTTTGCTTTAGTTTAAGCATTTTTGCATAGAAAATTTGATTAAATCTTAATAATATGCACAACAGTACTCAATAGCATTAAAAAGATAGTTATCTCAACTAAAATTTTGTGTAACTTTTTACTTTTTTACATCAAATAAAGTTGCATTGCATTAAATTTTGAGTAAATTCCAAAATAGGCAAACGTTTGCCACAAACATGAATATATTAATTATTTTAGAACTTTTTTCGAAAGGAAAACTGAACTTTTATATTGAAAAAAAAAAGAAATTTATTAAAACTTTTTTTCGGAAAAGATATAAAACTTATTTTCGGAAAAAAAACAAAACTTTTTTTTCGAAAAAAACCCCAAACTCTCTTTGAAAAAAAATCAAACATTTTTTACAAATCGTGAGATTTGATTTAACTTTTTTTGCAAAATACACCCCTCGTAAAAATATAACGGTAAAATGTTTGCATCCTGAGGGATGTATTGTGTCAAACTGATGTGAACCTATCCCATACTAGGCTCGTAATCAGTTCATAAGTCCCAAGTCCCAAGTGTAGAACTCCCTCAAAAAGCTAACTTATTTGAGGAGGGGACACCTAGGCATTATAAACCATCAATCAATCCCATACTTGGCCGATGTGGGATCATAACAATGCCCCACCCTTTGGATAACCAACGTCCTCGTTGGTCACGGCTATGTTGGTCATGGTTGTATGAGGAGGGGACACCCGGACATTATAAACCATCAACCATTTCCATACTTGGCCGATGTGGGATCATAACACTACCCCACCCTTTGAAGAACCAACGTCCTCGTTGGTCACGACTATATTGGTCACGACCCCCTTTGGGTCCAAGCCACCACTCCATAGGCCACCACTCCGAGCTCATTAGTCACGGCTATGTTGGTCACGATTGGCACCCCATTTGGGTCCAAGCCACTCCCCACATTCCCTCCCTTATAACCGGGCCTGCACCTGATACCGTCTTCCACGGGTATGGGTCCCAATACCGTCTACGATGGGGAGGTTAAGACGTAGACAATCATACCCCTACCTACGGTAGAGAGGTTGCTGCCGGTTCTACCAAAGGTATCTACCGCAGAGGAGGATCGAACCCTTGGACCTCTGGTGATAATCAACTGATCAACCTTGCTATATACTCCGTATCTATATTTATATCTATACTACTATATAAAATGTGTATATTCTCATCTACTCCGATCTTAAATCCAAACCTAAATCTATACTTCTCTTCCTAACTCAAGCCTAACTCCAAACCAAAAAATTAAGATTAACAGATGGGATTTTAGCCATTAGATAACACTTTATCAAGTTGATCTCACCCATTCATTTCTTTTTTTAACAAACTATTAATAAAACATTTTTACTTTGAAATTGAAATATCTTTTTATCTATTTTTTTTTATGCATTTTTTTTTTTTTTTTTTTTTTTTTTTTTTTTTTTTTGGTAACCGTGATTTCCGACTCATTGGCCGACTAATCCACGGGGTTTGAGCCCACCGCCACACAGACTCAAACCAGGTAAAGCCCTCACTTTTCATGAGGTTGGCGTGGCCACTTCAAGGTTGTTTGCACCTAGTGGGAATTGAACTTGAGACCTCACACACTTAAGTGATAGCCATAAATCTTTTTGCCACTAGGCCACCCTTGAGTGGTTTTTTTATGCATTTTTATATAGTTCTTTTTATCAAATTCTAGTTTTTTCATTTTTAGTGGTTTTATTTTATTTTGATTCAACTTTTATACAAATTTAAGTTTAATTTAAATACAATATTAGTGGGTAAAAGTGTAACATTCGTTTCAGAAAAAATTGTCACCGTTATCCATCGCCGCATTGTGCGGTACCATGCTATTATTCTATAAACAGTAAAAGAGAGAAACTAGTAACAATAATGTTTTTCTTAAACCGTGTTTTTTTTTCGGTCGGGGGCAAGTACGTTAGGACGGATGGAGAATACTTGTCAAACTTACGGTATGTCACAAACTAATTGTCTTCTACTAAATAAGATTAAAGTACACTACTAGAAACTATTATTAAAAACTTGAAAGAAAACACTTGTTTCGGCTTATATGTGGGCGTATGAGTTTGTTTTTTTTAATTTCGTCTTATATTTCATAAGCCCCGACTTTCTTGCTCATTTTGAAACTTCTTATATGAGTTTATCATATCGTAATAAACTTATATGATCTCATAAATCTCAAAATAAGCCAGAAAATTAGAGTCTATGAAATATGAGCCGAAAAACAAATAAGCTCATAAGCCCATATATATGCCGAAACAAACGGGCAGTACACTTTCGATGATTTCAAAGAAACTTTAATAATGAGAAACCAAAATTAAGTGAGTAAAAAACAGCTGCATTTACAGAAACTGTAAATAATTAAATAAAAAATCAAACCTGAAGAAGAAGATGAAGAATTACTCTTCTTGCCAGTAGCTCTAACAACAACCGATCGAGTCCTGGAAACCTTAACTTTATCAAAATCAAACGAAACAACAGCCTGTTGATGTTGTCTCGATTTCAATGAAGATGAATTATTAAATTTATCAAACAAGTGATTAGTGTTATTATTGTAGTTGGTTTTGGACACGTAAGGGGGGCATGGTTTGATCTGTACTGCACACAGATCCATTAATAAAACGTTTTTTTTAATAATCGGGAAATGAAACGAAATCAAGCTTGGGTTTAATTTTGGTGAAACATAGTGGTTGGTGGTGTTTGATCAAGAGTGAGGAATTAGTGGTAATTAATGCGGGTGGTGTTGTTGGAATGGGGATGATGAAAAGGAAAGGGGGAGTGTTTGAGAGAGAGAATATGCCAAATATTAAACGGTTTTTTTAAGGTGAAAATGTGTCTGTTATGTGACAAGGTTGGTAAGGTGGATGAGTTTGGTGATTTAGTTGAGCTTTGTTGGATAAGTATGATTTAACTTGTGGTTATGTGGATTAGAAATTACAGTAATTTTTTTGTTTTAGTTTAATAAGTTAAAAGTATTAAATTGTTAAAAAATATGAAAGAAAAGCTAAAAAAAAAAGGGAATTTTTATTATGTGCCCTCAATGCACATGTTTGTGTCTATATAAAAGTAAAGTTTAGGTTTATTAAATGAAAATTGTTATTTATCTATGGTGAATTTTAAGTGTATTTAATGTGAATTTAATGGATTTTTTAATATAAAAGGAAAGTTAGTGTTTAATAAATATGGCTTAACATTTTGAGGGCACATGTTAGAAAAACCAAAAAAAAAAAACGATGTTATACTAAACACAATGACAAAATTAAATATTTTGTATTTTTTTATGCTTTTTAGTGAGCATCGGTTTAAAAAACGAACTAGAACAAAACCGAAATAGTTTAGAATGTCGGACTGAAATGATCCGTTTTGATTCGGTCAGTTCGGTCATTGGTTTGATTTGATTTTTAAGCATAATCAACGGGGTTTTGATAAGATCGAACCGGATCAGAACTGAACCAGATTAAACCGAACTAAAAATTAAATGTGACAGAAATCATGGACCAAATACCAGATTGTAATATGTTCGGTCTGATTGAACCAGCCGATTCGATTTTCTGATATGGTCCGGTCCGTAATCCAAGATGCTCACCCCCAACTTTCCAATAGACAGCCGGAATTACCAATAGTAATACTCTAACATGAGTGGTAGTCTTTCTATTTTAAAATGTTTTAACATGGTGTGCTTGGTTAAAGGTATTAGGGGGTAAAAAATGGGAAACGAAATGATTAATACTGTTTGGTTAATGAAAATATAGGTAACCATTACCCAATAATGGGTAATGAACCATTCCTCTGTAAATTGGGGGTAATGGATTCAAGGTAATATATTGACGTATGTATATGTGTGTCTCCACCTACCACCACCACCATCACTGACCACCACCATTATCGCTACCACCACACTCATAACGCCACCACCACTCTCCGATACCACCACTCTTCGACGCCACCACCACTGTAAAACCCGCATGCTTTTACCATGAATAGTGCCCTTAAGATCGTACGTCCTAGATTAAAACTTACCTTATTCAGTATTGATCACATTCATGTGCTATTAATCAAGTAAGTACATACGTGTATAACATGATAAGTATCGTTTACGTACGAACTCATGATAAGCAGTTAATAAGTATTTCACGGGAACATAATTAAATCATGATCACCATTAAAACACGAACTAAAATAATCACGTAAATACATATAATATAATTACGAGCATAAATAAATACGTTAAGGTACGGTAAATATTTAACGAGAACACACTAAACATGAACACCAATAAACACGAATAAACACGTAACAAATTAAAACACGTAAAACACGAACACGAGAGCACACTATAATATTTTAGACACGGAAAACATTTGGGCTACCCCTTGTGGGCCCCATATCCACGAATTAAGGAAGAGAAATGGGCCTAGCCCATCATTTTTACTAAACAAGGGGGTTAAGGGGAAAAAGTCTTTCATTTATCATATTTTATTAAAAACAACTAAAACCCTAATTTTGTTCTTCCTCCTCCTCCCTTGTTCTTGTGTGCCGCCACCTTCAAGACACCATAGGAGGGTGTTTGATGATCTTGGATAATAAAATCATTGCTAGAAATCGTGTTTGTTCATCCTCTATTGATCCACACATTCGGTATAACTTTTTGACCTTTCTTTTTAATCTTTTCTTTTGATTTGATTTAGTAAAATTAATTAAGAACATGATGCTTTTAAAACCTAATTAAAAACATAAAATAAACATGTATTTGATTAAGGGGTAAATTAAAAAGGGTGTTTATGGGTGTTTTAGTTTGGCCGCCGCCTAGCCCGTGCCCTAGGGGGTCACGGCTTGGTCATTAAGCCACCACCGAGACCATATGGTCCCGGTTTGGTGCTGTGGGTCCCACGGCAGCAAGGAACCAAGGGGAACCCCGATTTGGTTCGGGGTACGGTGTCGATTTCATGCCCGGTTCATGGTTCGTTGGTTAAAACACGATTTATGCTACATGTTAATTTTATGAATCATGAACTTAGGATATAAATTAATTAATAACATAATATATTAATTAAACAATGACTTAGGTTAATTTAATTATTACATTAGCATGATATTAATTTAACCTAAGTATTTTTATGTTATGAGTTATAATTAATTAATTATTTTAAACCATGCTTATAATTAATTAATTTAGACATGACTTAGGTTATATTATTAATACATAATAATACACATTTTAACCTAAGTATATTTATTCCATTTTAATTGAAACATGTTATACTTTAATTAAAATGCTTAACCTATAGTTTAATTAAAATACATGAAATAATAATTAAACTATGCACTATATCATATGACTTAAGAAATAAGCATATAAACACTTAGACTTATATTTTTAGCTTATGTAACCAGCTTAATTCTAATTATGGAAACTTCTATTTATAGAAACTTAATTAAATAAGGCAACTAATCTAATCATGGAAACCTTCTATATATGGAAACTTATTTAATTAAGGCAGCTGATCTATTTTTGGAAACTTTCTATTTTTAGAAACTAATCTATTTTAAGCAGTAAATTCTATTTTTGGAAACTTTCTATTTTTGGAAACTTTCTATTTTTGGAAACTTTCTATTTTTTGAAACTTTCTATTTTTGGTAACTTTCTATTTTTTGGAAACTTTCTATTTTTGGAAACTTTCTATTTTTGGAAACTTTCTATTTTTGGAAACCTGCTATTTTTGGAAAGTTACTTATTATTACACAGTAAGTATAATAATACATGAAATACCAGTAAGACTTAATCAGATTAATCAGAATACAAGATAAACACAGTTTGAGGCTTTAAACAGTAAACCATGACTTAAAACATATAAAGTAAGCTAAGATAAGACACAAAACCCAGTACGTAATCAGTGATTCGATACTTATACACGTGTGTATTCATGTAGCATTAGTGATCCAGAAGTAGGAGTCTTTCTTCCGTTCATTCACTGGACTTGAGGTACGGATTCCCGTCCTTTCAGTATGGACATTCTTTCTTTATTAGGATTTCCCTGTATGCAGCCAACTGATTTCCCAGTATTTGTTTTATTGTTTTTGAATTGCTTATGTTTAATTAGCATAACCTATAGCCATATACAAGCATGACCAGTTTCACCTAGTTATGGAGGTACCATAACCATAACATTGGAGGCACCAATGTTATGACTTCCCCATGGCGGAGTGATTGCTCGTGGCGTCCCTTTCAATTTTGGCCATATAATTATATCATGTGGGGCGTATGGGTGCATCCTAGTTACATGTTTCAGTCAGGATTTCATGGTGAATGTGGTGTGTGCCTTGCATCCTTCACAAGGAGCTGATCCCTCTTACCCAGAAACTAGTGTATTAAATTAGAGGCAGCCCCTCTAATTTGCATGATGAGGTCACCCCTCTAAGTATTCATGCACGTGACCTTTTCATGACCTATATTGGCTAAATGGTAAATCAGTTAAACAGTTTTTACAAGATAAACATAAGGCTTTTCAAACTATAAAACCAGTTTTACTAAGCTATACCAGGTTTTCCAGGACTTATACATTTCCGCTGCTATTAAGTCTTTATCATGTTTTGTCATTCATACTATGTCTATATCCGTGCACTGAGCGTTTTGCTCAGCCGTTACTTTCCTTTCCATGTCCCAAAACGGCAGGTACCCAAGACTCGAGCATTTGGAGGACATGCATAGGATGGAAGCTGCCATAGACTTCTTCTCCTGTTTCCTTCATATATTTATGCTTGTTTAGTCTTTCTTTCAGTTCATTTACTTTGTTATGTTTTGGGCTTATGTTTGGGAACCGATGTTTGATTCCGGTTTTCCCTATGGTCATGTATGTTTTACTACATATTACCTTGCATGCTTTGATGACACGCCATAATTACGCATGACATTCCATTTATCAAAATAGGGTGTTACAATTATGGTATCAGAGCCAAGGCTTCGACCTGTATGATCTAAAACTTGACCTGTGACTAGTGGGTAGTCACCAGGAGCTTCCTAAGTCAACGCTTGTTATTCCACGTATTGACGTTTTCAGCACCTTTCTGTTTTAACCATGACGTCTTCAGCACCTTGTTGTTTTAACCATGATGTTTTCACAAGTATTGTTTTACTAATATGGAATGAACAACCGTCATCCATACTTAGTTATGTGTCATTGTCTATGCATGACGTTCCTCGTGAACTGTGATTATGTGGACTGAACCCCAGTAGTTCACATTTTTCACATAAAAAATTTTCTGTTAAGTTTTGACAATGATTTTAATTATTTATGTTTCATGCATTCATGCATTTATATCATATGTCATCTGTTGCAGGAATTTTGACTAAGTAATGGTTGGTACAGGACTGGCCCTATTTAGTCGCATGTGCTTTTATCGAAACTTTTAACTTTGGGACCGACCCATAGGCGTCCCCTCGCCATGTCTTTTGTTTTGGAACCGACCCATAGGCGTTCCCTCGCACATATAAAGGTTTTATAAACTACATTACGCATTCATGCACTGTTTTTCTTGCATAAATTTTTTCTCATGATTTAAATTGGCATAAAAAAAAAATTTCATGTCCCCTCATAAGTTATTATGTTTTTATGTCAAGTATGTTTTCATACTGTCATTGTTAACTTCAGTTTCATGCTGATTATGTTATACACTTCTTTGTGATAGATGGTTTCATGTTTCTTCATGATAATTCCGTCTTCATGTTGATTATGTTTTACGCCTCTTTTGTTATTTACGTTGTCCTGCAAGACATTGTTGGATTTCATTGAATTCTGCTTTCATGATAGTCATGGTTGGTTTTCATTGATCATGCTGTCAGGCAAATCATCGTTGAATTTTGTGTAACCACACTTTAGCGTTTCTCTATGCAACCAGAATGATGTCTATGCTAATACTGCCAGGTTATCATGATGGTTTTCCTAACCGTTTAACCGGTATACTTTCCTTAAATCATGACAAATGATCGAGTCCATACCGATCATTTCATGTGCATTCAACGTGTACTCCATGTACTGTGTTCCACATGTATTACACGTACCTAAATCCATGTGTATTTCACTTGCAATACTTCACGAGTATTCGCTTGTCGATTCTAAATCATCTCAGGCGTATGTTCACTTGCTGATATTCTACAAGATTGTCGATGTCGCTCATAGCTTGGAGATGTTACTGAAGGTTGATGCTGCTGATGTTGGGAGACGCTACGAGATGCTGATGCTGATGCTGTTCACAACCTGGAGATCCTAAAAGACAAAGACAAAGGCGTCGGAGCAAAGCAATTGGACGAGAAGATGCTTCACCATCAGACAATTCCCATCAATCATTGTCCCAAATTCATAGTTACATGTCACACGTCGTTCGGCTGTCATTTCAGCCATATGAGTGCAAACCGGCACCAGCCGGCCACTCAGTTGAATAGTTACATGAATCACGGTCATGAGAATGGCCGTCATGGAACTGACAGACAGGACGATAGTAACCACTACCATGACAGAAAATATCTTAGAAATCGCAACCGAGGCTTTGGCCGCGGACGTGATCAGACATACAAAGGATCAGTAGTCCAACCGATCCGCCAAGTCTGGCATAATAGCCTAATATTGTAGTTCTATTGTTTTATGCCTCGAGACACATGTCAAGACATCAGTCAAGACACATGTCTTACGTATACTTTCTGAGGACACATGTCAAGACATCAGTCAAGACACATGTCCTACGTATACTTTCTGAGGACACATATCAAGACACCAGTTAAGACATATTTCATGCATATAGTTCCAAGAAACGAGTCAAGACACATGACTCACGTCCAACTATGGAACATTTCTAAGGAATTCAGGGTACCCTCCAAGGGTATATCTATGTTGTTGTGCCATGTATTAATCAGGCCACAAGAATTTCAATACCATTATCGGCGCATCAGTGAGAACTGTCACGTTGCCGATGTCACTTTCATTTCTTTCACCATAGTTCATATATTCATAACCATGAAGGACGCCTTTCGTATTCCCACGCATACGAAGGTTTTCCTTCAGCTTAATGATAAGATCCAAGCTGCTAACGCATTTCCTCGGACAGACACAAGATGAATTTTATCCTAATTATGTACTATGAACACCACACCATGCTATGATTCATAATTATGTACAGTAATGTTCAGGCTCCTGAATACATTCAGCTTGATTTTCCATCAGGAAAATCTGTACAAATTATCTATGCTTTTCAAGCACGTGCTTTGTTAGCCATAATTGCTAAAATTTTCTAGCTGTCAGTAACACACGACTACTAAGGTCCTTTTACGCATAACCAACGGATTATTCCAAAATTGTTCCTTACACTCCAGAAGAACCTTTACGGAGAAGGATGGTACCATGAGATTATGTGTCGACTACCGTCGACTTAAACAAATCACCATTCATGACAGTTATTCTCCTCCACATATTGACAACATGTCCAATCAACCGTATGGTGTTAATCACTTTTCCAAGATCGAACTCACGATCATGCTGCCAACAGTGACGAGTGAAAAAGCAGGACATGTCCATGACTGCTATTCGTACACGACTCGGTCATGTTAGATTTATGATTTTGAATTAGTCTCATCAATGCTCCAACCGCATTATGGACTTAATAATTGAGTTTCTATGAACTCCTAAACAAATTCATCAGCGTTTTCATTGAGGATAACCTGATTTCCTCTAAGCCTAGATAAGAACAGGAAGACCATATCTGCACTATGTTGCAAATTCTATGACAAGAGAAATTCTACCCTGGAATTTTTTTTTTTTCCGATATCAATTCTGTTTGATTACAGTGACACACTGAATCACATGGGTTTCAATGGTTAATCTTACCATGACTCAGCTTATGCGTAAAGGAGAGAACCCTACACTACATTAGGTGTTCTAGAAAATTATACGCTAGGAGAAGTCTAGATTCAGAGACTCAAAGTTTCGCAAACTCCTAGGTATCAAGTTCTACGAAGCAAGATACAGTTACGTTCATATCTAGGTACCTGACATACCAACAGGTTAAGATAGGACACCAACAAACTGGGATGTTTTCATCATATGAAATTGTGAATCGAAAAGGGACAAGATCTCCATGGATTTTAGTTACCAGATTTCAGCAAACTCAGAAGAAGCATGATGCTATATGGGTTATTGTCAACAGTTTGATCAAGTCTGCAGAATCCTTACATCCGTACGGATTTCAGAACCAACAGATTGAACGAACATGTTCCAGCCAAGGCTCATCCGATCACTTGGCAATCCCTCAGCTATCGGGTCAGACAAAGATTCGTAATTGTACTCCTAACTTACTTCACGTCTTCATTCTAATTCCACGACTTGCTTTCGCACTCACGTTCATGACACTATTCACGTTCATGATCGTATTTTGGCTTACGATTTTACGTTCATTTCTTTTCTCATTCTGGGAAGTTTGCAAGAACTTGTGAGACCAGACCCAAGTTTAGTATAACTCTCCATCATCAGATAGACGTTTCACGTCATATTCCACGTCTCACCTTGTAGCGTTTGGCGTTACCGCCATTATATTCTATGATCACGATATGTCTCACATGTCATGTTCATTCCACGTTCCTCATATCATGATCAAGATATGTTACACGTATCATGGATCATGATATGTTTACTCATACTACACTCGCCATATCTCCACGTAGCACGTTCAAAATTTTTCACGTATCACGTTCAAAATTTTTCACGTACTACGTTTCTTTATGTCTCGCGCATCGTTTCTAATTATCAGTTAAGTCAGATTGTCTTGCATCGTAACGTTTCAGTTACCCTTGCACGTTAACTCTTATTTTCCTCGATCGAATTTAGGGGATCTACCTTCTGTTGATAACCAAGAATTTCTTCGTATTCCAAGTCAAGGTCAGGAGGACCAAGATTTATCATTAGTGTCAGGATCTTCTGAAGGAACCGTTCTAAGAGGGAGGCCACTTGGAAACGGACAAGTTCATCCGAACTTCTTATCTATTTTTTTCTCTTATCGATTAGATATGTCCTTTCAGTCACGTCACGTTCCATGTCTTTTCAAGACAGGTCACGTTCCACGTTCCCTTCTACCATGTCACCTTCATTTCCGTTATTTTGCATACCTTTCCAGTTTGATTCGGGTATGTTTCGCTTCCAGTTACTTTATCTATAATTCGGGGACGAATTATTCTTTTTACGGGGGAAGAATTGTAAAACCCGCATGCTTTTACCATGAATAGTGACCTTAAGATCGTACGTCCTAGATTAAAACTTACCTTATTCAGTATTGATCACATTCATGTGCTATTAATCAAGTAAGTACATACGTGTATAACATGATAAGTATCGTTTACGTACGAACTCATGATAAGCAGTTAATAAGTATTTCACGGGAACATAATTAAATCATGATCACCATTAAAACACGAACTAAAATAATCACGTAAATACATATAATATAATTACGAGCATAAATAAATACGTTAAAGTACGGTAAATATTTAACGAGAACACACTAAACATGAACACCAATAAACACGAATAAACACGTAACAAATTAAAACACGTAAAACACGAACACGAGAGCACACTATAATATTTTAGACACGGAAAACATTTGGGCTACCCCTTGTGGGCCTCATATTCACGAATTAAGGAAGAGAAATGGGCCTAGCCCATCATTTTTACTAAACAAGGGGGTTAAGGGGAAAAAGTCTTTCATTTATCATATTTTATTAAAAACAACTAAAACCCTAATTTTGTTCTTCCTCCTCCTCCCTTGTTCTTGTGTGCCGCCACCTTCAAGACACCATAGGAGGGTGTTTGATGATCTTGGATAATAAAATCATTGCTAGAAATCGTGTTTGTTCATCCTCTATTGATCCACACATTCGGTATAACTTTTTAACCTTTCTTTTTAATCTTTTCTTTTGATTTGATTTAGTAAAATTAATTAAGAACATGATGTTTTTAAAACCTAATTAAAAACATAAAATAAACATGTATTTGATTAAGGGGTAAATTAAAAAGGGTGTTTATGGGTGTTTTAGTTTGGCCGCCGCCTAGCCCGTGCCCTAGGGGGTCACGGCTTGGTCATTAAGCCACCACCGAGACCATATGGTCCCGGTTTGGTGGTGTGGGTCCCACGGTAGCAAGGAACCAAGGGGAACCCCGATTTGGTTCGGGGTACGGTGTCGATTTCATGCCCGGTTCACGGTTCGTTGGTTAAAACACGATTTATGCTACATGTTAATTTTATGAATCATGAACTTAGGATATAAATTAATTAATAACATAATATATTAATTAAACAATGACTTAGGTTAATTTAATTATTAATTTAGCATGATATTAATTTAACCTAAGTATTTTTATGTTATGAGTTATAATTAATTAATTATTTTAAACCATGCTTATAATTAATTAATTTAGACATGACTTAGGTTATATTATTAATACATAATAATACACATTTTAACCTAAGTATTTTTATTCCATTTTAATTGAAACATGTTGTTATACTTTAATTAAAATGCTTAACCTATAGTTTAATTAAAATACATGAAATAATAATTAAACTATGCACTATATCATATGACTTAAGAAATAAGCATATAAACACTTAGACTTATATTTTTAGCTTATGTAACCAGCTTAATTCTAATTATGGAAACTTCTATTTATAGAAACTTAATTAAATAAGGCAACTAATCTAATCATGGAAACCTTCTATATATGGAAACTTATTTAATTAAGGCAGCTGATCTATTTTTGGAAACTTTCTATTTTTAGAAACTAATCTATTTTAAGCAGTAAATTCTATTTTTGGAAACTTTCTATTTTTGGAAACTTTCTATTTTTGGAAACTTTCTATTTTTGGAAACTTTCTATTTTTTGAAACTTTCTATTTTTGGTAACTTTCTATTTTTTGGAAACTTTCTATTTTTGGAAACTTTCTATTTTTGGAAACTTTCTATTTTTGGAAACCTGCTATTTTTGGAAAGTTACTTATTATTACACAGTAAGTATAATAATACATGAAATACCAGTAATACTTAATCAGATTAATCAGAATACAAGATAAACACAGTTTGAGGCTTTAAACAGTAAACCATGACTTAAAACATATAAAGTAAGCTAAGATAAGACACAAAACCCAGTACGTAATCAGTGATTCGATACTTATACACGTGTGTATTCATGTAGCATTAGTGATCCAGAAGTAGGAGTCTTTCTTCCGTTCATTCACTGGACTTGAGGTACGGATTCCCGTCCTTTCAGTATGGACATTCTTTCCTTATTAGGATTTCCCCGTATGCAGCCAACTGATTTCCCAGTATTTGTTTTATTGTTTTTGAATTGCTTATGTTTAATTAGCATAACCTATAGCCATATACAAGCATGACCAGTTTCACCTAGTTATGGAGGTACCATAACCATAACATTGGAGGCACCAATGTTATGACTTCCCCACGGCGGAGTGATTGCTCGTGGCGTCCCTTTCAGTTTTGGCCATATTATTATATCATGTGGGGCGTATGGGTGCATCCTAGTTACATGTTTCAGTCAGGATTTCATGGTGAATGTGGTGTGTGCCTTGCATCATTCACAAGGAGCTGATCCCTCCTACCCAGAAACCAGTGTATTAAATTAGAGGCAGCCCCTCTAATTTGCATGATGAGGTCACCCCTCTAAGTATTCATGCACGTGACCTTTTCATGACCTATATTGGCTAAATGGTAAATCAGTTAAACAGTTTTTACAAGATAAACATAAGGCTTTTCAAACTATAAAACCAGTTTTGCTAAGCTATACCAGGTTTTCCAGGACTTATACATTTCTGCTGCTATTAAGTCTTTATCATGTTTTGTCATTCATACTATGTCTATATCCGTGCACTGAGTGTTTTGCTCAGCCGTTACTTTCCTTTCCATGTCCCAAAACGGCAGGTACCCAAGACTCGAGCATTTGGAGGACATGCATACGATGGAAGCTGCCATAGACTTCTTCTCCTGTTTCCTTCATATATTTATGCTTGTTTAGTCTTTCTTTCAGTTCATTTACTTTGTTATGTTTTGGGCTTATGTTTGGGAACCGATGTTTGATTCCGGTTTTCCCTATGGTCATGTATGTTTTACTACATATTACCTTGCATGCTTTGATGACACGCCATAATTACGCGTGACATTCCATTTATCAAAATGGGGTGTTACAACCACCATCGACCACCACCATTGTCGCTACCACCACCCTCTTAACGCTACCACCACTCTTCGACACCACCACTCTCCGACGCCACCACTCTTCGACGCCATCACCACCACTGACCACCACCATTTTCTCCACCACCACACTCCTTACGCCACCACCACTCTCCGACACCACCATTCTCCGACGTCACTGTAACACCCCCATGATGGTCAAATGCAGCGGAATAGTACTTGGGGTGTTACTTGGGTGGATCGATAGCACACAGTATATAGAACAATGATCAGAATAGTCATTTAAAACATATTACATGAATTAATTGTACACACTTAGTATCTTGTCTGAAAAACCACATTTATTATAAAACTGAAGTAAATATCCCAGCCTGATGGTAAACATGATGCTTCCTATAATGCTAGAATCCAGTGCACGAACCTGTTTATTTTCCTGAGAAAACATATATAGTAAAATGTGGGGGTCAACACGAGGTTGGTGAATTCACAGGTTTAATTAAATAAGTAAGTTACTGATATGCCAGACACCACGGTCATAGTAGGACAATCACAGCCCAATCCTATAGTAGTTTCTACTGCCCTGTAATAGAAGCTAGACATGATGCTCAGTACGCCCATTTGGGTCTATCCTGATGATGCTTCCCTCAGTCCGACAATGAAATAAACATGTTGCTTGGCCTAAGCGTTTCGTGATAGCAAGTCACGCAGGCCGGGTGTTGTCATTACCCGAATAGATCTATTCATACATTTCGCGCTACACCAGGGGACGTTTGGTACGGTGGAATCACGGTGAATGGAAATGCAGTGAATAATGGAATGGCAATGATAGAGAATGACCATATATAAAAGAGTTGATTCCGTTGTTTGGCAATAGTAGAGAATCGAGTGTAAGAATCGATTAGAGAATGCATTCCTTTGTTTGGTACAATAGAGAATGAAAAATTATTTTCATTTTAAAGTTGATTATTTTTCTTCTTTAATATTACGAGGTCATAATGCACCATATTATACTAAACTAACACATTTTGACATCGAGATACAGCGTACGAAGTCATACTACGAGGTCATAGGTGTCATTGACATTTGAAATTGATATAAGGCATATTCATATATATGTTTACCAAATCTACTTATAAAGTATGTAATCAAATATATTTTTGCAAAAAGCTAAAGACAACGAAAAGTGACTTGTAGTAATATTAGACATAAAAAAATCCTTGCATACCACCACTTGAATTAATGACAGATAAGACCATTTAACTTATAGAACTACTAACTTGCGGATCATGTACACTAATAAACTCATAACATTTGTAGGTCATGTTGTACTAAAACTTTCAAATTACTAAACTTATACAAGTAATGCCACTGTACAAATAAATATATGTAATGCCACCTGTGGATTGTACCTTTATATACCTTGAAAAGTATACAGATAGGTTCAATAGAAACATGGCTAGTAGCTTTTTAGATAGCGAACACAGCAACTGTTAAGCCGGTCAATAATTAATACGTAATATACTGATTGCTGCAGTTTCGGTTTGCAGTAGCTTATGAGCCATTAAGAAACTGAGAACGTAAAATCAGGAGGTTGTGAAAAGTGGAAGAACGTTTTGTGCTTGAAACGCTGCCTACAGTTCAACTGTAAAACCCAAAAATTTGGCTTTTATTTTATTTTAATTAATAAATTATTTGATATTAAAACTTATACTATAATTTTAGATAGTATTATAGTACCCTAAATAATAATGTATAGCCATAATAATAATGTATAGCCATATTAGTAGTATTTTCAATAAATATTTTAATGATACAATTAAACAACTAATCATAGTATGTGATGTTCACCAATTCATTTGTAGACTTAAAATTGTGAAAATTGTAGTTTGGACTAGTCAATTTTGTCAAGCTCGGATGGACTTTTCTAAAATAAAACGCTTAAAATAAACCGAGAGTTTATATTTGGAGAATTAAAATTAATGATGGCTCGATATGATATCCGTATTTGACAAGAAAATAGCTGATATGCATGCCATTTTAATATTTATCCTTAGCCCATATCTCCTATAATATATCCATTTGTTACGCCATGACTTTGGGAAAGAGTTTCATATACTATCATCCTCCGTATATCTTTTCTTAACCTCCTAAGTCATACCACGGTCATCAAAGGAACACTAAACGTATTTCTTGTTGTGGATGAATCGAAGATCGACGATAGCTTGGAGGTTGTCTCTAATCACTGTGGTACATACTAAACGCATTTAGTGTATGTTCGGGTCAGAGTATGGGTTTGGTTCGGTCGCAGACTGATCGGCTTATATGTGTTGGTTCACTGGTGCCTTATTGCTCGTGGTAAGGCTGACTTTTGGCTTCATTCATGAGTGGTTCGAATTCGGGTATGTTCGTGTTTAAGACGGTGTTTTAGTTCGTTAGCTTGTGGGGTTATGTTTCAGTCGTATTTCGTTGTGTCTTGATTCGTTTTTGTGTGCTACATGTTCTCGTTAGTTCAGGTAAATTTTAAATCATTTTATATACTTGTAAAATAATCATCTGCATCAACATGTTATTAAGTTTATGCTAAAGTCATATATGACAAACCAAGTGATCAAATTTATACGTAAGTAAATTCATTTTAAATTAAGTACTTAAAATGAAGTGAATATCTTTTGTAAACTCGAAAAACGAAGGAAAATATAAAAACGAGTTGCGGGTATAGCTTTGTATGTCAAGAAAGGATGGCATGATCATGGTTGATCTTTGGGGTTTGTAAACTTTTAGTCCCTGTATTTTAAAAGATGTTACAACTAAAATCACTTCCTTATATCTCATTTAATTATTTGCCATGGTTTTAAAAACTATTTTAGACCATACGTTTTCTAATTTGAGGTTACTAAACTGTCGTAATAAATGGTCATTTATTTTCATGAGTAGTCAAATGTCATAAAGAGTGGATTTAACTTATTTGAAAGAAAATAATCAAATAATTTAACTATTGATTTGAAGATTGTAATTTAGTTGTTATTAATTAGTAACTATGAATTATGTAGATCATTTGATGGAAAAAAATAAGTTTGGACTTTGTTTAGGCGTCGAAATTGGTTAAGGTACGGATATTATTATCTCTCATCTATTATTTGTCTCTTTCGTTTATTCGAGTGATTGTACGGATTTCCGTCCTTTCGGTAAGGACTTCCTTTCTATGCATGATTAGGAATCCCCGTCTGCAGCCAAATGTTTTCCCCAGTACATGTGATAAATTATCAGAAATTATTTAAATAACTAAGATATTGTCTGAGCATTGTATACAAGCATGACCAGTTTATGTACTAGTTACGGAGGTACCGTAACCATGGCACTAGAGGCACCGGTCTCGTGACTCACATGCATGAGAGTGATATCCTGCATCGTCCCACTCAGCTCAGTTTGGCCATTTTATCAGGATTTAAGTGGGGCGTATGGATGCATCCTAGGCTTATCAGTTTACAGTTATCAGGGTGAATGTGGTGTCTGCTCTACATCCTTCACATTGGAGCTGATCCCTCCACCCAGCACAGTATTTAGAGGTCACCCCTCTACAGTTATTTAGAGGTCACCCCTCTACAGCATGACGAGGTCACCCCTCCAGTTATTCATGCACCGTTGTTACAGCACATGACCTATATAAGCTCTGGCAATTAAAATATAGTAAATGCATGTTTTCAGATTTAACAGATAACAGTTCAGCTTATTTATAAATCAGACTTTACAGATTTTACACAGATTTCCGCTGCAACTTTACTTATCAGTCTTACAGCTCCAGTATTTTATCATCTGTTTCATTTCAGTAATTCCTTATCATGCTTTATATCCGTTCACTGAGCGTTATGCTCAGCCGTAGTTCTTTCATGTTCTAACGGCAGGTACACCAGGACACTCTTAGGATTCTGAGAGCATGTGCATTTGGATGGAAGCTATCCAGACTTCTTACTTTATGCATTTCTTACATTATTCTGCTTATTTGGACATTGTTTAGTCCTTTCCTTTTAGGTTGGATTACCGATGTTTGATTCCGGTATTTCCGTTATGGTCATTAAATGTTTTAGGACATTTACCTTATGCTTTGATGACACGCCATAAATATACGTAACGGTCCACTTATCCAAGTGGGGTGTTACAATTATGGTATCAGAGCCAGGTTCGACCTGTAGGCTCTAAAAACTCGACCTGTGACTAGTGGGTAGTCACTAGGAACTTCCCAGATTTTGGCGTTGTTATCTTTCATGTTTCTCATGCATTTATCAGTCAGTTTTCTTAAAATTTTGACTAAGTAAAAGGTTGGTACATGACTGGCCATATTAGTGCTTTTCTGCGAATTTTGTTTTGGTGAACCGACCCATAGGCGTTCACCCTTGCCCGTTCAGATTTTGTATTGGTGAACCGACCCATAGGCGTTTACCCTTACTCATGACAGATTCATGTTTTCAGTCAAATATTACTTGGTGAACCGGCCATAAACGTTCACCATTGTTCAGGTCAAATTTCATGTTTTCAGATGATAGTTATTTTGTGAACCGACCCAAAAGCGTTCACCTTTGTTCATATCATAATGTTTCATTTAAGTTGACTAGTATGGATTATATAACAGTTATACACATTTAGTCCCATGTTATAAATTCCTTTACATGACAGTTCTCATAAGATTTTGACAAGTGTGGATCGAACCAGACTCACCCATACTTACTCACATGCTTTCTCTTGTAAATTCTGTGGATTAAACCATTGCCATCCACACCAATTGATGTTAAACCTCGGTTGATTATCCGTGTATGTTCTTTGTATCAGTCAAGTTTTATACTCTCACGTGGATGTCGTTTCCATGCTGATTAAGTTTCATGTCTCCTTACGAGGATTATGTTTTCAGCAAAGTAATGATGTTTTCATGCGAAGATACAGAAGAATATCAGCAAAACTTTGTTTTATGATAAATCATGTTTGGTCTTCATCAGTCATGTCTTCATGCTGACCATTGTTGAAATTCCGTTTAATCATATTCGTGAACCTCTATACAACCAGCATTAAGTCTACGTAGGAATTACCAGGCTATCATGTTACTCTTTTCAGTTCAGTTACTACCGTTTAAATCAATTTATTTCTTTGATCATGTCAGACAATTGACACCAGTATCGATCATCCCATAAAATTTCCACTAGTGCCATGTACAGTATTCCATATGTACCTCATGTTCAGTGTCTCAGTTATACTTCATGCACAACATTTCATGTTTACTCCACGTACAGTGTCTCAGATATGCTCCATGTGCAGTATTCATTTTGTACTTCATGTACAGTAGTCTAGGTGTATTCTAGGTACCCTACTCCGTGGATATTGCTAATCGATCCTCAATCATCTCAGGCGTGTCCACTTGTCGATATTCTACCAGATGCTGATGCTGCTCGTGAGTTGAAGATTTTACTGATACTGATGCTGCTAACACTTTGAAGACCTCACAAATGCTGATGCTGCTGATACTCTGGAGATTTCTCAAGATACTGATGCTTATACTATGAAGACTCTGTAGAATAAGGACAAATACTGTAAATTTGAAATTTCTGACAAGAATAAATTTCAACCATCAAACACTACTATTCCATTCTATACTTTTACCTTCTCAGCTAGATGACACACTTCACTCAGCTAACCTTTCATGCAGAAGAGTGGGAACCGGAACCCAGCCGGCCAATCAGCAGATAGTTACATGAATCACGATCATGATAATGACCGTCATTAATTGACAGACAAAGCAGTAGTGACAACCACCGTGCTTATAGTTAATCAGTGAGTAACCATCAGAACTCTGGTACGAACGTGACCAGAAATACAGAGGTCATCAGTCTAACCGATCCGCCAACCCTAGCAGTTACCAGAAATTCTTAACCTTAGTCAGACTCACCCATTAAAATACATGTCTAGACAACAGTCAAGACACAGGTCTCAAGTATCATTCAGAAAACACATGTCAGGACACCAGTCATGGTACACGTCATGCGAATATCTTCTCAAAGTACGAATCAGAACTCATAACTCCATATGTTTTCTAAATCAGGCCCTCGGAAATTCAGGGTACCCTCCAAGGGATACCCGTTCTGTTATGCCACGCAAAAATCAGACCATTACAATTCAATTACCACCACCGGAGTATTATTCAGGTTAGAAACGCAGTGTTCATTCTTTGAGGTTATAGACGAACACATTCAGTTAAAAATCGCCATGTTTACTTCAAGTATTCATATGTCAGCTTTATCTTAAATCAGGTATTACCTACCTTCCAGCCAGAAGGACTCCACAGTACCACCCATATTTATTAAGGTTTTGCTTTCTTTCAGTTAATGACGAGATCCGTCTTACTAAATCCCAAATATAGTCATTGTATTTTCTGCCAGAAAATTGTGCAAGTTGTTATACTGTACAGGAAGTTATTTATTATTCTAAGCTACGAATACTTTTCAGCTACCGGTTATAAAGTCACTTCTGAAATTTCTTAAATTCATGACCAACAGATTTTTCCAGATTTCCCAGACGTGATTTCAGAAAGTTTTCAGAAATTCCTTTCTAACCACGAGACAAAATTGTACATTGAGCTTGTCTCAAGAACAGAACCTGTTTTCAAAACTTCTTGCTGCAGGGCTGCAGCTAAGTTAAAAGAGTTGCAACATTGGCTGCAAGAATTACCGAAATGAGGCCTTATTCGCCCTAGGGCACCATCAGGAGATGCACCGTTTCTGTCTATCAGGAAGAAGGCCGGTAGCATGAGATCATGTATCGACCACCAAAATTTTTACAAGATCGCCATTCTTAATCGATGTTCATTCCACGTATAGAAGATTTCCTGGTCTGCTACGATGTCTTAAATATTTTTCCAGAACAATTCACAACCAGGTCACCATCAGTGGTGAGAGAAAGAACATGATATTTTCCAGACTGCTGTTGCACACGTTATAGTCTCCCTAAAAGTTTTGAATTTTACTTCTAAGCTCCCTAATGCTCCAGCTATAGTATGAAATTTATGAATAATTTTTTCATGACTTCTAATACAAGATCGTCAGTATGTTCTTTGATAACATCCTGATCTCCTAAATTCTGGAGAATAACATGGGAATCATCTTTTCACGATCCTATAGATTTTCTGATATGAGGAAATTATATAAGCAGCTCTCTATATGTATATCCCAGATAAAGAGTGTGGCATTTCTGAGCCACCCTATTTCAGCAGAATGAAATTTCAGACAATCCTGCGAAGGTGAAGGCCATCACCTGATGGTCCCGACCGACGCCTGTGAACGAAGTACCAAATTTTCTAGAACTAAATTGACTGCTACCGTAGAAATTGCTGACAGTTTTCCCTAAAAAAATTCCTGTGACTATGCAACAAGATTTCCACCAGAATGTCCCATAATCCCAACAAAATTTTGATAGTAGCGGTATAACGCAATGATGTAGCTATGTTCATATCTAGATGCATGACATATCGCAGGTTCAAGATAGAACACCGTCATGCTGGTAAGTTACTACAAATCCTAGAAATTCTGAACAGAAATGAGACAAGATTTCATGAAAATTGATATCAGTTACCGCAGACTCAGAAAAAGTATGATACTATTTAAGTCATCGTCGACCCTGTAATCAGCCTACGCGTTTTCTTTCATCCGAAAGGAGTACGAAGTAGCGGATCTGCAGAATATTTAGCAGTAAATCATACGATTTCACGACATTCCATCAATAATCATGTCAGATAGAAATTCGCGTTCGCGAATTTTACCCACGTTCATTTTCACGATTACGTGTACGTTACGTCTCTCATGCACACTATGATGTTGTTTCAGTCCATGTTTTGTGCTATCTCATGATTTAAGTTTACGCTCGTGTTCATGACTTTATTCACATTCGGGTTCATGTTCCATCTGACGATACACGTTTCCCAACTTGTTAATGTGCATGGTCACAGAAAACTTATGAAACCGGACTCAAGTTTAGCACAACTTTTTCATATTCAGGCAAACGTTTCATGTCTCAGGCCGTATCGTTTGGCATTATTTCCTCAGTCAGCATACATCCATGATATATTCTAGTACCACATTCATAGTATGTTTCGCGTATCACATTCATGATATAAATCATGCTGAGCATTCCTCATATAATTGTGAACCACGTTCATAATTGCTCACGTAGCACGTTCACAATTGTTCACGTAATTTCGTTCCTATATATTCTCAACAGCTTACTTATAGAGTTAAACATTATCTTTTCAGGATAATCGTACGTACCGTTTCATGCATCCTACATGCTATAGCTTATTTATTCTATCATATTCAAAAAAAGCCATCTTAAATATGGAACCAAAAACTATTCAGCATCATCAGGAAAGGGACATCAGGACCAAGATTTTCATTGTGTCTAGATCTTTGAAGAAATCGTTTCGAGCGAGAAGCCACCGAAACGGAGGAGCCCATCCAGACCTCTCATCCCTTTTCCTTCAATAAATCCAGTTCAGTTATTTTAGTCATGTCACGTTCCATGTCACGTTACATATTCACTTCAGTTATGTCATGTTTATACCTTCAGCAGTATTATGTCTTAATTAGTAGACGGACTATCCTTTCAGCTTACATGTCGTTTCAGCTTAGATGCCCTTCAGTTCTCATAATTGCAGCAACTTATTACCTTTATTCGAGGACGAATTTTCTTTTTAGAGGGGAAGAATTGTAAAACCCAGTATAGTCGTATCCTTAATTCGAGGACGAATTATTTTTTTTAGAGAAGAAGAGTTGTAAAACCCAAAAATTTGGCTTTTATTTTATTTTAATTAATAAAGTTTTGAAATTAAAACTTATACTATAACTTTAGATAGTATTATAGTACCCTAAATAATAATGTATAGCCATAATAATAATGTATAGCCATATCAGTCGTATTTTCAATAAATATTTTAATGATACAATTAAACAACTAATCATAGTATGTGATGTTCACCAATTCATTTGTAGACTTAAAATTGTGAAAATTGTAGTTTGGACTAGTCAATTTGTCAAGCTCGGTTAGACTTTTCGAAAATAAAACGCTTAAAATAAACCGAGAGTTTATATTTGGAGAATTAAAATTAATGATGGCTCGATATGATATGCGTATTTGACAAGAAAATAGCTGATATGCATGCCATTTTAATATTTATCCTTAGCCCATCTCTCCTATAATATATCCGTTTGTTACGCCATGACATTGGGAAAGAGTTTCATATACTATCATCCTCCGTATATCTTTTCTTAACCTCCTAAGTCATACCACGGTCATCAAAGGAACACTAAACGTATTTCTTGTTGTGGATAAATCGAAGATCGAAGATAGCTTGGAGGTTGTCTCTAATCACTGTGGTACATACTAAACGCATTTAGTGTATGTTCGGGTCAGAGTATAGGTTTGGTTCGGTCGCAGACTGATCGGCTTATATGTGTTGGTTCACTGGTGCTTTATTGCTCGTAGTAGGGCTGATTTTTGGATTCATTCATGAGTGGTTCGAATTCGGGTATGTTCGTGTTTAAGACGATGTTTTAGTTCGTTAGCTTGTGGGGTTATGTTTCAGTCATATTTCGTTGTGTCTTGATTCGTTTTTGTGTGCTACATGTTCTCGTTAGTTCAGGTAAATTTTAAATCATTTTATATACTTGTAAAATAATCATCTGCATCAACATGTTATTAAGTTTATGCTAAAGTCATATATGACAAACCAAGTGATCAAATTTATACGTAAGTAAATTCATTTTAAATTGAGTACTAAAAATGAAGTGAATATCTTTTGTAAACTCGAAAAAACGAAGGAAAACATAAAAACGATTTGCGGGTTTAGCTTTGTATGTCAAGAAAGGATGGCATGATCATGGTTGATCTTTGGGTTTGTAAACTTTTAGTCCCTGTATTTTAAAAGATGTTACAACTAAAATCACTTCCTTATATCTCATTTAATTATTTGCCATGGTTTTAAAAACTATTTTAGACCATACGTTTTCTAATTTGAGGTTACTAAACTGTCGTAATAAATGGTCATTTATTTTCATGAGTAGTCAAATGTCATAAAGAGTGGATTTAACTTATTTGAAAGAAAATGATCAAATAATTTAACTATTGATTTGAAGATTGTAATTTAGTTGTTATTAATTAGTAACTATGAATTATGTAGATCATTTGATGGGAAAAAATAAGTTTGGACTTTGTTTAGGCGTCGAAATTGGTTAAGGTACGGATATTCTTATCTCTCATCTATTATTTGTCTCTTTCGTTTATTCGAGTGATTGTACGGATTTCCGTCCTTTCGGTAAGGACTTCCTTTCTATGCATGATTAGGAATCCCCGTCTGCAGCCAAATGTTTTCCCCAGTACATGTGATAAATTATCAGAAATTATTTAAACAACTAAGATATTGTCTGAGCATTGTATACAAGCATGACCAGTTTATGTACTAGTTACGGAGGGTAAATGTGGTGTCTGCTCTACATCCTTCACATTAGAGCTGATCCCTCCACCCAGCACAGTATTTAGAGGTCACCCCTCTATAGTTATTTAGAGGTCACCCCTCTACAGCATGACGAGGTCACCCCTCCAGTTATTCATGCACCGTTGTTACAGCACCTGACCTATATAAGCTCTGGCAATTAAAATACAGTAAATGCATGTTTTCAGATTTAACAGATAACAGTTCAGCTTATTTATTTATAAATCAGACTTTACAGATTTTACATAGATTTCCGCTGCAACTTTACTTATCAGTCTTACAGCTCCAGTATTTTATCATCTGTTTCATTTCAGTAATTCCTTATCATGCTTTATATCCGTTCACTGAGCATTATGCTCAGCCGTAGTTCTTTCATGTTCTAACGGCAGGTACACCAGGACACTCTTAGGATTCTGAGAGCATGTGCATTTGGATGGAAGCTATCCAGACTTCTTACTTTATGCATTTCTTACATTATTCTGCTTATTTGGACATTGTTTAGTCCTTTCCTTCAGTATTTACTTTTCATGTTTTGAGCTTAGGTTGGATTACCGATGTTTGATTCCGGTATTTCTGTTATGGTCATTAAATGTTTTAGGACATTTACCTTATGCTTTGATGACACGCCATAAATACACGTAACGGTTCACTTATCCAAGTGGGGTGTTACATCAACGCTGGATGCCTGTGACAGTACATTATTACAGTCCAATTGTTAGAATCCGAACCAGATATTGTATTTGTAGATATATGATGCAGACATGTCAAGTTTAGTATAAAAAGGCGGTAAATAGGATTATCAGCCAAAATTAGACCTCGTCCGTACCGAATTCAGATAATTAACTATATGTTTATGTGTTTCTATGACATAACTTTCTATGAACCACATATATAGTTGAGGGAGTATGGCTCTTCTTGGCATATGTGAACCACATATGGTATACAGATAAGTTCAATAGAAACATGGATAGTAGCTTTTTATATAGCGATTTGACACACCAAGATCGAAACATATAGTTAATTATCTGAATTCGGTACGAACGAGGTCTAATTTTAATTATCTGAGTTCATGTAGACTCTGAACTTGCAGACTGCTCAAATTAATCCATTATATCTGTAAACTTGCAGACTACTCAATTTAATCCACCATATCCGTAAACTTGCAGACTAGTGATCTTGTAGGTGATGTAGTTTAACCGCAGATAAACCACATAACTTGCAGACTACTAAAATTTGCAGCTGATGTAGTCTAAGAGGACAAAAACCATGTACTAACCTGAGATACTTTCTGCTAATCTTGTAGGACTTTACAGTCCCAAAGAAAAATAACAGGTAATGGAACATAAATTTTTCATAAAATAAAGGCACGCGAGTTAACGTGAGCCCCAAAGAAAAATAATCCACTATATATGTAAACTTGCAGACTACTCAATTTAATCCACCATATCCGTAAAACTTGCAGCTGATGTAGTCTAAGAGCACAAAAACCACTTACTGACCTGATATACTTTCTGCTAATCTAGTAGGACTTTACAACCACAAAGCAAAATAACAGGTAATGGAACATAATTTTTTCATAAAATAAAGTCACACGAGTTAACGTGAACCAGTTAATTCAATAACACCAAATTCATGAAAAAGCGTAACCAAAATAAAATCTTAAACATCAAAATCATTGTACCATGAACCACACGTAAAGACGTTTGTGGAATTATTTGCAAGTAATTTAAAAGCAAATCAATTCAAGTGTAGCGAGTATCAGCTAATTCAAAGTACCATCTTCAAGCATCTGAATGTAGATGACTTTATCTTCTTCTGAACCTCGTAGAAAAATGCGGGCCTTACTTGCATCACGACCAATGACGTGCATCCCTCTAATACGCTCATGTGCGATGAGGCCAGGTAAATTTTGTATAACCGTGATAACTTCATCTAACTTATCAACCACATTGTTCTGATTAGCACTTGCCATAATCTTTTCTCCTAACCCACCAATAGATTGTTCCATTTTCTTGGTTAAGTCTTTAGAACAATCCTTGAAAGTCTCGATGAACTCGATACTCTTGCTCTTTTTACGTTTATTTGACCCAGTAGCCACAAGACTCTCTATGTCAACATCAATGGGTGACACAGGTGCGTCTTGTACAACATCATCATCTCCAAGATCAATAGCTCGAGAGCCCGTAGCTCTGTCCTTGCCAAAAATGGTACAAAGCTTCTCGTAGAATGATAATGGCTTGCCTTTAAAATTTGCTGCACCTTTATGAGTCTGAAATTTATTAACAGGTTACATAAGTATGCTGAATTAGATCATGATAATCTTAATGAGACACAGAAAAATTACCTTGCAGTAATTAGTCCAAACTTTATCTTCTGCATCAACACAACAAGTCTCAGAATCCCACTTGAAGCTGAAACCACTCGTATCAATTCCAAGTAGCATGTCATGCACAATGCTAAAATTTGACTTTAGTGTCTTGAGTCTTGACTTGATATGCGGCTCCGCTTTCAATCCTGAGTTTGGAAGACTTACATCCAATAATTGTTGCACTGCCTTAAAATATCCAGGTTTGAATCCGTTATCAGCACCTGAATACTTACCGGTCACGTGCAACTCCATCAGTGCATCAATCAACTTTTCATCTTCAGTTGTTGTCCACTGTCTTTTGTTCTTACCCGGACCTTTAGGAACACTTGATTCTGCCATGCCTAATATCATCGTATACATTGAATATTACCTCATATTGAAATACAAGGAAAAATGCAGACATATAAAAATGGTGCACTATTGGATACATGTAACGACATATTACAATATTGCAGACATATAAAAAAATCACCACATAATGCACATTTCGTCTCTAAAAATTCCGACTTATAAAAATTCACTTCACATTGTAATATTCCACCTCAGAAAACAAAAACAAAAAGATGAATAAGTTACTAGTGAACCAAGAACAGACATTCGTTGTCTCATACTACAGACATATAAATATCAAGCTAAGTGAACACATCTTGCATTCTCGTCAATAAACATTTCATTGGCAAGATTATCTCTACACTCACTCCATCCTTGTGATGCCTCCACGGTATTAATAACATTATCATGATCATTTGCAGGTTGTGTATGATTGTTTGCTACATCATTATCAATTGGTTCCTCACTCATTGTTGCACGAATGAAATTATACATCAAACAACAAGCAATTATAATCCGTGACATGGAATCTAGAGGATGGTATGACACATCACGTAAAATAGCCCATCTAGCCTTAATCAAGCCAAAACATCTCTCAATATAATTCCTTGCTGATGAGTGTCGCATGTTATATAATTCTTTATGGGTTGTAGGGGGCGATTCCAATCATTAAGATGGTAACGTTGACCATGGTAAGGACTTAAAAACCCTTCACCGTTCATATACCCAACATCATAGAGGTAGTATGTGCCTATTGGTTAGAAATAATTAGCTATTAGCTATCTGGTACATACTTTAGATAATTATCATATATACATGTTTGATATGTAACATACCCTGTGTTACTTTAAGACCATTTGGCCTGCTAATTGCATCTCGAAGTACTCGACTATCGGCTGCAGAACCCTCCCATCCCGCCAACACGTAAATGAACTCAAGGTCTCTTGTACAAACACCAAGAACATTGGTACATATCTCACCTTTTTGGGTGCGATATGGTTTTCGATCACTAGAAGGGACTCTAACTTTAATATAAGTTCCATCTAATGCTCCTAAACAACCCTTCACATATAAAATATAGTGTTAACTCGTCAATAAAATCCATATTTCTTATGAAACAAAGGTATAGTTTACTAACCTTAAACCATTTCCACCTCTCATCTAACTCATTATCCGGCACTGGCACGGGTGTTTTGTAAAACTCTTTATATAGTCGACATACTGCATTCAAGACTAACTTGAAATAACGACTGATTGTTTCGCCCGACCTTTGGAACCTATTAACTATTATACGATTTTTTTTCATTATGTGCAAGTGTGTGCAAGAATATAGCCACATGTTCATCGACTTGCATGTGTTTAGTACAACTTAACCCTCCTCTGGTTTCAAGAATCTCACATAATGTTGTAAACGCGTATCTATTCATCCTTACATTTACCACACTTATAGTATCACTTTCATAAACCATCCTTCTCATATTTTGACATCTATTATACTAACTAGTAAAATATTTTTTCCGCAATGTTCTAGACTCAATAATACGATTCATTGCAACACCACATAGCATAAACCAACGTATCACAAAGACCATCGTATGAGTTGCTCCTAATGTCGCCGTCATTGTCGCTTTTCTAGTTTTGATTCTTCGTTGGGACAAAGATGTTATCGGCATCTACAAAGTATATTACTTTAGAATATGCAACAATGCATTTTGAGACTAAATAACATGTATTGATAATAATAACTATGTTGCTAACTGATATGAGCAAAAACTCATATCAATTTATCAACAAATCACCCTAAAACATAAGAAAAATACCTAAACTTTGTGCTATAAAGCGGAATTATGTAGTATGTTTTGTGTTGTGTGCAAATAGGTAAGAAGGATGCAATTTCAAGCAAACAAAGGAAATCAATCTTAATTGGATGAAAAAGACAAAGAAGGATCAAAAGTGACAAGACTTTGAAGACAAAGGACCTATCTTGACGATCTGCCAAAGATGAAGGACCAAAAGTGTAAATATGACAAAGTCAAGATTAAAGTCAAATCTGGTCAACTCTCAAGTCAACCAAGTCAAAGGAGATTTTTGATCAAGTTCGCAAGTGGAAGGACTTAAATTGCCAAAAGAATGAAGTTACTAGCTCAAAATTACATTCTGCCAAGTCAAGGGACTATTTCTGCCATTTTTGGAAAGCCATGTTGAGCTTAATCCGTGTGAACTAATATCAGCCAATGGGAAGTGAGGAATCAAGTGACAAGGATCACCAAATCAGCTCATTTAATACCCACTATCAGCCGCCAACAATTAATACCAAATCTGAACAGTGCAGCGCACTACTTCAGTTCTCCACCAATCATAACTTGCCATGCAATAAACAGATTTATCCACTTTGGATAATGATCTGTGTGCTTCTCCTTTATCCAATGACAATGTGACACGTGTTATCTTCTTCAACGGAAATTTCCAGGATCGAGTTTGAGCTAGAGGCAATTTCAGAAGATGATGTAAACATCAAAAGTGATCGTTTTCAAGAGACGAATACAATGGTCACAGTCAATTAACATGAAATCATCCCAATCAAAAAACCCCAAACTTGTTCTTCACCTGCAAAAATTCAATTGAGCAGAATGTTACACGTGGAAACTTCTGATTGGTTCTAACACGTCACCAAGCCCAACCACTTCACATCTGCAATCTATAAATACCTTAGATTAGCTCTCATTTCTTGTGTTGTAGAAAAGTGTGAAATCACACACACTTTTAGTTTTTCTCTCATCTCAGCTTAGTTGTAGCTTAACAACTCAAGAGTCTGACAAACTCTTGAGTCTGTTAGTAGTTGTAACAAACTTACCATCCTTGTAACTACTTTTTCAATCCAATCAATAAAAATACATTTCATTCTTCTTCATCACTGTTCATACTTGCACCATTGTTATCCTGTTGCTGTTATTAGTTAGTTATGATCACCACTTGATCATAATTGGCTAGTTGTGAAGATTGTAGCTGATGTACCTGTTCTTTTCATCCAAGTCCAAGTCTTAGCAGATTTTGAAGTTTTCAGTCCATTAATGGAGATTTGGTGATTGGTAGTTGCTGAATTATAGCTGTTTAGTGTGTTCTAGTGCTAAGGTGGTGGTTAGCACTAGCTTAGAAAGCTCAACGCTTCTCTACTCCCCAATGGAGGCTTAAGCTAAAAGGTATTATTTTCTGAGTTTCTAGTTCCACTCAAGTGTTGAATGCATGCTTCATTCCTAGTTAAATCTTGTTTGAATGCATGATAAAATGTGTTCTAGCTTGTTATTGATCTGATTTTAGTGTTTGAGTAGTTAACTTGTAGCTTAAATCTTGCTTATAGCCTTAGAACTTGTCCTGTTTTTCAGCCTTTATCAGTCCTTTTAGCTTTGTAAGTCATTTTGAGTTCTTGTTGTTTTAACTGTTTGTAACTAGTTCTAATACACTTCATATTAGCTATAGAACTTAGTGTGATATCACTCTTCATTCAGTCTAATCATTTGCTTTAAAGTCATTCATAAAAGTTTGGAAAATATCAGATAAGTAGTGTTTGGTAAAAGCTTGTAATTGATTTTCAAGTGTTAGTTCTTGGTAAACTTTGGTCCATTTCAAGTCACTAGGTCATTACAACAAGTTTTCAGTCATTTACTAGTCAAGGATTTGGTCAAAGAGGCAATTGGTTATCAAAAAGGTTTGGGTCAGTTTTATTCAAGTATAATTTCAGAAAGTATTGATTTTCATTTGATTGGCATTTCTTTAATCTTCGATGAAATCCTTTGAAACCAGTTCTAAACTTTCACTCAACATATGAACTTTGAATGTGTATAAGGAAATTGTACAGTATCTAGAATTGAGTAAGAAATAAGCCAAAGTATAAGCACTAGAGCAAATGCAATTCCCTGTAATGGAACACATACTGATTTCTCATATCTCATTTTCCACTTCATAAAATAGCTGATTTTCTTTAACATTTCCATTCCAAAAGTGTTCCTGAGTAGGTTTTGTGATTTTGAGCTTTTTGAAAATTCTGGTCAACGAAAGTCAACATAAGCTCAATTTTGGCTTATTTTCAGATTTAAGGCTTATTACTTGATCATTTTCTTTGAGACTTGATTTCCCGTCTTTCTTTTGAGTTGTTAACAATTTTCATCATTAAAATCAAGTTGTGCAAGTCTAGCTTAATTGGTAGCTTAATTTGAGCTTATTGAATTTAGCTTATCAGAGTTCTAGTCACTTTCAGCTTAATTCCTTGGATAGGTCTAGGTTATTTTCAATTTTAAGTCGTTTGCAACTGGTTTGAGCAAATTTGGTTGAGAAATAAGCTCAAACGAGCTTATTGAAGTCTAGAACCCGTTTTTGTTGAAATAGTTTTAAAATTTGCATTTTGGTCCTTTTGGTATTAAGCAGTTTTCAATGTTAGCTAATCTTTCCAACTTTTTAGGGTTTTCAAAAATTCAGTCCTTGCATTTTCAAAAGTTGTTAAAAGTGGTTAGGCAGTTTGCAATTAGTTGAAAATTAGTTACCTTGTTTGATAAGTTTTCATTTTCAGTCCATTTAGTTTACTGAATTTTCACATTTAGTCCTTAGACTTTTTGCCTTTACATTTTTGGCATTTATATTTCATAGAATTTACATTTTCAGTCCTTATAGTTTGTGGAATTTACATTTAGCATTTTAATTAAATAAAAACTTGGTATGTGCACTTTGTTTTACATATAAGTAGACGGTATTTTTCATTTTAGCAAGGCTTTCTTTGAATTAGCAATAGAATATCCAAAAAAACTTTACCAACCAAAAACAATTAAAAACTCGATCTTGCTAGGACTTCCAATTTGTTAAGAACTGAGAAAAACAAACTTCAACTATACACATTTCAAATGGCGCCGCTGCCGGTTCTTTGACTTTACGAGAGACTATCGATTGACGGTTTTCGTTGGCTTTTGGGATCCGTTCACCTAGTGAACGTTATTTTTACGTATCATAAATAAAAAACAAATAAAAAAATCAAAAATATAAAAATATATAAAAACTAAAGTTAACAAAACAATTTTTTTCTTAAAGAATTGACCAAACAAATTAAAAAATCCAAAAAGCAATCTTTTTCCTAAGAGATTGCACCCAAAAATATATATTATTGGATTCTCTCGGTTTTTATGTACATATAGTATTTTCTCTTAAAAACTCATAAATACAAAAATATTTTCCATATATTATTATAAGTAAATACGTATACGTATAAGAACAATCAATTCACATATTCTCCATAAGTATTGCCAAGGCAATACACCGTGTTGAGGGGCGTTCCGGTCCTTGACACGTGTATCGATCAAACAAAATAAAGCAAGAATAGATAAATACTTCCAATAAGCAACAATTCGAAGAATACAAACAATTAAGTGAATAGAAAGGCGATGTGCTATAAAATGCCATCTAAGGATCAATAGGTACTTAAGTACTTCGCGCCACCTAACCCCCCGTTCACTTGTGAGTATTCTAAGAAGGAAGGCTTCATTGGGGGTCTTACACCCAAGTAGTACATACATATATTATTATTTTCTTGTGGATATTTCATATTGAAACTCGAAGAGGATAATCCTTTTCTCTTCAAAGTCACACGAGAGCTTCTCTCTCATTCTTCGTATTGAGTTGCATACTCACTCGCGGGCGTGCACAACTACCGATTGGTGTACAACCCCTTCCTCTAAAAAGGAAGAAAAAGAGAAAGAGTAGGAACACCGCCGTCCATCAAGCCGATCACGAGAATCGTGCTTTGATTCATCCACAACAAGAAGCCATGGCTGTTGATAATCGTTCTTTGATGGAACGTTTACAATCCAATGTTCACGGATATGCTGATGCTATCAAGATTCCCGACATTCCTGCAAATTCATTTGAGCTAAAAACGGCTATGATTAATTTGGTTTCAAACACACCTTTCTATGGTAACAAGAATGATAATCCTCATGATCACTTTAAGAGATTCATTGCTCTTTGCAATACCATTCAGTACAATGGAGTTCCACATGATGCTATTAAGTTGATATTGGTGCAATTTTCACTAGAGGGACCCGCTAAGCATTGGTTAGACACACAACCACCCGATAGTATCACCACATGGGATGGTTTCACCACTAAGTTTTTGAACAAGTTCTTTCCCCCATCTAAGACCACGGCTTTGAGGAACCTAATTATAGGATTTCAACAAAAACCTAGTCAAACCTTTAGTGATGCTTGGGAGGAGTTTAGAGAGTTATTGAGGAGATGCCCTAATCATGGATTGGATGAAGTTCACCAAATCAATACTTTCTACGATGGCCTTAAACCTCATCACCAAGATTCACTCAATACTTCCGCGGGAGGGAATATTCTTCTTAAATCCATTCAAGAGGCTTTGGACATCATTGAGACCAAAGCAATGGTACAAACAAACACTCAATTTGAAGAAAGGGTTCATGTTATCCAAAACAATTCTCAAACACCTTGTGATAACCAATTCCTCAAGTATCACCAAGAGATCATGCAAAAGATAGATAGAGATCATGAGATGAGTTTTAAGGCACAACAAGAAATGATTCAAGATATTAAGAGCCTTTCATTGAACAATTCTTCAAATGATGTGCATGCCATTACTCTTTCTTGTGTAACTTGTGGAGGTCCCCATTCCTATGAACAATGTGATAAGGTGCAAGGTTATCAAGGGGAATGTTATGCTTACCAAGAGGAACATCGTGAACACTTCAAGCCAAATATCAATCCCAATAACCTTTCTTACAAGTCCCAAAATTACCTTACTCCACCGGGATTCCCACCCCAAACACCCACCCAACTTCAACAAAATCCTCCTCAAGTGTTACAAAGGAATCAAGGTCAAAGACCACATTACCAAGGGAATAACTACAAGGCACCCAATCATTTTCAACATCAAGGAAATAACTTTTATCCACCAAATCAAGGATTTAATGCACCACCTCCACCTTATCCACAACAAGGTTTTTATCAAGGGAATATGCAACCTAACCCCATGGATTTGATCCTTCAAAAACTTACTTCTTATGAGAAACAAATGAAAGATGCTCAACAGGAAAATAACAAGAAATTTGCTCTTCTTCACAACCAAATTATGTATAATCAAAGACCACAAGGGGCTTTACCATCTAACACACAAACAAATCCAAGGGCAAATGTTAATGCTATTACAACAAGAAGTGGAAAGACAACAAAGGATCCTTCACCTCCTAACCCTCCTATTGTTCCACCCACTTTTGTTCCTACATGTGACAAGCCTTCTACATCTACTTCAAAACTTGGAGATCCGGGGCGCTTCTTGATACCTTGTAATTTTCCCGGTGTAGAAAATTGCATGACTTTGGCGGATCTAGGGGCAAGCATAAACCTTATGCCTTTATCGGTTTGGAGAAAACTCTCTCTTCCCGAGCTCACTCCCACTAGGATGACCCTTGAATTAGCCAACCGAACCATAGCTTACCCCGTAGGTATAGCGGAGGATGTGTTTGTAGGTGTGGATAAGTTTAAATTTCCGGCCGACTTTGTAGTGGTTGATTATGACATGGATCCTAGAGTTCCTTTGATTGTTGGTAGACCGTTTTTGAGAACGGGTCGTACTTTGATAGATGTGGCGGAAGGAGAACTAATTATGAGAGTAGAGGATCAGAAAGTGGTGTTTAAGTTAGGTAAAGTTTGTGATAAGAAAGAGGTTAAGGAGTCTAGACCGTGTGAGACTATTAACATAGTTGATGTGTTAGATGAAGTGTGTGATGAACACTTTCATGATGCTTGCAAGAGTACTAGTGATGAGATGCCCCATGTTGAAACCGTGGCCTCAATTGCTCCCTCTTTAACACCTTTTGGAGAGAGTGATTTCCTCTTGGAGGAATTTGAGTCAAACTTTCTTGGTGATGATAATTCTCCCATTAATTGGGAAGAAGATATTCTTACTATCCAAAATTTGCTCAATGAGGACCCTATTCCTTCTCCCACTCCACAAGAAGTTACCCATGAGGATCCTTCCATAGTACAACCTTCCATAGCGAGTCCACCTCCAATTGAACTTAAGGACCTTCCATCCCACCTAGAGTATGCTTTCTTAGAGAGAAAAGACCAATTACCCGTGATCATTGCTAAAGAATTGAAAGAGGATGAGAAGGAGCAACTCATTGAAGTACTTAAGAAACACAAGAAAGCCTTAGCATGGAAAATATCCGACGTAAGGGGAATTGATCCACATTTTTGTACACACAAAATCCTTATGGAGGATGATTACAAACCCGCCATTCAAAGTCAACGAAGAGTTAACCCAAAAATCCATGAGGTCATTAAGAAGGAGGTGATTAAACTCCTTGATGCGGGCATGATTTACCCCATCTCCGACTCTCCATGGGTTAGCCCGGTACATTGTGTTCCAAAGAAGGGTGGAATCACCGTAGTGCCTAATGAGAACAATGAGCTTATTCCTACGAGACTTGTTACCGGTTGGAGAGTTTGTATTGACTATAGGAAACTCAATGAGGCTACTAGGAAAGACCATATCCCATTACCTTTTATGGATCAAATGCTTGAACTCTTAGCGGGAAATGAGTACTATTGCTTTCTTGATGGCTTTTCGGGTTATTTCCAAATACCCATTGACCCTAAGGATCAAGAAAAGACCACATTCACTTGTCCCTACGGTACATTTGCTTACAAGAGGATGCCTTTTGGCTTATGTAATGCACCGGGGACGTTTCAAAGGTGCATGATGGCGATTTTCCATGACATGATAGAGCAAACTATGGAGGTTTTTATGGATGATTTTTCCGTCTTTGGAAATTCATTTACCTCATGTCTCACCAATCTAGAGAGAATGCTTAAGCGTTGTGAGGAAACATGTTTAGTGCTTAATTGGGAGAAATGTCACTTTATGGTGAAGGAGGGAATTGTTTTAGGACACAAAATATCCAACAAGGGATTAGAAGTGGATCGAGCTAAAATTGATGTGATTGCTAAGCTTCCCCCACCCACTTCGGTTAAAGGTGTGAGGAGTTTCTTAGGTCATGCGGGATTTTATAGGCGCTTTATACAAGATTTTTCTAAGATAGCTAGACCGATGACTCACCTCTTGGAAAAAGAGGCTCCTTTCATTTTTAACCAAGATTGTTTGGACTCTTTTGAGACTCTTAAGGAGAAATTGACAAAGGCTCCCGTTTTGGTTTCTCCAAATTGGGAATTACCTTTTGAGCTTATGTGTGACGCTAGTGATTATGCGGTGGGGGCCGTCTTAGGACAAACAGTGAATAAGTATTTTCAACCTATACACTATGCGAGTAAAACCATGACCGGTGCACAACTTCATTATACTACCACAGAAAAAGAGTTGCTTGCTATAGTCTATGCTTTTGAGAAATTTAGACCATACCTTGTGCTATCCAAAACCATAGTGTATACGGATCATTCCGCTCTCAAGTATCTCATGACAAAACAAGATGCTAAACCTAGGCTTTTGAGATGGGTTTTGTTGCTTCAAGAGTTTAAGATAGAAATTCGTGATAAAAAAGGGGCCGAGAATTTAGCGGCGGATCATTTGAGTAGACTTGAGCATCCTTTTCAAGGAGATTTTCCACATCAAGAAATCAATGAATCCTTTCCATTAGAGGAGCTCATGTATATCTCTTCCCAAGAGGATGCCACTCCTTGGTTTGCGGATATCGTAAACTATCTTGTGGGAAATGTGCTTATTGAGGGTCTTACTTACCAACAAAAGAAGAAATTTCTTAAGGAAGTTAAGTACTACTTTTGGGATGATCCTTATCTTTTTAGGCATTGTGCGGACCAAATCATTAGACGGTGTGTAGATGGGCCCGAGGCATTTAAGATCTTAGAAGCATGTCATAAAGGACCTACGGGTGGACATTTTGGGCCCAACTATACCGCCAAGAAAGTCTTTGATTCGGGTTACTATTGGCCTTCCATTTTCAAAGATGCCCAAGAGATGGTGAAATTTTGTGATGTGTGTCAAAGACAAGGAAAAATTACGCAACGTGATGAGATGCCACAAAATTTTATTCAAGAGTGTGAGATTTTTGATGTATGGGGCATCTATTTCATGGGACCTTTTCCATCCTCTAAGGGAAACAAGTATATACTTGTGGCGGTGGATCATGTGTCTAAATGGGTGGAGGCTAAAGCCTACCTACCAATGATGCTAGAGTTGTTGTGAAGTTCTTAAAGCAATTGTTTGCTAGATTTGGTGTACCTCGGGCCATCATAAGTGATCGTGGTACGTACTTTTGTAATGATCAATTCACGAGAGTTATGAAGAAATATGGAGTTAATCATAGACTTTCTACCGCGTATCACCCTCAAACCAATGGTCAAACTGAGGTCACAAATCGTGGTTTAAAGAGAATTTTAGAGAGAACGGTGGGAGAGCATCGAGCTTCTTGGTCGGATAAGCTTGATGATGCTTTGTGGGCTTTTAGGATGGCTTTTAAGACACCAATTGGTTGTACTCCTTATAGGCTTGTCTATGGTAAAGCGTGCCACCTCCCATTCGAGTTAGAACACAAGGCATCTTGGGCTCTCAAGTGGGATAACTTTGATTTAAACCAAGCCGGTTCACATAGGAAAGATCAACTTAATGAGATGGATGAATTGAGAGCCAATGCCTATGAAAATTCTTTGCTTTACAAGGAAAAGACTAAGAAATTGCATGATGCTAAGATCAAGAACCGTGAGTTCAAAGTTGGAGAGCCGGTTCTCCTCTTTAACTCAAGGTTGAAACTTTTTGCGGGAAAGCTTAAGTCGAGATGGTCCGGTCCATTCACTATTGCTCAAGTGTTTCCATATGGAACTATTGAGTTGTCACAACCCGATGGTCCAAACTTTAAAGTGAATGGTCACCGTGTGAAACATTATTTTGGGGAGGACATTTCCGTTGAAATGTTCCAAGAGATCCCCATTTTCCCCATGAATTAAATCATTGAGGGACGAGTCTAGCTAGAGACTCATTAACTCAAGCATCGTATAACTAGGTTTAGAGTGTTGTAGGTTAGCAATAAGGGTATAGACTTGGAGATAAGTGTAGGGGAGACCTTCTTTTGTCTTCATGTTGTTTGTAGGGTTGCTCACTCATTTCATGCTTTGGAGCTTATGGAGGAGGCCCTTGTATCCGGTTCACTTCGTTACTATTGTGATCTTTCAATGACACCTTGTCCTTAAACATGAATTCACCAATAGTTGTCCTTTCCTTAACTTGGGTTAAGCAAAGTCTATTCATTGTCATAAGTGTAGGGGAAGTTTTTATACTTCCATGCTCTTAAACATTGAGGACAATGTTTAGCTTAAGTGTAGGGGGTATTCTATCGAAGTGACCTTACCTAGAACTTGTCATTGTCTTTCATGATAACTTGGAAAATTAATTTTTCAAAATTTTGATTTACTTTGGCCACCGAAAATATGCATTCATAATTTTTGCATTAATCATTTTTCATTTGCATAACACATTTGCATTGTATATTTTTCTTCTTTTATTTTGCATCAAAAATATATAAAAAAGGAAAAAATATAATAAAAACATGGTTTAACAAGTTTAGACTTCTTTGACATATTAGGCCCGCCATGGATATTTTGACTCAACCCGAGTTTGCCTATCTTAGCCTTCTCTAGCTAGTATCCTTAACCATGTAGACCTTTATTGGTTTATTAGGCTAAGCATCCACCAATCTCATTATTTGAGATTTTAAATTTGTGGAGAATGGGAAATGATAGAGTTGAAGCAAGTATAAAAGGGCTAGATAAACTTCATGATAATTACTTGTGGCTAAACCCTTCTCTTCTTTGCCTCTATTTTCTTCGCATGTATATATGTTAATAAAAAATCAAGAACGGTTTTAATTGGTTTGTAATCTCTTATGCATTTTTGTCTAATCATTCATGGTTGATATAAGTACGTCTTAAGATTCTAAGTTAGAACGTTTTATGTGTACTAGACTTATGTCATGCTCAATATTTAGCGGGTGTTTTTCCTTTTATTCTTTTCTACTTTCTTTGTGAGGAATAAAGAAAAATAAGAGCGGCTTATGAAAAAGAATATGAGTGGCTAGAAAAAAAAAGAGAAAAAGAAAAAGAAAAGAAAAGAAAAAATATATACAAGACTCCCAAGAGGGGCAGTGTGGTGTTAATTATAGTGACTATTGAGTTCCAATATTACCTTGACGGGTTGCGGGGATTCAATAGATTGCTCCAATCCAATATTACCTTGACGGGTTGCGGGGTTGAAGATCCAAAGTCTCAAAAAGATGGCGGATGTAAATTATTGCGTGAGTTTTATTTTTCTTTCCTTAGCGAGTGTGTAGCTACTTATGAAAGCATGACATGAGGATTTTACACATAAGGCGAATGAATTATTACTCTTGAAACGGACTTATATTAATTGTTAGCGGTTTTTCAAGTATGGATGAGAGGATTATTTAGGATTAAAACCGTGCTTCCTTATTTTTGGATTTTGCATTTCTTATACTTCACACTTGAAATAATGACAAATTTGCCCACAAGCAATTTGCTCAAATAATAACCGATTCCACATTTAATTATCATGAATAAGTTGATGCACTTTTTACTTGTGAATACAATGATCCCATTTTTAAGCTTGGTATGGGGAAAGTGAAACTTGAGGGTGATAAATTTCCATGCTACCAAAGCCCTAATCTAAGTCATTGATTTCTTTATGAGTTATTTCCATCAAAACCATTTCAAGAAAAACCAAAAAGATATAGATAGAATTATATTTTGTTCATTGCATTGTTAAAAATCAAAATCATGCATCATTTAGTTTAGAGCAGTGTAGATGCATTCCATAATGGCCAAGGTGGATTAATTATGAGGAGAATGTAAATTTGTGCTTTAATATATAGCATTGCATGAGGACATGACAATGTTCAAGTGTAGGGGATTTGATATGAGCAAAAACTCATATCAATTTATCAAAAAAATTACCCTAAAACACAAGAAAAATACCTAAACTTTGTGCTATAAAGCGGAATTATGTGGTATGTTTTGTGTTTGTGTGCAAATAGGTAAGAAGGATGCAATTTCAAGCAAACAAAGGAAAATCAAGCTTAATTGGATGAAAAAGACAAAGAAGGATCAAAAGTGACAAGACTTTGAAGACAAAGGACCTATCTTGATGATCTGCCAAAGATGAAGGACCAAAAGTGTAAATATGACAAAGTTAAGATTAAAGTCAAATCTGGTCAACTCTCAAGTCAACCAAGTCAAAGGAGATTTTTGATCATGTTTGCAAGTGGAAGGACTTAAATTGCCAAAAGAATGAAGTTACTAGCTCAAAATTACATTCTGCCAAGTCAAGGGACTATTTCTGCCATTTTTAGAAAGCCATGTTGAGCTTAATCCGTGTGAACTAATATCAGCCAATGGGAAGTGAGGAATCAAGTGACAAGGATCACCAAATCTGCTCATTTAATACCCACTATCAGCCGCCAGCAATTAATACCAAATCTGAACAGTGCAGCGCACTACTTCAGTTCTCCACCAATCATAACTTGCCATGCAATAAACAGATTTATCCACTTTGGATAATGATCTGTGTGCTTCTCCTTTATCCAATGACAATGTGACACGTGTTATCTTCTTCAACGGAAATTTCCAGGATCGAGTTTGAGCTAGAGGCAATTTCAGAAGATGATGTAAACATCAAAAGTGATCGTTTTCAAGAGACGAATACAATGGTCACAGTTAATTAACATGAAATCATCCCAATCAAAAAACCCCAAACTTGTTCTTCACCTACAAAAATTAAATTGAGCAGAATGTTACACGTGGAAACTTTTGATTGGTTCTAACACGTCACCAACCCCAACCACTTCACATCTGCAGTCTATAAATACCTTAGATTAGCTCTCATTTCTTGTGTTGTAGAAAAGTATGAAATCACACACACTTTTAGTTTTTCTCTCATCTCAGCTTAGTTGTAGCTTAACAACTCAAGAGTCTGACAAACTCTTGAGTCTGTTAGTAGTTGTAACAAACTTACCATCCTTGTAACTACTTTTTCAATCCAATCAATAAAAATTCATTTCATTCTTCTTCATCAATGTTCATACTTGCACCATTGTTATCCTGTTGCCGTTATTAGTTAGTTATGATCACCACTTGATTAAAATTGGCTAGTTGTGAAGATTGTAGCTGTTGTACCTGTTCTTTTCATCCAAGTCCAAGTCTTAGCAGATTTTGAAGTTTTCAGTACATTAATGGAGATTTGGTGATTGGTAGTTGCTGAATTGTAGCTGTTTAGTGTGTTCTAGTGCTAAGGTGGTGGTTAGCACTAGCTTAGAAAGCTCAGCGCTTCTCTACTCCCCAATGGAGGCTTAAGCTAAAAGGTCTTATTTTCTGAGTTTCTAGTTCCACTCAAGTGTTGAATGCATGCTTCATTCCTAGTTAAATCTTGTTTGAATGCATGATAAAATGTGTTCTAGCTTGTTATTGATCTGATTTCAGTGTTTGAGTAGTTAACTTGTAGCTTAAATCTTGCTTATAGCCTTAGAACTTGTCCTGTTTTTCAGCCTTTATCAGTCCTTTTAGCTTTGTAAGTTATTTTGAGTTCTTGTTGTTTTAACTGTTTGTAACTAGTTCTAATACACTTCATATCAGCTATAGAACTTAGTGTGATATCACTCTTCATTCAGTCTAATCATTTGCTTTAAAGTCATTCATAAAAGTTTGGAAAATATCAGATAAGTAGTGTTTGGTAAAAGCTTGTAACTGATTTTCAAGTGTTAGTTCTTGGTAAACTTTGGTCCATTTCAAGTCACTAGGTCATTACAACAAGTTTTCAGTCATTTACTAGTCAAGGATTTGGTCAAAGAGGCAATTGGTTATCAAAAAGGTTTGGGTCAGTTTTAGTCAAGTATAATTTCAGAAATTATTGATTTTCATTTGATTGGCATTTCTTTAATCTTTGATGAAATCCTTTGAAACCAGTTCTAAACTTTCACTCAACATATGAACTTTGAATGTGTATAAGGAAATTGTACAGTATCTAGAATTGAGTAAGAAATAAGCCAAAGAATAAGCACTAGAGCAAATGCAATTCCCTGTAATGGAACACATACTGATTTCTCATATCTCATTTTCCACTTCATAAAATAGCTGATTTTCTTTCACATTTCCATTCCAAAAGTGTTCCTGAGTAGGTTTTGTGATTTTGAGCTTTTTGAAAATTCTGGTCAACGAAAGTCAACATAAGCTCAATTTTGGCTTATTTTCAGATTTAGGGCTTATTACTTGATCATTTTCTTTGAGACTTGATTTCCCGTCTTTCTTTTGAGTTGTTTAACAATTTTCATCATTAAAATCAAGTTGTGCAAGTCTAGCTTAATTGGTAGCTTAATTTGAGCTTATTGAATTTAGCTTATCAGAGTTCTAGTCACTTTCAGCTTAATTCCTTGGATAGGTCTAGTTTATTTTCAATTTTAAGTCGTTTGCAACTGGTTTGAGCAAATTTGGTTGAGAAATAAGCTCAAACGAGCTTATTGAAGTCTAGAACCCGTTTTTGTTGAAATAGTTTTAAAATGTGCATTTTGGTCCTTTTGGTATTAAGCAGTTTTCAATCTTAGCTAATCTTTCCAACTTTTTAGGGTTTTCAAAAATTCAGTCCTTGTATTTTCAAAAGTTGTTAAAAGTGGTTAGGCAGTTTGCAATTAGTTGAAAATTAGTTACCTTGTTTGATAAGTTTTCATTTTCAGTCCATTTAGTTTATTGAATTTTCACATTTAGTCCTTAGACTTTTTGGCTTTACATTTTTGGCATTTATATTTCATAGAATTTACATTTTCAGTCCTTATAGTTTGTGGAATTTACATTTAGCATTTTAATTGAATAAAAACTTGGTATGTGCACCTTTTTTTACATATAAGTAGACGGTATTTTTCATTTTAGCAAGGCTTTCTTTGAATTAGCAATAGAATATCCAAAAAAACTTTACCAACCAAAAACAATTAAAAACTCGATCTTGCTAGGACTTTCAATTTGTTAAGAACTGATAAAAATGAACTTCAACTATACACATTTCACTAACAATATAATTGATCATCAAGATCACAGTAAAATAAAATCATATATCATCAAAACAAATTTTTTAACAATATTTATTTAATTTAAACAAACTTATGAACAACAATTATCCAAATTAGTGCCAAACAAGTATGTATAATTAAACACTAAACATGTGAAAATGAACAACCACATAATCATTTTAAGCCAAAATAACATCAGACTTGTGAATAAATGAAAACTAGAAAAGAAGGTACAATAACACTTACCTTATTTCGGATGAAAAACAATGCTAACAGGTTGAGATTCAGAAGTGATGCAAGGATTAGAAAGAGCCTACAGTTAAATACTGTGATTTGTAGCGTTATGATTAAGGAGGATCCCTTATTTTTTGTGAGGATCCCTGAATCACCGAGAATGAATAGGGAGAATAAAAAGCATTAAAATTTTCAATTCCTCGGATTCTTGACTTTTTTAAAAGAATCATAATTAGGGAAAGAGAATCTATTTGTAATCTCCTGTTTCCATTCTTCTGTGCAACAAACACGAGATGTTATTCTTCACCTTTTTCTCACCTTTCCTTTCCACCCTACAAAACATCCCCTTAACCATTACAGTCCACGGGAATGGGGCAAACAATAGGCAATAAATTGTTGTTGTTGTCTGTGCATGTTTGCATATATATATATATATATATATATATATATATATATATATATATATATATATATATATATATATATATATATATATATATATATATATATATATATATATATATATATATATATATATATATATATATATATATATATATATATATATATATATATATATACATACATATATATATATATATATATAGGGAGATTAATGTGAGAGTTTTTTTAAAGTTGTAAAAATGAGAACTAATCTAAAATACCACTAAAACATTGATACATAACCATTTTACTAATACTACACCAAAATATACATTATTTATACAACTAAACACTCTACCGACTAATAAACAACGGATAAGTGTGTAATAAATTACTGATACACAATTAAGAATGTGATACATATACATCAAAATCTCAAAAAGTTAATATCTTATATATAAATTGGTACACTTGCTACACAACCACCACTAAATAACTTGATACACAATAGCAAAACATGATACGTATCACACCTCGAATCAAAATGTATCACTTAGATTTCGCCAATTTTCAAAAGAAAGCCCATCGAATCTTTAAAAATTATAATTTTACTTAATCATGTTTTAAAATTTTTTCAAATAGCGTGTCATTTGTGAGATTTTGGTTGGTTCTCATTTTTACAACTTTAAAAAGTTCTCATATGATCCAAATTCTCTCTCTCTCTCTCTCTCTTTCTCTCTCTCTCTCTCTCTATATATATATATATATATATATATATATATATATATATATAGTTTTGTATGTTTTCTCCCCAGTTATAAAACAGTAAAGATAGGGCCATGAACTCACCTTAGTGGTACTGATGTAGGGATGATGTCACTGAATAAACTGGTACAGTATGATCACGAAGTGATGAAATTACCTAAGTAATTTAAATGACTCAGTAGATGCAAAATAATGCATGATAAATGTACTGATGAAAATGCATGATCACGAATTAATAAGTTGTTACGATGGTTTAAGTATTTCAATTTATAATGTGCTGTCAAATACATATAATATATTTTTAGTCTCTAAAATATATTTAGATTATCACATAAAGGGTTATAAATTAAATAATAGGTTTTTATCTAATTTAAATAATTGTAAGAAATTAATATTCTATTAATTTTCTTAAGGCGTAAAATATATTAAATGTGATTTGTCGGTTTATAAGGTTTCGTAAATAAATCTTAATAATTTATTTAATTATCTAAAATGACTTAATTTAATTTATCAATAAAATTATTTATTAATACCTTTAATTTAATAAAAATTGTTAATAAATCCTTGTAGTATAATAATTTCCAAAGTAACCCTTAAAGTGTAGTTCGTTAAGTATTTCACCTCGTTAGTTAACTTTTATTTCAAAACACGCCCCTAGGGCTTATAATACTTTCACTATATGGCAAATTAAGTCCCTAGGGTTTTCTAGGTTTCAAAATATTTACAAACCGAGTCCCTAGGGCTCGGTTAATTTATTAAGTTGGCAAAACACCCCCCTCAAGTCCCGAATATATTAAAAGTGAGGATTAGAGCTCGAATTAAGTTTGAATATTGACAAAACAAGTCCCTCATAATCTTGAAATCAGTTATTAAAGTTTCTAGGGTTCGTAATAAGTTTCCTAAATGACACATTTGGTCCTTTAAGTCTCGAAAACTTATAATAGAGTTTTTAGGGCTTGTAACAAGTTTCAAAAGTGACACTTATAGTCCTTGAAGTCTCGAAATGTTTAAAGAGAAAGCTAGGGCTTGTATTAAGTTTCAAAAATGGCATATATAGTCCTTGTGGTTTTGTTTAGTTCACGGTTTCCACACAAACGCACCCTATACTTTTGATAATGGCAGTTTTGGTCCTCTAACTTCTTTAAAAGTCATGAATTATATTTATAAGTTTTGTTATGTTACATTTTCAACCCTAAATTTCACCAACTGGCAATAAGTGCACGAATAGTTCCCAAGTAAGGTTTTGGGCTAGGTTGGCCCAACAGGGTCTCGGTTTGGGGCTTAATGGGCCTAGCGAGCTAACATTTGGGCTTATCTAGTTTTTACTAAGCATGCTAGTTAAATGTGGGCTTATGGGCTTATTATTAGGCTTATAAGTGGGCTTATATGTCTCGGCTCATTTTAAGCTTATATGGTTTATTTGTCTCGGCTTATATATGTTTTAGGGCTTATGTGACTTGGCTTATATAAGCTTTTGTGTCTCGGCTTATATAATGTTTTAGGGCTTATGTGACTAGGTTATCTAAGCTTATAGGTTTCGGCTTATATAGATTTATGGCTTATATGACTAGGCTTATGTAGGCTTATATGTTTCGGCTTCTATAGATTTATGGCTTATATGACTTAGGCTTATATAGGCTTATATAGGCTTATATGTTTCGGCTTATATAGATTTATTGGCTTATATCACTAGGTTATCTAACTAGGGCTCATACTAAGTTGTATAAGCAAGTTTCTTACTAATCCCTAGTGTTTTGAAGCAAGCTTGTCCACGAACAGCATATAAGCCGTGGGCTTATATGTTGTTAGTGACTTGTCTAAGAGTAATTTACGTGTGCATGCACTCCTAGTCTCATTCCCATGGCTTTTATATGCATGACAAGTAAAAATAATAAGGAAAAGATTTAGGGAGGTCTCACACTTACTTGTTTCAAGGAAATATGATGGATGATCAAGTTTCAAGGCTCTTGTGTGTTGAGTTCGTCCTAAACGTGACCTATGGGAGTCTTGAATTATCTTGAATGCTAAATATCTTGTGTAAACTTGCACTAAATGCTTGAGAAGACCAATAACTTGTAGGAGTAAATGATTTGGTTTTGTCTAGGCGTTTTGTGAAGAGAGATCTAAATATGGATGTGTAAGTGGAAAGTGAAGTCCAAGTGCTAGATAAATATCAAGTTAGGGATTGTTTATGTGGCTTAGGGAAATGCCACGGCAAGAGGGAGAGTTTACTAAGATTTGAGGTGATTTGTTGTGTACTATGTTAGTACCAAGTCTTAATGAGCAAAAATGTACACTTCACCCCTTGTAGTCCTCATGCCGTCACATATATGCAAGCTAAGGGGACAAAATGGGGTTGTATAGTGTTTGTAATTAAGAGAAGTGTTGTACATTGCAATTTGCTTGTGTGGTGTGGGTCTCCTACACGGCTAAGGTAAAGAAGAGAGTGCTAGGTGTCTTTGTGCTAAACATTTGCATATCCAAGTCTAGATATTAGTTAGTACATTCCTTAAATGCAAAAATGTACATAGGGTCTTGGTTTTGGGATATAGCCGACGGTTTTGGCTAGTCAAAAGGAAAGGAGTGAGCTAAATAGTGTATGATTTAATGAGAGTGTGTTGTAAAAAGTCTAGAAAATCAAATGTGATCATGAGTTTGGATTTTTATAAATCAAAATGATTGTTTACTGTCCCGTATGCTCATATAATGTAGTCATACAAATGTGGTTGTGTCCTTATGATTAAATAATCATAATCATAATATAATGCTATGTGATCCAATGTTTCCATGTTCTGATGATTAAAATAATGTATGCTCATGTATGATGCATATGATTGCTCAAAAGATTTCATGCGAAGGTGGTAATATATATAGATATCATGAGGTGACGTCTACAATGATGACATAGTTAAAACCTGAAATTTACAGGTTTTACAGTCACCACCACCAGTGACGACCACCATTCTCGCTACCACCACCCTCTTAACACCACCACCACTCTCCAACGCCACCACCACCACTAACCACCACCATTGTCGCTACCACCACCCTTCTAACGCCACCACCACTCTCGGACACCTCCACTCTCCGATGCCACCACCACCATTTTCGCTACCACCACCCTCCTAACGCTACCACCACTCTCCGACACTACCACCACTCTCTGACACCACCACTCTTCGACGCTGCCACTACCACTGACCATCACCATTGTCGCTACCACAACCCTCCTAACGCCACCACCACTCTACGACGCCACCACCACCACTGACCACCACCATTGTCGCTATCACCACCCTCTTAACGCAATAACCACTCTCCGACACCATCACTTTCTGAAGCCGCCACCACCACTGACCACCACCATTGTCGCTACTACCACCTTTCTAACGCCACCACCACTCTCCGACACCTCTACTCTCTGATGCCACCACCACCATTGTCGCCACCACCACCCTCCTAAAGCCACCACCAATCTCCAACGCCACCACCATCACTGTTGCTACCACCACCCTCCTGACGCTACCACGACGCTCGTCATCCTCGCAACCATTGACTATCATCCTAGCAGTTATTGCCACCATCTCCAATCACGACCACGTCTTATATTAACCAACCACCAACAATGATAATAATAATACTAAGGAATGTTCATTGCATTCCTTTGTATTCCCTTACCCTTACCCATTCCCATTCCCCTCAGATTAACCAAACGCCCCTCTAAATTTTAACGTGCTTCTAATGGGTAAAAATAATATCCATTTGTGAAGAAATTGATTTAGTGAAGAATTCTAAAATTTTATCTGATTTTCAGTGTTTGTATACAATTAAGTTGTATGATTTCTTAAAATTATATGTGTAGAAACTAGAAGGGGGGGGGGGGGGGTTGAATAGTTTCTTATATTTATTTGTTAAAATGTGGTTTCAAAAAATCCTTTTTCAAAAACTTAGGCTTGAGGAAATATGTGAAATCTTCTTATGCACAATATGAACAATGATAGTGTAATTAAACTAATACTAACAAAAATATATCCACAAAGAATAAAGAATGATAGTGTAACTAATCTAATACTAACACATGTATATGCATAAAGAATAAAGAATGTAAAGAGTTAAGGGTAAAGAAAGATCAAACCGAACACCAAGGATTTATAGTGGTTCGGCAACGAAGCTCACTCCTCGTTCCTACTCCACTCCTCGAGTACTCCTTACTCGAGAGTTCACTACACAACAAGCTCCTTATGGTGGAGAAAACCGTACACGTCGCTTAACCAATTTCCGACTCTAAGCTAAAAGTCGAGCCCTAATCGTAGCTAGGACCAATCTACACAACTATACTTAGTACATACACAACTTCCAAATAGACACAACTACTTGGATCTTCACAACTATGACATAACTACAAGTGTATAAAATTAGATCTTCAATGGATCTTTGGTGGTGGACTCAACACTTCACAAGGATAGTGTTCTTCTCTTTGCACTTGGAGAGGAAGGGATGGAAGAACAAGATTCACTTCTTAAACAAGTAATAATCAAACAAATGATCAAAGATTTGAGTGATTAAAGAAGGGGTTTGAATCTAGAAATAAATGTGCAAAAGAGGTGAGGTGAAAAGCTGAGAATGGTCCACTATTTATAGGACAAAGGAGCCAACGGCTATATCTGCCCGCGGTACCTTATCTTAGCCCGCGGTACCTTATCGATAAGGTACCGCCTAGGCGCTAAGGTACCGCCGGACTAGACTCCGCTCCTTTTTGTCCTTTAGTGGTGGAGGTCTTATCTGGATATAAAAATATCCTGAAAGGATATTCTAAACCAAATGAGAATATGCCATTTTCAAATTCCAAATAATTAATTTAATAAAACATTTTCTTAAAAAGAAAGTTTAATAAAAACTTGTCACACTTAATAAAAAGTGAGTTTTAAGAAAAGATTAAATCACTTGATCACTTGATTAAGGTTAGTACTTGTTTATCCATACCTTAAGTGAAAATGGGTAAAATGAAAAATACTTGAACTCAAGAATTCGTTTTTCGTTGTTTTCGTAAATGCTTGTTTTTACATATTGTCGTAATCAAAACAAGGCGAGACCGAAAAATGCAAGTAACGTTTTTAGGCATTTATTGCATTAACAATCTCCCCCTTTTTGATTCCGACAATACATAAACTCAATCACACAAAAACAAGATTTTCGAAGACGAGTTTATTCATTTCTCCCCCTTTGTCGAAGCAAAAAGGTTGCATAAGCCGGTGTTGAAGAAACGGACTTTGCAAAGACTCCCCCTTGGTGCTTACTCCCCTAGCTTGGGGCACCGAGGAATCGAGATATGGTGACAAGCTACATAGAAGGGTTAGTTGAACAAAAGAAACAACCAACAATATATAGCATTAGGTCACATAAAAAAATAAAAGATAAGAAAACACAAAGACAAAGATCCAAGATAGGTTACTAAAAGGACATCATACAAAGAAGTATGGAAAAAGGAACAAGCCAAAAGCATAAATCTAATCCTAGTTATTCTAGAATTCTAAGATTTGCTTGAATTTGGCGTCTTGTGGATAATCAACCAATGCTTATATGAAAGACAAGGTAATGGCGGAGGGTGGTGGTGGTGGCTTGTTGGAGATCTCATAATCAAAGTGAAGAGGAGGCTTGATTAAGAGACTCTTGATGTAGCTCAACTCCTCATAGATGTGTGCCATAGCAAGGTGTTGATATTGACAACATTGACAATATGTTCCATGATGCATGACATTATCATGAGAAGGAGGAAGAACACTAAAGGGTGGTGGTGGAAGAAAAGATGTTCCACAATCAACATTCTTGGTAGGAGACATGTGATTAAGAGTGTTCTTGGGTGGGTTTGGATTGAAAGCAATTGGAGAAAATAGAGGAGATTCAAGGCTTTCATTGGGAGAATAAGACATTTTGGATGTGAAGTAATGCAAAATGCTTATGGTTTAAATAGGGAAGGCTTAGGGTATTTTTGGGGTGGTCAAAGGGTTTGAAACAAAGATTCTCAAAAATGTTGGAGCAAATCTGGAGTTTCAGACAAAAACCCGAAAAAGGAAGGTCACTGTAGGCGGTTCCTTATCTAGGGTGGCGGTACCTTATCAATAAGGTACCGCGATTCACATATGGAACCGCCTGCAGAAGCATGGTTTGGTGTTTGGAGGAAGATTTTTCAGCAAATCTTATTTTTCTAGTCTAACTTATCATAGGGATATGCTTAAAAGCAAAGATAGACAAACAAAACATATGCAAACTTACCAAATAGAGATTTGACCAAAATACATGGATTAAAAAAAATCGATGTAGGAGGTGTGTAAGACAAGACCTTAAGTCATGACACAATGATCCTCCATGATTCTATCTTGTTCTTGCTATGTTTGAGAGAATCATACATATGAATTATGTAAGCTCTAGATTAATAGCGAGAATCTATGAAAAATCGTTTTTAGATTGAATTAACAATGTCAAACTAATTTCTCAACCATTTTCGAAAGAGACTTTGAGAATTTTGAAAAAGATAGGAGAAGATTTTTCAAAAGGAGTTTAAAAGACTCAAATACTCAAAGTGATAAACTATAAAAAGAAGGAAATCAAGGAAGATGTTTCATTAATCCTAGACCTAGACGCAAGTAATTAAAAGGATCCCTCTTAAGTGGCTTAGTAAAGATATCGGCTAAGTTGTCCTCGGAGGGCACCTTTTCAATAGAAATGTTCCCCTTTTGAACATTATCCCTAAGGAAATGGTGTCTAATTTCTATGTGTTTGGTTCACGAATGTTGCACGGGATTCTTGCTTAGGTCTATAGCGCCTTTATTATTGCACATGATGGGAACATCATCAAGAGAAATCCCGTAATCAACAAGCGCTTGCTTCATCCATAGAGCTTGTTGGCATGCTTTTCCGGCACTCACATACTCGGCTTCCGTGGTGGATATCGCAAGAGCGGTTTGTTTCTTGGAGAACCAAGAAGTTAAACAACAACCCATGAAGGTACAAACTCCACTAGTGCTTTTCCGGTCCACATAATCTCCCGCATGATCCGAGTCCGCGTAGACAATGGTTTCTACGCCGGTCCCTTTAGGATACCATAATCCTAAATTTATAGTACCTTTAATGTATCGGAAGATACGCTTAACCGCTTCAAGGTGTGAGGTTTTGGGAGCCTCTTGGAAGCGAGCACAAAGGCAAACACTAAACATGATATCCAGTCGACTTGCCGTTAGGTACACCAAACTACCAATCATACCTCTATATTTGGTGTTGTCTACCGACTCACAATCATCATCTACGGTGAGTTTAGTATCCGAGGCCATAGGGGTCTTCATTGGTCTAGATTCTTCTAATCCAAATTTCTTTAGCATTTCTTTAGCGTACTTAGATTGACTAAAGAAAATACCATCGTCCATTTGTTTAATTTGGAGTCCTAAAAAGAAGTTAAGTTCTCCCATCATACTCATTTCAAACTCATCATGCATGATTTTGGCAAAGTCATCACACAATTCTTGACAAGTTGAGCCAAATATAATGTCATCAACATATATTTGTACGATTATGAGGTGGGAACCTTTCTTCTTTGTAAAGAGTGTATTGTCTACCATCCCCATGGTATACTCATGTTTAACAAGAAACGCTTTAAGTCTATCATACCAAGCTTTGGGTGCTTGTTTGAGTCCATAAAGTGCTTTCTTAAGCTTGTAAACATGGTCCGGTTTCTCAAAATCAATGAAGCCGGGAGGTTGAGCCACATATACCTCCTCATTGATCAAACCGTTAAGAAATGCACTCTTTACATCCATTTGTTGAAGCTTAAAATCTAAGGCACAAGCGTAGGCTAAAAGGATTCTAATTGATTCTAATCTAGCTACCGGTGCATATGTCTCGTCATAATCAATCCCTTCTTGTTGATTATATCCTTGAGCTACAAGTCTAGCCTTGTTACGAGACACAACACCATTTTCATCTAGCTTATTCCTAAATACCCATTTGGTTCCTATAATGGTAGAACTTCTAGGCGGAGGAACAAGTTCCCAAACATCATTGGCAACGAATTGATTCAATTCTTCTTGCATCGCAATGACCCAACTCTCATCCGACAAAGCTTCTTTAACATTCTTTGGTTCAATCAAGGAGACGAAACAAAAGAAGTTGCTTTAGTTTTGGACTTGAGATCTTGGGGTCCTTTGATTTAAGTCACCAATGACATTATTGAGAGTATGATCCCTAGATTCCTTAATGTTTACTTCCTTTTCAATACTAAGGTCTTCAACTCCTATTTTTCTAACCTCTTTGGCTTTAACTACTTCTAATTCATCCAAGTCATCATCAACCAATGGTGGTGTCTTGGGCGAAGGAGGGGTTTCATCAAAGGTTACGTTGAGTGATTCTTCAATAACCCCCGTGGTTCTATTTAGGACTATGTAGGCTTTACTAGTTTGGGAATAACCTAAAAGGATACCTTCGTAAGACTTTGGGTCAAACTTGGTAAGGTAGTCTTTGGTGTTGAGGATAAAGCACTTGCTTCCAAACACCCTAAAGTATTCTAATGAGGGTTTCTTACCTTTAAGAATCTCATTAGGGGGTCTTTCCTAGGAAAGGTCGAATAAGAATTCGGTTGAGAATATAAGTCGATGTGTCCACAACATTGCACCAAAACTTTTGAGGCAAAGATTGCTCGTTTAACATCGTCCTACTCATCTCTTGGAGAGTCCTATTCTTCCTTTCAACTACCCCATTTGATTGTGGAGTGCGAGGAGCCGAGAAGTTATGGGTAATACCATGAGCTTCACAAAAGGCACCAAATTGCACTTCATTATCAAATTCCCTACCATGATCCGTCCTAATAGAAACAATTAAACATCCTAGTTGATTTTGAATTCTTCGACTAAAGATTTCGAAGTGATCGAAAGCTTCATTCTTAGATGTCAAAAATCTAGTCCAAGTGAATCTAGAACAGTCATCAACTATAACTAGGGTATAAAGGTTACCTCCATAACTCCGTATGGCGGAAGGTCCAAAAAGATCCATATGTAGGAGCTCTAAGCACCGAGAGGTCGAAACCAAATTCTTGGCTTTGTGACTTGAGTGAACTTGCTTTCCAACTTTGCAAGCATCACAAAAGTGACTATCAAACTTAATCTTGGGGAGGTGTCTTACCAACTCCTTAGAGACTAAAGATTGAATTAAACGCATATTAGCATGACCTAATCTCCTATGCCAAAGAGTAGAACTATCATCTATAGTCGCAAGACATATGTTGTCTTTTGACTTCTTATTAACCTTCATGACATAAAGCCCATGCTTTCTAACACCTTTTCCAATGACTTTTCCATCTTTTACGATTTCACTGTCATGTTCCGAAAAGATGACCTTACACTTATTATCACAAATTTGACCTATACTTAAAAAGTTAAATCCTAAGTTATCTACGTGCTCAACATTTTCAATGGTCATGGAGTCAAGAGAAACCGTACCTTTGCCAATGATATTACCACGTAGACTACTGGCGAATGTGACGTTACCTCCATCATATGCTTTGTAATGCGAGAACAAACTGCGATTACCCGTCATGTGTTTAGAACATCCACTATCCTTAATCCACTCATCGGGCTCCAAATCAATTCCCAAGAATATCTAGGTAACAACACACAAGATCAAACATTTGGTCCCCAATATCTCATGGGTCCAAAATTGTTAGTTCCAAACATCCCTTGCATTTGGTTGGGATGCATGAATGAAGAAGGGGTTCCCCATGGAGAACAAAATGGAGGAGGGTAGTAATTCATGTAACCATTTTGTTGTTCATTATTTCTCCTAGGTGTATTTGATCTAGGTTTAGAGTTATTATTATTCCTTCTAGGTGTTGGAGTTTTACTTCTAGGTCGTGAATTGTTTTGATTATCTCTTCTAGGCGTTGTCGTTCTACTTCTAGGCTTAGACTCATTCCGTACTCTAGGTGGAGTAGAGGATAGTCTAGATAAACTTCTATTTCCCATGAGAGGTTTACTTAATGGCTTGTAGAACTTACCAATAGCATTGTCGTCAAGTATGGGTAATTTTACCTTATTAACAGTAAGATGCTTTAGTTTTTCATCTAACTTAGACTTTTCAGAAAGTTCAGGATTTTCACCAAACTCAACCTCTGGCCGCGGTACCTTATCTATGGCGACGGTTCCATAGTGATAAGGAATCGCGCCATACAATTTGGAACCGCGTAAAGTGGGCGTTTTTTGTGAAAACCTGACTTGTTTTAGTTCACTAGTTGAGGCTTCATTTGAGTTAAAACCTAGACCAAGTCTTTCCTTAGAATGAACTTGTTTGTTTAACATATCATCAAGAGCACTAGTTCCTTTCATGAACTTTTCCAATTTAATGGAGGTGCTCTTGAGATCTTCATTTTCTAATCTAAGTTTCTCGCAACTTAAGCAACCTAAATCAACCTCTTTGTTTTTCTCAAGTTTAGCCAATTTCTCCCTAAGTTCATTGATCTCATTTTCAAGCTTAGTTTTGGTTGATTTTAAGGTTTTGTTCTTTTCTATGAATTTGAGACTAAGTTTGTGTAAACTATCATATTTGCCTTCAAATTCAATATCATCTAAGGTGGAGCTATCATTACTATAATATTCGGTTTCGGAATGTACCTATTTGGAAGTGTGAGCCATTAGACATTTCTCCTCTTTGGGGTTGTCATCATCATCGTCACCGCTATCGCTCCAAGCGCCACTAACGAACGCCGTGTGGTTCTTATCACGAGCGGGCTTTGGACAATCACCAATGAAGTGATTTGGATCACCACATCTAAAGCAATTTCTATCACCTTTTTCGTTCTTGACAAACCGATTCTTTGACAATGGTTTCTTGTCATAGTTGGGTTGCCTAACGTGTTGACCTCGTCTCTTGAAGAACTTATTGAAATCTCTCACCGCCAATGCATACTCCTCGTCATCGCTTTCTGAGGAACTATCATGGTTACTTTGTGCCTTCTTGGCTTTAAGTGCAAGAGATTTCCTTTCACTCTTGGTTTTCACTAATTCCGAGTCCTTCAAAATTATCATCTCATGAACCTTCAAGTTTCCTATGAGTTCATCGAGTGATAAAGTTGAGAGATCTTTCGACTCTTCAATCGCCGTGACTTTTGCTCTCCACTTTGGATGTAAAGCCCTTAGAAACTTCCTAACATTGTTCTTGCTAGAAAAACCTTCATCAAGTGCTTTTAGACTAGTAATAATGGTGTTAAACCTAGCAAATGCACTATCAATAGTTTCATCTTCTAAGATGACAAATTGTTCATATTGTTGGACAAGAAGATCGATTTTGCTTTCTTTGACTTGGCTATTACCTTGGTGGGTTACTAAAAGAGTGTTCCAAATATCTTTAGCGGTTTCACACATAAAAATTCTTTCATACTCTTTCTTAGGCAAAGCATTATAAATCACCATTTTAGCCTCATTATTTTTTGAAAGTTTCTTTTTAGTATCGTCATTAGCTTTGTCAAAAGTGACCAATTCTTTTGTTTTAGAAACTTCATTAAATTGAAAGGGTAAAAAATCACCATTGGTAATAACATGCCAAAGATCGAAATCTTTTGATTTCACATAAGTTTCAAATCTATTTTTCCAATAAATAAAACTATCGGTTTCAAAAAGTGGTGGTCTTTGCATAGATTGCCCTTCTAGGTATTTGTTGGAATCCATAGATCGATTCAAGTTTTAAAATACAATATACTTTAAAAATTCTTGAGCAACCACGCTCTGATACCAATTGTAGAAACTAGAAGGGGGGGGGGGGTTGAATAGTTTCTTATATTTACTTGTTAAAATGTGGTTTCAAAAACTTAGGCTTGAGGAAATATGTGAAATCTTCTTATGCACAATATGAACAATGATAGTGTAACTAAACTAATACTAACAAAAATATATCCACAAAGAATAAAGAATGCTAGTGTAACTAATCTAATACTAACACATGTATATGCATAAAGAATAAAGAATGTAAAGAGTTAAGGGTAAAGAAAGATCAAACCGAACACCAAGGATTTATAGTGGTTCGACAACGAAGCTCACTCCTCGTTCCTACTCCACTCCTCGAGTACTCCTTACTCGAGAGTTCACTACACAACAAGCTCCTTATGGTGGAGAAAACCGTACACGTCGCTTAACCAATTTCCGACTCTAAGTTAAAAGTCGAGCCCTAATCGTAGCTAGGACCAATCTACACAACTATACTTAGTACATACACAACTTCCAAATAGACACAACTACTTGGATCTTCACAACTATGACACAACTACAAGTGTATAAAATTAAATCTTCAATGGATCTTTGGTGGTGGACTCAACACTTCACAAGGATAGTGTTCTTCTCTTTGCACTTGGAGAGGAAGGGATGGAAGAACAAGATTCACTTCTTAAACAAGTAATAATCAAACAAATGATCAAAGATTTGAGTGATTAAAGAAGGGGTTTGAATCTGGAAATAAATGTGCAAAAGAGGTGAGGTGAAAAGCTGAGAATGGTCCACTATTTATAGGACAAAGGAGCCAACGGCTATATCTGCCCGCGGTACCTTATCTTAGCCCGCAGTACCTTATCGATAAGGTACCGCCTAGGCGCTAAGGTACCGCCGGACTAGACTCCGCTCCTTTTTGTCCTTTAGTGGTGGAGGTCTTATCTGGATTAAAAAATATCTTGAAAGGATATTCTAAACCAAATGAGAATATGCCATTTTCAAATTTCAAATAATTAATTTAATAAAACATTTTCTTAAAAAGAAAGTTTAATAAAAACTTGTCACACTTAATAAAAAGTGAGATTTAAGAAGAGATTAAATCACTTGATCACTTGATTAAGGTTAGTACTTGTTTATCCATACCTTAAGTGAAAATGGGTAAAATGAAAAATACTTGAACTCAAGAATTCGTTTTTCGTTGTTTTCGTAAATGCTTGTTTTTACATATTGTCGTAATCAAAACAAGGCGAGACCGAAAAATGCAAGTAACGTTTTTAAGCATTTATTGCATTAACAGTATGTGAAAGATAAAATAATGGGAAACTTTTTAAAAGAGTTTATTGTTTAAATTGATTTTTTTTAACAAGTCTAAATGCATAAAATACTATCAAGTCTAAAATGATCAAATAATATTATGTTACGAGGAATTAAACAAAACTTAATATATTAAAATTTAAAAATTTATTACAAATTAATCTAATTAAAACTAAACAAATCTACTTAAAAAATAAAAGAAATAGAAATAAAAAGAAAAGGAAGAAACGGATGGTTCGTGTATACGATCGAGTTTCGGGAACGACCGAATCGACTCGATCATCGCAACGGGACCATCCGAGTTCGAAACCGATTGACGATCGGTATCGTTGTGACCAGCCTGAACAAAAACATGCATGAAACAAACTTAAGATCTATTCCATACGAGTCACTCCACTCAAGCAAGGAAGGTTCTTGAGGAAAATAAACATCCCAACTAAACCTTAAAGTGGTAGAATTAATGTTTTGAAACCCGGGTTTTGAATCGACCCGGTCGAGCGACTGGATCACCGGTTCAACCGGTCGGACCGTCGGATCGACCCGGTTTTCTTTAAAAAAAATTATATATATATTTTTTATATTCCGAAAAATATTTATATAAAAATCACGAATATTTCATATATTTGGCCTAAAACCTATTTACTAACAAATAGAACATGTAAAAATAAAGTTACGTTGCAAATAAATTAATTAAATCGTGAAAAAACTAAAAAAACTAAAAATAAAACGAAAAAAAATCAAAACCCGCCTGGGTCTCACAAACTGGGTCGACCCGGGTCGCCTCAAACCCGGCGGGTCATACCGGGTTTCTAATATATAAGACCCGGGTCAATTTGACCCGTTTTTTCGGTTGGCACCGGTTCGACTGGTTGAATCGACCGGGTCGACCCGGGTTTCAAAATATTGGGTAGAATAACCAGCAACCCAAATACCTACTTTCATCGTGGCCAATAAACGTCTCTTTAAAAATTCATTATTTTTCTAAATCAATAATCATAAGGTTCCATTAAGGGGCTGTGCCGTTTGGTTCAAGATATTAAAATTCTAAAATTTGGTCGTTTGATTCAAGATACTAAAATTCTAAAATTCTAGTATATTTAAATTCTCAGAATTTAAAGTTATAGAATTTAAAATTCCTACGCCCGTTTGGTTGGCATAAATTAATAATTTATTGAAATTTTTATTTTGGGTTGAACCAATTAACGAATAAATATTTTCTTTATATATATCTTCTATTTAAAAGAGTAAAAATCGAATTTTCACATTTTATATAAATTTTATAAAAAATTTTATAAATTTTATAAAAAAATATATAAATTTTATAAAGAATTATATAAATTTTATTAAAATTTATATAAATTTTATAAAAAATTTATTTAAATTTTATAAAAAATATATAAGAATATTATTTAAATTTTATAAAAAATATGTATAAACATTATAAAAAATTTATATAAATTTTATAAAAGCATTATATATGTAAAACCCGCATGCTTTTACCATGAATAGTACCCTTAAGATCGTACGTACTAGATTAAAACTTTCCTATTATAGCATGATTACGAGTACGTGTTAGGATTTTACGTATTACGTACGTGTTAGAACACGATAAGTATTTACTACGCACGAGCACGAAATAATTATTTGACAATAATTAATCACGAACATGCGATCATGAATCATGAACGTAATTAAATCACGAACTACTATTAATTACGTATATATATTTATTACGAGCATAAATAAATATATTAGGTCACGGTAATTATTTAACGAGAACACACAAAACGCGAACACAAATAAACACGAACAAACACGTAAAACACGAACACGAGAACACACTTATTAATTAGACACGAAAAATGACCGGGTTACCCCATGTGGTCCCATATGCCACGAAATTAGGAAGGAGGATGGGCCAAACCCATCAAAGTTTACTAAAGAAGGGGGTTAAGGGAAAAACACTACTCATGTTCACTTTACAGAGGATTTTCACAAAAACCTAAAAAAAAAGCTCTCCTCCTCCTTCTTTTGTTTCTTTTGGCCGCCACCTTCAAACACACCAAAGGGGTGTTTGATTGATCTTGGATCTTAGATTTATTGCTAGTGTTCGTGTTTGTTCATCGTTATTTAGATCCACGCATTCGGTAATTCTTTTAACCCTTTTCTTTTGATTTAATCTTTTAAATAATTAAGAACATGATATGTTTTTCTTAAAAACCTAATTAAATCTTAGATCTAACATGAAATTGGATTTGGAATAAATCAAAAGGGATGTTTTAGGGGTGTTTGTTCTTGGCCGCCGCCTACACAGAACCCGAGAAGGTCTCGGTTTGGCTATTTGACCACCACCGAGACCATATGGTCCCGGTTGGTTGGTGTGGGTCCCACGGCAGCAACAAGACAAGGGTAACCCCGAATTGGTTCGGGGTATGGTGTTGATTTCATGTCCGGTTCATGGTTCTTAGTCAAGATCCGGTTCACGGTGTATGTTAAGATTATTTTTCTTTTATAATCTTATGTTAAAATTAAATTAATGAACATGCCATGATTAATTTAATAACATGACTTAGGTTATATTAATTATTAAAATCATGAAATTATTAACCTAAGTATTTTATATTTTAAAGACTTATAATTAATTAATTATTTAAAAACCATGATTATAATTAATTAATTAACATGACTTAGGTTATATTATTAATAAATAATAATACATGTTTTAACCTAAGTATTTAACTTTATTTAATTAAAAACATGATATACTTTAATTAAATATTTTAACCTATAGTTTATTTTAATGACATGAAATAATTAATAAACTATATATTATATCATATGACTTAGGAAATAATCATGAAAACACTTAGGCTTATATACTTAGCTTATTTAACCAGCTTATTTCTAATTATGGAAACTTTCTATTTTTAGAAACTTATTTAATTCAGGCAGCTAATCTATTTATGGAAACTTATTTATTTAAGGCAGCTGATCTATTTATGGAAACTTTCTATTTTTAGGAACTTATCTATTTTAAGCAGTAATTCTATTTTTGGAAACTTTCTATTTTTGGAAACTTTCTGTTTTTGGAAATTTCTATTTTTGGAAACTTTCTATTTTTGGAAACTTTCTATTTTTGGAAACTTTCTATTTTTGGAAACTTTCTATTTTTGGAAACTTTCTATTTTTGGTAACTTTCTATTTTTGGAAACTTTCTATTTTTGGAAACTTTCTATTTCAAGAAGCCTGCTATTTTTGGAAAGTTACTTATTATTACACAGTAAGTATAATAATACATGAAATACCATAAATACTTAATCAGAATAGACAGCATATAAGATAAACCTAGTTTAGGGCTTTAAACAGTAAAACATGATAAGAACATATAAAATAAGCTAAGACATGACATAAAACCAGTTACGTATTTAGTAGTCAGATACTTATTCATGTATGTATTCATGTAGCATTAGTGATACGGAAGTAGAATTCCTCTCAGTTCGTCTTCTTCGTTCACTGGACATAAGGTACGGATTCCCGTCCTTTCAGTATGGACATTCTTTCCTTATTAGGATTCCCCGTATGCAGCCAACTGTTTTCCCAGTATATGTTTTATATGTTTTTGAATTGCTTATGTTTAATTAGAATACCTAAAGCCATATACATGCATGACCAGTTTCACCTAGTTATGGAGGTACCATAACCATAACATTAGAGGCGCTGATGTTATGACTTCACCACGGCGGAGTGATTGCTCGTGGCATCCCTTCAGCTTTTGGCCATTTATATTATATTTATCATGTGGGGCGTATGGGTGCATCCTAGTTACATGTTTTCAGTCAGGATTTCATGTTGAATGTGGTGTGTGTCTTGCATCCTTCACAAGGAGCTGATCCCTCCTACCCAAACCAGTATATTAAATTAGAGGCAGCCCCTCTAATTTGCATGATGAGGTCACCCCTCCAAGTATTCATGCACGGTGGATTTTCATGACCTATATTGGCTAATGGTAAAATATGTTAAACAGTTTTCATAAGATAAACATAAGGCTTTTCAAACTATAAAACCAGTTTTCTGAACATGTTCCAGGTTTTCCAGGACTTATACATTTCCGCTGCTATTAAGTCTTTATTATGCTTAGTCATTCATACTATGTCTATATCCGTGCACTGAGCGTTTTGCTCAGCCGTTACTTTCCTTTCCATGTCCCAAAACGGCAGGTACCCTAGGAAAGACTCGAGCATTTGGAGGACGTGCATAGGATGGAAGCTGCTAGAGACTTCTTTTCCTTTTTGCCTTCATATACTTATGCTTGTTTAGTCTTTCATTCATTTCTTTTGCTTTATTATGTTTTGGGCTTATGTTTGGGAACCGATGTTTGATTCTAGTTATCCCTATGGTCATGTTATGTTTTATACATTTATCCTTGTATGCTTTGATGACACGCCATAATTACGCGTGACATTCTATTACCAAAATGGGGTGTTACAATATATATCTTATAAATTCTTATAAAAAATTTATATAAATATTATAAAAAATTTATATAAATTTTATAAAAGCATTATATAAATTTTATAAATTCTTATAAAAATTTATATAAATTTTATAAAGTTTATATAAATTTTATAAAAATATTTATATAAACCTTTTAAAAAGTCTATATATTATAAAAAAATCATAAGTTTTATAAAAAAAATTATATAAATATTATAAAAAAATTCATTAAATTTTATAAAATTTAATATAAACTTTTATAAAAAAGTTATAAAAATTTATATAAATTTATTAAAATATTTCTAAAAATCTTTAAAAGTTTATATAAATTTTATGTAAGTTTATAAAAACATTCATTAAAATTTTATAAAAAAATTTATATAAATTTTATAAAAAGATTTATATAAATTTTATAAAAAATTCATTAAATTTTATAAAAAAAATTATTTCAATTTTATTATAAATTTCAATAAATTTTATAAAAATTGTATATATATTTTATAAAAAAATTATATATAAATATTTATTTAAATTTATATAAATTTTATAGAAAATAATTTTATATAATTTTTTATATAAACATAAAAACTTAAATAATAACGAGAATAATTTTTTTTTATGAAAAATAATTTTCAAATAAATTAAAATTCCTTACTTTTTGAAGAAATTCTAATATCCTTCATTTTGGGAATTCGATGAATTTTAAATTCCTTCGTTAATTATACTAAACAAAATACTTAGAGATATTAAAATGTAAATATTTTGAATATCCCCCAATATCCTCGAATATCCCCGAACCAAACGGCACTTGGTTTCCTTGGGGGAGATTACTTGGACGTCTTAAGTTTAAGACCTGCCTAAGGCCTCTCGGGCGAAGCGGATAAAAAGTTTAACATAACTAGGCGAGGGTTCGAAGAATATAACATAACTAGGCGAGAGTTCAAAGAAGACATTGTACCGCTTAGATGTCATTGCACGACTCGACTCACTAACCACTAACATTTGCCGTTCTAAAAAAAATCATATCAATCTCCATATATATAACAATAAGCGAAAAATAGTCTTTTAATCCTCGAAGGAAATATAAGTCTACTGAGAAAATCACATTCTAAAGTACTATCTTACTTTAGATACACCTGTATGTATACTAGTAGTCTTTAAACATTGTTGGAGAAGTTTCACATATAAAACAAAATTTGTGAAACTGCACCTTCCCGACAATGTCACATATTGGAAACAGCATACTCCGTATTTGCCTATACCCTAAACTTTTCTTGCTCAAAATTGTGCAACTTATAACAAAAATGTGGAGGGCTAATTTGATTCTCGATCGATCATATACAAACCTAACTTACTGAAGCTTCAAACTCAAGATACTAAGTGAAGCTCCCAAAAGATGATCACGCCTGCTCTCAATGAACTTCTGCCTGAATTCCTCAAATTTTCCTTCTTTTATTGCTTCTCTAATCAAGCGAAAGAACGACAAATAATGATATGTGTTATGTCTGCAAGAACAAAGCAAACTTAGATATATTGATACAAGTGATAATTGGATGCCTTCATATAAAAACAGGTCATTACAGGTAGTATTTATTGAATAACAGGTCAAACAGGTAGAATAGATACTGAGAAGATATACATTACGAGTCAAAAGTAGTCTAATATGTTCTGTAGTCAGATGCTTACACGGTTACACCATCTTAAATTCTGTTGTTAGAAAAGATAATTTAGAACCTTCTGTATTGTATAATTTATAATCATATTTATTACGAGTACTGTATTACTTAGAGGTCAGCCCAATCACAAACGTTTTGACCCATATAAAAATTTGTTAGTTTTGACCCGTTACCCAACCACGTGCCTCATCCATCTTGCTACTTTTACTGAAAACAACAACAAATGATTTAGGAAATGTTTTTACATTTCCAGAAGAATCGGAGCCAGCATTTCATGGACATTAAGCAGATGATTGATGTACGCTTTTGTATGGTTCTGGCATGTGTAGCAGTTGCACCCATCAACAATTCGTGATGCATCTTTCCTGCAAACGAAACAAACAACTATTATGTTAGCAATAAACCTTCGAATGTTTTCTTCTAAAATTAGATTTGTAACTGTGTTTTAACAAATTCAAGCAGGTCAACCCATACCTATAAACAGTTGCTTTAAGATTAATCTTAGTGCGGTCACCACCCATAGCACTTAGTTTAGGATCGGACACATGATCAAAATTTCCATCAAGTGGAAAAGTAAGTGCAAAGCCTCCGAGGGTTAGCTGGTAAATATACCTGTCAAAATCATCATAATAGCTTTCAGTTAGTTGACTAAAGAACAGCAAGAAAAACAAAATGTTGGTGTGCTTAACTATGAAACCACTCACGTCGAGTCAAATAGATCAATGCCTGCAGCAACGCCCTGTAATACCTCCTCTAGTTTAATGCAAAAAAGAATTTGGGTTAAAAAAATGAGGCATGGAACAAAAAATATGACCATAAGTATTCAGTTTATAAATCAAATGAGATATTATTCATGACTTGTGTAATGTATAAAGGAAATAATTACGGAGTATATGGTATGTGTATTGCACAGTCCAATTTTGTATTTCAGGTAACCACAGAAAATAAATCAACTTTTAAAAATTAGATTAAACCCAACCCTACAGCGTAAAATAAAACTCTATAAACCCTCAAAAGTTTCCAAATGTTTGATAAAAGCATTTTGTGTTTAATTTTTATGTGTTCTATTCTAAAACAATTATACGCAATGTGTACAGTCGATGTTGAAAACAACCTTGATCTTAAATTGGAAACACAATTCTTTTCTAGATTATAAAAGTTGGCCGCTACTAAATCAAAATTTGGTTACAAGTACAAAATACAATAGAAAGGGTTTCATTTGTATATACCATTTCCTTCAGTTCTACATCCTATGGTCCCATACTCTCATTTTTGTGTCTTCGTATATTAAGTAAATTGGGTCCACAATCGCAACTTGTAACATCATACAAAATGATTTGACCATAAAGCATAGTAGATCCTAGGACAGTGTGCTTGCTTGGCTTAAAAAGACATTCATTATGACTTCACCAAATTAAGAAACAGCTGTTCCTTTGATGTAGCTGATAATAAGTTTAGCAACTTGTCTTACTAGATAGGTTGATAGCTTTAACATGTACAGTTTCCTAGTCTCCTTTTTAGACTTGCATCCTATTTATATATCACGTAATTTTACAGAACTTGTATATCACGTAATTTTACAGAACTTATGGGTGTGTCTGGAGAGTGGAGAGTGGAGAGTTGGGTCAAAAGACTCGAAACGGGTAATTTTTTGGAACAGATCAGGTCAGTTTGGTTTAAACTAATGTATGGTGAATATTGATATAACTCTTGCAATTGACAATTATACCCCCGTCCATAGAAGGTCGAAAAATAACATTATGAGCCCAAACTGACCCTATTATTATTGATGAAGAAGTCTTCAGATTTTCTAAAATGTTTTTATAACTGCATCAAGCTCAAAGAACTACTGAATTATTCACATTAAATATAGTAAAATATTGTCGTAATTCATTTGAAAAGAGAAATAGAACACATTCAGGAAGCACAAGGAAGACGTATAACTAAACCTACAGTACAAGGTCAGCTATGGTAAAAGTTGTTACCTGGCAGTCCAAGGCCACAAATTTGACGAGGCTTTTCATTTGGCAAACAGTCCTGAAACAAATTCAGTCAGGCATCTCTGTATGTGTTGTGTATAAATTTACATAACAAAAAACAAACTAACAAACAAAAACACAGAAACCAAGAAAAAAAAACGGTATACAAATTGTTCAACTTTGTAGTGAAGAGCACAAAAAACATGTAACAGTGAGAAAAACATTATAATTACAACATTTTTCACTTACATCTCAGAGCAAGTGACTAAACAGTTGCCATTGGCCATCCAAAACTCCAAACAACCTTTCTTTTCAGTATGATTTTATATTTCTACTGATTAACTTATATAGCACTTAAAGAAATGTACATGGATGCAATAGATATGTATGATTGTCAGGTAATAAATAGACTATAGTACCGTAACAGCATGTAGAAGAACAGCGCGTTCATCGATACTATCTCCAAGTCCAAAACCACCAATGTAGTAACCTGGAATGCCACTTGATATTAAAACCTCAAAAAGATGCAGACATAATCAATTACTAGTAGAACTTAGAAGCAACAAAGAATTACAACATACCAGCTACGTTTCTCTTTGCTACCTCTTGAGCACAATGTTTGCGTTCTTCAATGCTGCAGCCTCCAACAATGGATCCAAAAAGAGCTCCCTCTGTCTACATTACAAGAACTATTACAGAGTATTGCAAACAAGCCAAAGGTTTAGGACTTAATACATTATTCATTCACCAAAATAACTAATCAGCTGTTCCATATAGCCTATGAGATAGAATACCGTGAAACAAGTATGCATATGCTTCTACAATATCTAAATCCACCGTGGATCTACTATTTAGTTTATTACTTTACTTGATGATTGGCTGTCTAACTTAACCCCTAACCAAAAAAAAAAACAAATAGGCTTGTGGAACCAAAGTTGATAACTTCAATTGATGATTACCACAGGGCAGAAAAAGTAAGATAGGTTTAGGAACTTCAATATGGAAATGTTGCAATTTTGGTGACAAAGCACTAAGATAGTTGTGGAATTTTCTTGTGACGGGGGAGTACATTGTAACAATTGTACATATCATGACCGCCTTAAAACCCATCCAACGTACAGACCAGAAATTACTCATAAGTAATAAACATAGAAAGGGTAAAGACAACAAAGATAGGTTTCTTTTTAAGCAAAGTATCACAATTATAAGAAAACTTGAGCATGAAAGGATAACGGGTGAATGATATCTATGTAAACTGGAAGATGAATGATAAGGTTGTAAGTCCTAACCCTGCAGTACTGAAAAGGCAGAATTTATTTACCGTATCTAGTGAAATGCAATCATCAAGCCATCTAATAGTTCGCTCAACAGAAGCTCTATTCCTTTTTACTGTAGCCGAAGTGGGTACTTCATCAGCCAAACTGACCCACAAGTCAGGCTTCATTGCCGATATCATTTTCATATACTCCACAGGTTTCACCTGTGATAATACCAAATATTGGTAAGTATATTAGCAAAGGCAATGTAACCAAATGGAAATGAAAAGAACCAATTAATGCAACTGCTAGAAATTTACCAAGAAACGCCCACATGGAGTCTCGAACGAAGCTCCATGCTTGTTACTACTAGATGATTCTGGAAGAGAGAGAATAGAATCCCGCGGTACAGAAACAAATCCATACTCTTTTAAACCAAGAAGCTGGTGAATGCCTCCAACACTTGATATGGTCTTTAAATTAGGACCCTCCATGCTGCAAGATACATATAATCAGGAACCACAGAAACAGAATTAGCATCTGCTTTATATTTTAAAAAGAAAGGAATGAAAGTAGAAACACAATCGGCTCAATGCAAAATTAAAGGATCTTACCAAAACAAACAAAAGACGCCATGATAAGACATAATCTACCTAAATCTGAACATCATTATGCTATAAGACTTGAAAATAATTAACTAAGAAAATATCCCGACATTACAAATATTTATGATGGTTAGAAAAAAAAGAAGTTTTTTACCCAAAAAAAAAAAAAAAAAAGAAGTTACACCACCAGTTATAAAAAGGGGGAGTCACAACAATATTTTACAGTTAAACTTATATTTAATTTCTGAGAGTAGCAACCACTGCTTTGAAGATTAAACTGTTCAATGATTGGATTGTTTTTAAAAGAAATTGGTTTGACGTTTCACTATAATCAATTCATCGGGTATTTAGGATTTCCTTTTTATTGTGCTTTATCTGCATTGGAAATCAGAACATAGCAATGAGCTTATTTGGAAGTTCTAATTTGGTCTAATATAAACACATTTGCAAAATGCTTCATTAAGTGATGCAATTGCATACTTCAAACTTGGTAATTTGAAGTTTTGAACGTTCGAAACACAAAATTCACAGGAATATAAATGACCCACACTGTTATAATCCATAATAAATTAGAATGAGTTTAATATTCTGTTGCAGAAGTTATTATATGGTAGCTGCATCTTTCAGTAAATTTTATCCTTTTTCTGATTATTTAATACTCGAAGGGTCAAATAGTCATGTTATGAGTAGCTACAACAATGATGAATATGACCATCATATCATTCAAAACTGAGCATCTTGTCATTATAACATCAAACACCATACGCACGTCCAAAATTACCTATACATCCGATTCAATTACAAGTTTAGAACTAGTTATCATATCTTAAGACAATCACTTCCAAAACCCAATGCCAAACACCTCCTTGTAGCATCCAATTACCCCACCCGTCTCAAAATAATGGAACACTTCCATATTGCTTTACCAAATTCCCATTTTACCAATTACTACCTCCAATAATACAATCGTATAATCCTAGATTAAAAACGTATACATTGTAAAAAAGTAAATAAACATTTAGCTAGTAAACAGTTTAAAAAATTGCAAACTTCTAGTTCCTAAAACTCTATGCCCAGGGAATTCGTTTAGCTTTTGGATTTTGTTTTTAAGTGTCCTATACGAAACACAAACTTTCTGTATTTTTTTAGAACTGCAATTTTCACTTGCTCACAACATTTACATAACAAATTTATCTCACATGCCCTAAGCAGGACTTGGACTTGATTTGAACCAGCAATCATTTAACATGAGGTACCATTAGGGCCGAGCAAGAAAGTTATGGCACTTTAATAATCTTAAAAAAAATTACACTATAAATTGGTTCGTTAGGGGTGCATATAACAAAATAGCCAGATAATTTAGAAACTTTACACTAGAACTTTATTCACTAGGTGGGCACGTGCCCCCCCCCCCCCCCCCCCCCCCCCCCCCCCCTCTCCCTCTTCTGCCCCCCTCTTGTCTCCGCTAGTCCGGCAATATAAATTCTACTGTTGAGGGCATTCAACTTAAAGGCTGAGGTCACGGGTTAAAATCCTGGCCATGTGTCATTCAATCATGGAATTACGCCGCAATTACATTAATTTACATACTAAAAACACTAATTCATAATCACATTCCTTAAAAATCACAATATATAAATTAAAAAAAGGGGTACTTACAAATGCATAGGACTAAACTGAAGAAGAGTATTCCCAGAAAACTGAAGAGCCAAAAGATGATCAGGCGTTACGAAAGCCGGCAAACCTTTCCTGGTAGTCAGCACAAGCGCTGGTGTTTCAACCTCAATCTCTTTCTTATTCGTATTCTCTAACCGGAAACTGGTTAATTGGAGCAGGCCTACTCTTGCACGGCTGTTTTTGGTCCATGATTTTATGCAAAACTTCATCTTTTTGTCGTTTTGTTTTGTGGGTTCTGTTGTCAGGTTTGCAGGTTGCATTGGTTTCGAGGATATGGCCGCCGTTTTTGTTAACGTTGTTCGGAGTTTTGGCTCAAGGTTTTTGGTTTGGGTTTTGTAATAAAAGGTAGAGTTAAGTAGATTTTTGGTCCTTAAGCTTTGGCGGATATAACGATTTTGGTCTCAATATTTGAAAAGTAACGTATTTTGACCTGTAACATTTTTAGTCTCAAACATTAGTTATTTGTACTGGCTAGTGAGATGGTAAACTAGTCTTTCTATAAAAAAAAGGACATTATGGTCTTTTACTTCTTTCTGCTATAAATGTCAAAATATCTACCATCGACCCCCACTTAAGTCGTCCTATCATACCTCATTTTTATAAAAAACCATCTAACTATTTTTTTCTCCAATTGACTTATTCAGAAACCCTAGTCTTCTACCCTAACAATGATGATTATGAAAAACACACAATCCAGACGTGAAATATATTAAGTAAATTAATCATTTCTCATATGATTGTGTATTCCTTTCGCATACTTGAAAAAAAAAACTAATTATTTTCTTGATATTGTGTTTTGTAGAGAATCTTGCTAATATATTTTTTGTAAAAGTCAACCATGGAGGTGAATTTACTTATGAGTATGGTCTAAAGAGAACAAGGGCTACAAGACGTTTTTACAAGAATGGGAAATCCGGTTGGTTTGACGATGTACATGCTGATGGATTCTCTGTAATTGAAGTATTAGGTATGGTAAAGGAGTTAGGTTATGAGGATCCTGAAATGAAATTTTTCTTTAAGAAACGTACTGTTGTTGATTCAGATAAAGGTCTTGAACCTTGAAGATATGATATAGATGTTTGGATATGCTCAGCTATGTGCATAAGTACAAGCGATTGGAGTTGTTTATTGAACATCTGATTGATAATTCAACTATAGACACTATAGGTTTAGACGAGGAGCTTGAGAATGTAGGTAATGATGGTGTTACTTTAGGGGATGAGAATGTAGGTGTTGGTGCTGGTTTAGGCTTGATTGGGGATGAGAATGTAGGTGATGGTGATGGTTTATGTTTGATTAGGGATGAGAATGTAGGTGATGGTGATGGTTTAGGCTTGACTGGTGATGGTTTATGGGATGAGGATGTAGAAGAGTTAGATCCTTTGTTTTATTACCCCAAACACTAACTAAGATATGGGACATACAAGTAATCATGTACTTAGTCCACATAGAGAATCTTTGAGAATGTTATTGGTGAAGATGAGAGTAGTGAATATGAGAGTAGTGAAGATGAAGAAAAAGAAGACAATGACTTTGAGGATGTGCATGTAGACATGGAAATGTTTAAAAAAAACAATGACCATAATTTAGAATGGGATGGTTCTGATGATCCTAACCCTAAGCAAGTTGTTGACAACATTAAACAAGAAGTATATGAGGAGTGTGACCTTGAAGACTTTAAAAGTGAGGTAGATTTTGTTGATGTTGAGGCAGAGGGAAAAAAAGCCTTGGACAAGCTATGTAAATTACACAAACCTATATGTTGGGTCAGTATTTACTGACCCTGAAGCAACTTTAGGATTTGAATATAAAATCTCTCTAAGTATTTCATGTTCAGCAGAAAGGTGACTCTGCTGAAGCAAGACCAGAGGAACAAAGATTCCTACTAAAGAATGTTTTGCTGATGGATGTTCAGCTTTCCTCTTTCAGAGAACTTAGAAGACAAAGGAGTCTTAGCTTCAAAGACTAAGCGGTCTAGTTGCTGAAGAACAAGTCCTAAAGAAGAGCTTTCAGTTTTGTTTGGCTTGACAATACCAAACTGAATGATGTCGATCTCCTCTAGAATGCTAAAGACACTTCAGTATTCTGAGGGTTTACGTTAGGCGGGAAAAGATTTACTTTAAGTCAAAGTAGGAAAAGGTTGCTTTATTGTTAGCTATAAGTACAACCTTTATCTTTTCTTAGATTAGTTTATTTGTACTATGTACTATTTATCGAGCATGGGCATCAACCACCCACTGGACAAAAACTCTTGCATGGAAACTTGTGAATGTAAACCCTAAATAGATTTCTCCTATAAAAGGAGTGCATAAGGGAGAGGAATGGCTAACCTTTGGATTATAAAGATTGTATCTTCTAACATCCATTTCTCTCAACATTAACCAAACCATATAGCGAAAAGCATATGAACGTTTGGTTAAGACTTAGACTCTTAACTTTGGTTATAAGTTTAAGTAGAGGAGGTCAACCCACATTGTCATTCAACCACTTTGTTATTCCGCAAACAAAGTGGGTTATAGATTCTTTATTGAGTTTTAATAAAAGTCTATGCGTTCAAAAGTTAATTGGTATTGTTGTTTTATTTGTTCTTAGTTTTTATTAATTGATAAAACAACTCACTTTAATCTTATTAACAAGTTACTACTTAAGGTTGATAAGTAGTAACTAGTTAAACAGGACCAACATGTGGTATCAGAGCAGTTTGATTCATTAAACTCTTATTTTCATTAAACTGCTCATTTTAAGGTTTTAAAATCAAGATCCAACATGGTTCAAGTTATACCACAAAACCCCAGAATACAGGGGTGGCGTACTCAATGCTGCTCTTGTTCTAGAGGTAGCAAATTTCACTAATTGGAAGAAAAGGTTCCTTGTCCACATGGTTGAAATTGAACCCCAATTCCTTGGAATCATTAAAAATAGTCAATTTCTTCCCATGGTTGGGGACAATATAAAACTTAAATAACATTGGACTACTGATGAAAGAAAAGGTGCTAACCTTGATCAACGTCTCAAAAGTCTCATCATGTCCGTGCTTCCAGATGAGAAAATGAGTTCTGTTGTGAATTGCAAAACAGATAAATCTACATGGGAGGACCTTATATTGTATCACGAGGGACCCTCTGATGTGAAAGAAACAAGAATAATGGACTTAAAGATTCAATACAACACCTTCAATAATAAAGAAGGGGAAACCCTTACTCAAAGTTTCACTAGATATAAAGCTCTGATGAATGAATTGGTAAATGATGGTGTTGAACTTTCAAAATTAAAAATCAACACATTTTTTGTTAATGCATTGCCAAAGAAATGGCTCAGTTTTTGCAAAATCTTGAGAAATGCTAATCACATTAAAGATTGTGATGTAGCTTCTCTTTTTGGAAAACTAAAATATGAAAAAAAAACCTAGTTGATAGGATTTATGAAGGCTCCAGCAAGAGTAAAGCATTAACAATTGCTACACCCTTGCGAACAGCCTTCTTCAATGAAGTTGTCATTCAGGACTACCAAGATAGTCCTGATGATGAATAAGACACTAGAACTAGTGAGGAATATATGAATGACCTTCAAGAGGAATTTCATGAAAGAGATCTTCTGGCCAAGTCTAGAAGGTTCTTTAAGAAAGGAGGCAAGTTTTCCAGCACTACAAAAGCCACAGCTGACACTATGTGCTTTAAATGTGGAATGCCTGGTCATTGTGCCAAATATTGTTATTCTAAAACATCCATCCCTTCTTATCCCTCACTAGCTCAGTCCAGACCATCTGGTCCATCTCCATTTCAACAAAAACAAATTGCTTCATCTTCTTTTCAGCAACACAGGGCTGAACATAGGCCAGCTAAAGACTTTGAGGCAAAATATAGAGAAATCAAAGCAAGACTTGCTCTCATGAGTACTGAAAGCACATCCTCAAAGCTCACCAAGCAAGAAAAGAACAAAGGACTTGTTGCTGATGCTTACGAATAAGATGAAGAAGAGTGTCTTCAGATGATGATCAAATGGTGAATGTGAAAGTGTTGATGTCACTTGCTGATGATGAAGGGTCAAATTCAAATGTTGTGGCCAAAGAAAGTGCTAGAAATGGTGAATGGGTCAATATTACAATAAAAAAGGTACAAACTCTTCTTGAATTAGAAGATAAGGATGACATTAAATTTGTCTTTGATTACTTGTGTATTGATCTAAAATTTGTTGAAAAACAAAGAAACAATCTTCTTGAAAAATATCATAAAATTGTTCTTAAACTTGAAGATCATGAAAGTAAGTTAATAGAGCTAAAAGAGGCTAAACTTGATATACTTACTTTTCAACATTTAAACTCTGAAATCATTGATGAAAACAAATCCTTAAGAGTTAAACTAAAAGAAGCAAAAGATATTGTTAAATCATGGCTTAGAAACTCTGATAGGGTTAATCAATGCATCAATGAACAAATTCCTGCTCAAAAAAGGAAAATGCTTGGTGCTGAAGGATCCTCAAGCACCAACTCCCATGATATTGTCTTTGTCAAAGCCCCTAATGAGGAAGGTAGCTCGATCCCTGACATTGTAAGGTCAGGTGAAGAGAATTTTCCAAACCATGACACTAGACGTATCCTTCTTCCTGAGTTTCATGCAAGTGTTGATTCATTAGCACCTACTGAGTCTTTAGTTACTGAAGATCACTTGGATGATGATTCAGAGACTCTAGTAAGCACCACACTTCCTCTTTTGGAGAAACTAGTTGGTGCTGAACCCTCTACTGGTCCAAGATCAATCCAGTCAATCATCAAATTTCACACAACACACAAAAGTAGTGCTCCCAAGCATTTCAAAATTGACACATCAAAGAATTCTTCAGCTCCTGCTGAAGGTTCACACATTGGGGACTACTTCTTCGGTTTCATCAAATAAACCGAACAATGCTAGATCTAAGAAAGACGATAGAATGTCTCTTGTTATGCAAGAGATCAATGATCTTAAATTACAACTCAAGCAACAACAAAAACTAACTCGATTCAAAGATGAACCCTCAAACTCTTCACATTATATATACAAGACGCAATTCAAAAGGGCTTGTGAGTTATGTGGTCTAAACAACCATCTAATTGAAACTAGCCTTAAAGTGATTTATTGTACCAAATGTGAGAGAACTGACCATCGCACTTGTGAACACACTGAGTATATGCTTGCTAAAACTAGTGGCTGATGCTCATAACATTGGGGCATCCCTGTAACACCCCATTTTGATAAATGAAATATCACAGGATAAGTACAGCGTGTCATCAAAGCATGCAAGGTAATATGTACAAACATACATGACCAAAAGAGAAAACCAGAATCAAACATCGGTTCCCCAAACATAAGCCCAAAACATAAATAAAGTAAATGAAATGAGAAGGACAAAACAAGTGTCCAAGCAAGCATAAAGTAAATGAAGTGCAAGGGAAAGAAGTCTAAGGCAGCTCCCATCCTATGCACTTGCTCCAAATGCTCAAGCCTATCCTTGGGTACCTGCCGTTTTGGGACATGGAAGGAAAATATACGGTTGAGCAATACGCTCAGTGAACGGATATATGACAATGAAATGAATAACATAAACATAAGTGAATAATGAAATGAAATGAATAACATAGCAGCAGAATAATGAATGTCCTAGAAAACCTGGTTTAAGTTCATAAGACTGGTTTATATTTATGAAAAGACTTATGTTTAGTTTATCTTGAAAATATGTATTTTAAATATGCCGAGAGCCCATATAGGTCATGTTATATCCACGTGCATGAATACTTGGAGGGGTGACCTCATCATGCAATTAGAGGGGCTACCTCTAATTAATATATAAAATTAGTGGAGGGATCAGCTCCTGTAACGGATGCAAGGCACACACCACAGTTACCATGAAATCATACTAATTTTCCCAGGATGCACCCATTCGCCCCACATGATAATAATAATAATGGCCAAAACTGAAAAGGGACGCTACGAACAATCACTCTCACCGCAGAAGAGTCATAACACCGGTGCCTCCAGTTCTATGGTTATGGAACCCCCATAACTAGGTGAAACTGGCATGCATGTATATAGCCCAGGCAATCTAAAATAATCATACATATACTGGTGTGCTTAAGACACTTAAACTACTGGGGAAAACAGATAGCTGCAAACAGGGAAATCCTAATATAGGAAGAAAGATGTCCTTACTGAAGGACGGATTATCCGTACCTTGTATCCAGTAATATGAACGTAGAGAACGGAAGAATCCTACTACGAGGCCACCAGTGCTACATAATAAAGAGGGACGTGTATGAATTGTCTGATTACCTTGTACTTAATTGATTTTTAGTTTACTTGACGTATTATTACTTGTTTACTTGTTCCTGTCTTGTTTTAAGTGTTCTAGGACTTGTTTTACTGATTCATGTTTAATCCCATGTTTTCTTAATGTTTCATGTGTTCTGATTAAAATAATTCATCTTTCTATGTGTTAAAGTACTTGTTGTATCATAATGCGTAACTTTCTAAAAATAGCAGGTTTCCTTAAATAGTAAGTTTCCAAAAATAGAAAGTTTTTATATTTAGCATGTTTCTATAATTATCATGTTACCGTATTTAATACGTTTCCATAATTATCATGTTGCCATAATTAATATATTTCCATTTTTACATGTTTCCAATTATATGTTATCATAAATAATAATAGGCTTATTAAATAATAAAAATGACATAACATATAGTTTTAATAAGCTTATGATATGTCTTGTACAATTATATCATAAAGTTTAATAATGACTAAATACTTAGTCTAAACTTATAATTATTAATTAATAATAATATTTCATGATATCATATGTATTTATTAATTAATAATAATCCATGATTTAATGATTAAACTTTACCTTAAAATGATATAAATTAATTAACTAAGCTTTAATTAATTACACGTACATGAATAATTATATAAATAATTATTTAAATCATAAGTTTTATTTAAACAACATGTACAAGTGGTTTTAATTAAAGAAAACTATACGTAAGTTATGCATGTAATTAATTTAATTAACATGTATTTATTATACTAACTAAATAATATAAAATGCATGTTTATAATTTTAGCCAAACACCCCTTAAACTGCCTTAAACTGCGAACCAACCACCCCTTTAACTGCCACAGCCCTTGGCTGTGGCTTTATTGCTACCGACAGCAGCAGGTTCCCACCGGCTGTAGCTGGTTCCTGCTGCTGCCCTGACTTACCCACTGTCTTCCTATACTTCCCACTTATTTCTATTAGTTAACCACCGAGACACCGTGTGTCTTGGTTCCCACTGTTTTAAAGCCAAATCCCCCTGCTAGGGGTGTTTGGGTTGCCACCGCCAGAAACAAAACCACACCGACTTGCGGCTGGTGGGATTTGTGCATCACCGAGACACATAGGTGTCTCGGTTTGCGTGAAATCTGGTCATAAACAAGCACCAACGATTCCCATCTTTTATCTCACTTGTATTTCACATGTTTTCGTATATTTAGGGTTCTCAGCAGTTAACATAATCAAATAAAAAAACAAGACGAGTTTAGGATATACTTATCTTGCGTCTTGGGTTTAGAATGATAAAACACGAACACCCATCTTGATTTCCTGAATCTTTATGCCCCGTTTTTCTTGGTTCTTGTGTTCGAGCGACGACAGGAAAGAAAGATAAAAAACGATCGTTATTTTTATTAGGGTTTTCTTGGATTTGTTAAAAATAGATATACCCCATGTCTTTTATTATTTATGGCCAGACAAGGATACATCAATGGGCCTTGGCCCATTTTCTTCTTGTTTAAACCGTCCCACAAGGTAGCCCAATACCTTTTGTTTTTATTTTTCGTGTCTTGTTAAATCTTCGTGTGTTCGTGTTTTAAAATGTCGTGTTTTTATTTCTTGTTATACTTTTGTAAATATTCTACGTAATTACATTTCGTGTATTAATAATATTTATATACGTAATACTCGTGGAAATTTATTAATTTACGTCATAACTATATTTAATGTTCTTAATACGTGTCGTATATTAATAAATCCTAAAGTTTTAATCATCGTGTACTAATATTGTTATTTTTTTGTACATATTATTCGTAAACGATAATATTAATATTCGTATCACTTCTCGTATTTAATTAACATACATAATAATCGTGTTAGATATTCGTGTCGCGTGTCGTAGATTAATTAAACGAAATTTTTTTTATTTCCTACGTGATTTCATGTAATTTACGTACTAAGGTATTTTTAAAGCGGGTTTTACAACTCCTCCCCTCTAAAAAGAATAATTCGTCCTTGAATTAGAGATACGATAAACTGGAAAGAACTGGACGTGACATGACTGTAGAGAACCTGGAACATGACGTGTCTGAAGGGAACATATAACGTGGAATGCTGAAAAGAACATATCTGAATTATGAAAGGGAAAAAATACGAAATCCATATGGACTCTTCCGTTTCCAACTAGCTTCCTGCTCGGAACGGTTCCTCCAAAAGTCTTGACGAAGATACATAATCTTGGTCTACATGACTTTGTCTTGACGGTACAACAAAGTTTCTAGTTTATCAACATAAGATAGATTCTTCTGTATCTGATCAAATGGATAAGAAATAACATGTAAGGATACGTGAAACGATATGATACAAGGTGACATACTTACTGGTATAAGCACACTCAACGCATTGATGCATGAGACATTTTGAGACGTGGTACGTGAACAATTTTGAACGTGATACGTGAACAATTGTGAACGTGATACGTGGAGATACGGTAAATGTAATACAAGAACATGTGGTGAATGAGAATACGTGCAACATATCGTGAACGTGACATGAGAACGTAAGGCGAACATGATATGGGGAACATATCGTGAACATGAGATAACTGAGGAGGTAACGCCCAAATTTAAGATATAAGATGTGAAATGTGACGTGGAACGTCTCTCTGAGTATGGAAAGTTATACTAAACTTGAGTCTGGTCTCCCAAGCTTTCTACAATCTTTCCCAAACGAAAGTGAAACGTAACCCGTAAGATAGGATATGATCATGAACGTGAACGATGTCATGAAGGTGGAAGTATAAAGCAAATCATAAAAATGAAAAGGGACATAAATGTGAACAAGGTTGTGAACGCTAGCATGAGACGTAACTCGCGAGCTGAAATAGTCATACAGACGTGAACGTAAATAATGAACGTGAACATGAACCTTTATCTGATCTGATTGTTAAAAGAGTGTCGTGTAATCGTACGATCATCGGCTGGAAGATATCTGATAATCTGCTACTGCGTACTCCTTTCGGATGGAAGAAAACATGTAGGATTGGTTAAATGGTCGGACGACGATCTGGGAATTTCTAAAGGTCTAAATGACTACAAGCGTGTTGGCGTTCTATCTTAACCTGCTATTAAGTCAGGCATTTAGATATGAACGAAACTGGATCTTGTTTCGTGCCTCTCCACCAAAATGTGGTTAAGATCATGATACATATTTTTAGGACCTGGATACATAGCAATTGGAAAGCTATAAGTCTGGGTGCAATTAGACCTCTCTTAGCGTAGGATTTTCTGGAACACATAAGTTAGTGTAGGATTTTCTCCTTTACGCGTAGGCTTAGTCATGGTAAAATTTACCGTGAGAACAATGCGATTCAGCGTGTCATTGTGATCAACAAAAATACATAGAGGAAAAATTTTTAGTGTGAATTTCTCCTGATGTAAATCTTGTAACATAGAGTGAAGATAGTCTTCGTGTTCTTTTATAGACTTAAAGAAAATCAAAAATGTTAGCAATGAACAGAATGACAAACTTGTCCAGAGTTCATGAAAATTTGATTTCTCAATCCATAATTGTTGCCGGGAATTCGCGAACTAACAAGCACATACATGAATTCATAATGACTATAACGTGTGCGAATAATAGTCACGGAAGTGTCATGCTCTTTCACTCACAACTGATGGTAGCTTGATCGTAAATCGATCTTGGAAAATGTTTAGAGTCTGGTAGTTGGTCGGATAGACCAATAAAACTTAGAAGGTAAAATACAGTTATGAATGGTGGTATGATTGGTAGTTCCTTCTGGTACTATATCTGGGAAAATTCTGAAAAAATCGACTGATGATGAATAAAAGGAACTTTAGAAGTCGTGTCATGATTGATAGCTAGGAAACCATCAAAGTCAATAACACATGCTTGTAAGGTAGAAGAAATTTTTTTCACCGATTTTCCTGGTGGAAAATCCTGATGAATGTATACAGGAATTTGAACATCGCTGAATATAATCTAATACGGATAATGATCCATTGTAGAAATGAAAGATCTTGTCGTCAAACTGAAATGAAAGCCTCTATGTACATGATGATACAAAGGCATCTTAGATGGACATGAATATCCGAATCATGAATCAAGAAATGAAAGTGTCATGTCAGCACACGAAGTAAACGTGGCAGATTCCACTGAATGGGTTTCGTTCGTCTCACATAGAACGAAAGCTGTGTGACCAACTATGAACAATAACTCATAGATGGTACTGAAATTCTTAGTGTCTTGATTTGTACATGGCACAACAGAATAAGTATACCCTTGGAAAGATACCTTGAATCACTAAGGCTGAGTTTAGAAATTATGCATGAGTCGTGTGTCTTGACTCATGTCCTGAGAGATATACGTGTGACATGTATCTTGAATGGTGTCTGGACATGTGTCTTTAGTATATATTCATGAGAGGACGTGTCTTGACGGATGTCTTGACATATGAAAAGAAATCAAAAAGAAAATGGTGGTAAAAATGGCAGAATTGGCGGATCTGCTGGACTGTTGACCTTTGTACTTCTGGTTACATCCGTTATCGGAGTTCTGTTGTTATTGCAAAGTATTGGTTATCGCGGTAGTTGTTACTACTTCCTTGTCTATCAATTCCATGACGGTCATTATCATGACTGTGATTCATGTAACTATTCAGTTGAGTGGACGGCTGGTACCGGTTCCCACTCGTATTGCTGAAAAGACAATTAAATGGTAAGTGGCATATAACTAGGAGAATAACGACATGGAAATGAAATATCAGTGTCTCGTGGATGAAGTATGTTTTCAGTCGGTTCGTTCCGATCTATCGCCTTTGTCTTTGTCTTGTAGGATCTCTAGGTTGTGAACAACATCAACATCTCGTAACGTCTCCAAATAATAAGCAGAATCAACATTTAGTAACATCTCCAAGTTATGAGCGGCATCAGCATTTTGTAGAATATCGGAAAGTGTAATATGCTTGAGATGATTGAGAATCGACTAGCGAATACTCTTGGAGTATTGTAAGTGAAATACACATGGATTACGGTACGTGAAATACACATGGGATACGGGAATATGGTACATGGAGTTCACATGGGATGCACATGAAATGATCAGTATGGGGTCGATCATCTGACATGATTTTAAAGGAAAATAATTGGTTAAACGGTTAGAAACCGAACTGGAATGAGCATCATGATAGCCTAGCAATTCCAACATAGACATCATTCTGGTTGCATAGAGAAAACGCTAAAAGTGTGGTTAAACAAAATTCAACGACGATTTGCATGAAATCTTGATTGATGAAAACCAACCATGACTGTCATGAAAGCTAGATTAAATGAAATCCATCAATTTTTTGCATGAAAGCATAATCAACATGATGAAAACATAATCAACATAAGAGACGTAAGACATAATTAGCATGAAGAAGAAATCAACATGAAGAAACATGGAACAAAATTAACTTGAAGGAGCATAAAACATAATCAGCATGAAAACGAAGTTAACCATGATAGTTTGATAACATACTTGACATAAAGAAACATAACCATTAATGAGGGGACATGCAAGAAATATACTGTAATGAAATGAAATCTGAAAATTTGTTTTTGTGGACGGCCATGGGTCAGTTCACAAAACGAAATTGACATGAGTAAGGATGAACGCCTATGGGTCGGTTCACCAAAACCAAAATTGACATACGAGGATGAAGTAACGCCTATGGGCCGGTTCATCAAAACAAAATGACATGAGCTAATGTGAACGCCTATGGGTCAGTTCACCAAGCAAAATAACGCGAATAAAGCACATGCGACTAAATATGGCCAGTCCTATACCAACCTTTACTTAGTCAAAATACCTGCAACAATAATACATGAGAATAAATAAGTGAAAATCAACTATCAAAACTTAACAGAAAACATATGACCAAGTATGAACTACGGTGGTTCAGTCCATATTAGCCAAGTTCTCAAGGAGCATCATGCATAAAACAATGACATATAACTAAGTATGGATGACGGTTGTTCAATCCATATTAGTAAAACAATTCCGAGGAAAACATCATGGTTAAAACATCAAGGTGCTAAAAATATCAATACGTGGAATAACAAGCGTCGGCTTAGGAAACTCCTGGTGACTACCCACTAGTCACAAGTCGGGTTTTAGAGCCTACAGGTCGAAACCTTGGGCTCTGATACCATAGTTGTAACACCCCATTTTGATAAATGAAATATCACAGGATAATTATGGCGTGTCATCAAAGCATGCAAGGTAATATGTATAAACATACATGACCAAAAGGGAAAACCGGAATCAAACATCAGTTCCCCAAACATAAGCCCAAAACATAAATAAAGTAAATGAAATGAGAAGGAAAATACAAGTGTCCAAGCAAGCATAAAGTAAATGAATTGCAAGGGAAAGAAGTCTAAGGCAACTCCCATCCTATGCACTTGCTCCAAATGCTCAAGCCTATCCTTGGGTACCTGCCGTTTTGGGACATGGAAGGAAAATATACGGTTGAGCAATACGCTCAGTGAACGGATATATGACAATGAAATGAATAACATAAACATAAGTGAATAATGAAATGATATGAATAACATAGCAGCGGAATAATGAATGTCCTGGAAAACCTGGTTTAAGTTCATAAGACTGGTTTATATTTCTGAAAAGACTTATGTTTAGTTTATCTTAAAAATCTGTAATTTAAATATGCCGAGAGCCCATATAGGTCATGTTATATCCACGTGCATGAATACTTGGAGGGGTGACCTCGTCATGCAATTAGAGGGGTTGCCTCTAATTAATATATAAAATGAGTGAAGGGATCAACTCCTGTAACGGATGCAAGGCACACACCGCAGTTACCATGAAATCATACTACTTTTCCTAGGATGCACCCATTCGCCCCACATGATAATAATAATACCGGCCAAAACTGAAAAGGGACGCTGCGAGCAATCACTTTCACTACAAAAGAGTCATAACACCGGTGCCTCTAGTGTGCTATGGTTATGGAACCCCCATAACTAGGTGAAACTGGCATGCATGTATATAGCCCAGGCAATCTAAAATAATCATACATATACTGATGTGTTTAAGACACTTAAACTACTGGGGAAAACAGATAGCTGCAAATAGGGAAATCCTAATATAGGAAGAAAAATGTCCTTACTAAAGGACGGAATATCCTACCTTGTGACCAATAATGTGAACGAAGAGAATGAAAGAATCCTACTACGACGCCACCAGTGCTACATAATAAAGAGGGACGTGTATGAATTGTCTGATTACCATGTACTTAATTGATTATTAGTTTATTTGACATGTTATTACTTGTTTACTTGTTCCTGTCTTGTTTTAAGTGTTCTAGACTTGTTTTACTGATTCATGTTTAATCCCGTGTTTTCTTAATGTTTCATGTGTTCTGATTAAAGTAATTCATGTTGCTATGTGTTAAAGTACTTGTTGTATCATAATGCGTAACTTTCTAAAAATAGCAGGTTTTCTTAAATAGTAAGTTTCCAAAAAAAAGAAAGTTTCTATATTTAGCATGTTTCTATAATTATCATGTTACCGTATTTAATATGTTTCTATAATTATCATGTTGTCATAATTAGTATAATTCTATTTTTACATGTTTCCAATAATATATTATGATAAATAATAATAGTCTTATTAAATAATAAAAATGACATAACATATAGTTTTAATAAGCTTATGATATGTCTTGTACAATTATATCATAAAGTTTAATAATGACTAAATACTTAGTCTAAACTTATAATTATTAATTAATAATAATATTTCATGATATCATATGTATTTATTAATTAATAATAATCCATGATTTAATGATTAAACTTTACCTTAAAATGATATAAATTAATTAACTAAGTTTTAATTAATTACATGTACATGAATATTTATTTAAATAATTATTTAAATCATAAGTTGTATATAAATAACATGTACAAACATAAACTATGGTTTTAATTAAAGAAAACTATACTTAAGTTATGCATTTAATTAATTTAATTAACATGTATTAATTAAACTAACTAAATAATATAAAATGCATGTTTATAAGTTTAGCCAAAGACCCCCCTTAAACCGCCTTAAACTGCGAACCAAACACCCCTTAACTGCCACAGCCCCTGGCTATGGCTTTATTGCTACCGACAGCAGCAGGTTCCCACCGGCTGTAGCCGGTTCCTACTGCTGCCCTGACTTACCCACTATTTTTATGCCAAATCCCCTGCTAGGGTTGTTTGTGTTGCCACCGCCAAGCCACACCGACTTGCGGCTGGTAGAATTTGTGCATCACCGAGACACATAGGTATCTCGATTTGTGTGAAATCTGGTCATAAACAAGCACCAACGATTCCCACCTTTTATCTCACTTGTATTTAATGTGTTTTCGTATATTTAGGGTTCTTAACAATTAACACAATCAAATAAAAAAACAAGACGGGTTTAGGATATACTTATCTTGCGTGTTGGGTTTAGAATGATAAAACACGAACACCCATCTTGATTTCCTGGATCTTTAAGCCCCATTTTTCTTGGTTCTTGTGTTCGAGCGACGACAGGAAAGAAAGATAAAAAAATGATCACTGTTTTTATTAGGGTTTTCTTGGATTTGTTAAAAATAAATATACCCCCGTCTTTTATTATTTAAGGCCGGATTAGGATACATCAATGGGCCTTAGCCCATTTTCTTCTTGTTTAAACCGTCCCACAAGGTAGCCTAATACCTTTTGTTTTTATTTTTCGTGTCTTGTTAAATCTTCGCGTGTCCGTGCTTTGAAATGTCGTCTTTTTATTTCTTGTTATACTTTTGTAAGTATTCTACGTAATTACGTGTCGTGTATTAATAATAATATTAATATACGTAATACTCGTGGGAATTAATTAATATACGTAATAACTTTATTTAATGTTCTTAATATGTCATATATTAATAAATCCTAAAGTTTTAATCATCGTGAACTAATATTGTTATTTTTTTGTACATAGTATTTATAAACGATAATATTAATATTCGTATCACTTCTCGTATTTAATTAACATACATAATAATCGTGTTAGATATTCGTATCGCGTGTCGTATATTAATTAAACGAAAAGTTTAGTTTCCTACGTGATTTCATGTAATTTACGTACTAAGGTATTTTTAAAGCGGGTTTTACAATCCCACTCTAGGCGAAACATGCCTTTCCCACCATGTGTTCATTGTGGTATGAATAATCATCATTCAGATAACTGTCATTATTACCCTGTTTTTAACATCTGTGGAAGTTGTTACCATGACACTCATGGACATAATCGAGTAATCTCTCTTAGAAGAGGCATTAAATCTAGGAACCCAAACTCTATAACCAAAGCTTGTGAAACATGTGGAAGCAATGTCTGCAGTACATCTAATCACAATCATATAGAGTGGTTCAGAAGAGGTGAAGCTCTTCAGGCTAAAAAGGCAAATGCTGTTCAAGCCTCTCCTTCTTCTGAGCAATCCTATTCATCATCCTCATCAAAAGGACCTTTTAGGTCTAGAACACCCTCCATATCTAAGACACCCACCCATTAAAGGTGGGTTTCAAAACAAAACTGACCATTTCCATAACTTGTGCAATGTGATCTCAGGAAGCCTATTTGGTACCTGGATAGTGGCTGCTCAAGGCATGTGACTGGAACCAAAAGTTATCTGCACAAGTATAAGGAGGGACCAGGTCCTAAAGTAGTATTTGGTGATAACTCAACAGCTTCTACTGAAGGTGTTGGTTCAGTGAAATGCAATGGTATAGTTTTCTCAGGGGTAGCATATGTCAATAGATTGAAGCATAACCTCATCAGCATCAGTCAACTTTGTGATGCCAAATACCTAGTCCTGTTTGATGAAAAAAAGAGGTATAATCTTCAATTAAAATCATGAAATTGTGATGATTGCTCCCAGAGTCAAATATGTTTATGTCATGAACATAAGCTCTACTCAGGAGACATGCTTCTTTGCTAGAGCTTCAAATATCAACAACTGGCTTTGGCATAAGAGGCTTTCACATCTTAATTTTAAAACAATCACTCACCTGGCAAAACAAAATCTTGTTATTGGTATTCCTTCACTTGTTTATTCCAAGGACAAACCATGCTCAGCATGTGAAAAAGGGAAGCACCATAGGGCCAGTTTTAAAACAAAACAAACTTTCTCAATCAATGAAAGTCTTCATCTCCTTCACATGGACTTGTCTGGCCCAGTATCACCTAGGGCCATTTGTCATGAAAAATATACACTTGTCATTGTTGATGAATACTCTAGGTACACCGGAGTATATTTTCTGACAAAGAAAAGCCATGCACCAGATGTCATCATGTCTTTCATCAAAAGAGTTGAAAATCAAAATGACACTCATGTCAAACAACTTAGAACTGACAATGGCACTGAATTCAGAATCATACACTAATCAAGTTCTGTGATGACAAAGGAATTTCACAAAATTTCTCCTCACCTTACACACCTGAGCAAAATGGTGTGGCTGAAAGAAGGAACAAAACTTTGATTGAAGCAGCAAGAACAATGCTTGCTGGATCAGCTCTCTCTAAACATTTTTGGACTGATGTTGTAGCCACTTCTTGCTACACTCAAAATAGATCCATAATTGTGAAGAGACACATGAAGACTCCCGATGAAGTCTTTAGGGGGATAATTTCAAACATCTCATTCTTACATGTGTTGGGTATCCAATATTCATTCACAATCACAAGGATCACCATGGTAAGTTTGATGAAAAATATGATGATGGTTACTTCCTTGGATACTCACTAGTATCTAAAGCATATAGAGTCCTCAACACAAGAAGACAATCTATTGAAGAAACCTTTCACGTCACTTTCAATGAAAGTTCTGAAGCTCTCAAATTTTCAAATCCATCAGATGATGAACTTCATATTCATGAATCTCACTGTGACAATCCGTCAATTTACGATTGATATTTTATTCTCAAATATTATTTGAAAATACTATTTTAATGTTACAATATGAACTCACTTATTTTTGGGAAGAAATTTGGATTTACGTCTTGAAGTAGCATCGACTACGTTTAAACCGGAGGATTCAACGTTACGTGCTTACGTTTACATACACCATCTTTGGTAACAGTCCGACATTTCAGAAAATAAATTTATCCGTGACTATTATTTTGGAGTTTTAAATTTGTGTTGGTTCATAAACTCACAAATTTACGAGAAGAGATTAGGACTTACGATTTTATTTTTATGTCCTTTACGACTAAACCGGAAACCTTAGGATTACGTATTTACGTTTTTGAACTCCGTTTTTGATGAGACAATTTTTATTGGATTCGTTTTGTGACGGTGATTCATAATTTATAAAAATGTTTTTCGTAAAACGACCCGAGGGCACGCAAATCGAGAAAACTAGAATCGAGAAATACCCGTAAACTAGTGAGATGGGACAAAACACTTTGTCCCATCCCACTAGCTTATATGGGACGGCAAGAAGACACCACCACACATAGGTGGCATCAAGTTATAACTTGTTTACACAAGTGTAAGCTTGTGCTTACTTGTTAAGCTAACTCATTTACCAACTTCACAAAACTAGCAACTCCTTTCACTTCTACCATTTCTATCCATGCAATTCACTCTCAAAACTCTCTCTACTCCACCCTTGTGCCGTCCCAAATCAAGCAACAAACACCCTCATTGATCTTTTCTAACTACAAACCACATGTTTACTAGTCCTATTAAGGTGTTTCCTTGAAGCCTTGATCATTTGGTGGCCATATAACCAACTTTGGAGGTGATTTGCTTGTGTCCTAGGACTGATTTTCCAACATATGATCTTGATATTTGATGGTCTTGGAGATACTTGTTGTGTTCATCAAGTTCTTGCCTTCCTAAAACAAGAAATCCACTTGGATTGGTATAGAAGATCATCCTCTACATTTTTCTCTTATTATTTTGTAAAGAACAAATGTATTTTCTTTTATTTTGTATATGTATATGATGTATATATGATGATAAAAATGTTGTGTGGGGATCAAGTGTTGATAAACATGCTTAAAAATGATGATAACCATAAGAAATGAAGCTAAAATCATGACTATTTAGTTGGCTGTATAAAAACAGTAGATAACTAAATGATGAACTGATAAAATTGCATGGTTTGATCTATTTACAGTAAGTATATGATGTTATACACATGTGAGAGTTGGCCATGCAATGGAATCAAAATAATGAGTGAGATATGATCAAAACAAGTTAGGTGGTACAATCTGAATAAGCAGTTTTGTAGGGATTGTTAAGGCAACTTAGACTCAAAATGGGCAGTAGCTATAACTAAGTTATATGTAGCACATATTATGAATAAGTTGTCATCCAAAAATGAGCTTCTAAGTCATTGTAGAACTCTAGATATGATAAAAATGGTGAATATGAAGTTAAAAATCAGATTTTGGAAATTAAAGAATAATACTATTATATAAGCACTCACATTTTAATATATAAAATGTAAAATAAAAACCCACTAACTTATAAAACTTATTTATATAAATGTATAAAAGTTTAATCAAATGGATAAATTATATAAATGGTGGTGAAATAATATTTATAAATAATAAAAACTATAAACATGATTTTACGACTTTTTCGGCTATTGCCGTAAAATTAACGTTTTTGTTAAATAAAACTTAGATGATTGGACCCGTCTAATGAAAACTTTATAAAAACTTATATACTGATATAGAGACATGAATGACAAGTAAAAACCGATAAAACCCGAACTATAGGGCATACGGACATTAACGAGCTAAATAAACACATTGGGCTAATAATTGGACTAAATAAGTTAAACACTTGTAAAAAGAATCCATTGGGCTTAACCCATTTAGGCCCAACTTGGAAATTATACATACTGATAATATAGGTACAAAATGGATTAAAATAAGTTAAATAACTTATAATAAGCTTATTGGACTTAAGACACGCAAACGGGTAAAACTGGTAAACTAATATAAAAGTTATCGACATATAACACTAAAAGGAGTAAACGAGAATATGTAAACCCACTTGATCATCATATATATATAATCATCATATGTATACATGATTGTTATTTTTATAAAGTCATTGGACATGAGTCTAAGACCGAGTATTATTTGTCTAGGTTTCCGTGATTGAAGCACGTACCGTACGTCCGAATTGCCGATAACCCGCCTTCCCACATCAATGTGAGTTCATAGCCTCACACTCTTTTAAATGTTTTATAAATGCTTTATAAACCCGCGAGGGAGATAACATGTTAGTTTTTATAAAAGTTTGGACACCATTTGTCCCGATTGTTTGTTTATTGATTTTTGGACCCGAATGATTGAATGACCCGATTGTATGACCCGATAAATGATTAATGGACCCGATAGATGAAATAAAATGGATTATTAAAGTTAGGTTATGTCACTAAAAGTCCCATTAGCATGAATTGTGAACTACCGGGAGTTGGTAGACGCTTATGCATTTAATAGTACTATTTGGGGACGATCACCCCAGTTCGCGCCTTGACGGTTGATCCCCGTCGTGCCACATTGATTGGTAAGCGAATTAATGTATGAGAAGATTTTCAATAGCGTGACATTTGTGATGACACGCTACTTTAGATGGGCAAAATTGGTATCAGGTTAGCTACCCGTTGTTGGTTTAGTAAGGTAACAATGTCATGCGGCTTATAATAATACGAATTAACGAAATACTAATAGACGCTCCGAATTACGATGTATTGCCTGACTAGCAATACAGGGTCATACTATTGATATTATGATTGTATTTTGGTTTTCATAACCATATTCATATAACGGTTTTTATTTGATTTTATACAACGTCATAAGACGTATTGTATGATGTTTTTACGACATTGGCTCGTATAATAATTTTTAAGGCAAATGCCTATATTATGATTTTCGATAAGGATTTATATAAAATGACTTTGGCTATTTTATGGCCTATTACAAAGATTTGTATAAAACGATTTTGGCTATTTTACGGCCTATTACAATGATTTGTACGTATTGATTTTTGGTACTAATTTTATACCAAAGTTATATTGATGGAATTTATTAAACTCTATGAATTCACTCGGCGTTATCGCTGACCTTTTCTTTTAACATGTTTTATCTCAGGTACTTGAAGGTAATTCTCGGGAAGACGACAAGAATTCATGGCCCGCACTTAAACAATATTTTCCATTCAAACACTTTGTAAAACTTTGTATGAAATGTAATGACTTGGGACCGATGTAACTTTGATGTTTATGAATGGAAATGCTTTATAAATAAACGACGCGATTTTTATACGTTGTCTATGATGTGAGTAATGTGCTATCCCGTAACACCAACTAGTCTTCCGCTGTACTGAGTTGTATAAAATTTGGGGGTGTTACACTCACAATTACCCATCTGATGAATTTCAACATTATGAACCTTCTCAAAGATATCAAACAAACAATCCAGTTCCTCATATTGATCCATTTAAAGATATGACAAGTCCTATAAAAGGAAATCCTTTAGTATCAAATACTGATGGATGTCAATTAAATGATCAAAATGATCTGTCCCAAAATAATCAGTCTCTAAATAATCAAAATGATTAGTCTCAAAATGACAAAAATGAACGACAAGCTCACACAAATGATCAGTCAAATGAAGCTAATGAACAACCTGAGCCTTGTGTCCAAAACTCCCCAGTTGTCTCCAGAGAACTATTCATGGAAATATTTCTTTTAAACAAGAGGAGAGCCCTCTAATGATTGAACCTTTGTATACGGAATATCCTTTAGTAGACTCTAGGGATAACTCAACTCAAATTCCATGTCATAGACTTCCAATCTCTAGATCTTATCATAATTCCAGTGCTTATTCACCAACTCCACAAAAATCATGGACTAAAAATAGTCATATTCAGTTGGTAAACATGATGGAAAATCCTGGAGAAGGTAGAGTCACTAGATCTATGGCAAAGAAACTAAGTGTTGCTTCACCTAGAGAATGTCTCTGTGAAGATTTTCTCTCAAAAATTGAACCTACAAAGATTTCTGAAGCACTATCTCACCCTAGATAGGTAGATGCCATGCAAGAGGAACTAAATGAATTTGAAAGAAATAAAGTCTGGAAATTGGTTCCTTTTCCATATGGTAAATCAACTACTGGTACCAAATGGGTTGAAAAACTCAAAAGAGATGAAACCAATGTGGTGACCAAAAATAAAGCTAGACTGGTGGCTCAAGGATTCAATCAAGAACCTGGTGTTGACTTTGACCAGCCCTTTGCTCTAGTTGCACGTATGGATGCCATACGAATATTTATTGCTTATGCCACTTACATGAACTTCACCATCTACCAAATGGATGTCAAAAGTACATTCCTAAATGGTGACCTAAAAGAAGAAGTTTATGTTAAACAACCTCCTGGTTTTGAGAGTAGTAAATACCCAAATCATGTCTACAAGCTCTACAAAGCTTTGTATGGATCCCAGGGGCTTGGTATGAGAAACTCTCAACATTTCTCATTGAACACAAATTTGTCTAAGGAAAAATAGATAGCACCTTGTTTATCTATAAATCTAAAATTGACACCATTCTGGTACAAATTTATATGGATGACATCATCTTTGGTACAACAAGCTTGAAACTTTGCAAACAATTTGCCAAGCTTATGACCAAAAAGTTTGAGATGAGTATGATGGAGAACTCACATACTTTCTTGGTCTTTATATAAAACAATCTGACCAAGGCATCTCCACCAATCAAGAAAAATATGTCAAGGATTTGCTAAAGAAGTATGATATCAATTGTGCTTCAATAAAAACACCAATGGTACCCCTAACAACTTAGGACCTGCTCTCAATGGACAATCAGTCAATGAGACTTAAGATAGAGTTGTAATTGGTTCACTCATGTATTTAACAGCAAGCAGACCTGACACTCAATTCTCTACCTGCCTTTGTGCAAGGTACCAAGCAAACCGAAAGGAATCACACCTTATTGTTGTAAAGAGAATCTTCAAATACCTAAAAGGTACACCAAGTCTAGGTCTTTGGTACCCTAAGTCCTCAGGATTTGATCTCAAAGGGTATTTAGACTCTGACTATGTTGGATGCAATTTGGAAAAAAACACTTTTGGTGCTTGCCAATTGTTGGGTGGCAAACTTGTGTGTTGGAGTGCTAAAAACAACAATCAGTTGCCATGTCTTCAGCAGAAGCTGAATATGTGGCTGTTGCTGGATGTTGTGCCAAGGTTTTATGGATGAAAATCCAACTAGCTGATTATGACATAGGATATGAAAAGGTACCAATTTTTTGTGATAACACTAGCGCTGTTGCAATATCCAATAATCCAGTCCTTCACTTAAGAACAAAACACATTGATATCAGATATCATTTTATCAGAGATCACATTGTGAAAGAGGACATTGAATTACATTTCATCCCCAATCAATACCAATTGGCTGATATCTTCACCAAACCATTGGATGAAACAACTTTCAAAAAATTGGTAGTAGAGCTTGGTATGCTAAACATTGATGATACAAAACCTGAACCTTCAGAATTCACTGACGAGTCCTAAGGTTCAGTATTTCACAAAGTCTTTTGATTTATGTAAAGTAGCAGTGTCCGAGTAAAGGAGCGTGCAATCTCATGTGTCTATTTCACATTATGAGATTGTGTACATGATGTTTTGTCGCCTTATCTGACACACTGAAGCTGAACAGCTAATCATAAAAAGTCATCAATGTTTCTTCAGAATTATGAACAAAGTTTTTTATTCAAATGAGTAGCTAGGCCTGAGTAGAGGAGCGTGCAATGTCATATGTCTTGTTCACTTACGTGAACATGTATATGAGGTTTTGTCTCCTCTCTGACGTACTGAAGCCCACAAGTATTACCATTAGGTTTAGCATATCTGGCCAACTGCTTTTAAAACAAATCAATCATGTGTTTGAAAAGAATCAAATGGCATTGAATTTTCTTTGAATAAATCCAAAAACATTCTTTAAAAATTACTATTAATTTATTAAGGAAAATCAAACGTCAACATCTACAGTCAACACCCTCTGACACAAGAGGCATTTCACTGTTCTAAGCAACAGAACAAATCATCTTTTTGTAGAACATTAATGAGAGAGTTTGTGCCAAATGTTCAAAAGAAACCCTAAAAGATTTGTAACTTCTTCAAAACTGTTTTAAAAACTTTTAAAAATATTTCTAAGTTTTTATATAAATCTTTTGAACTTGTATTTCATATCACGCTTACAAAACGTTTATCTAAAAAAACACACAAAAACTCTCTCTCTCTCTCTCTCTCTCTCTCTCTCTCTCTCTTTCATCAAGAAAAAACACACACTCAACAATGGCAGGTTCATCTTCACAGCATGATGTTGAGATCACTCTTGATCCTTCATGCCATGTTAACTACCCGATCGAAGATATTATTTTCAAACCCAACAAGCTTGTTCTACTTAACCCAAAATCTATTTCATCCATACCTAGAAAAGAAGTTTTGGATTTTGTCTCAAAATGTGTTCTTCATGAAGCCCTGTTTAAAGATCCACGTATGATGGTTCAAAGCATTTTGAAGGAGTTTTGGTTTACTGCACTACCCTCTAAAAACAAGAAATCCATTGCTTTTGTCTCTACATCTGTTGCTATACTTGCTAAAATTGGTTTGAAAAACTTTAGAAGGGTGTTAGGTTTGGATTACTTAGAAAACCCTAGTGATTATGAGGCTATACCAGAAGATTTTACAGTGGTAAATTTTTTTTAAAGAGATTGGGTATACTGAGAAAATCACTGAAAAGGGGAGGAGGGCTGAAGAGAAGTTGTTTACCACCTAAGTGGAAATTACTGATGACAATTTGATTGAGTGTTTGGGGGAAAAAACTGGTGGGCTTGATCAAATAAACCAAAAGGATGCAATCATTTTATATTGTCTGGCCAGGGGAGTCAAGGCTGATTTTGAGAGGTTAACCTTTGAAGATCTTCATGGAAAACTGGAGAAGAGAACAAGGGAGAAAAATGTGGTTTACACCAGATTTTTGTCCCTCATTTTTGCTAACCACCTTGGAGATTCATTTACTCAGCTCCAAGGAGAAAAATTGGTATTTCAACCTTTTGAGCTTAAGCGTTAGAACATTCTAGTTAGTACCCTTGATCCTCCCTTCAGACAACCCATGCTGGCCATCTGTCCAACAGAGGGACCAGTAGTGTACAAAGCTCCAAAACACACTCCTCCAACTAGATAAGGGGATCTAAGAGGCAAAAATCCTGGAGCTTCATCTAGACCACGTCAAAAGCAAACGTCTATTAACACCAAGAAATCTAGACGTGAGTTCAAGAAGAGGAGTGCCCACACAGAGTCTTCCTCTAAGGAGATTTCTGATGCTTCCCAAGGCCATGTTTCAAAGAAGGCAAAGTCCTCGACCAAGGACAAGAACCCTAGCCAGACGCCACCTTCAGCACCTGCTGGAGGTGGCATGCATAAAAAGGCTCTGAATGCAACCCCTATCCCAATTTTTAAGAGATAAGGGTGAAGACAGCGCGCACCCTCAACTTAATAGAGTGGAGTCAACATCGATAAGCAATTTAAATTTGAATACATTTCCAATTTCCTTACCAGCTTCTATCATTTGTCACTCTGAGTCAGCATCAGGGTGTGAGGCGTCAGCAAATATAACAGCTAACACTGACCCTGGTCAATCGGTTCCTAATGATCTAGTTCCTCAACAATAGGGTCCTACTGAAGGGACCAAAAACATGCTCATTGATCTAAACTTATCAGGGACTTTTTCTTAGGGTTTATCAGGTCAAACCAAGCCTGGTGGTGAAGAAGTTGAAACTGATCCTCACTCTGGAGGTGATGATGCTGTGAAGACAACTAAGGAAGTTCCTCTTACCACTAGAGCCAAGGTAGGACACTTGCCTTCTTTCATGATGAAGATGTCTTTAGTTGACTTGGAGAAGGAGCTTGGGTTTGATGAAATGGCTCTAGTTAATCTTGATGAGAGTGAGCCTGAGGATGATACTATTGAACAAACTCCAATGCCATCATCTCCCAGGGCTCTTCAGGTAAAAGAACTGACCAATCAAGTGTTAGTTCTTCAATCACAGGTTGAAAAGCTCAGAGCAGATAAGGTCATTGCTGATGCTGAAATTGCCACACTTAAAGCAAGACCACATCCCCTACTGCTGAATAAATTAAGGATGTTTTGCTTGCTACTTTGAAGCCCATGGTACAAGATATGGTCACCACTACCTATCTAAAGAAAGAAATGTCATCACTCATGGAATCCATCAATGGTGCTTCTATGGAGTTTCCACCAGAGTTTACACCTGTCCTTGGTCAGCTGAATGATTTTTGTGACTTTGTGTCCAAGATCAAGGATAGAGTAGCTTTGCTGGAACAACAAAAGTTGACTATCTCTGAAGAAGTTCAACAAAAACTTAATGCTCTTGAACATGTTCCAGCAATGCTGGCCAAGGTATCCTCTTTATTAGACTCTATTGTTGCATTCTTCCCTCATGGTGAATCAGAAGAAGTTATTGGGCAATCTTCTGCTGAGGGGGAGAAAACCAATACCATTCGGAACTTATTTCAAAGGCATGCACAAAAGAAGGCTCAGAAGCAACCAATTGTCTATGAGTCACCATTTGCTGAAAAGAGCCCAACTAAGACTAAGGGGGAGTCTTCAGCCAAAGATAGTCACTGTTAGCCTTAAAATGTGTGCGACTAACGGAATTACAATAGTTTCATAGCCGGGACTTGTAGGGACTATTATTATTTTATGTAAGTAGTTCAAGTCCCGAGCTATATATACCCCTCCATACTTCCATGGAGGGGTGAGGTTCTTCATTTCTTATCTTTACTTTCTCTCTCTAATAAACATACTTTATTAGAGTATATCTCTCTCTCTTTCTCTCTCTAACATGGCTAAACATCTCTTCCACCCTCCCCGACCTTTGGATCATAAACCCGTGTTCATGGTGAATCTTAAGTTTACATTTGGTATCAAGAGCCTATAGTGGATAGGTGATTGAATATTTGTGGTGTGTTCTTTATTGGATTCGTGAGTTTTGATTGATTTATACCCAAGTTTCAAAATTTTTTCGTGTTTTTGTTATTCCAAGTGATCCACATATCTTCTACATAGTTGTAGTAGAGATTTGGGTGCTTTGGTTTGGTTAAATTCACGGATTTCTAGGCAAAAATCTCATTTTTATCTTATGTTTTGAAAAAGTACTCACATTGCGATAGAATTGACTTAATTTCCATCGCAAAGGCTAGGGTTTCTGTATTAAGACCAATATTACGATAGGGTTTCTTTTTGTGATACTGAAATTGAGTATTTTGAAGTTCGTTTTCTCTGGATTCTTGACAAATTGAAAGTCCTAAAAATCTCAAGTCTTTAATTGTTCTTGGTTGTTAGGGTATTTGAAAATTCTATGTCTATTTCAATCAACAAGTAAAAACTGAAAAATGTTAACCTACGTATCCGTAAAACACTTTTCAAATACCAAGTAATATCCACAAAAGTTCAAAATTAAAATTCATAAAAGTAAATGTGCTAAAAATGTAGGCTAGATGAAAGTAAAGGACTGGAATGTAAATTTCAGAAACTATAAGGACCAAAAGTGTAAATTCCTAACAAACTAGCAACTACTTTAACCAATTAACAAACTTTCTAACTAAATATGACAAAAATCTGAAAGTTTAGGGACTGACTTTTTGAAAACCCTAAATACTTGCAAGTTTAGCCATGAATGAAAACAGTTAAGAACTAGGAGGACCAAATTGTGATTAATATGAACTTTTCAACAAAAACGGGTTAACAACTTCAAAAAGCTGGTTAGAGCTTATTAATGGACCAAATAAGCTCTAATTTGTTTCAAAGAGCTTAAAATTGAATTTTAGCCAGACATGTGTAAGGAAACAACTTAAAAATTATTCAAACTCAAGTCAGCTTATCCTAATAAGCCAATAATTAGCAAACTAGCAAACTAGACTTCTACAACTTGCTTTTTATGAACAAACTGATTAATAAGCTGACAAAAAGATTGGAATGTCTTTCTAATTTGAAAATGATTAACTAGATTAGCTGAAATCTAAATTTAAGCTGAAAAGTGCTTATTTGACCAACGTTGACCAGATTTTTCAAAAAGCTGAAAACTTCAAAACTCACTCATGACATGTTTGTAACAAGATTTGTGAAAGAAAATTGAGACATTTATGAAGTAGAAATGAAGATTTGAGAAATCAGTTTAGATTTTACATCAGAAACTTGCAAATGCTATTGAGCTTATTCAAAAGCTGATTTCTAATTGAAAACTTTAAACTATAGAATTTCCTTTAATAGACTTACACTTTAGATGTTGGACAACAAATAGAAACAAGTTTTAGGCTAAAAGATTAAGTAATGAAGACATGACATTGAATTGAATCTAGCAAGTTTTCTGAATAACTGGTAAGCAGGATTTGACCCAAACCTTTTTGAGACCAATTGCCTTTTTGACCAACTATTTGACTTCAATAATGAGCCAAAAGTGTACCACTATATTACCAAGTGTAAATGAGTAATTATCAACTGATTTAGCAGACTTGTATATCATAAATTCAGCAAATCCAAACAGCACTTTATCAAACTGAACAAGTCCTTTAACAAATGAAATGTGATCAAAAGATGGAAACATGTTATGACTATTATCAAAGCTAGCCAAGATGACTAAAAGATATGTGAATGAACTGAAATCAGGTAAGTAAACAAACTAGAATTTAATATGGACTCAAATGCTAAATTATGATGAAATCACTAAACAAAATGCTATCAAATTAGGATTAAGGCTACAAGATTACTAAACTCTAGTCAAATCAACACAATTAAGCTAGAAACAAACTAAACACTTGATTAATTCAGCAGGTAAAGTTTTACACTAGGAATTTGAGCATGCAAAACACTTAAGTGGAACCAAAATCAGAGTTTTAAAACTTTTTAGCTTGAAGCCTCCATTGACGGAGTAGAGGAGTGATCTACTCTCTATAACTACTTCCTTCAAAACCCAATTCAGCTACAATCTACAACCATATCACCTCCATATGCTATATCTGAATCAAATCAACACATTCTGCTTCTATCTACTCAACAAGAACTGGCATGAACTGAATAAGCTGAATCAAACTGGAAAAGCTTCCAAAACGTCTCAAACAAACTTCATTGATCAATGAAACCACATGATAACAACAGTAATTCAGGATTGAGTAAAGTGAGATATGAGAAGAGTATGAAATGAATATTTTTGTGCTTTTATTTATTTGGAGGGAAAAGAGGTTACAAACTCTTAAGTGTGTGTCAAACACTTAAGAGTTGTTATCTAACTAAATGTAGAAACAGATTTGAGAGGAAAATTACAAGTGTGTGTTTTTCACACTTTTCTACTCCATGAAAATGAAGTAACTAGCTACTATTTATAGAGGTTTGATGACAAGTTGTTGGAGATTGTGACGTGTTACCACCAATGGGGAGATGCCAGGTGTCAAGAATTGGTGACTTATGGATTTGACTCCAAGAAAACCAAAGAGGTTTTCTTATTCCTCCACTTTCAGTCTAATTAAGTTGCATAGCTGAATTCGTCTTCTCATTTGAAGCCTTTTTCATGTAGAAAGTTTTTCATGAAATGCTTTGTAGCTCTTTGTCGATTCTGGGCTTGGTCTTGGAGAAGATGACACGTGTCACTATCTGATTGGATTATGGTCTTTCACGCAGATCATTATCTATTTTGGATAAAGGGTATTATTGGTTGTAGCTCTTTGATTGGTTGATAAATGTGTAGTGTGCTTCCACTGTTCTTGGATTCGTTCAATAAATGCACATCATTAGTGGCCCAGCTGGCGTATTAAGTGGCAATCCGTAACACTTCTTTCTTGCATTTGGATTGGTTCACAAGGTGATGACACGGATCAAGCACAAAGTATTTGTAAAATTGGCATTTTCAGTCCCTTTCTTTAATAGATTATTCAATTGAGCTCCTTTCTTCATTCTTTTTGGCAATTAAGGTCCTTTGACTTGTATTCTTGCTTATTTTACTCCCTTGACTTGTTTGACTTGAAGTTTGACCAAGTTTGACTTTAATCTTGACTTTTTCCAAACTTTGCATTTAAGTCCCTCAACTTTTGTATGTTGTCAAGATAGGTCCTTCATCTTTAAATGGCTTATCATCTTTGATCCTTCTTTTGTCTTTTCATCATAAATGAGCTTGATTTACTCTTGTTTCCTTGAAATTGTATCCTTGTTACCTATTTAAGCACAAACACACAACATACCACATAAAACTGCTTTATAGCATAAAAGTTAGGTATTTTCTATGTGTTTTAGGGTGATTTGTTGATTAATTGATATGAGATTTTGCTCATATCAAATCCCCTACACTTGATCATTGCCATGACCTCATGCAATGCTATATTTTAAAGCACAAATTTACATTTTTCTCATAATTAACCCACCTTGGCCAATATGGAATGCTTTTACACTACTCTATACTATATAATGCATGTTTTTGATTTTGTACAATGCAATGCAAAGAAGAACAATTCTCTTTATATATTTTTGATTTTTCATAAATGGTTTTGATGGAAAAACTTATAAAGAAATCAATGACTTGAATTAGGGCTTTGGTACCATGGAAACTTATCACCCTCAAGTTTTACTTTACCCATACCAAACTTAAAAATGGGATCATTGTTTTCACAAGTAAAAAGTGCATCAACTTATTCATGACAATTAAATGTGGAACCGGTTATTATTTGAGCAAATTGCTTGAAGGCAAATTTATCATTATTTGAAGCGTGAAATATAAGAAATGTAAAATCCAAAAATAAGGAAACACAGTTTTAATCCTAAGTAATCCTCTCATCCATTACTTGAAAAACCGCTCACAATTAATATAAGTCCGTTCCAAGAGACATAAGTCATTCGCCTTATGTGTAAAATCCTCATGTCATGCATTAATAAGTAGCTACACACTCGCTAAGGAAAGAAAAATAAAACTCACGCAATAATTTACATCCGCCGCCTTTTTGAGACTTTGGATCTTCAACCCCGCAACCCGTCAAGGTAATATTGGAATCTAATAGTTACTATAATTAACACTTCACTGCCCCTCTTGGGAGTCTTATATAATTAATTTTGTTTTCTTCTTTTTTTTTCTAGCCACTCATTTTTTTGTAAGCCGCTCTTATTTTTCTTTATTCCTCACAAAGAAAGTTGAAAAGAATAAAAGGAAAAACACCCGCTAAGTATTAAGCATGACATAAGTCTAGTACACATAAAACATTCTAACTTAGAATCTTAAGACGTACTTATACCAACCACGAATGATTAGACAAAAATGCATAAGAGATTACAAATCAATTAAAACCGTTCTTGATTATTTATTAACATATATACATGCGAAGAAAAATAGAGGTAAAGAAGAGAAGGGTTTAGCCACAAGTAATTATCATGAAGTTTATCTAGCCCTTTTATACTTGCTTCAACTCTATCATCTCCCATTCTCCACAAATTTAAAATCTCAAATAATGAGAGTCGTGGATGCTTAGCCTAATAGACCAATGAAGGACTACATGGTTAAGGATACTAGCTAGAGTATGCTTAGATAAGCAAACTTGGGTTGAGTCAAAATATCCATGGCGGGCCTAATATGTCAAAGAAGTCTAAATTTATTAAACCATGTTCTTATTATATATTTTTTTTCCTTTTTCAATTTTTCATCAAGAACAAAAGAAGAAATATATACCATGCAAATGTGTTATGAAAGATGATTGATGCAAAAATTATGAATGCATATTTTTGGTGGCCAAAGTAGATCAAAAATTTGAAAAATGTTTGAAAAATTAATTTCCAAGTTATCATGAAGTTAAGGCAATGTCTAGGTAAGGTCACTTCGATAGAAGACCCCCCTACACTTAAGCTAAACATTGGCCTCAATGTTTAAGATCATGGAATTATAAACTTCCCCTATACTTATGACAATGAATAGACTTTGCTTAACCCAAGGTAAGGAAAGATATACTATAGTGAATTCATTTTTAAGCACAATGTGTCTATGAAGAATCACAATAGTAACTAAGTGAACCGGATACAAGGGCCTCCTCCAAAAGCTCCAAAGCACGTGATGAGTGAGCAACCCTACAAACAACATGAAGACAAAAGGAAGGTCTCCCCTACACTTCTCATCAACTCTACATCCTTATTTCTAACGTACAACACTCTAAGTCTAAAAACTCTAAACCTAGTTATTCAAGCTTGATTTATGGAGTCTCTAGCTCGACTCATTCCACACTTACAAGTGTCTAAAACCTATCATAGAGAAGAAAAGTCTTGCCCTTTTTAAGAAAAATCTCCATGATGAGGTAAAACAAGTTTTCAATTATCAAAACTCCATAAATATCCCCCAGATCAAATACATAATTACCATCCCACTTATAACACAATCCAACAACTAACTTCCCAAGCAATGGTGAAAAGGGTGAGGTGTTGTTCTCCAAAATGGTTGCCCATATGTCCTTCAAAAGGTGATAAGATGATACTCTTAAATCTTTCATAAGTTTTCCTTTTGTTGCATCAGGCGGATACTGAGATGGTTTAGCAAGCTCTATACCAGGATCAAAAATCCGTTCCTTGATGGGAAAATAACAAGTGGTGGTTGCCTTAGAATATTCTCTGTTGTAGGTCACATGGTGAGAGAAAGGTTGTGGAGTAATGGGTAACATCAATCTCTTAGAAGGAACCATCATAACTTGTTTTCCTTTATCACTTTGAAAGGTTGAGGTGGGCAAAGAAGAAGGTAAAGGATCTTCATGCAATAGAGATTCTAGAAAGAGTATGTCCCCCTCCTCATCAATATAACCGTGAGTGCACTCAAAAGGTATATCAACCTCTAAAATCTCATCACTCTCATCCATGATAGAATCCTCCTCATTACCATAAACATCATAAATTGGTTTATCAAAGATTGGTGATTCCTTAAAACTCAAAGAAGTGTGATCATCAATAAATGGAGAGTCACAAGTGGAAAGCTCATTATCACTATAATCATCATATGTTGGTGTATCATAAAGAAGAGACTCTTCATCACTAAAATCTTCATTGATGTCTTCATCATGGTGGAAAAGTGGGTTATCAAATGAGGTTTCAAAGAGAGGATTGGAATGAATCACAAAGTCACCAAAGTGAAGCTCTTGAGGTTCATGAAAATCCAAGGATGAGGTAATTGAAGCAATGGTATCAACATAAGGAAGGTCATAATCTCCACTTGAGCAAGCTTCATAAAAATATTCATCACAAACTTCATCAAGGATATCATCTTGAGTTTCCTCCTCATTCACAACATCAATATGCTTCACCATTTCAGGCTCATTAGACTTCTTTGACAACTTGCCCATGTTCAACACAACTCTTTCATCTCCTACCCTCATTGTAAGTTTTCCTTCCGCCACATCTATAAGAGTCCGACCCGTTCTAAAAAATGGCCTACCAACAATCAAAGGAACTCTCGGATCCATATCATAATCAACCACCACAAAGTTCACAGGAAAGGTAAATCTATCAACCCCAACAAAAACATCCTCCGCAATTCCCACCGGATAAGCTATAGTACGGTTGGCCAACTCAAGAGTCATCTTAGTAGGAGTGAGCTCGGGAAGTGAAAGTCTTTTCCAAACCGATAATGGCATGATATTTATGCTTGTCCCTAAATCCGCTAATGCCATGCAATTTTCCACCCCCAGAAAATTGCAAGGAATCAAAAACCTCCCCGGATCTCTAAGCTTAGTAGGCAACTTCTTTAGAAAAACCGCGTAGCAATTTTTATTTAAGGAAGCATTAGGCAAATCCACCAATTTCTCCTTGTTAGAAAGTAAGTCCTTGATCATCTTAGCAAACTTAGGCATATTGGCTAAGGCTTCCGCAAAGGAGATGTTTATGTTAAGTTGCTTGAACATCCTCAAAAAGTTTGAGACTTGTACTTCATCCTTGTTCTTAAGCTTTTCCTTTCTCAATCTTGATGGGTAAGGGAGACTTGGTTTTGGTTGTGGTTGAGTGGTTAATGAAGGATTTTCTTTGTTGGGTTCTTCATTGATAAGTGTGGAAGTTAAAGGAGTAGGAGGTGTAGGTGTTGAAGTTGTAGAAATTGAGGATGGTGAATTAGATGTAGAAGGCTTATTACAAGATGGAATCATAGTAGGCTTTACCAAAGTAGGTTTGGGTGGTGAAGGATCATGAGTTGTCTTGCCACTTCTTGTTGTGATAGCATTGACATTAGCCCTCGGGTTTGTTTGTGTGTTAAAAGGTAAATCCCCTTGTGGTCTTTGATTAAATGCCATCAAAATCCTCTTGGTATTCTCCTCAGTTATAAGTCTCATTTGCTCTTGCATTCTCTTTTCACTTTCACGAATTCTCCTCTCAACATACTCATTATTATCATGTGGCCCATATCCTTGATTTTGAACTTAAGGGTATCCTTGATTTGGGAAGGGTGGTGGTGGGTTAAATCCTTGATTGGGTAGATGAAAGTTATTTCCTTGATTGTGAAAGTTGTTGGGTGATTTATAGTTATTCCCTTGGTATTGTGGCCTTGGTCCTTGGTTCCTTTGTAACAATTGAGGGGGATTGGGTTGAGTAAGGGTGGGTGGATGGGGTGGGAATCCGGGTGGAGCAAGGTAGTTTTGAGACTTGTAAGAAAGATTGTTTTGATTGATGTTGGGTTTGAAATGTTCTCTATGTTCGTCTTGGTAAGCATAACACTCAACTTGATAACCTTGAACTTTATAACATTGTTGGTAGGAATGGGTACCTCCACAAGTCTCACATGAAAGAGAAATAACATACAACATTGGTGGAATTGTTCAAAGAAAGGCCCTTTAGGGTTTGGATTAATTCTTGATTTGACTTAAGATTCATGTCTTGATTCCTTTCCATTATTATGAGTATCTGTTGGTGACTCTTGAGGAATTGGTTATCACAAGGTGTTTGAGAACTATCTTGCACAACATGAACCCTTTCATCAAACTGTGTGTTAGTTTGCACCATTGATTTGGTCTCAATAATGTCCCAAGCTTCTTGAATTGATTTAGAAAGAATATTTCCACCCGCGGAAGAGTTGAGTGAATCTTGGTGGTGTGGTCTTAATCCATTATAGAAAGTGTTGATTTGGTGAACCTCATTGAATCCATGATTTGGGAATTTCCTCAATAACTCCTTGAACTCCTCCCAAGGATCTAAAAGTTTGACTAGGTTTTTGTTGAAATCCTATAATTAAGTTTCTAAAAGCCATGGTCTTAGATGGGGGAAAGAACTTGTTCAAAAACTTCTTAGTGAAATCATCCCAAGTAGTAATGCTCTCGGGTGGTTGTGTATCTAACCAATACTTGGCATTGCCCTCTAGTGAAAATTGTATCAATATCAACTTAATGGCATCATGGGGAACTCCATTGTACTTAATGGTGTTGCAAAGAGCAAGAAACTTCTTAAGGTGATCATGTAAATTATCATTAGATCTCCCAAAAAATGGTGTGTTTGAAACCAAGTTAATCATAGATGTCTTAAGCTCAAAGGTGTTTGCGGGAATCTCGGGTATCTTAATAGCATCGGCATATCCTTGCACATTGGATTGCAAGTGCTCCATCAAAGGTCGATTGTCAACGCCGGCCATGGCTTCTTGTTGTATGTGGATCGAAGCACGATTCTCGAGATCGGCTTGATGGACGGTGGTGTGTTTACTCTTTCTCTTTTTCTTCCTTTTGGGAGGAAGGGGTTGTACACCAAATGGTATTTGTGCACGCCCGCGGATGAGCATGCAACTCAAATCAAGGAGTGAGAGAGAAGCTCTCATTCGACTTTGAAGAAGAAGGGATTATCCTCTTCGAGATTCAATATGAAATATCCACAAGAAAGTATAATATACGTAAGTACTACTTGGGTGCAAGACCCCCAATCAAGCCTTCCTTCTTAAATACTCACTAGTGAACGGGGGGTTAGGTGGCGTGAAGCACTTAAGTACCTGTTAACCCTTAGACGGCATTTTATAGAACGTCGCCTTTCTATTCACTTTGTAGTTTGTATTCTTCGAATTCTTGCCTATTGGAAGTATTTATCTATTCTTGCTTAATTAAATTTGATCGATACACGTGTCAAGGACCGGAACGCTCCCTAACACGGTGTATTGCGAAAGCAATACTTATGGAGATATGTGTATTGATTGTTCGTATACGTATACGTATCTACATATAATAATATAGAGAAAATATTTTTGTATTTATTGAGTTTTTAAGAAAAAATACTATATGTACGTAAAAACCGATGAAATCCAATAATATATATTTTTGGTTGCAATCTCTTAGGAAAAAGATTGCTTTGTGATTTTTTTTGATCAATTCTTTAGGAAAAGAATTGTTTTTGTTATTTTTTAGTTTTTATATTTTTATATTTTTGATTTTTTTATATGTTTTTGATTTATGATACGTAAAAATAACGTTCACGGGGTGAACGGATCCCAAAAGCCAATGAAAACTGTCAATCAATAGTCTCTCGTAATGTCATGAACCGGCAGCGGCGCCATTTGTAATTGAGTATTTTGAAGTTCGTTTTCTCTCAATTCTTGACAAATTGAAAGTCCTAAAAATCTCAAGTCTTTAATTGTTCTTGGTTGTTAGGGTATTTGGAAATTCTATGTCTATTTCAATCAACAAGTAAAAATTTAAAAATATTAAACCTACGTATCCGTAAAACACTTTTCAAATACCATGTAATATTCACAAAAGTTCAAAATTAAAATTCATAAAAGTAAATGTGCTAAAAATGTAGGCTAAATGAAAGTAAAGGACTGGAATGTAAATTTCAGAAACTATAAGGACCAAAAGTGTAAATTCCTAACAAACTAGCAACTACTTTAACCAATTAACAAACTTTCTAACTGAATATGACAAATATCTGAAAGTTTAGGGACTGACTTTTTGAAAACCCTAAATACTTGCAAGTTTAGCCATGAATGAAAACAGTTAAGAACTAGGAGGACCAAATTGCAATTAATATGAACTTTTCAACAAAAACGGGTTAACAACTTCAAAAAGCTGGTTAGAGCTTATTAATGGACCAAATAAGCTCTAATTTGTTTCAAAGAGCTTAAAATTGAATTTTAGTTAGACATGTGTAAGGAAACAGCTTAAAAACTATTCAAACTCAAGTTAGCTTATCATAATAAGCCAATAATAAGCAAACTAGCAAACCAGACTTCCACAACTTGCTTTTTATGAACAAACTGATTAATAAGCTGACAAAAAGATTGGAATGTCTTTCCAATTTGAAAATGATTAACTAGATAAGCTGAAATCTAAATTTAAGCTGAAAAGTGCTTATTTGACCAACGTTGACCAGATTTTTCAAAAAGCTGAAAACATCAAAACTCACTCATGACATGTTTGTAACAAGATTTGTGAAAGAAAATTGAGACATTTATGAAGTAGAAATGAAGATTTGAGAAATCAGTTTAGACTTTACATCAGAAACTTGCAAATGCTATTGAGCTTATTCAAAAGCTGATTTCTAACTGAAAACTTTAAACTGTAGAATTTCCTTTAGTAGACTTACACTTTGGATGTTGGACAACAAATAGAAACAAGTTTTAGGCTAAAAGATTAAGTAATGAAGACATGACATTGAATTGAATCTAGCATGTTTTCTAAATAACTGGTAAGCAGGATTTGACCCAAACCTTTTTGAGACCAATTGCCTTTTTGACCAACTATTTGACTTCAATAATGAGCCAAAAATGTACCACTGTATTACCAAGTGTAAATGAGTAATTATCAATTGATTTAGCAGACTTGTATATCAAAAATTCAGCAAATCCAAACAACACTTTATCAAACTGAACAAGTCCTTTAACAAATGAAATGTGATCAAAAGATTGAAACAGGTTATGACTATTATCAAAGCTAGTCAAGATGACCAAAAGAGATGTGAATGAACTGAAATCAGGTAAGTAAACAAACTAGAATTCAATATGGACTCAAATGCTAAATTCTGATGAAATCACTAAACAGAATGCTATCAAATAGGATTAAGGCTACAAGATTACTAAACTCTAGTCAAATCAACACAATTAAGCTAGAAACAAACTAAACACTTGATCAATTCAGCAGGTAAAGTTTTACACTAGGAATTTTAGCATGCAAAACACTTAAGTGGAACCAAAATCAGAGTTTTAAAACCTTTTAGCTTGAAGCCTCCATTGATGGAGTAAAGGAGTGCTGTACTCTCTATAACTACTTCCTTCAAAACCCAATTCAGCTACAATCTACAACCATATCACCTCCATATGCTATATCTGAATCAAATTAACACATTCTGCTTCTATCTACTCAACAAGAACTGGCATGAACTGAATAAGCTGAATCAAACTGGAAAAGCTTCCAAAATGTCTCAAACAAACTTCATTGATCAATTGTGATCAATGAAACCACAGGATAACAACAATAATGCAGGATTGAGTAAAGTGAGATATGAGAAGAGTATGAAATGAATATTTTTGTGCTTTTATTTATTTGGAGGGAAAAGAGGTTACAAATGGCTAACTAACTATCTAACAAACTCTTAAGTGTTTGTCAAACACTTAAGAGTTGTTATCTAACTGAATGTAAAAACAGATTTGGGAGGAAAATTACAAGTATGTGTTTTTCACACTTTTCTACTCCATGAAAATGAAGTAACTAGCTACTATTTATAGAGGTTTGATGACAAGTTGTTGGAGATTGTGACGTGTTACAACCAATGGGGAGATGCCAGGTGTCAAGAACTGGTGAATTGTGGATTTGACTCCAAGAACACCAAAGGCGTTTTCTTATTCCTCCACTTTCAGTCTAATTAAGTTGCATAGTTGAACTCGTCTTCTCATTTGAAGCCTTTTTCATGTAGAAAGTTTTTCATGAAATGCGTTGTAGCTCTTTGTTGATTCTGGGCTTGTTCTTAGAGAAGATGACACGTGTCACTATCTGATTAGATTATGGCCTTTCACGCGGATCATTATCTATTTTGGATAAAGGATATTATTGGTTGTAGCTCTCTGATTGGTTGATAAATGTGTAGTGCGCTTCCACTGTTCTTGGATTCGTTCAATAAATGCACATCATTAGTGGCCCAGCTGGCGTATTAAGTGGTAATCCGCAACACTTCTTTCTTGCATTTTAATTGGTTCACAAGGTGATGACACGGATCAAGCACAAAGTATTTGTAAAATTGACATTTTCAGTCCCTTTCTTTAACAGATTATTCAATTGAGCTCCTTTCTTCATTCTTTTGGCAATTAAGGTCCTTTGACTTGTATCCTTGCTTATTTGACTCCCTTGACTTGTTTGACTTGAAGTTTGACCAAGTTTGACTTTAATCTTGACTTTTTCCAAACTTTGCATTAAGTCCCTCAACTTTTGAATGTTGTCAAGATAGGTCCTTCATCTTCAAATGGTTTATCATCTTTGATCCTTCTTTTGTCTTTTCATCATAAATGAGCTTGATTTCCTCTTGTTTGCTTGAAATTGTATCCTTGTTACCTATTTTAGAACAAACACACAACATACCACATAAAACTGCTTAATAGCACAAAAGTTAGGTATTTTCTATGTGTTTTAGGGTGATTTGTTGATTAATTGATATGAGATTTTGCTCATATCAGATACACATTGCGACAACTCACTTTGTGTTATTGCGACAACTCACTTTGTGTTATTGCGACAGATTTTTTGGTATTGCGATAGATTCAATGTGTGTATTGCGACAGATATTGAGGTATTGCGACAAACTCTTCATTAGTGTGCATTGCGACAGAAGCTTTTGAGACATTGCGACTCTTTAAGATTTGGCATTGCAACGGAAGCTTTTGAGACATTGTGACGGTTTAAGATTTGGCATTGCGACAGAAGTTTTTGAGACATTGCGACAGTTTGAGATTTGGCATTGCGGCAGATTGAATCTTTGGGTATTGCGATAGAACTTTCACAACTTAGAGGATTTTTGAATATTCCGAAAATACACTAAAAAAATTTCGAATTCGTGTGTTTTTGGTCTTGGAGAATTTTTTGGTTTTTCGAGAACATTTTTAAGGGATTTCATCAATCTTTTCGGAATTATCAACCACAATCACATCACAACACATCTACTAAGATCCTAATCCATTCACAAGTATTCACCATGTCTAACAACAACATCAACATTGCGACTGCTAATCAAATTCGTTTGGAACAAGGTGGCAACGGTAATCCACCTGTGTTGACAACCGGCTGCTACGTTCAGTGGAGATCTCGTTTCCTGAGATTTCTTGATGGAAAAGAGAACCGAACCACTCTTCGTCATTGCCTTGAGAATCCACCTCCAGTTTTTGAATTCAGACCAATTTCCACACAAGCAAAGGATGGTACTTCATCGACTACACGAGCTATGGAGAATTTCGAAACATGTCCTGCTGAGAAAAAGAAACTCCTCCAAACTGAAGCTGATGCTGTTAACTACATACTCACTGGGATTGATAACGATATCTATTCCACGGTTGATGCATGTCCTAATGCTATGGAAATGTGGAATGCGATTCATCGATTAAAGCAAGGTGAGTAGATCAATGTTCAAGATCTCAAGACTAATCTACTATGGGAGTTTGGAAAATTCACATCCGAAGATGGTGAATCCATTAACTCATATTACTCGAGATTCTACAAAATGATGAATGAGCTTGTCAGAAATCAGTGCACCATCTCCAATCATCATGCCAATGTTCAGTTTCTACTTCAACTCAAACCGGAATGGCAAAGGTTTGTGACTTTGATTAAACAAAGGGAAGTAATCAAGACTATATCTTATCACAAAATTTATGATATCTTAAAACAACATTAGAATCAAGTGAATGAACTAAGGGCTGCAAAGGCAGAACGGTCTGCTAACTCTATTGCTTTTATGGCTGCTACTTCAATAAAACCCGTTCACCGTCAACAAACACCTATTCATTCCTCAAAGTCATCAAGCTCATCCACCAAACCTCTAGCTACTGCTAGATACAAAGCAAAAGCAATTGTCCCCACTCCACCTCCAAAGTATGACACCGAGTCAGATGGAGACAGTGATGATGAACAAACTTCAAGAGACAAGAAGATTGAAGAACTCATGTATTTACTCATCACAACTTATAAGAAGATCTACAAACCTACCAACAACAACCTCAGATCATCATCCAATGCTAGATATAAGAAAGTTGATCATGCACCTAGGTATGATCGTGATGCTAGGTATGATAATCAGAGGATGCCGAATCAAGTTGGGGCTAGAGATACTGTAGGCACTCCGGTTGTGCAGAAGACTGGGATTCAATGCTTCAAATGCAAGGGATTTGGGCACATGGCCAGGGAATGTAAAAAGCCAAAACGGGTTAAGGATTCGGGATATCACAAAGAAAAGATGTTGCTGTGTAAGAAAGAAGAAGCAGGAATTCCACTCACAGCAGATGAAGTTGATTGGCGTGATGACAATGATGATGAAGCCGATGATCAAGAGTTGGAGGCACATTATGTGTACATGGCCAAGATTCAAGAAGTGATTCTAGAGACTGCTGACAATTCTGGACCTATATTTGATACTGATCCATTTGAAAGGGTACCATCATACGATAACTATAATGTGTTTGCTAATGAACGACAACATCGTAAGCAACCCAAAAGCATCAATGACACATATGAAATGGACACGGAGGATAGAAATATCTCTACAGATTCACAGCATATGTGTAATGATGACAACAATGCTGTTCAGGATACTGACTCAGATTAGGACCGTGATTTGCTTGCGTCTATTATTGAGTCTTTAAAACATGAAATTGAGGAAAACAAAGAGGCCAATAAACGTTTGAAGCAAGCAAACACATCCTTAGCCGAGGAGATAGAAAGACTCAAAGAGTGTGATTATGTAAAAGAAGCTGATCGGCGAGTTGCAATAGCTAATGGTTTGGTATATGAACGTAAGGTGCTCAATGAACAATATTGTTCTGAAGTTACACATGAAATTCATATGTCAAAACAAAAGATATCAGAACTTGAAGAACAATTGCTGTTGCATAAACTCCAAATTTCTGAGTTAGAGTCGGTTAAAAAAGAACAAACTAAGCTTTATAAAACTCGTGAAGAAAAGGACATTGAAAAAATTCTTGATTTGGTAAAGAGAGTCGACACGTTAAACAACACTGTTTACAAAACGGGTCAATCTATTTAAACTATGAACATGCTCAATATAAATATGAAAACGAGTTTTGTTAAGCCTGACTATCTCAAGAAAGTTCAAAGTATCAAGCCTGCTCTTTATGATATCGGTTGTTATGTTGATAATCTTGCCCTTATGCTTTCCCCTGACTGCGACGAAATCATTTGTCATCAAGAAGAAAGTCGATTGAACTTAAGTGATTTGATAAACCTTTCTGATTCTAATAATCATATTAAGTTTGTTCCTCAAAAATAACTTTCCAAAGAACAAAAGATGTATACAAATGTTCCACCATCGAGTCCTAAAACGGAAAAGAAAGTTTCTTTAAAAAAGGGGTTTCAAAAAGCGATTAGTTTTGTTAGAAAAACAAATTTTGGATGACAAATGTAAATGGGATGAAAAAAGTAAAAGTGTTCAGCAATTTGAGTTTATAAAACAAGGGGTTTTAAATTTTTATAAAGGTGTAGTCGACTATGAAAAAGTTTTCTAGGGATACCGTTTGGAATATTAAACCTAACTCACAAGTAGAAGTCGTCATTCAACAATGCATTGTTCCAACCATTGATGATCTTTCAAGTAATGTGGAAATGTTTTATAACGCTCTCACTGAGGAAATGTTAACTGATTTAAGATATGTTAAATCTCTTGAAGATGAAGTTGATTTTCTTCAAACTAAATTAAAGACACAAGAACACCAACTTTCTAACGAAATTGATCGACTTTCGAAGGAATACTTTATGCTGACCATATGAATGCTATACTTGGTGTTGTTGGAAATACGTTTTTCGTATAAAGAAAGTCTCAGTCACTCCAACAGTATAGTTATAGGCTCGTAGTATTGTTTAAGTAATATTTATGTTTAGCCCGACCCATGAGCATGTTCATGGGCCGGAGGTCCAAGTCTGTTGATCCCAAACTTAGATCGATTAAGCTTTGTGTATACGAGATTAGATCAAGTAATACACGTAGAGAAACCTTTGCTTATGTATAAAGTAACTAAGTGTTATGCGGAATTAACACTTAATCTAAAACACAAAGATGTTAAACAAACTTTCACTTGTATTAGAATGAACGAACTTGATTACAATGAAAGAGGTTTAACTTGTGAAAACTTATGAAAACTGATAATAACTTTAACCTAAAAGATCTTCTTTTATAGAACAAGAAGTCTTGTACAATAAGCTACGAATCAACTATTCTAGGTAAAGATAATAATAGAAAATACAATGTCGAGCTTATCTTTACCATACACAAATAAAGAAACAAATAAACAAAAAGATTCGTATGAAGATATATTCCATCAGTGTTAATCTTCAAGGCTGTCAGCGTTGACTTCTTCAATGTCAACGCTTGGCTGTCAGCGTCCAATGTCATCCTATCAGCGCTTGAATTCTTCTTATCAGCGTCTAGTGAACTGACCCATATTTTATTCCCAACAATCCTCCCCTAAACTTGATATCTATTCCAATGATCAAGTTTCTGAATAAAAACTTAAGGCTTAGGAGGAATCTTGCAAAAACTTCTTATGTTGGTGATAAACATATCTAATCAAGTCCTTGGCCACGTCACGAGTATAATCAATCTCCAAGGGTGTCTCCATCATCTTCTCCAACACTTATTTGGACAAGAAATAGTCAGCATCCACAAGTAGATACTCTGAAAACTTTGTAGAGCTCAAATGAAACACACCACAAGTAGAATAAAGCCTCCAATGAAGATTACTGAGATCATCTTCAAGATCCTTCCATATGGCAGGATCTGCTTCCTTTGGACCATACAAAGTCAAAAATGTGTTCCATAGTCTTATTCCATTTGCTGAAGTAGGTACTTCAGCTGTATACTTGGCCTCTATCAATCTCCATAGATGCACCAAGTCTTCTCTGTCTATACTTGCAAAGATAGAAATAACTGAAGTGAAAGTGTGTACCTCCTTTCCAAATCTGCCAATCTTCCAAAATCCACACTCATCTTCATCAAAACTGATGATTGGATTTCTGTCATCTAGAGGTACTACATTAACCAAATCTGAAGCTTCCAATGGAGAAAGCTTGAGATGCTTCCTTATGACACCTTCAGTTGGATAATACACATCCATATCTTTGGGAAATTGGAAAGGATCTCCTTTCTTCACTGGTCTTTGAGCAATCCTCATTTCCTTTTGAATCTGCATTTCCTCAGCAAGCTCTTGTTTCCTTTCTTCTGAAAGAAACTGGTAGACATTATTTTCTTGCACATTCCTCCAAATAGGATGTTCCCTATACTCTAACTCTTCAAAAGATAAAGCCAACAACTTCTTGTATGTCCATCTAGGTTGATGGCATCTAAGCAACTTGTAGTACAACTGCCTTCTATCTCTTTTAAGCCAAGTCTTGACCTCTTGTGCATTAAACCTCAAAATCACCTTTATATCATCTTGTACCCTGAGAAGAACTTCCAACCCCCTAATTTGATCTGACAAACTCATCCCTGGGTTGTCCATAACCTTGTCTTCCCAAGCATGGTACATTCTGGTGATTTCTGGAAGGTCCCAATCAATCTGATTCTTCAAATCACTCAATCTTTCCTTTGCTAACTCATCTCCATATTCAAGTCTTTTTGGATCTTCAATAATTTGAACACTTGAATCTGAGCTATCCTCTTCTTTTTCATCACCACTCTCTCCCTCACTCTCAGAAGTAGCAACAAATAGTGATCTACCACTCCTCTGTGCAGCCAACTGTTCATCAAATGCAATTTGTGCTGCATCTTTCTTTGGAACATCTTCTTCAATCAAAATCCCTTTACCCTTGTCTTTTGGATCAATAATAGGTAAGGTAGAAGAAGAAACCTGTGTGGACACATCCTTGATGATTGCTGATGACTGGAATACATCAACACCACCTGCAACTTTGTCAGCGTTCAAGTTACCTTTATCAGCGCCACGATTACCTTTGTCAGCGCTGGATGTGTCAGCGTTCAAACCTGTATCAGCGCCCATTGTTTCTGTGAAAGATCCTTCCAAGTTCAATGGTGTCACCTTGGATGTATCAATAACAGGATGCTGCTTTAGACTTGTAAGAGCTTCAACAATACCTAAAGATTCACTAAATTGTGAACTCTTCTCACTGGCTGTATGAATCAGCTCATCCTCTTCATCCTCCCCTTTGGAAGATTCCTCCATCCTACTCCTGCTACTTGGATTCTCCAAAACAGTTACCCGCTCCCTCAAGACTTGAAGTTCACGTCCCTGTGTGTTGACAATTTGTACAAGGCTGACATTTTGCTTTTGCAAGCTAATGACAGCAGCCGTCAATTCAGTCAATGTCATAGGTTCCAATCTGCCCTCAGCTAGAATGGGGATTTGACCTCCCAAAATAGAATCATAGGGCATGGATGAGGTCTTAATGATGTTGGGACTGTCTTGACCAGCATCTAAGCTTGTGTCAATAGCCCCAGCCTCATCCATGGCACCAGCCACACTTATGGAGGTGGTTCTCTCTGCAACAAGGCTAGGACCACTAGAGGAGAACACTCCAGTAGTCCTTTGGCGTTTATTCGACCTAGATTGTAATGGGGTGGAAGATGAGGTAGATGGTGTGGGTGTTGGTTGGTTAAGGGGTGTTTGGGATTGTTCAGGGATGGTATCAGCGTTGGGATTGGTTGTGTCAGCGCCAACATTTTGAGTGTCAGCGTTGACATTAGGTTGGTCAACGTCCATGTGGTCTGGTGAAGGTAATGGTTTATGGATAGGCTCAAGTTGGGGTGCAGGGTCTGGTTGTGGTTGAGCAGCCTGAATTACTTCAAGCATAGCTTGGGTGAGAGGTATGGATCTGTTTGTGGAGCTCATCTTGTCAAAAATGGTTTTCTTTTGTTTAGGGATCTCATAAAAAGTGTCATGATCCCTAGTACAATATTGTTGTAAATCAAAGACCATTTGCAAAAATCTTGGGTAAGCCAAAGTCATTTTACTTCCCTTATTTTTACACATTCCTTCAAAAATCATTTTTGAGAAATTATACTTAAGCCCACGTGTGATACAAACCAAAGCACTTGCAATTGACCTGTTTATTTCATTAAAAGAAGTACATTTTGGACTTAAGCATTGAAGAAGGACATGTATCAAATATTTCCAGTCAGAGGGAAATTCCTGCTTATGATATTTATTTAAAGATATACCAGCAGGAATAGGATAACCCAATTCCCTAAGACCTTGTTCTATTGTTGCAACGGCAAGGGTAGTCACACCATCAGCGTCATCAAGACGCAAAGCTTGGCGAACCAAGGCTTCAGTGACCACCCAGGTTCTTCCATGAACAGTAGATGTTAATGTGGTCACTCCATTAGCTGTTGTGGAACTAACATTGTTCCAAAACTGTCTAATGTGTGCGACAGGGACTAGTGGCTCATGAGAAAGTGCATACCTTATAGAAGATGCATTTAAAAACGCCACCATTTGTGAATACTGAGGGAACAAATCATTATCAGCGGCCAAGTAAGCCACCATATTATGTTGGCTCTTGAACTCCAATGTCAGATTGCTTGAGTTGAACTTTGGTGCCATGTTTAAAGTTGTTTAGGTTATGTGATATGGGAAAAATCTAGGAGAAAAATGTTAGACAAGAGAATATGAATACCCAGAATAAAAAAGTTAGCCAAATTTATAGGAGAGATGCATGAGTTTGATTGGTAAAAAATGAGGCAGTTATATTCAAAAAGCAATGATGAAAATATTGAATCAAATATAACTTATCTCATGCATTAATTAAAAGTAACAACTCCCCAAAATTACGGCCAAAGATTAGTCAAAAATAACAACTGGGTAGGGCCCACTAGGTGTCAATGGTCAAAAATAGCCCATCAGCGCCCAACGGCTATATTTTCTTGTCAGCGTTTGCCTAAAGCCTTGTCAGCGTCACGATTGGACGTAACAGCGTTTGGAGAAAAACTTGTCAGCGTCTAAAAATAAAAATAAAAATGTTTAAAAAGAAAAAGACCTTAACAAAGTAATTTATCCTAAGGGAAATATCTTACAAGTTGATAATAATTACTGGGCGGCAAGCACTGTCCATTTATGCACACTTGCTTAAGCAAGATAGACACAAATGTCCTCTAGTGTCCCTTGCTAACCAAAATACTTACCAACAAAGTTATTTCATAAAATTCTTTGTAACTCCCATGTAAACCCATAACAAAACTATTCCCAAGTCTCCCATCAGACCACAACCAATTCTAGGCCAAAAATGTCTTGGCAGCATGCATAGTTTATCAACTTTGCATGCTACAGTGCCTCATGGTTTAGTAAAACTAACCCATACTCACCTGTGGACACAATCTAGAATTGTGATGAGAGTATTATAAGAATACCCAAAAGTCCTAAAGGTTCCTTAAACCTCCCCTTAAACTATGATACATGAGTTTCTCAAAATATATATGAACATTAAAAAATTTATGTCAAGATAGGAATATAAATATTCCAACCATCATCCATAAACAAAAACATGTCCAAATAGCTCTTCAAAGATCCATAAGCAACTCTGTATCCAATGGCATAAAGCTACCACCACCTACACATTTAGATTGAAAACCACAAAACTAACATTTGTTGCTGACAGCGCCCCGACAACACTTATCAGCGTTGAAGGAACTCTTGTCAGCGTTAGACAATAATATCCCTAACAACGGCAAAATAACACTTAGCAGCGTTACATTAACCTTTGTCAGTGTTAGAAAAATAAAGTGGAAAAATCTAAATCATCACAAAGACCAGTAACAATGCATTATCCTGTACATACTTTTACAAAAAGGTTCCAAAACACATATTAAGTGAGATTAACCATTCCAATATTTGTTACCAAATATTGAAATCTTCCAGCATCAAAAGGTTTAGTTAATAAATCAGCCACATTATCTTCTGTGGCTACCCTATCTGGTTGTATTAAACCTTTCTCAAAGCAATCTCTTATAAAATGATGTCTAATTTCTATGTGTTTGGTTTTAGAATGATGTACAGGATTTTTAATAATGCATAAGGTACTGTTATTGTCTACAAAAATCTTGGTATGCATAAAATTATACCCATAATCCAACAGCTGGTTCTGAATCCATAAAACTTGTCCACAACAAGCAGCTGCAGCAACATATTCTGCTTCAGTTGTAGAGTTTGCCACAACTGTTTGTTTCTTGCATTGCCAAGATATCAATCTACTCCCAAGAAATTGACATCCACCAGTTGTGGATTTCCTATCAAACTTGTCACCACCATAGTCACTGTCTGAATATGCAATAAGCTCCAATGGAGAATCTTTTGGGTACCACAAGCCAAGATCTGGATAACATCTTAGGTACCTAAAAATTCTTTTCACAGCAAAAAGGTGACATTCTTTGGGAGTCACTTGATGGCGTGCACAAGCACACACAGCAAACATGATGTCAGGTCTTGAGGCTGTAAGATACATCAATGAACCAATCATTGATCTATAGTGCCTAACATCCACATCCTTTCCAGCTCCAATTTTTCCCCAAGGGTGTTCCCTATCCATAGGAGTGGAAGCATCCTTTTCATGTGGAGAAAAACCATATTTCTTCAAGATTTCAGCTACATACTTGTCTTGGGAGATGAAGATACCATCTTCTTTCTGCTGAACTTGTAAACCTAGAAAGAAGTTCATCTCACCCATTGCACTCATCTTGAATTTATCTGTCATGATCTTGGAAAAGTCCTCACTCATTTTTGGATCAGTAGACCCAAAAATGATGTCATCAACATAGACCTGGACAAGTAAGACATCCTTACCTTTCTTCTTTGTGAACAATGTCTGATCTATGGTTCCCCTTTTAAAACCATTTTCCACCAAGTAGGTGGACAATGTACCATACCATGCTCTTGGGGCCTGATGAAGTCCATACATAGCTTTCTTCACTCTATAAACCTTGTCTGGATTCTCAGGATCTTCAAAACCAGGAGGTTGCATGACGTACACCTCCTCAACAATTGTTCCATAGAGGAAAGCACTCTTCACATCCATTTGATAAACAGTGAAGTTCATGCAAGAGGCATAAGCTAAGAAAATTCTTATAGCTTCAATTCTTGCAACTGGAGCAAAAACTTCTTCATAATCTATGCCTTCCTCTTGTGTATATCCCTGAGCTACCAAACGTGCCTTGTTTCTGACCACAATACCCCTTTCATCTTTCTTGTTCCTTAGAACCCATATTGTCCCAATTGGTCTCACATATCTAGGACAATTAACCAGCTCCCAAACATCCTGTATAGCAAATTGGTGAAGCTCATCCTGCATTGCTTCCACCCAACTAGGTTCTTTGAGAGCATCAAAAATCTTCTTGGGTTCTTCTTGTGACAGAAAACATGCAAACAAACATGCTTGTACAAGAGGGGTATCAACCTTCTTGTGTATATTGGCAATAAATCCACCAAGATTTTGATGGGATCTTCTTGTCTGAACTGGAGCCATAACATCACCAATGATCTGAGATGAGGGGTGATCCTTTGCTGTGGAAGTGAGAACTCCTCCTTCAAAAAGTCTGGTGTCCTCAACTTCACGCTCCATGTTGCCAATATCTTCTTCATCAGATTCTCTTTGATCAACAGAAATCTCTTCATGGACATTGGAAGGTCCACCTTGTTCAAAATGGGAAGAGAAAAGATGTGCAAAGGTGTTGTCAAAGTCTGATCCTTGTTTGTCAGCGCTTGGGCTAACAACGCTTGAACTGTTGGTGTCAGCGTCGGATCCATCAGCGTCTAAATTGCTCTTGTCAGCGCTTGATTTCCCTTTGTCAGCGCCTGAAGAACCATGCATGTTTGTATTTGGTGGTATTTGAAAACCACCATTATCTTTTCTAGCAGCAGCAGCAGCAGCATAATACTCATCTGTCCATATAGGAAGTGTAACATATTCTTGTGTGGGAGATGACTCAACTGCTGGTGGTCCATCCTTCTTAGCAACCTGAATACCTGAAACATTACCAATTCTCTTTTCCAAAACACTTGAAGTTACCTTCACAATGTCTGGATCAGTAACAGGCATATAATTTAAAGCTCTAGATAAAGGTTCTAAGTCAAACAACCAATTTGGACCACTTTCAGGATCACTAGGTTTACTCTCTAAAAACCTAACATGTACTTTTTCAAGTATATGTTTTTCCTTTTTAATGTAAACCCTATATCCTTTGCTCTGCACTGAATAACCCATGAAGTAGCCTTCATCACCTTTTGAATCAAATTTACCTAGGGCCTCACTAGTTTCTAAAACAACTACATGACATCCAAAAGGCTTGAGAAAGCCAATATTTGGCTTCCTTCCCCAAAGTAACTCATAAGGTGTCTTATTATGTATTTTGTTGACCAATGCCCTATTCTGAACATAACAAGCTGTGTTAACAGCTTCAGCCCAAAAGGCTATAGGAAAGTGGGCATCAGCCAACATGGTTCTGGCTGCTTCAATAAGGGTTCTATTCTTCCTTTCAACAACCCCATTTTGCTGTGGGGTTCTAGCTATGCTAAACTGCCTAGTAATCCCTTTCTTGGCACAAAAATCATCTAACAATTGATTTCTAAACTCACCCCATTGTCACTTCTAATAATTTTGACCTCATTACCATTCTTCTTCTCAATCTGGGTAATGAAATTAATCAGACTTTGGGCAGTTTCACTTTTCTTGGCTAAAAAGAAAGTCCATGTAAACCTGGAAAAATCATCAGTGATAACAAAACAATATGATTTACCCTTCAAACTTTCTATATTAGTTGGACCAAAGAGGTCCATATGCAATAAGTGAAGTGGTTTAGAACTCGAGTGCACCTGTTTAGACCTGAATGAGACCTTGTGCTGCTTGCCCTTAAGACATGCAACACAAGAGTGGTCATTGTGGAAAGCCTTTTCAGGCAAACCATCAACTAAACCAAGCCTCACAAGTCTATTGATATTCTTAAAGTTTATGTGCCCTAATCTCCTGTGCCAAAGATTACTTTCATCTACTGAGGCTTTAGCATAAAAACATGACATCATTTTATTATTCATCTTAATTCCATTAAGATTCACATTATATATGTCTTTATGCCTTGGTGTTCTAAATTCTATGTATTTCTCCTCAGGGAGCTTGTAATCTTTGCTTAACACCAAGCACTCAGTATCTGTGAAAAGAACCTTATTTTTGTTATCACACACTTGTGATACACTAAACAAATTATAATCCAGTTCTTTTACCAGGAAGACATTCTCAAAACGTAGATTGTTGGTAATAAGGGTTCCTTTTCCTGTGATGGTGCCATAGCCCCCTCCAAAGAATACCTTATCACCATCTTGAATAGGAGTGAAGTTCGTCAGACGGTCTTCCTTTCCTGTCATGTGCCTTGAGCATCCACTATCCCAATATCCATAATCATTGATCTTCTTCTGAATGCCCTGCACATAAAGAAAACACATTAGTTTTCTTTGGGAACCCAAGCCTTGGAAGACTTGGATTCTGGTTGTTCAACAAGAACAGACTTGGTTCTCATAACAACCCCATTTTCATCCCTTTTGGAATGAAATTCCCAGTTAACCCCAATTGGTGTTGACATGGCCTTTGAAATATAATGAAACCTGTTGCATGTCATAGAAACACCAGTAAAATTAGGGTTTTGGTCTTGTTTTGGTCTCCATGTTAAGCTAGTAGAAGCTTTAGACCTATTTCCATGTGGTTGCAAATACCTAGGTTTGGCAGTGTGTCTGTCAGCGCTGAAATTGTTCTTGTCAGCGCCCCGATTGTCTTTATCAGCGTTGAACCTAGGGTTTGCTACAGGAACCCATTGCCTATTGGACCAAGTGTTTGACTTTTGAAAAGGTCTTAGGCCTTGTGTGTTAGACACTCTAGAAAAGAATGGGGCTGGTCTAACAACTTGTGAACTTTTATTCACAAAGGTATTGGGTCTGACAGTGTTTGACCTATGTTGACTTTTGTCAGCGCTGAAATGGTTCCTATCAGCGTTGACATTGGAAGCGTTGACACATTTGTATGCCAAATGTGAGAAGCTACCACATGTGTAACAAGCTTTTCTAGACATAGTCTTAGGTCTAGAAGCAAAGAAGCCTGTTCCATGGTTACTAACCTGGCTTTTTGGTGACCTAGTATTCCTATACATCTCTGCATACTTAACACTAGGTTTTCTAGCAGTTTGTGGGCCAAGGTTAACAGCTTTGCCAGTGGTTGGGTGTGTGATTTTAACAGGTGTAGGATCATTGGACTCCACAATATTATGGCTCATGATTGGTGTGGGCTCATTTGGACTTTCACACAACAACCCTCCCTTAACAAAGAAAGTGTGGTTAGCTTTCTTCCACTCATCTAGGTCAGTCAGTTTTTGTTTGTATTCTTCAACTGGGGAAGTCACTCTAGGTGGAGGAATAAATTCCTTCTCTTGGAGTTCTGGCAAGCCAGTCCAAGATAAGTCCTTTGATTGGACACCATAGAAATCCCCAGCTGGTGGTGGAACACCAGTATAATCTTTCATCCCAATCCCACTCATGTCCTTAGAGTCTCTTTGTTTACTAACACACTCTCCTAGGGATTGTGTGGCCTTATCAAATCTCTGGATTTTAAGACTCACATTATCTTTATTTTTGTTAGCCTCCTCTAACTGAGCTATCAAATCAAGATTAACCCTGTTTACTATATCTTGAATATCTTTACTTTGATGTAACTCATGTTTTAAGATATTTATTTGATCCTTTAAATCAAACTCCATTTTCTTATACTCAGCTACTGTCTTTTCTGTTTGGGTAAGAGCAATTTGATAATTAGATACTTTGCATCTTTCAGTACTTGCCTCATCTAATAATTTTACTATCTCTTGATTTAGTTTTTCAGTATTTAAACGACAACCCTTAGAACAGAAAGCATCATCATATACCTCATTATCTGATGAAGAGGAGGAGTGTGCCATGAGAGCATATTCAACATGCTCTTCTTTAACTTCAGCAACCAAAGCTCTGTCCTCTTCCTCATCCTTAGCCATAAAGTTCCAGCTCCAGTCCCATCCTCCAACACCATCAATTTGTTGAACAGCAACCATAGCCTTGGGATCTTGGCTCTTAACCATTTGGCTTGAGGGCTTACCAGCATCAGATCTTCTTGGAGATCTACATTCCCTCATAAAGTGCCCCATCCGATGACAATTGTAGCACTCAACCTTTGATTTGTCAAATCCAGCAACATCCTTAGCATTAAAGGTCATCTTCTTCTTGAACCTTTTATTAAACCTGTTTGCTCTTAAACTTACAAGAGCCATAGTCCACTTGATGTCCATCTTTTCCAATTGTTCATCACTTATCTGCTCAAGATCTTCATATGTAATCCTTGAATCACTGGGCAAAGAAGCAATGAATGCACACACAGTATCTAGATCTAAACCAGCAGGTTTAATTCTATCGGCGCCAAAGTTGTGAGTGTCAGCGTTTGAGTATAAAGCGTTGATAGGATATGATCCAGCGCTGACAGGCTGTGATCCAACGTTGACACATTGAGATCCAGTGACTGGATGTCCATAGGAGTTCATGGAATCAAATTGGCCTTCACTTTGTGAGAAGAAGGCCATGTTGCTGCTGGAAGATTTATTATCACTCTCCAAAAGCCATTCATTCTCCAACAGTCTTAGTTTGTTGAAGATGTCATCAAACCTGGAGGTCTTGTGGGTGTTATTGACAAGAATGGATCTTGTCTCAATCTTCCATACATCACCAAGGCTTTTGAGAAAGGTAGCATTCAAGTCAGGGTCATCAATCTGTGTTCCCATGAAGGAAAGTTGACTTGTGATGTCAAGCAGTCTACTTCTCACACTGCTGAGATTCTCATTGGGTTGAGCCTTAAAGACAGCTGATGAGATGGCATTTATACATGATCTCATCGTTCTTTTCGGGCTTTAAATGCATAAAAATGTCATAAAATACCATATATATGCTTGTGTTTGTTTACTTGTGTATTTTAGGTATGGATATCGTGAAAAAGACAAAAGATCACAAGATACAAGGAAAAACGAACACGAGAAACGAAGCCGTACAAAGAACCGGGCCCTAATCATGGAATTTTCATCAAAAACCCTTGAAGACTTGAAGACAATACAAGATTGATCATCCAAGAATGAAGAAATGACACTTAAAACCCTTGTATATTAATAATTACAAGTTTGGTCCCTTAAGTTTGTCAAAATTACAAAAAGGTCCTTCAACTTTGAAGAAATGGCAAGTTTAGTCCCTCAACATTTTCAAATTGTAAATAATGGTCCCTCAACAAGTGAAAGACTCATTGAAGACCTTTGAAGATCAAAATTGTCCAAGATTAGTCCTTAAAGAATCACCAAATGTCAAATTACATCCTTGATAACCTTTTATCAAAAGTTGGTGCCAAAATTGTCAAAGTGGGAAAGTTAATAACAAAGGAAAGGAGATTTTAGGCTGAAAATCCTTAAAAGCCAAAAATAACAAAAGCCAGGGACCAAAAGTGACAACTCCCAAACATTTAAATGAAAGTGGCGCCTAACACATATGCTTCCCCCTTTTTAGGATCAAAATGGTTACTATTCATTGTTCTTACCACCCAGAATTTACCTTCACTTTTCCTTGGGTAAAAACCAATTAAACTTGCACACAAGTAATTCACACATGCCAAAACCTTTCCCACTCCTAAAAACCTGCATCCCACTCATGTGCACCAAACCCCCAATTCCCCAATCCACCAATCACATCATTCCTTAGCCCCCAAGCATCATGACGTGGCATAAATCAATGGCCAAGATTATTTGCTTCCTCCCAAAGCAAAATAAACGTTCAAGATCAAGAGAGGACAAAATGCACTCAAAATCATTCAAGGGCACATTTGGGATTTTCTATGTATTAGGGTTTTATGTTTTTATGCTTCTAGGATGTTCTATAGGCTCTATAAAAGGAGACCCAAGTTGTGGTGATCCCTTTGTTCCAGTTTCTAGTCTCTCACATGTAATTCCTTTTTAAAGAAATAAAAAGTTTGGTTTTTGAAATATTCAAGTGTAATTCCTTTTTTATTGTTTTTAAAAGTTTGTGTGTTGTGAGGAGATTGATTCTGAGTTCCACTTTGTTTTATTTGGTTAAGCAACTTTGATTTTCAAAGTTGTTTAAGGTTTTGAGATTTTGAGAGATTTTGGTAAAATCTTCTCAAAAGGTATTTTGGTGTTTATGGTTAATGTTATTGGTGATATAGGGTTTTAGAAAACGTATTTAGAAGGTTGGAAAGATTTTGAAAGAATTTTGGAAAGAAGAAAAAGGAAACAAGAAAAAAAAATATATATTGTTATATTATTTTGTTGTTTTCTTGTTTTGTGATTGCAATAGGTTGAAGGCTTGTTGATTTAGTTCAGCTCCAACCCGGGTTGGATTGGAGGAGGATTTTCATCCTCTAGGTTCTTGGATGTAAGAACCTTAGGTAAACTCCTTTTTCTTTTGAAAGTTCAAAAATAGCAAGTTGTATGATCTTAAGTGATTTGGTGATTAAGTGTGTTTATATTGCATGATTTGTGTTCTAGTGTGTATGTTTACATGTTAGATGCACTTGGAATCAATTTGGTAGCTTTTGTAAGCATGTTGGTATGTTAAAAGTTGGTTTTTAGATTTTAAAAGGGTGTTTGGCAACAGGTTTAAGCAGGACATCTAGATTTGTTTTGATAATTAAAAGGTGTTAGATTGCTTGTTTAGGGTTGATTAAGGTATTTAGTAAGTAGTTAATTAGTTTGGAACAAGATTTGAACAAGTTTGTTAGGTTTTTAAGGTAAAAAGGGTGTTAAAAATCTGCATAAGTGTTATCTTGCTTGTTTTTATGATCTTTGGTGCATTTGATTTCTTGAATTTGAGTGCTAAGTGATTTGTGCTTGTTTGTCTTGACTTCTTGTGATCAAAGGATCACAAGAGTGCCCTTTTGTCCAAAATATTCATCCAAATAAGCTCAATAAGCCCAAGTCCTCTTGGCTTTAAATCTCAAGCAAAACACAAGCTCAAACCTGCTTGTGCTAAAGTTCATAGCTGGTCCGTCATACAAATTGCGCCGCAAGACAAACTAGTTGCGGCGCAACACAAGGAGCTGCAGATTTTGGTATTCCCGTTTCACTAGTTGCGGCGCAAGACAGAAGCATTGCGGCGCAACTGAAGGTGCTGCTGATCTTGGTGATCTCGCAACACTAGTTGCGGCGCAAGACCCCACTAGTTGCGGCGCAACTAAGTGACTTTTATTTTTTTTATTATTTTAATATTATTTTATTATTTAATTTTCAAAATTTTCTTTTTCTTTATTTTTCATTTTTCTTAAGTTCTATAGCATTAAATAGGACTATTTAATGCTAAAAAACCAAAAAAATCTACGTAATACACCAAAAAAACCAAAAAAATTAAATATCATCAAAAACACAAAAAAATTGAAAATCCACAAAACAACCAAAAAGAATCTTCTTTGCTTTCCCTCTATTTTCATAATTCTCTTCTTTCACCCTCTAAACGTTTAATTCTCGTAACACCGTTTATGTTGCATCATGTCTAATGATGAGGGATATTTTTCGTGTCCATATTGTGGAGGCCCACCCGATGGGGCTAATTGTTTTAATTGTGAAGTTTATGGAGGTCGAGAGGGTTATATCTATAACTCTCCTCCACGTGGTGATGGTGACAATTTTCAATCTAACGACCAAGGTCACCAACCACATTCGTCATTTGATTCGTCTTTTAATTATGGTGAAAATCAAAATGAAGAAATGAGTCTTAATGAATCTTTTTGTGATTATATGAGCCGTCATAACAAACTTATAGAGTCACTTCAAGAACACGTGGTAGATCTCGATAAGTATTACAAAGAGAAATTGGCAACCCAAGGGGAAACTTTCAAAAAAATGGAAAACGATTATGATACCCTTTTTGAAGAGCAACAACGAGTGTATGACCAAAGTCAAGTGATGTGGAGAGAATACGTAGATAAAATTAAGGATGATCACGCCAATGAGAAAGATAAAATTCTTTTAATGTTCGAGGGCTTAGTGGGGAAATTTAATTCATTGTCAAATGTGACCAATCCCAATCCCGTGGGAGAGGTTCAAGTTACTTCGACTCCTAAGACTCGTACGTCTCGTATTGATCCATATCTCTCTAATTTTAGAGTCGTGCAACCATCGTCATCAAGTAAGAACGTAGAGGCAACGAAACCGTCATCCAACGAAGTTTTGAAAAATGTTTGTGAAAATAAACCTAAGGAAAAACTCGTAGGATATTTGGGAGTTTTAAATCTTGTACCTTGTAAACCTAATTTTTCTAATGAAGATGAAATTATTGAGGATTTTCTAAATCAATATACACTTAATTTTGAAGAAATTCCAATAAATGATTTTAAAGAAGAAAAATGTGAAAAGGTTTTAAAGGAAATCATGAAACCCTCGTTTTTACAAGATGAACGAAAATTAATTCCGAAGGGACGTGTTAGTAGTTTTGCTAAAATGTTCGAGAGCCCACGTTCAATCCCTTCGAAGGACAAACTTGAAACCGTCAAGGCAAAATCGTCACGAGACGAGCCTTTTGCTCCTAATCCCACATCATGTGAGATTTTGGATTTATCATGTGAGAAGTCCGCCGATGGCCTTGCTCACATTGATACGTTTTTCGATATCGAGGTCGACACGACAAAGGCAAAATCTTCAATCGAAGAGCCTTCTATTCCTAGTTTCACGACGGTTGAAGCTAGTGACTCGATTATCGACGATCTTATTGCTCAACCTCTTCCACGAGGAAGAGAAGACGTTTTTGATCCCGATGGAGATTTTTCCGAGATCAAACGTATTCTTGACGACCCGCCTTCGATTTTCGAGTTTGATGAAGACCATTACGTTAGCCCGGAGGGGGATATTTTTCTAATCGATTCATGTTTTAAAAATTCAAATCTTCCTCCCACCTTCAAGATAAATGTGAAAAGTTTAAGTGTGCCTAGAACTATTTTAGAAACACCAAAAATTTTCAATTTAATCGACTTGGGTTTTCGTAATAATGAGTTAAAAATTGACAAAGGAAAAGATTTTACAAATGATTTGAAAATTTTTCCAACTCTAACTCCGTCATCACCTCGATTGATTGAATTTGCTACAAACGCGTCTACTCCTTTTGACGACGTTTTGTGTGGACCTAGTGTGGGGGAAACCCCATTTGCTTCCTTACACTTATCCACCGAGGACGAGATTTTTGACCCCGGTATCACGTTTAAGATAAAATCTCGGTCTTTCACCGAAGTAGTCACTAGAAAATCTTTCTACACTTACGGTGAGAGTTTACCTCGAGTAACTCGATTGTTTTACCCAACCAATGTCCCACCCTTCTACTTCTCATCTATTTTCTTCAAACTCTTTGAGTTTATGGCACATGTTGAAGTGACGTTGAATTGTTTTTTCCATGAGAACGAGAACGCCATCTTCGACCCCGGTATTTTGCATCACTTAAGGACTTAGTCCTTTTTACCGGTTGCTTTTTGGGCCTTGTTTATCATGTAAGCCCCACCAAAAATTGACCACACCATGATATCCCTAAATGTTCACATTTATGGGGATCGAGTCGAGCTCATGACTCGGTAATCAAAAACGAGGTGCCTCGTGGGGGAGATCCCATGCTTATCTTTATGCTTTATGTTCACTAATAAGGGGACTTGTACCCTTCCAACTCGTTGTCTCGTGGTTGTTTGTGATTGTGTTATCTAGATCATCATCATCGTCTACGATTGAAGACTCTCGTGTTCGTTTACGTGAGCCTCCATCGTTCGTTTGAAGAAGTTTTTCACGAATCCATGACATATCCTTTATTGTTCTAACAATTATCTTTTAGCATAATTAATAAACGGCTTTAGATATATTGTTGATCACCCTTTCCATGCTAGATCCTAAGCATTCGATTCTTCGTCTCTAGTATGGGGGTGCTTCACCTTTAGACTCGAAACATTGAGGACAATGTTTACTTTTAGTATGGGGGGGTGAATAGGTACTTGCTTTGCTACGCCCTCACGTTTTCCAATTTTCAATGTTTTGTTTTGCTAATAAGGCTAAAAATGGCCAAATTTTAAAATTTTTCTTAGTTTTCATAAGTATTTTTAAGACACGAATGTATATTTTCCGATGGGTAGAATAAGAGTTAATTTTTGACTTGATGGGCATTTGGAGCCATTTACATTCCTTAACCCGCTCAATTCAAGTTTTGCTAGACTTTTATATAGGGAGCTTTAAAACGCGAAAGTCTTAATTCATTCGGGTTAAGAACAAGAACTTTTCGCAAGTTCCTATAATTGATTCTAGAAAGTCACTTATCAAGGGAACTTTAAAACGCATTCTCTAAACTTGAAAAAGTCCAAGAAAGTGCAAGATCCTATAAGTGGCTTGAAAACCCAAAACTTTGATTTGATATAGTCTTAATGAAAGCTAATCCAAATTTGGCTTAATTTTGACTTGCACGGCTAAGTATTCACGAGTCTCTTTAATTAGAGGTCTTTAAATAGTGAAGAACGAGAAATGATAGAGTTAGACAAGTGATCATGCTAAACGTAGAACATGAAAGTGTTCTTTCAAAAACTCATATGTTTTTAATTGTGGCTTTTTCTTCCCATAAGATCAATGCATTAGGAATAAAACATAATTGCAATAAGTAAGGTCGTACGATTTGAAAGGTTACTTAGCCTCTAGCGCAAGATCGTTTAAAAGTTGCTCGGGGTTGAATAGAGTTCATAGCCAAGGCATAACTTATTGAAACGGGACGCGAAGATTGGCGATCATCCAAAAAGGCCCTAACAAGGCATGAGGAGCTCTATTTTTGCTAAAGATCCAAAGATGATGTGAAGTATCATTGTTCCAAAATCAATATGAAGGATCGAGACACACGACGAGAAGCAATTACTCCCCTAAAGAATGGAGAAAGTCTATCCAAAAAGACCCTAACAAGGTATGAGGATAAATATATCCAAGTCCGAAAAGGAGGCGGATCGTTGTATATCAAAATCCAAAGTAAAGATTGAAGAAAAATGATGAAGTCGTGGTCCTATATGAAGAATCTCTCAAAAACGTCAAGTGAAGAAATTCCAATTATATGAAGAGAAGACCATAATTTCGAGAACGTCTTCCCAAGATTTGAAGTATGAAGTACATGCCAAATATCGGTCCGAGAAAGGTCTCAAATCGTGAAACGAGTTATGCCAAGATATGAACTTAAGGAGATACACGAGAAGCCGTTTTAAAAGATTTTGTCCTTCGGCTAACTATTGATCAAATCGTGCTACTTTGCTTTCGGACTAATAACTACTCAAATAAGTCAATATGAATCACTTGTGATCCATGACAAATAGATAAAAAATGCTAGTAACCCATTTCCTTTTATAATAACTAGGATTGCGGGGAGAAAAAGTATTACACAATTTGAACGTATGAGTAGTGTTAGCATTGTGACTTGTACCAACAATGATCTTGTTTTTGCACTTAGCATGGAATGTATGACAATCAAGGATGACGAAGTTTACTCTAAGGGACATTAACTTGTTTCTATTCTTTGACCCTAAAAGTCACATTTTGGTGATGAAAATCATACATTATGTCTTTACACAATCTCGTAGTATGTTGCAAGTCTTTTACTCTTCAATAAAGGTTAATAAAATTGAACTTTGGTGATGCTTAGATACTTTATTCTAGCATTGCGTGAGGGCACGGCAATGGCTTAGTATGGGGGAGTGATGAGATGGCATTTATACATGATCTCATCGTTCTTTTCGGGCTTTAAATGCATAAAAATGTCATAAAATACCATATATATGCTTGTGTTTGTTTACTTGTGTATTTTAGGTATGGATATCGTGAAAAAGACAAAAGATCACAAGATACAAGGAAAAACGAACACGAGAAACGAAGCCGTACAAAGAACCGGGCCCTAATCATGGAATTTTCATCAAAAACCCTTGAAGACTTGAAGACAATACAAGATTGATCATCCAAGAATGAAGAAATGACACTTAAAACCCTTGTATATTAATAATTACAAGTTTGGTCCCTTAAGTTTGTCAAAATTACAAAAAGGTCCTTCAACTTTGAAGAAATGGCAAGTTTAGTCCCTCAACATTTTCAAATTGCAAATAATGGTCCCTCAACAAGTGAAAGACTCATTGAAGACCTTTGAAGATCAAAATTGTCCAAGATTAGTCCTTAAAGAATCACCAAATGTCAAATTACATCCTTGATAACCTTTTATCAAAAGTTGGTGCCAAAATTGTCAAAGTGGGAAAGTTAATAACAAAGGAAAGGAGATTTTAGGCTGAAAATCCTTAAAAGCCAAAAATAACAAAAGCCAGGGACCAAAAGTGACAACTCCCAAACATTTAAATGAAAGTGGCGCCTAACACATATGCTTCCCCCTTTTTAGGATCAAAATGGTTACTATTCATTGTTCTTACCACCCAGAATTTACCTTCACTTTTCCTTGGGTAAAAACCAATTAAACTTGCACACAAGTAATTCACACATGCCAAAACCTTTCCCACTCCTAAAAACCTGCATCCCACTCATGTGCACCAAACCCCCAATTCCCCAATCCACCAATCACATCATTCCTTAGCCCCCAAGCATCATGACGTGGCATAAATCAATGGCCAAGATTATTTGCTTCCTCCCAAAGCAAAATAAACGTTCAAGATCAAGAGAGGACAAAATGCACTCAAAATCATTCAAGGGCACATTTGGGATTTTCTATGTATTAGGGTTTTATGTTTTTATGCTTCTAGGATGTTCTATAGGCTCTATAAAAGGAGACCCAAGTTGTGGTGATCCCTTTGTTCCAGTTTCTAGTCTCTCACATGTAATTCCTTTTTAAAGAAATAAAAAGTTTGGTTTTTGAAATATTCAAGTGTAATTCCTTTTTTATTGTTTTTAAAAGTTTGTGTGTTGTGAGGAGATTGATTCTGAGTTCCACTTTGTTTTATTTGGTTAAGCAACTTTGATTTTCAAAGTTGTTTAAGGTTTTGAGATTTTGAGAGATTTTGGTAAAATCTTCTCAAAAGGTATTTTGGTGTTTATGGTTAATGTTATTGGTGATATAGGGTTTTAGAAAACGTATTTAGAAGGTTGGAAAGATTTTGAAAGAATTTTGGAAAGAAGAAAAAGGAAACAAGAAAAAAAAATATATATTGTTATATTATTTTGTTGTTTTCTTGTTTTGTGATTGCAATAGGTTGAAGGCTTGTTGATTTAGTTCAGCTCCAACCCGGGTTGGATTGGAGGAGGATTTTCATCCTCTAGGTTCTTGGATGTAAGAACCTTAGGTAAACTCCTTTTTCTTTTGAAAGTTCAAAAATAGCAAGTTGTATGATCTTAAGTGATTTGGTGATTAAGTGTGTTTATATTGCATGATTTGTGTTCTAGTGTGTATGTTTACATGTTAGATGCACTTGGAATCAATTTGGTAGCTTTTGTAAGCATGTTGGTATGTTAAAAGTTGGTTTTTAGATTTTAAAAGGGTGTTTGGCAACAGGTTTAAGCAGGACATCTAGATTTGTTTTGATAATTAAAAGGTGTTAGATTGCTTGTTTAGGGTTGATTAAGGTATTTAGTAAGTAGTTAATTAGTTTGGAACAAGATTTGAACAAGTTTGTTAGGTTTTTAAGGTAAAAAGGGTGTTAAAAATCTGCATAAGTGTTATCTTGCTTGTTTTTATGATCTTTGGTGCATTTGATTTCTTGAATTTGAGTGCTAAGTGATTTGTGCTTGTTTGTCTTGACTTCTTGTGATCAAAGGATCACAAGAGTGCCCTTTTGTCCAAAATATTCATCCAAATAAGCTCAATAAGCCCAAGTCCTCTTGGCTTTAAATCTCAAGCAAAACACAAGCTCAAACCTGCTTGTGCTAAAGTTCATAGCTGGTCCGTCATACAAATTGCGCCGCAAGACAAACTAGTTGCGGCGCAACACAAGGAGCTGCAGATTTTGGTATTCCCGTTTCACTAGTTGCGGCGCAAGACAGAAGCATTGCGGCGCAACTGAAGGTGCTGCTGATCTTGGTGATCTCGCAACACTAGTTGCGGCGCAAGACCCCACTAGTTGCGGCGCAACTAAGTGACTTTTATTTTTTTTATTATTTTAATATTATTTTATTATTTAATTTTCAAAATTTTCTTTTTCTTTATTTTTCATTTTTCTTAAGTTCTATAGCATTAAATAGGACTATTTCCATTTTTAGATTATTTTTATCACTTTTAGATTTATTTTTATAATTATTTTAAGTTTAATTAGGTTTTAATCATTTTTAATCATTTTTAGGGTTTTAAAAATAGTTTTAATAAGTTTTAATTTTTAGAAAATTACTTTTTAGTCTTCTAATAATATAAGTTAAGTAATTGTTCAATAAAATCATATTTTAGACTTTTGAATTAGTTAAATTTAATTTTAGGGCTTTAATTAGCATTTAAAATTAATTATTTAATTAATAAAAGGTTTTAAAATATCTTTATTGGATTTTTGTCTTTATTTATATTATTTTAGACTTGTTTTAGTCTTTTTAATCTTTTTCTTGATTTTGTTTTTGGTTTTAATAATTTTTAATTTTAGTGGTTTTTCTACGGTTTTACGTTTTCGTTTTTTACGTCATAGTGTAATTTCCAAGAAACCGTCATTCCATCTTCTCAATATTAATCTCAAAAACATACAAGTTAATTCACAACACCATACCTCCTTGGGAAACGAATCTTTCATCTCTTTTAAGTGATTGTGGGTCATTAGTGTTGATTTTTCCTAAAATCATCACTCGATACTTACCGCTATTTACGCTCTTTTCCTAAAGGGTAGTAAAACACCGCAATCAACAGCATACTCATGCAAGAGTTGCTTCTTCTTTTCTTCTTTTGTGTCAGCATTGCCACCATGTGCTACTTCAAGAGCTTCCCAAATCTCTTTTGCAGACTCAAAGCGTTTGTACTTGTGCTGATTCTCATGACCTAGGGCGTGTTTCATGATGTTCAAGATTTTCATGTCCACCCTTTTCTTGGCTATATCTTCAACAGATACAGCTCTTCCATCTCCAGGCTTTTCCTTCTTATCAGCTTCAGGACAATTAGGAACAGCTGTCCTTGTGGCAATAGCAGCAGCAATCTTTTGTGCTTTGTCGAATGTGTTCCCATATTCAACAATCTCCCAAAGAGTGTAGTCATGAATAGCTATATATTGCTCAAAATTGGACTTCCAAAGCTCGAAGTTCCTGGCATCAAACATGGGAATTTTGATACTAGGATTTGAGGAGTTGTTTTGTAGCAAAGCAGCAGGTTGATCTGTGCCAGACATGATGGGTTTTTTTTTTTTTTTTTTTTTTTTTTTTTTTTAGGGTTTTGAGAATTTTAGGGTTTTTAGGGTTTTTGGTGTTTTAGGGTTCTTGCGTTACTTAAAGATCAAAAGTTTCTCAACAAGCTCTGATACCACTTGTTGATCCCAAACTTAGATCGATTAAGCTTTGTGTATACGAGATTAGATCAAGTAGAGAAACCTTTGCTTATGTATAAAGTAACTAAGTGTTATGCGGAATTAACACTTAATCTAAAACACAAAGATGTTAAACAAACTTTCACTTGTATTAGAATGAACGAACTTGATTACAATGAAAGAGGTTTAACTTGTGAAAACTTATGAAAACTGATAATAACTTTAACCTAAAAGATCTTCTTTTATAGAACAAGAAGTCTTGTACAATAAGCTACGAATCAACTATTCTAGGTAAAGATAATAATAGAAAATACAATGTCGAGCTTATCTTTACCATACACAAATAAAGAAACAAATAAACAAAAAGATTCGTATGAAGATATATTCCATCAGTGTTAATCTTCAAGGCTGTCAGCGTTGACTTCTTCAATGTCAACGCTTGGCTGTCAGCGTCCAATGTCATCCTATCAGCGCTTGAAATCTTCTTATCAGCGTCTAGTGAACTGACCCATATTTTATTCCCAACAAAGTCCACTTAAGGACTTGGGTATATAAACCTCTTTCCACCATGGAAAGGGGTGTTAGTTGTTTACTTATTTTTCACATTAATAAAGTTTTCTTTGTTTCTCTCTCTACTCTCTCTCTAGAATAACAACAACCCTCTTGATTAGTTACAAGATTATCATTTTTCTACAATTGGTATCAAGAGCCATGGGATGATATATGGTTTTTGTTGTGTTAGTTTTTAGTTTTGATACTCTTTTAATCAAAATATATCCGTGTTTTCAATTTTTTTTTTGTTTTTCGCCACAAAATCTTTCTTACAAATTGCCTACATAGTTGTGGTAGGGATTTGTGTTCTTCATATTGGTGATTTTCATAAAAAAGTTGGAATTTTTGGCTTGATTTTTGGGTAAAATCAAAAGGTACGATTTTTTTTTCTTATTCGGGTTATAAGAGTTTTATTAGTCGGAATACAAGGGTTTTACATTATTCAGGATAGCATCAAGAAGTGATATTCAGGATTCCACACATAATCTGTATTCCGGATAACCTAAATTCCAGATAACACATCTAGTAGTATTCCGGATAATAGGTCAGAAAGAGTATTCCGGATAAGAAGACTCGCCATATTCTGGATAAGAAGACTCGCCATATTCCGGATAAGCAGACTCGCCATATTCCGGATAAGAAGACTCGCCATATTCAGGATAAGAAGACTCGCTATATTCCGGATAAGCAGACTCGCCATATTCCGGATAAGCAGAAGGTATATTCCAGATAAGCAGACTCGCCATATTCCGGATAAGCAGAAAGTATATTCCGGATAAGAAGACTCGCCATATTCCGGATAAGCAGAAGGTGTAGTTCCAGATAAGCAGAAGGTGTAATGCCGGATAAGAGGCCTAAAGGTGTATTCCGGATAAGAAGATTCTTGTATTCCGGATAAGAGGTCAGATTCCTGTATTCCGGATAAGAGGTCAGATACTGTATTCCGGATAAGGGGTCAGAACTTGTATTCAGGATAAGCTTCAGATTTCTACATCAACTCACAACAAATTTCATAACCTTATTTCATTGCTCGATCAAAAAGATAATCTTTTTCTATCAAGTGTTCAAAAAATGAATCCTCATTCATTTATGCCTACAATGACATCACTTACTGATATTTTAATCATTTTAGGTACCGATACTCGCCCACCGTTGCTCATCAAAGACTTATCTGAAGCATGACAAGGTCGCATGAAAACTTACATCATGGGTAAACCCAATGGTAGACTTATGCTTCAATCCATTGAAAAAGATCCACTCGATTGGGGAGAAGTTACTGTCAACAATGTGACGCGGCCAAGGTTGTATCATGAGTTACCGGATGCTAACAAACTCATTGCGGATGCAGATGAAAGGGCCGTTCAGACAATACTTCAAGCTCTTCCACCCGATATCTATAGAATGGTAAGTGAACACACAGTGGCAGAGAATCTTTAGGATCGATTGATTGTTTTGTTACAAGGGACTTCTCTAACTAAGCAAGAACGAGAGTGTCAATTGTATGACTTGTTTGATAGGTTTACATACATTCTAGGGGAAACTCTTCATGATTACTACTGGCGTTTCACTACTTTGATGAATGATATGTACGTGTATAATCTAAGGATTGCTCAGTTTCAACTAAACACCAAGTTCTTGAACACGCTACCCCAAGAGTGGAGTCAATATGTCACCGATGTCAAGATGATTCGAGATTTGCATAAGTCAAATTTAGATCAACTCTATGTTTTCTTGCAGCAACACGAGAAGCACGTGATCCAAAAACGCATCTCTCAGGGATCTTATCAAGAACCATTGGCATTATTGTCATATCACAACTCTCCGTTTTCTTTGGGACACCAATCTTCCTATCAACCATTGTATCAAACTCCAAGCTTCCCACAGTATTCGATCTTGCCACAACCGCCTACATCTTATCACCAACAATACAAGCAACCAACAACATCATCACAAGGAGACTCACATTAGTTACCTTATGCTTCACAACAGTATTCACCTTATCAACCTCCAACAAACCCTGCCATCACCTGTCAACACCATGAGGCTCCTCAACCCCATTACTCACAACATGTTAGTGGTCCTTCAAATCAGCTTGTAGCTCAATCAGCACCAGCATTCTATTGTGAGTATGAGATTCCTGTCCCTGAGTTTAGACAAAGGGATAATCCTACTGATATACTTGCTCAAATGTCTGCTTACCTCACTCAAACATTGAACAAACGAGGTTACAGAGGACCAGCTCCAACAAACAATCAGTTGAGGAACTCTTCTAACTCTCGACAACAAGCTACAATTCAAGATGGCAGAGTAATGGTGCAACCACTTCAGGGGAGACCAAGTTCATCTAATGCTGGTGCACGTCCATCTAACACTGCTGCTACAAGGGGTAATAACACTGGAAAAATGAAGATGATTATATGTTATAACTGCAAAGGGGAAGGGCACATGCCTCGAGAGTGTAAGCAGCCCAAGAGGAAAAGGGATAGCACATGGTTTCAGGAGAAGATCTACTTGGTGAATGCTCAATCCCAAGGACGTAAGCTCGATGAAGAAGAGTTAGCATTTCTCGCAGATCCGGGAGTTGCGAACACTGACGGTCTCACAACAGCCATCACAAACAATGCCGCATATCAATGTGATGATCTCGATGCATACGACTCTGACTGTGATGATCTCAATACCGCCAAGGCAGCTCTCATGGCAAATCTTTCACTTTAAGGAGCTGACACAATTTCTGAGGTACCAAATATTGCCACGGATACTAGTATTGTACCTTATCAAGTTGAGCAAGTGTCTGAGTATCCGGAACAGCCTCCGGTGGTTAGTAACTCAAACGAGGAGACAAACAATGATAGCAATATCAATGCAAGTCCCCAGACTTTGAGTGAACCACAACCGAGAGCTATTACAACTACAAATTCGTTTGCTTAACAAGATTTGGTTATGTTGTCGGCATCTATGCTTGGCCAAATGAATAATGCGGTCCTTGAAACCCTCAGTGTTAATCAGACTTTATCTTCCGAGCTTGCTTTGTATAAAGAAAAGGTTAAAACCTTGGAATTAACTCTAGTGACCACTACCTTAACCAATCCTGAATTTGATAGGTTTAGGAAAGTCCAAATGGATAATTTGCTAGAAATTGAGAGTTTAAGAGCAAATCTTTCGAAAGAACTTAAAGAAAAAGAGTCAGTCGTTAATAATTTTCAAAAACTACAAACGGATTTCGAAATTCTCGAGTCTAAAAGGGTTGAAACGAAAATTAAGGCGTCTGAGAAAGTTAAAAAGACTGAAATTTTGCTTTTAAAACAATACTCTGCTTCACATTTAGTACACTTGTTTCATTCTTCTTTTCAAGAGTTCAGTCTATCGCGTCTAATAGACCTACCACCTAACCCGGGGTATGCAAAGCAAGCATTTAACCACAACCCACGACTTTATGATGCAACCAAGTTAGGATTGGTATTAGATCCGATTGTGTTTTCAAATGAATCTGAGAGCATGTCACTACATGAAGAGAATCGGTCAAAAGTAATTTTTACATATCCTGAGTATGATTATGCACAACTTAATGCAACATATGCAAAAATAGATCTTAGAACTCACTTTAATATGTAAAAGGAATTTATCCGTACACCAGCTTACATGCCTACTAGAGAAAGCCTTAGTATACTTCCTACACTTGTTAATTCGGACAAACCTAAGGAAATTCCTAAGAATCTTCCACTGGTAAGTACGGTATTTCTAAGTTTAGAAGAGATTCAGCGATACCTAACCGAGTTTGACAAGGTCATCCTGGAATGTACGACTTCAACGGCTCAAACCGCTGGAGAATGGGCTTTCGAACACATGAAAACGGTGTTTGAGAAAGAGATCGTTCTGTTTGTAGACAATATTAAAGAGGGATTTTTCGATCTCGCGGAAAATCTTAGTTTCGAAATGGGTGAAGTTCGAAAAGTTTTCTATGAAATGGATGATGCTTATGCACAACATTTAATTGAGAAAGAATAGATTTTGTCCGAATATGACCGATTCTTAGAACATATAGTGTCTCTCGAAGTGATGCAAGTTGTTACTATTGAATTTGCTTTTGTGATGACATCTACTATGAATAAATGTGATGATGTGCATGATATATCTGTGAATATTGTTGAACCTGTGAATAATGTAGATAATCATTCTTGTCATGAATCTAACGCTGAATTTTTAAAGCTTCAAGATTCTTATAACTCACTTTCAAAACGTTTTGATGAGCTTCAACAACATTGTATATCTCTTGAAATTGAAAATCAATCTAAAAATGAAACTCTTTAAAAAACAAATGATTGTGAAAACTCCGTTGAGACTAGTGACAAGATGATTCAGGCATTAGAGGTAGAAATTATGAGACTTAAGAGAGAATCCGTAGCAGAGAAATTGGAACTAGAGGCTGCAAAGATTAAAAATCATGCCCTAGAAGATAGAATTACTTCTATGCTAGCGGAGTTTGATAAAGTAAAGCAGGTTTTTTCACAAATTTATAGTTCGTTAGAAGATCGCTTCGCTATTAATGCGGCAGAGCAAAAGTCAGTCGTTGACCAACTGAACCATAAGTGTGAGGAAATCTCTGACTTAAATATTCAACTCATAGACAAAAACATGGTTTTGGTTGAATTAAAGGAGACACTTCAACTCAAAGGACAAGAAGTTGTTGATAATCCAGCTACAATCTCTGCCCCGACCTCTAGTGCTCCAAAAACCAACAAGGTGGTGATCACTAAGAACCCGTACAATAAGAACAATCCACTATCATATAAGTTATATTGGGAGCATGCAGTTAAGTACGCGTATCTTACTAGGGAAGTGGTAGATGATCTTTATGAACTAGATCCTAGGAATAGTGAATATTAGCATGCTCATGCTTACATTGAGAGGGTTACAACAATGCTTAGAGCACTTAAAGTACATAGGACAACCGGGTTCTGCACCACTTAAACAACAAACCACCACCATTGCCATGACTCCATTCAATAAGAATCCAGGATCTAAGCCTATATTAAACACACCCATCAAGGCTAAATCAAAATCTATAACTAATGTTCCTTTGGCTTCTACAGGAGTAATTGTATCTACTAAGGCTAAAGGATCTCAAGACAAGAAGAATAGGATCAAGCCTTCCACTAGTAGGACTGCGAAGAAGAAAGTAGAAGTTCACCCTAGGAATGTTATTTCAAATTTGAATAAAAAGAATCATGTAACTAAGACTAAAGGCCCTGCGTTTGTGCAGCAGCCTAAGCAAAATGTGAATTCTAATTTGCGATGTTGGAATTGTAATGAATGCATGCTTTCTAAGCATCATGATTTATGCCTTGTTGATCACGTGAATGAAATGTATGCAATTAGGAACAATCTTGAATGGATTCCAACGGGGAAGAAATTCAACCAAGTTGGTTGGCAATGGAAACCCACTGGTAGGACCTTCACTGCTAATGGAACTACGTGCCCTTTAACTAGGATCACATCCACAGAAGTTAGGTCTCAGCGTCCTTTAAATAGGAACACTAGCACTAAGAAATGGATAAAGCACCCTTTAACTAGGTCTGCCCCCACTATTGTGCCTAAGTGTAACACCCCCAATTTCACAAGGCAGCGGAATATCAACATTGGGCGTTACTTCATAGCACATCACACACAGTCATAGAAAACGATCTCAAAAGAGACGTTTTATAAAATAAACCATTCGATAATTTTAATAAATCAGAGTTAACTAAAAAAAAGAGGTCCCACCAATTTATACAAACCTTAAGAAATAACAAAGATTTGTCAAATGTATCGAATGGAAATTGTTTGTTTTGCCTTTACTTTATCCTGCGCAGCTCCAACTCCAGCTGCTCTTAAACCTATACACCTGAGAATACATGCTAAATTGTCAACACAACGGTTGAGTGAATTCATAGGTTTTTAAATAAACAATAATGGGTTTTAAATAAATCACAAAGCTTTTGAACACAAGAATCTCATCCACTGTCAATATTGTAACACATACAATACTCAAAATCCACGCTATTCTACTAAGCCATGACACCGAAGCCTTAAGTATAATAATGCCCTAGTCAGGTATCTTGCCAAATACCCCCTTACTTCTAATACAACACACCTGGCTGAGCCTCCAACCCACAGGTGCGACCTGCCCAGGTGGGGGCCATCCCCGATGGATCCATCCGTCTGTACCAGCGCCTACCCATCAAGGGTAGTTAACGGTTCATGGGTTTATAGGGACTTTCCAAATTTTGGCAATACAGTACTTAGTAAATAGCGGTTCACAATCAATACAATCAACGCTTGTGTTCATCTTTCAAAAGCATATAATCAGCCATCTTACATTCATTTACAACAACATGTATTCGTTCAAATCATATAGCAATCCACATGTTTATTCATAAACATGTATTCTCTCAAAACCATATATATAAACATCATATTTTTATGCCAAGAGCATGTATTCCCCCTCGCGGGTTTATAAACACATATAAAGCAGTTAAAGCGAGGCTATGAACTCACCTTAAGATAGTGTTTACACGTAGATCAAGGAACAACGTCCAATAGTCGATACATGACTTCACAAAATAACAATCACTCGTTGATCGAGAGTGAAATGCCCAACGGTCGACATATGACCGAACAAGACCTAACATGACGAGATGCGTCTTAGGTACGAGAATATACATAAGTCATACATATATGTAAATAGTTCACTTTGGTAGGTTTGGACATTGCATAAGTTTAATAAAACTTTTATAAAACCTTTGATAACAATTCACCATGTATTATCTCATTATAACCATTAAGCCCATTAAAGCCCATTAGTGGCCCATTACATGTTTATATGACTTTAGTCCATTTCAATCTCATTATTAAACTCTAAACTTATTATAAATCTCAGGCCCAACAATGGCCCAATAGCCATTATAAGTGTGAGTTGGGCTTTTGTGGCCCAAATCCACTTTATAAGCTTTTTCGGGTTCTAAAACGTCTCCAAACGTTATCTCACGTTGGTTGGGTCTCGGGTTCTTATCAATATATAAATGAGTATATTTACTAAAAAGCGGCTCATACCATTTCGTTGTTTATAAAAATCATCACGTTTTACGTTAATTAAATATAACCTAATTCTTACAATTTACCCGACATGTCTTGCTAAATAGATCATATCGCCTGAACCGTAAATCATCTAAGCGAGCTACTTATATCAAAATTATTATTAACTTATATAATTTAATGATTATAAGTTTAATTACCCCTAAAATATACTTATCATAGCTCAATTGCTCATTTTCTCACTTAGAAGAGTTGGCTGTTTTTCGCAGCCAACTTCAGTTCCACCGTTTTTGCCGCCATTTCCAAACCGTTTATCCGTAGAAAACTATCCGATTCGTGTGTGTTCTACATAAGTTTAGCTACAACCCATAGTTTTACATTTTTCATTGGTTTGGAGTGCTTCTATGAGTTTTCTGCCCGTGTTGAGAGTATGATGAGATTTTATACTTTTTTTATCATTTTGGCCATATCTAATTCATCGGGTATCGTCACGAGACGAGCGACCCGGCAAAATCACCACAAAGAACAAGGCTACAACCTATTATTTTTACCTAAGTCTCCAGGTGTGCCCATTTTTCAAGAAGTATTCGTTTATGCTGCTGGTCTAAATATAATTCACAACTTTCACTTTGGGCTTGTCTTGGCTTGTTTTATGATTCAAACATATATGTACAATGTCCAAAACTCCTCAAATCAACTAATACATCCATGCTTTCAGTAGAGATATGATAATTATGCATATATGAAGATAATTATTACAACAATAACATCAAAGAAAACCTTACGAGGGTGAAGAACAACAATCAATAATACAAATCGCTAGTACAAGGTCTCTATATCAACACAAAACCACTCCAATATAAGCTTATCATCAAGCTATTACCCCTTCAATTAGCTCCTTATATCAGTCCTAATACAGCTCAAAATATCTTTAAATGCTTTGATTGAGTTTGTGGTGATATTCATTTCAAAACATGAATTAGTGACACATGAACCATAAACAAGTAATAAAAATGGATAAGGAAAATTTTGTAAAAGTGTTGTTGATTGTGATGGTGATAGAGGAGAAGAAAGAGGACACCAAAAGAGTGCCTACGTATTCTTTTTAGGATGAGATTGAATTTGGGTAAGATACATGTTTATTGTATAGTTAGACACGTGCATAGCAATATTACATGAAACAACATTCTTGTCCGTCCATACTAGTGATAGTTGTATGGTTTATTATTAAACTTGTTTTACAATTTGTAAAAGCGGGTATTATTGAAGCCCGATATTTTTAAAGTTGCGCGATTTAAAAGATATGCGTTAAACACGAAAAAATAAACGCTCGATATAAAATAAAAACATTGACATTCGGAGAACATTTATATTTCGATATATAAATGAGGGCTTATAATTTAATAAATTTAACGCGTCAAATAAACGAATGACGTCTAAAGGCTTAATGTAAATTAGGAAGAATGCTCATAAAATGAAAAATTAAAATGACAACAATAGAAAATATTTCTCTATCATAACGAAAATGTTCACGGTCGATGACGGACATAAACTTTGTCGATAAATAATAAATAAAATGTATTGGATACGTTAAAGCCTTAACCTCGCCGATTAGCCGAGAAATCAATATTATTCGTCGAACGAACATGAAAAATAAAAGCCGAGTAATAAATATTGATCAGAATACTAGAAATAAGATTAGATCTCGGTCTAAATGTTGATTTTAAAGTTCGGGTTATTACATCATCTACCCCTTTAGGAAGCGATGTCCCAGCGCTTAGTTCGTCTCAATAGTCTTCGGTTAAAGAGCGAAGAGGTGAGAGATAGACAAGTCGTCGCTGAGGTTTCCAATGTAGGTTGGGTGAACAAAAGTAAAAGCAATGAGTATACATAACAGACACAATCGAACGGTTTGAATATAGCTTCAATCCTTATAAGCAAAGAATAATATATAACTCGAACGAAAAGACATTGGAATAAAAAATTAACAGGTCGTTAATTTTTGTAAGCGCTACAAGGTATATTACTACTAGCTTATCAAACTTGTGGCGGTTGATATAAGTTTTAAAAAAAATTCCACATGACAAGTGAAAAGTTGAAACAAGTAGGCGCATTTGAAAAATCTTCAATACGAGAATCAATTCAAAACTATCGATGATCACATCGATCAAATCGAAACACAAATGGTCCACGAGTTTCATAAAAAAAATTACCTCATAAAAGAAAACGTATGGATCACACATAACTCCAACGAAAACGGTATAAAATATTTACGACGAGGCAATTATTACGAGTCACACAAAATCATCTAGTTGCATGATCTCAAACATGCAAACCTATTTCTTCAAGACCATATTTATCGACACATAAATCGTTCGGAGTATACAATACTCTATCGAAGGAACTACGATCCAAATCAAATACAAAAGCCATTACTAGGCACGTATAATCATATTACGACATGCTTGCAGAATAGCCAAGCCATGCCAAATCAATAAATTCAATCACGTTAACTCATGCTTGCTAAATAGTCAAGACATGATAAAATGAATATCTTATAGGATTTTTAGATGAGTCCAGTCAAAGGAAAGTTTGCAAGTTAAAGGATGTTCACGATATTTATTCCATAGATGCATATAGATCAATATTTTCGTATCAGATGGTGCTCACACATGGATCCATACCCAAATGACATTTCACGGTGCTCACAAACGGATCCATACACAAAATATTTTCTCGTTATGTTTGAAAAATTCTTCGATGAACCATCCATAATAACAGGAAAGAATCTCAAGATCTTTTCAATCACGATGAGTTGTGTTGATAACTTAATCCTCAGTCAATCCACAAGTACACAACTAATCTCGATTAAACAAGTCATCTTTTCTCGGGACTGGTAATGGTTCTTAACGATTAGCTTATAAAGCTCACGATAGTTAGGACACATTAGAAATGGTCCATAGAAACAAATTATAACTCGAGAGAAGACTTACAGGGTTACTCATACATAGACGATAATCAATAATAACCATAATGACGACGAAACGAACGATTCGTACCAACGAAACATGAGTCGAAGAAATACATCCGTATACAAAAATAATCACAAACTAAGTCAAGCACTCTTGAGCCCACTTGTTTATAATTTCGTGTTTACATCAAAAGGCGTCCCAATCCACGTAAACAAGAATTTATAAATTTATGGTTCGGGAGCTTATAACTATCTTGTTCAAATAAAAAGGCGTCCCAATTTATTTCAACAAGACGATTATAAATCATCCTACTCAGGTAATATCGACACAAAACACGATATCATAACTAAATCAAATCCCAAGAAAAGTACAGGGTGTCAAACTTACTCCATGATTTCTTTATTCAAACGTCACATTCCATCTGAATAAAGAAACCATAAACAATCTAAGGTCCAGTGGTTTAAAACTTTCTTATTCAAATGTCCCAATCCATTTCAATAAGATAACCTTAAACGACACATAGTTGGACGATTTAAATTCTCTATATTTAAATGTCCCATTCCATTTAAATATAAGGTATTAAATTGTTCAACTAATGACTACTATGAGCATATCTTTGTTGTACCCAAATTATATAATGATTTGGGTATATATATTTTAGGTCCAACATTGGCATCCTCCTTTTCGCCACAAAACGTAATCAAACACAATTAAATTAAACGTTATATTACGTAGAAGATCTCTCCTTGAAGAAATGATTCTCCAAAATCATAAGGAGTGCAGAAATATAATAATACGCTTATCAATTACGTTTCAAAAGGAGATGTCCTAAATTGGCACATCACGATGCGATGACAAAAATCGAGCTTAAATTAGTCGACATGCGATAGATTATGAAACAATATATATGTACCTAAAATATCAAACGAGGTCCATACTCGTATTCGGATAATAAATTAATTATCAAGAAAAGTGATTGGCGGCGAGACCAAACTCTCTATAAAACTGTATCATAAAATGTACGATAATCACGTAAGGACCATTGCTTCATGCGCATTGCCCTTAAATACCATAATATATACATTCATATACATACAACCATTTCTACATACACACGGGATCACATTATTACAACCAAGCATTGGTTTCTAGGAGCCATGAGCGCGCGGATACTTTGTAAGGCAATCAAACAATTTTACGAAAGAGAAGTTATAGTCTAGGTTTTGAAAATGACCTAGTTCTCTATAACTAGTGCTCTGATACCAATCTGTAACACCCCCAATTTCACAAGGCAGCGGAATATCAACATTGGGCGTTACTTCATAGCACATCACACACAGTCATAGAAAACGACCTCAAAAGAGACGTTTTATAAAATAAACCATTCGATAATTTTAATAAATCAGAGTTAACTAAAAAAAAGAGGTCCCACCAATTTATACAAACCTTAAGAAATAACAAAGATTTGTCAAATGTATCGAATGGAAATTGTTTGTTTTGCCTTTACTTTATCCTGCGCAGCTCCAACTCCAGCTGCTCTTAAACCTATACACCTGAGAATACATGCTAAATTGTCAACACAACGGTTGAGTGAATTCATAGGTTTTTAAATAAACAATAATGGGTTTTAAATAAATCACAAAGCTTTTGAACACAAGAATCTCATCCACTGTCAATATTGTAACACATACAATACTCAAAATCCACGCTATTCTACTAAGCCATGACACCGAAGCCTTAAGTATAATAATGCCCTAGTCAGGTATCTTGCCAAATACCCCCTTACTTCTAATACAACACACCTGGCTGAGCCTCCAACCCACAGGTGCGACCTGCCCAGGTGGGGGCCATCCCCGATGGATCCATCCGTCTGTACCAGCGCCTACCCATCAAGGGTAGTTAACGGTTCATGGGTTTATAGGGACTTTCCAAATTTTGGCAATACAGTACTTAGTAAATAGCGGTTCACAATCAATACAATCAACGCTTGTGTTCATCTTTCAAAAGCATATAATCAGCCATCTTACATTCATTTACAACAACATGTATTCGTTCAAATCATATAGCAATCCACATGTTTATTCATAAACATGTATTCTCTCAAAACCATATATATAAACATCATATTTTTATGCCAAGAGCATGTATTCCCCCTCGCGGGTTTATAAACACATATAAAGCAGTTAAAGCGAGGCTATGAACTCACCTTAAGATAGTGTTTACACGTAGATCAAGGAACAACGTCCAATAGTCGATACATGACTTCACAAAATAACAATCACTCGTTGATCGAGAGTGAAATGCCCAACGGTCGACATATGACCGAACAAGACCTAACATGACGAGATGCGTCTTAGGTACGAGAATATACATAAGTCATACATATATGTAAATAGTTCACTTTGGTAGGTTTGGACATTGCATAAGTTTAATAAAACTTTTATAAAACCTTTGATAACAATTCACCATGTATTATCTCATTATAACCATTAAGCCCATTAAAGCCCATTAGTGGCCCATTACATGTTTATATGACTTTAGTCCATTTCAATCTCATTATTAAACTCTAAACTTATTATAAATCTCAGGCCCAACAATGGCCCAATAGCCATTATAAGTGTGAGTTAGGCTTTTGTGGCCCAAATCCACTTTATAAGCTTTTTCGGGTTCTAAAACGTCTCCAAACGTTATCTCACGTTGGTTGGGTCTCGGGTTCTTATCAATATATAAATGAGTATATTTACTAAAAAGCGGCTCATACCATTTCGTTGTTTATAAAAATCATCACGTTTTACGTTAATTAAATATAACCTAATTCTTACAATTTACCCGACATGTCTTGCTAAATAGATCATATCGCCTGAACCGTAAATCATCTAAGCGAGCTACTTATATCAAAATTATTATTAACTTATATAATTTAATGATTATAAGTTTAATTACCCCTAAAATATACTTATCATAGCTCAATTGCTCATTTTCTCACTTAGAAGAGTTGGCTGTTTTTCGCAGCCAACTTCAGTTCCACCGTTTTTGCCGCCATTTCCAAACCGTTTATCCGTAGAAAACTATCCGATTCGTGTGTGTTCTACATAAGTTTAGCTACAACCCATAGTTTTACATTTTTCATTGGTTTGGAGTGCTTCTATGAGTTTTCTGCCCGTGTTGAGAGTAAGATGAGATTTTATACTTTTTTATCATTTTGGCCATATCTAATTCATCGGGTATCGTCACGAGACGAGCGACCCGGAAAAATCACCACAAAGAACAAGGCTACAACCTATTATTTTTACCTAAGTCTCCAGGTGTGCCCATTTTTTCAAGAAGTATTCGTTTATGCTGCTGGTCTAAATATAATTCACAACTTTCACTTTGGGCTTGTCTTGGCTTGTTTTATGATTCAAACATATATGTACAATGTCCAAAACTCCTCAAATCAACTAATACATCCATGCTTTCAGTAGAGATATGATAATTATGCATATATGAAGATAATTATTACAACAATAAAATCAAAGAAAACCTTACGAGGGTGAAGAACAACAATCAATAATACAAATCGCTAGTACAAGGTCTCTATATCAACACAAAACCACTCCAATATAAGCTTATCACCAAGCTATTACCCCTTCAATTAGCTCCTTATATCAGTCCTAATACAGCTCAAAATATCTTTAAATGCTTTGATTGAGTTTGTGGTGATATTCATTTCAAAACATGAATTAGTGACACATGAACCATAAACAAGTAATAAAAATGGATAAGGAAAATTTTGTAAAAGTGTTGTTGATTGTGATGGTGATAGAGGAGAAGAAAGAGGACACCAAAAGAGTGCCTACGTATTCTTTTTAGGATGAGATTGAATTTGGGTAAGATACATGTTTATTGTATAGTTAGACACGTGCATAGCAATATTACATGAAACAACATTCTTGTCCGTCCATACTAGTGATAGTTGTATGGTTTATTATTAAACTTGTTTTACAATTTGTAAAAGCGGGTATTATTGAAGCCCGATATTTTTAAAGTTGCGCGATTTAAAAGATATGCGTTAAACACGAAAAAATAAACGCTCGATATAAAATAAAAACATTGACATTCGGAGAACATTTATATTTCGATATATAAACGAGGGCTTATAATTTAATAAATTTAACGCGTCAAATAAACGAATGACGTCTAAAGGCTTAATGTAAATTAGGAAGAATGCTCATAAAATGAAAAATTAAAATGACAACAATAGAAAATATTTCTCTATCATAACGAAAATGTTCACGGTCGATGACGGACATAAACTTTGTCGATAAATAATAAATAAAATGTATTGGATACGTTAAAGCCTTAACCTCGCCGATTAGCCGAGAAATCAATATTATTCGTCGAACGAACATGAAAAATAAAAGCCGAGTAATAAATATTGATCAGAATACTAGAAATAAGATTAGATCTCGGTCTAAATGTTGATTTTAAAGTTCGGGTTATTACATCATCTACCCCTTTAGGAAGCGATGTCCCAGCGCTTAGTTCGTCTCAATAGTCTTCGGTTAAAGAGCGAAGAGGTGAGAGATAGACAAGTCGTCGCTGAGGTTTCCAATGTAGGTTGGGTGAACAAAAGTAAAAGCAATGAGTATACATAACAGACACAATCGAACGGTTTGAATATAGCTTCAATCCTTATAAGCAAAGAATAATATATAACTCGAACGAAAAGACATTGGAATAAAAAATTAACAGGTCGTTAATTTTTGTAAGCGCTACAAGGTATATTACTACTAGCTTATCAAACTTGTGGCGGTTGATATAAGTTTTAAAAAAAATTCCACATGACAAGTGAAAAGTTGAAACAAGTAGGCGCATTTGAAAAATCTTCAATACGAGAATCAATTCAAAACTATCGATGATCACATCGATCAAATCTAAACACAAATGGTCCACGAGTTTCATAAAAAAAATTACCTCATAAAAGAAAACGTATGGATCACACATAACTCCAACGAAAACGGTATAAAATATTTACGACGAGGCAATTATTACGAGTCACACAAAATCATCTAGTTGCATGATCTCAAACATGCAAACCTATTTCTTCAAGACCATATTTATCGACACATAAATCGTTCGGAGTATACAATACTCTATCGAAGGAACTACGATCCAAATCAAATACAAAAGCCATTACTAGGCACGTATAATCATATTACGACATGCTTGCAGAATAGCCAAGCCATGCCAAATCAATAAATTCAATCACGTTAACTCATGCTTGCTAAATAGTCAAGACATGATAAAATGAATATCTTATAGGATTTTTAGATGAGTCCAGTCAAAGGAAAGTTTGCAAGTTAAAGGATGTTCACGATATTTATTCCATAGATGCATATAGATCAATATTTTCGTATCAGATGGTGCTCACACATGGATCCATACCCAAATGACATTTCACGGTGCTCACAAACGGATCCATACACAAAATATTTTCTCGTTATGTTTGAAAAATTCTTCGATGAACCATCCATAATAACAGGAAAGAATCTCAAGATCTTTTCAATCACGATGAGTTGTGTTGATAACTTAATCCTCAGTCAATCCACAAGTACACAACTAATCTCGATTAAACAAGTCATCTTTTCTCGGGACTGGTAATGGTTCTTAACGATTAGCTTATAAAGCTCACGATAGTTAGGACACATTAGAAATGGTCCATAGAAACAAATTATAACTCGAGAGAAGACTTACAGGGTTACTCATACATAGACGATAATCAATAATAACCATAATGACGACGAAACGAACGATTCGTACCAACGAAACATGAGTCGAAGAAATACATCCGTATACAAAAATAATCACAAACTAAGTCAAGCACTCTTGAGCCCACTTGTTTATAATTTCGTGTTTACATCAAAAGGCGTCCCAATCCACGTAAACAAGAATTTATAAATTTATGGTTCGGGAGCTTATAACTATCTTGTTCAAATAAAAAGGCGTCCCAATTTATTTCAACAAGACGATTATAAATCATCCTACTCAGGTAATATCGACACAAAACACGATATCATAACTAAATCAAATCCCAAGAAAAGTACAGGGTGTCAAACTTACTCCATGATTTCTTTATTCAAACGTCACATTCCATCTGAATAAAGAAACCATAAACAATCTAAGGTCCAGTGGTTTAAAACTTTCTTATTCAAATGTCCCAATCCATTTCAATAAGATAACCTTAAACGACACATAGTTGGACGATTTAAATTCTCTATATTTAAATGTCCCATTCCATTTAAATATAAGGTATTAAATTGCTCAACTAATGACTACTATGAGCATATCTTTGTTGTACCCAAATTATATAATGATTTGGGTATATATATTTTAGGTCCAACATTGGCATCCTCCTTTTCGCCACAAAACGTAATCAAACACAATTAAATTAAACGTTATATTACGTAGAAGATCTCTCCTTGAAGAAATGATTCTCCAAAATCATAAGGAGTGCAGAAATATAATAATACGCTTATCAATTACGTTTCAAAAGGAGATGTCCTAAATTGGCACATCACGATGCGATGACAAAAATCGAGCTTAAATTAGTCGACATGCGATAGATTATGAAACAATATATATGTACCTAAAATATCAAACGAGGTCCATACTCGTATTCGGATAATAAATTAATTATCAAGAAAAGTGATTGGCGGCGAGGCCAAACTCTCTATAAAACTGTATCATAAAATGTACGATAATCACGTAAGGACCATTGCTTCATGCGCATTGCCCTTAAATACCATAATATATACATTCATATACATACAACCATTTCTACATACACACGGGATCACATTATTACAACCAAGCATTGGTTTCTAGGAGCCATGAGCGCGCGGATACTTTGTAAGGCAATCAAACAATTTTACGAAAGAGAAGTTATAGTCTAGGTTTTAAAAATGACCTAGTTCTCTATAACTAGTGCTCTGATACCAATCTGTAACACCCCCAATTTCACAAGGCAGCGGAATATCAACATTGGGCGTTACTTCATAGCACATCACACACAGTCATAGAAAACGACCTCAAAAGAGACGTTTTATAAAATAAACCATTCGATAATTTTAATAAATCAGAGTTAACTAAAAAAAAGAGGTCCCACCAATTTATACAAACCTTAAGAAATAACAAAGATTTGTCAAATGTATCGAATGGAAATTGTTTGTTTTTCCTTTACTTTATCCTGCGCAGCTCCAACTCCAGCTGCTCTTAAACCTATACACCTGAGAATACATGCTAAATTGTCAACACAACGGTTGAGTGAATTCATAGGTTTTTAAATAAACAATAATGGGTTTTAAATAAATCACAAAGCTTTTGAACACAAGAATCTCATCCACTGTCAATATTGTAACACATACAATACTCAAAATCCACGCTATTCTACTAAGCCATGACACCGAAGCCTTAAGTATAATAATGCCCTAGTCAGGTATCTTGCCAAATACCCCCTTACTTCTAATACAACACACCTGGCTGAGCCTCCAACCCACAGGTGCGACCTGCCCAGGTGGGGGCCATCCCCGATGGATCCATCCGTCTGTACCAGCGCCTACCCATCAAGGGTAGTTAACGGTTCATGGGTTTATATGGACTTTCCAAATTTTGGCAATACAGTACTTAGTAAATATCGGTTCACAATCAATACAATCAACGCTTGTGTTCATCTTTCAAAAGCATATAATCAGCCATCTTACATTCATTTACAACAACATGTATTCGTTCAAATCATATAGCAATCCACATGTTTATTCATAAACATGTATTCTCTCAAAACCATATATATAAACATCATATTTTTATGCCAAGAGCATGTATTCCCCCTCGCGGGTTTATAAACACATATAAAGCAGTTAAAGCGAGGCTATGAACTCACCTTAAGATAGTGTTTACACGTAGATCAAGGAACAACGTCCAATAGTCGATACATGACTTCACAAAATAACAATCACTCGTTGATCGAGAGTGAAATGCCCAACGGTCGACATATGACCGAACAAGACCTAACATGACGAGATGCGTCTTAGGTACGAGAATATACATAAGTCATACATATATGTAAATAGTTCACTTTGGTAGGTTTGGACATTGCATAAGTTTAATAAAACTTTTATAAAACCTTTGATAACAATTCACCATGTATTATCTCATTATAACCATTAAGCCCATTAAAGCCCATTAGTGGCCCATTACATGTTTATATGACTTTAGTCCATTTCAATCTCATTATTAAACTCTAAACTTATTATAAATCTCAGGCCCAACAATGGCCCAATAGCCATTATAAGTGTGAGTTGGGCTTTTGTGGCCCAAATCCACTTTATAAGCTTTTTCGGGTTCTAAAACGTCTCCAAACGTTATCTCACGTTGGTTGGGTCTCGGGTTCTTATCAATATATAAATGAGTATATTTACTAAAAAGCGGCTCATACCATTTCGTTGTTTATAAAAATCATCACGTTTTACGTTAATTAAATATAACCTAATTCTTACAATTTACCCGACATGTCTTGCTAAATAGATCATATCGCCTGAACCGTAAATCATCTAAGCGAGCTACTTATATCAAAATTATTATTAACTTATATAATTTAATGATTATAAGTTTAATTACCCCTAAAATATACTTATCATAGCTCAATTGCTCATTTTCTCACTTAGAAGAGTTGGCTGTTTTTCGCAGCCAACTTCAGTTCCACCGTTTTTGCCGCCATTTCCAAACCGTTTATCCGTAGAAAACTATCCGATTCGTGTGTGTTCTACATAAGTTTAGCTACAAACCATAGTTTTACATTTTTCATTGGTTTGGAGTTCTTCTATGAGTTTTCTGCCCGTGTTGAGAGTATGATGAGATTTTATACTTTTTTTATCATTTTGGCCATATCTAATTCATCGGGTATCGTCACGAGACGAGCGACCCGGCAAAATCATCACAAAGAACAAGGCTACAACCTATTATTTTTACCTAAGTCTCCAGGTGTGCCCATTTTTCAAGAAGTATTCGTTTATGCTGCTGGTCTAAATATAATTCACAACTTTCACTTTCGGCTTGTCTTGGCTTGTTTTATGATTCAAACATATATGTACAATGTCCAAAACTCCTCAAATCAACTAATACATCCATGCTTTCAGTAGAGATATGATAATTATGCATATATGAAGATAATTATTACAACAATAAAATCAAAGAAAACCTTACGAGGGTGAAGAACAACAATCAATAATACAAATCGCTAGTACAAGGTCTCTATATCAACACAAAACCACTCCAATATAAGCTTATCACCAAGCTATTACCCCTTCAATTAGCTCCTTATATCAGTCCTAATACAGCTCAAAATATCTTTAAATGCTTTGATTGAGTTTGTGGTGATATTGAAATGTAGTATAATGCAGTTCGTTTTCTCAGTTCTTAACTAATAGAAAGTCCAACCAATATCAGATTTATAATTGTTCTTGGTTGTTTAAGCTTGCTTGGTAATCTATGCTAATTCAAACAACACTATTTAAAAATGAAAAATATTAAACTACTTATACGTAAAACATATTGCAAATACCAAATTTTTTATTCAAACAAAATTCAATTAACAAAATTTAAAACTAGAAGGACTGAAAATGTAATTTATATGAAAGTTAAATGCTCAAAATGTAAATTCTACAACTATAGGGACTAATTATGCAAAACAGTAAGCTATAAGGATCAACAATGCAAAAACTATAACAAACTAACTAAAAATGTAACAATCTAACAAACTACTAACTGAATTTTAACAAATTGCAAAGTCCAGGGACCAAAGTTATGCAAACCCTAATTACTTGAAAGATTAGCCAAGTTTACAAAACTGATAGAAAAGAAAGGACTAAAGAGCAATTATGGAAAGATTTTAAGCTAAAACGGGACAAATGAAAGAATAAGCTCGTTTGAGCTTATTACTCAACCAAAATCAGTGAAACTACTTGCAAAACATTTCAAATCCAATTTAAGCTATGTGTGTTCAAGGAATTAAGCTAAAAGTCAGAAATAAGCAAAAGAATGCTTATTGATAAGCACAAAATAAGCTACAGCTTAAACCAATCAGCCCTAACTTGATCTTTGTAATGAAACTGATTAAGCTAATGATTTAAAGATTGGGAAATCAAACCAGAACTATTTTCATCCAGTAATAAGCTAGAAATCTGAAATAAGCTCAAAAGAGCTTAAGTTGACCAAGTTTGACCAGATTTTTGGAAAAAGCTCAAATCTTCAAAAATCAATATTCAACACTTACTAACTTGTTTTGTGAAAGAAAATCATGACTTTTATGAAGTAGATTTGAAGATATGAGAAAACAGTAACAAGTTTATCTCAGAGAATGAGCTTTGCTCAGACTTTGACCAAAAAGCTATTTTCTGGCTTAATTCCTAGAACTGTAGAAATTCCTTTCAGAAACTGAAACTATATGATATTAACTAGGACTGGAAACAAATTTGAAGAAATTTCATCAAGTAATGAATGAGAAATCAGCAAATGAAAATGGCAAGTTTTTCAAACCAAAACTGAATAAAGGCTAACCCAAACTAATCAAGTGCCATTTGCCTGATTGACTTTATATTTGACTTGCAAATCACTTTAAACTACTTGTTATCAACTAAGGACTAGAAATGAACTCTACAACACCAATTCACAATGCTTAAAAACTGATTTTGATCTACTACCAAACACTCCTTAAACTGCTTCTTACAAACTTTAACAAAGACTTATTAAGTTCTGAATTAAGCTGATTCAAAAGCTATAGCAAACTAGATTCAATGGACAAAATGAAAGGTATTAGAACTAAATGCAATCAATTATCTCAACAAGAACTACAATGAAGATGCAAGGCTAAAAATGACTGAAATTATGCAATTAACTAGAACAAAATCCAAATCAAATCACAAGAAGGCAGGATTAAGCTACAAACACACAAAGATCAATCAAACTTCAACTAATATCAAGTAAAACATGCAGCCATCAGAATTAAACTAGGAAAATGAAGCATGGCAGTTGACTGTTTAGAGGAACAAAAACAAGAACTATAGAACCTAATGTAGAAATCCTTTGGGAAGAAGAGGAGCGCTGAGCTCTCTTGCCCTAGTGATAACCACCACCTATCACTAGAAATCAACAAGTATCAACCAACTGATCAACTGGAAACCAATCAAACTGCTTGAAATCTCCATAGGAACTAAGAAATGGCTGAATTGTGATCAACAACTGGTAAACTTCACAAATGTCAGTTATGATCAATGGTTGATCATAACAAACATCAAACAGCAACAATTATATCCAACAGCAACAAGAATCAAACTGGAATATGAAGAACAGAATTTGGCGGGAAAAAGGAATTTGAATTTTATTGAAGGAAACCAGTTACAAAGTTTGTTACAAGCTATCAACTAACTAACTGACTCAAGAGTTTGTCAGACTCTTGAGTAGTTAGGGGAAAAGTGAGGGAAAAAGGAAAGGGAAAGTAAGAACTAGGTGTTTTACAAAATTAGGCTACCAGTGAAAATGAAGAACAATCTAACTATTTATAGGCAAGAAAAGAGAGTTTGTTGGAGTTGGTGACGTGTCAGGACCAGTCATAACTTGCCACGTGGAAAATTCTGCATTTGGCACTTTGAAGGTATGAACAATGATTTGGGTGTTTTTGATTGGATGAGTGATATGTTAATTGAGTAGTACCATTGAATTCGTCTCTTCAAAACGATCATCTTTGGTGTTTATATCTTTCCCTGAAATTGCTTCTATCAAAAACGCGATCCTGGCAATTTTTATTTTTGAAGAAGACGACACGTGTCGGTTTCTGGTTGGTTTAAAAGGTGAGTTGTGGATCCAACTGTTTGGATTTGGGTAATAAATGTGGCGGCAGTAGTGGGTATTAAATGAGCTGAAGTGGCAATCCATGTGAAGCAATATCTCTCTTCCCATTGGCTGAAATCTTGACACATGGATTACACTTGCAAATCTTTCCAAACTTGGCAAAACAAGTCCTTGTACTTGGCAGATTCTTGTTTCAAGCTAGGATCTTCATTCCTTTGACATTTTTAGTCCTTTAACTTCCATAACTTGTACAAAAATGGTCCTTTGACTAAGTTGACTTGATAGTTGACCAGGTTTGACTTGAATCTTGACTTTTCATTATTTGCACTTCTAGTCCTTCAACTTTCATAACTTGTCAAGATAGGTCCTTATACTTCAAAGTCTTGTCACTTTTGATCCTCTTTTGTCTTTTTCATCCATTTGAGCTTGAATTTTCCTTGTTTGCTTGAAAATGTATCTTCCTACCTACACAAGTGCACACAAACACAAACATACCACATAACACTGTTTTTGCCAAATAAATTGGTACTTTGCTTCATGTTTTAGGGTTATTTGTTGATAAAAGGATATGAGTTTAAGCTCATATCAAATTCCCCTACACTTGAACATTGTCATGTCCTCATGCAATATTATATTTCAAGGCTTAAAAATTTACATTTCCCTCATAATTAATCCACCTTGGCCATATGAGATGCATCTACACTACTCTAAACTAGATGATGCATGATTTTGACTTTTAATAATGCAATGAATCAAAATACAATTCTATCTATATCTTTTTGGTTTTTCATGAAATGGTTTTGATGGAAATAACTCATAAAGAATTCAATGACTTGGATTAGGGCTTGGGTACCATGGACACTTATCACCCTCAAGTTTCACTTTCCCCATACCAAGCTTATAAATGGGATCATTGCATTCATAAGTAAAAAGTGCATCAACTTATTCATGACAATTAAATGTGGAACCGGTTATTAATTGAGCAAATTGCTTGTGGGCAAATTTGTCATTATTCAAGTGTGAAATATAAGAAGTGTAAAATCCAAAAATAAGGAAGCACGGTTTTAATCCTAAGTAATCTTCTCATCCATTACTTGAAAAACCGCTCACAATTAATACAAGTCCGTATTAAGAGTAATAAGTCATTCGCCTTATGTGTAAAATCCTCATGTCATGCTTTCATAAGTAACTACACACTCGCTAGGGAAAGAAAAATAAAACTCACGCAATAATTTACATCCGCATCTTTTTGAGATTTTGGATCTTCAACCCCGCAACCTGTCAAGGTAATATTGGATTGGAGCAATCTATTGAATCCCCGCAACCCGTCAAGGTAATATTGGAACTCAATAGTCACTATAATTAACACCACACTGTCCCTCTTGGGAGTCTTGCATTATTTTTTTTTCTTTTTCTTTTCTTTTTTCTTTTTCTTCTTTTTTTTTTCTAGCCACTCATTTTTTTTCATAAGCCGCTCTTATTTTTCTTTATTCCTCACTAAGAAATTTGAAAAGAAGAAAAGGAAAAACACCCGCTAAATATGGAGCATGACATAAGTCTAGTACACATAAAACGTGCTAACTTAGAATCTTAAGACGTACTCATATCAACCATAAATGATTAGCCAAAAATGCATAAGAGATTACAAACCAATTAAAACCGTACTTGATTATTTATTAACAATTATATACATGCGAAGAAAATAGAGGTTAAGAAGAGAAGGGTTTAGCCACAAGTAATTGCCATGAAGTTTATCTAGCCCTTTTACACTTGCTTCAACTCTATCATTTCCCATTCTCCACAAATTTAAAATTTCAAAGAATGAAATTGGTGGAAGCTTAGCCTAATAGACCAATGAAGGACTACATGGTTAAGGATACTAGCTAGAGAGTGCTAAAATAAACAAACTCGGGTTGAGTCAAAATATCCATGGTGGGCCTAATATGTCAAAGAAGTCTAAACTTGTTAAAACCATGTTTTATTATATTTTTCCTTTTTATATCTTTTTGATGAAAAATAAAAGAAGAAATATATACAATGCAAATGTGTTATGCAAATGAAAAATGATTAATGCAAAAATTATGAATGCATATTTTTGTTGGCCAAAGTAGATCAAAAATTTGAAAAATGTTGAAAATTCAATTTTCCATGTTATCATGCAAGACAATGACAAGTTCTAGGTAAGGTCACTTCGATAGAAGACCCCCCTACACTTAAGCTAAACATTGTCCTCAATGTTTAAGAGCATGGAAGTATAAAAAACTTCCCCTACACTTATGACAATGAATAGACTTTGCTTAACCCAAGTTAAGGAAAAGACAACTATTAGTGAAATCATGTTTAAGCACAAGATGTCAATGAAAATTCACTAAAGTAACGAAGTGAACCGGATACAAGGGCCTCCTCCATAAGCTCCAAAGCATGAAATGAGTGAGCAACCCTACAAACAAGCATGAAGACAAAAGAAGATCTCCCCTACACTTATCTCCAAGTCTATGCCTTTATTTCTAACCTACAACACTCTAAACCTAGTTATACGATGCTTGAGTTAATGAGTCTCTAGCTCGACTCGTCCCTCAATGAATTAATTCATGGGGAAAATGGGGACCTCTTGGACCATTTCAACGGAAATGTCCTCCCCAAAGTAATGTTTAACACGGTGACCATTCACTTTAAAATTTGGACCATCGGGTTAGGACAACTCAAGAGTTCCATATGGAAACACTTGAGCAATAGTGAATGGACCGGACCATCTCGACTTAAGCTTGCCCGCAAAAAGCTTCAATCTTGAGTTAAAGAGGAGAACCGGCTCTCCAACTTTGAACTCACGATTCTTGATCTTAGCATCATGCAATTTCTTAGTCTTTTCCTTGTAAAGCAAAGAATTCTCATAGGCATTGGCTCTCAACTCATCCATCTCATTGATTTGATCTTTCCTATGTGAACCGGCTTGGTTTAAATCAAAGTTAGCCCATTTGAGAGCCCAAGATGCCTTGTGTTCTAACTCAAATGGAAGGTGGCACGCTTTTCCATAGACAAGACTATAAGGAGTACAACCAATTGGTGTCTTAAAAGCCGTCCTAAACGCCCACAAAGCATCATCAAGCTTATCCGACCAAGAAGCTCTATGCTCTCCCACCGTTCTTTCTAAAATTCTCTTTAAACCACGATTTGTGACCTCGGTTTGACCATTTGTTTGAGGATGATACGCGGTAGAAAGTCTATGATTCACTCCATATTTCTTCATAACTCTCGTGAATTGATCATTACAAAAGTGCGTACCACGATCACTTATGATGGCCCGAGGTACACCAAATCTAGCAAACAATTGTTTCAAAAACTTTACAACCACTCTAGCATCATTAGTAGGTAAGGCTTTAGCCTCCACCCACTTGGACACATAATCCACCGTCACAAGTATATACTTGTTTCCCTTAGAGGATGGAAAAGGTCCCATGAAATCTATCCCCCATACATCAAATATCTCACACTCTTGGATAAAATTTTGTGGCATCTCATCACGTTGTGTAATTTTTCCTTGTCTTTGACAAACATCACAAAATTTCACCATCTCTTGGGCATCCTTGTAAATGGAAGGCCAATAGTAACCCGAATCAAAGACTTTCTTGGCGGTGTAGTTAGGCCCAAAATGTCCACCCGTAGGTCCTTTATGACATGCCTCTAAGATTTTAAATGCCTCGGGCCCATCTACACACCGTCTAATGATTTGGTCCGCACATTGCCTAAAAAGATATGGATCATCCCAAAAGTAGTACTTAACTTCCTTAAGAAACTTTTTGTTTTGTTGGTAAGTAAGACCCTCAATAAGCACATTGCCCACAAGATAGTTTGCTATATCCGCAAACCAAGGTGTGGCATCCTCTTGGGAAGAGATAGACATGAGCTCCTCTAGCGGAAAGGATTCATTGATTTCTTGATGTGGGAAATCTCCTTGAAAAGGATGCTCAAGTCTACTCAAATGATCCGCCGCTAAATTCTCGGCCCCTTTCTTATCACGAATCTCTATCTTAAACTCTTGAAGCAACAAAACCCATCTCAAAAGCCTAGGTTTAGCATCTTGTTTTGTCATAAGATACTTGAGAGCGGAGTGATCCGTATACACTATGGTCTTGGAAAGCACAAGATATGGTCTAAACTTCTCAAAAGCATATACTATAGCAAGCAACTCTTTTTCCGTGGTAGTGTAATGAAGTTGGGCACCGGTCATGGTTTTGCTCGCATAGTGTATAGGTTGAAAATGCTTATTAACTCTTTGTCCTAAGACGGCCCCCACCGCATAATCACTAGCGTCACACATAAGCTCAAAAGGTAATTCCCAATTTGGAGAAACCAAAACGGGAGCCTTTGTCAATTTTTCCTTAAGGGTCTCAAAAGAGTCTAAACAAGCTTGGTCAAAGATGAAAGGAGCCTCTTTCTCCAAGAGATGAGTCATCGGTCTAGCTATCTTAGAGAAATCTTGTATAAAGCGCCTATAAAAGCCCGCATGACCTAAGAAACTCCTCACACCTTTAACCGAGGTGGGTGGGGGAAGCTTAGCAATCACATCAATTTTAGCTCGATCAACTTCTAATCCCTTATTGGATATCTTGTGTCCTAAAACAATCCCCTCTTTCACCATAAAGTGACATTTCTCCCAATTAAGCACCAAACGTGTTTCCTCACAACGCTTAAGCATTCTCTCAAGATTGGTGAGACATGAGCTAAAGGAGCTTCCAAAAACGGAAAAGTCATCCATAAAAACCTCCATGGTTTGCTCTATCATGTCATGGAAAATCGCCATCATGCACCTTTGAAACGTACCCGGTGCATTACATAGGCCAAAAGGCATCCTCTTGTAAGCAAAGGTACCGTAGGGACAAGTGAATGTGGTCTTTTCTTGATCCTTAGGGTCAATGGGTATTTGAAAATAACCTGAAAAGCCATCAAGAAAACAATAGTACTCATTTCCCGCTAAGCGTTCAAGCATTTGATCCATAAAGGGAAGCGGGAAATGGTCTTTCCTAGTTGCCTCATTGAGTTTTCTATAATCAATGCAAACTCTCCAACCGGTTACAAGTCTCGTGGGAATAAGCTCATTGTTCTCATTAGGCACCACGGTGATTCCACCCTTCTTTGGAACACAATGAACCGGGCTAACCCATGGAGAATCGGAAATGGGGTAAATCATACCCGCATCTAAGAGTTTAATCACTTCCTTCTTAATAACCTCATGGATTTTTGGGTTAACTCTCCTTTGGTTTTGAATGGCGGGTTTATAGTCATCCTCCATAAGGATTTTGTGAGTACAAAAATGTGGATCAATTCCCCTTATGTCGGATATTTTCCATGCTAAGGCTTTCTTGTGTTTCTTAAGGACTTCAATAAGTTGCTCCTTCTCATCCTCTTTCAACTCTTTAGCAATAATCACCGGTAATTGGTCTTTTCCTTCTAAGAAAGCATATTCTAAGTGGGATGGAAGTTCCTTAAGTTCAATGGGAGGTGGACTCTATATGGAAGGTTTTACTATGGAAGGTTCCTCAATGGTAATCTCTTGTGGAATAGGAGAAGGAATAGGGTCCTCATTGAGCAACTTTTGGATTGTAAGAATATCTTCTTCCCAATTAATGGGAGAATCATCATCACCAAGAAAGTTGGACTCAAATTCCTCCAAGAGGAAATCACTCTCTCCAAAAGGTGTTAAAGAGGGAGCAATGGAGGCCACGATTTCAACATGTGGAATCTCATCACTAGCATTCTTACAAGCATCATGAAAATGTTCATTACACACTTCATCTAGCACATCCACAATGTTAATAGTCTCACAAGGTCTAGACTCCTTAACCTCTTTTCTATCACAAACTTTCCCTAGCTTAAACACCACTTTCTCATCCTCTACTCTCATAATTAATTCTCCTTCCGCCACATCTATCAAGGTACGACCCGTTCTCAAAAACGGTCTACCAACAATCAAAGGTACTATAGGATCCATGTCATAATCGACCACTACAAAGTCGGCCGGAAAGGTAAACTTATCCACACCTACAAACACATCTTCCGCTATACCTACGGGGTGAGCTATGGTTCGGTTGGCTAGTTCAAGAGTCATCCTAGTGGGAGTGAGCTCGGGAAGAGATAGTTGTTTCCAAACCGATAAAGGCATGAGATTTATGCTCGCCCCTAAATCCGCCAAAGCCATGCAATTTTCAACACCGGGAAAATTACAAGGTATCAAGAAGCGCCCCGGATCTCCAAGTTTTGTTGGTAAGGTTTTAAGTAACACCGCGGAACAATTTTCATTAAGTGATGTGTTGGGCAAATCAACCAATTTTTCTTTGTTTGAGAGCAAATCCTTGAACATCTTAGCAAACTTTGGCATATAAGCAAGAGCTTCCGCAAAGGATATGTTGATATTGAGTTGCTTGAACATCCTTAAGAAATTGGAGACTTGGATGTCATCTTTGTTCTTTAACTTGTCCTTTTTCAACCTTGAAGGGTATGGAAGAGTAGGTTTTGGTGTAGGTGGAATAGGTGTTGTGGTGGAAGATTTGTCTTTGTTAGCCTCTTCATTGGGAAGTGTGGAAGGTAAAGGAGAAGTATGAGGTGGTTGAGAAGGTGTGTTTGAGTGAATAGGAGCACTTTGAGGAGGTGGAGTAGAAGTAGAAGGCTTATCACAAGTAGGAGCACAAGTGGGTTGAACAATAGTATGTTTAGGAGGTGAAGGATCCTTTGTTGTTGTTCCACTCCTTGTTGTAATAGCATTAACATTGGCCCTAGGGTTTGTTTGTGTGTTGGAAGGTAAAGCCCCTTGTGGTCTTTGAGTTACCGCCATTAAAACCTTATTGAATTGGTCATTCATTTTCTTTTCTATAGCTTGGAATTTCCTTTCATTCTCTTGATTCATCTTTTGCAAAAGATCCATTGTGTTAAACTCTTGTGGCACATAACCTTGAAAACCTTGAGGTTGGAAAGGTAAAGGTTGGGAGTTAAATCCTTGATTTGGTGGATAAAAGGTATTTGCTTGAGGTTGAAATTGATTGGGTGCCTTGTAGTTATTTCCTTGGTATGGTTGTCTTTGCCCTTGATTCCTTGCTAAAATTTGAGGAGGATTTTGTGGCATTTGGGTGGGTGGTTGGGGTGGAAAGCCGGGTGGAGTAAGGTAATTTTGGGATTTGTAAGAAAGGTTATGTGGATTGATGTTAGGATTGAAGTGTTCACGGTGTTCCTCTTGATAAGCATAGCATTCCCCTTGATACCCTTGCACCTTATCACATTGTTCATAAGAGTGGGGGCCTCCACAAGTAACACAAGAAATGGTGATGGCATTCACATTATTTGAGGAATTGTTCAATGTCATGCTCTTAAAATTTTGAAACATGTCTTGAGTCATTTCTTGTCCTTGTTTGACTGTTTGAAGGATCTCTTTAAGAATTTGGATGTCACAAGGAGTTTGAGAAGTGTTTTGGATAACATGAACTCTTTCTTCAAATGGATTGTTTGTTTGAACCATTGCCTTAGTCTCAATAATGTGCAAAGCCTCGTGGTATGTTTTAAAAAGAATACTCCCTCCCGCGGAAGCATTTAGTGAATCTTGGTGGTGAGGTTTAAGGCCATTATAGAAGGTATTGATTTGGTTTAGATCATCCATTCCATGGTTAGGGCATCGCCTCAACAACTCACTATACTCTTCCCAAGCATCACTAAAGGATTGACTAGGTTTTTGTGTAAAGCCCATAATTAAATTCCTCAAAGCCATAGTCTTTTGTGGAGGAAAGAATTTGTTCAAAAACTTAGTGGTAAAATCATCCCATGTGGTGATACTATCGGGTGGTTGGGTGTCTAACCAATGCTTAGCACTCCCATCTAAGGAAAATGACACTAACATCAATCTAATGACCTCATGTGGAACCCCATTATGCTTAATGGTATTGCAAAGTGAAAGGAATCTCTTAAGGTGAGCATGTGGATCCTCATTTTGTTTTCCCAAGAAAGGTGATAAAGCAACCATATTGATCATAGATGTATGTAGCTCAAATGTGTTAGCGGGAAAGTCGGGAATCTTAATGGCACTAGAATATCCATGAATGTTGGATTGCATACGTTCATACAAAGTACGATTATCAATAGCCATGGCTTCTTGTGGTGGTGACAAAGCACGATTCTCGTGATCGGCTTGGTGGACGATGGTGGTCTTACTCTTTCTCTTTTTCTTCCTTTTCGGAGGAAGAGGTTGTACACCAATCGGTATTTGTGCACGCCCGCGAGTGAGCATGCAACTCAATACGAGGAATGAGAGAAAAGCTCTCGTGTGACTTTGAAGAGAAATGGATTATCCTCTTCGAGTTTCAATATTAAATATCCACAAGAAAGTAACAATATATGTAGTTACTACTTTGGGTGCAAGACCCTCAATGAAGCCTTCCTTCTTAGAATACTCGCAAGTGAACGGGGGGTTAGGTGGCGCGAAGCACTTAAGTACCTATTGACCCTTAGATGGCATTTTATAGCACATCGCCTTTCTATTCACTTAAATGTTCGTATTCTTCGAATTGTTGCTTATTGAGAGTATTTATCTATTCTTGCTTTATTTTGTTTGATCGATACGCGTGTCAAGGACCGGAACGCCCCTCAACACGGTGTATTGCCTCGGCAATACTTATGGAAGATATGTAGATTGATTGTTCTTATACGTATACGTATTTACTTATAATAATATATGGAAAATATTTTTGTATTTATGAGTTTTTTAAAGGAAAATACTATATGTACATAAAAACCGAGAGAATCCAATAATATATATTTTTGGGTGCAATCTCTTAGGAAAAAGATTGCTTTTTGGATTTTTTAATTTTTTTGGTCAATTCTTTAGGAAAAGAATTGTTTTGTTAATTTTTTAGTTTTTATATATTTTTATATTTTTGATTTTTTTTATTTGTTTTTGATTTATGATACGTAAAAATAACGTTCACAAAATGAACGGATCCCAAAAGCCAATGAAAACCGTCAATCGATAGTCTCTCGTGTAGTCAAAGAACCGGCAGCGGCTCCATTTGAAATGTAGTATAATGCAGTTCGTTTTCTCAGTTCTTAACTAATAGAAAGTCCAACCAATATCAGATTTATAATTGTTCTTGGTTGTTTAAGCTTGCTTGGTAATCTATGCTAATTCAAACAACACTATTTAAAAATGAAAAATATTAAACTACTTATACGTAAAACATATTGCAAATACCAAATTTTTTATTCAAACAAAATTCAATTAACAAAATTTAAAACTAGAAGGACTGAAAATGTAATTTATATGAAAGTTAAATGCTCAAAATGTAAATTCTACAACTATAGGGACTAATTATGCAAAACAGTAAGCTATAAGGATCAACAATGCAAAAACTATAACAAACTAACTAAAAATGTAACAATCTAACAAACTACTAACTGAATTTTAACAAATTGCAAAGTCCAGGGACCAAAGTTATGCAAACCCTAATTACTTGAAAGATTAGCCAAGTTTACAAAACTGATAGAAAAGAAAGGACTAAAGAGCAATTATGGAAAGATTTTAAGCTAAAACGGGACAAATGAAAGAATAAGCTCGTTTGAGCTTATTACTCAACCAAAATCAGTGAAACTACTTGCAAAACATTTCAAATCCAATTTAAGCTATGTGTGTTCAAGGAATTAAGCTAAAAGTCAGAAATAAGCAAAAGAATGCTTATTGATAAGCACAAAATAAGCTACAGCTTAAACCAATCAGCCACAACTTGATCTTTGTAATGAAACTGATTAAGCTAATGATTTAAAGATTGGGAAATCAAACCAGAACTATTTTCATCCAGTAATAAGCTAGAAATCTGAAATAAGCTCAAAAGAGCTTAAGTTGACCAAGTTTGACCAGATTTTTGGAAAAAGCTCAAATCTTCAAAAATCAATATTCAACACTTACTAACTTGTTTTGTGAAAGAAAATCATGACTTTTATGAAGTAGATTTGAAGATATGAGAAAACAGTAACAAGTTTATCTCAGAGAATGAGCTTTGCTCAGACTTTGACCAAAAAGCTATTTTCTGGCTTAATTCCTAGAACTGTAGAAATTCCTTTTAGAAACTGAAACTATATGATATTAACTAGGACTGGAAACAAATTTGAAGAAATTTCATCAAGTAATGAATGAGAAATCAGCAAATGAAAATGGCAAGTTTTTCAAACCAAAACTGAATAAAGGCTAACCCAAACTAATCAAGTGCCATTTGCCTGATTGACTTTATATTTGACTTGCAAATCACTTTAAACTACTTGTTATCAACTAAGGACTAGAAATGAACTCTACAACACCAATTCACAATGCTTAAAAACTGATTTTGATCTACTACCAAACACTCCTTAAACTGCTTCTTACAAACTTTAACAAAGACTTATTAAGTTTTGAATTAAGCTGATTCAAAAGCTATAGCAAACTAGATTCAATGGACAAAATGAAAGGTATTAGAACTAAATGCAATCAATTATCTCAACAAAAACTACAATGAAGATGCAAGGCTAAAAATGACTGAAATTATGCAATTAACTAGAACAAAATCCAAATCAAATCACAAGAAGGCAGGATTAAGCTACAAACACACAAAGATCAATCAAACTTCAACTAATATCAAGTAAAACATGCAGCCATCAGAATTAAACTAGGAAAATGAAGCATGGCAGTTGACTGTTTAGAGGAACAAAAACAAGAACTATAGAACCTAATGTAGAAATCCTTTGGGAAGAAGAGGAGCGCTGAGCTCTCTTGCCCTAGTGATAACCACCACCTATCACTAGAAATCAACAAGTATCAACCAACTGATCAACTGGAAACCAATCAAACTGCTTGAAATCTCCATAGGAACTAAGAAATGGATGAATTGTGATCAACAACTGGTAAACTTCACAAATGTCAGTTATGATTAATGGTTGATCATAACAAACATCAAACAGCAACAATTATATCCAACAGCAACAAGAATCAAACTAGAATATGAAGAACAGAATTTGGCGGGAAAAAGGAATTTGAATTTTATTGAAGGAAATCAGTTACAAAGTTTGTTACAAGCTATCAACTAACTAACTAACTCAAGAGTTTGTCAGACTCTTGAGTAGTTAGGGGAAAAGTGAGGGAAAAAGGAAAGGGAAAGTAAGAACTAGGTGTTTTACAAAATTAGGCTACCAGTGAAAATGAAGAACAATCTAACTATTTATAGGCAAGAAAAGAGAGTTTGTTGGAGTTGGTGACGTGTCAGGACCAGTCATAACTTGCCACGTGGAAAATTCTGCATTTGGCACTTTGAAGGTATGAACAATGATTTGGGTGTTTTTGATTGGATGAGTGATATGTTAATTGAGTAGTACCATTGAATTCGTCTCTTCAAAACGATCATCTTTGGTGTTTATATCTTTCCCTGAAATTGCTTCTATCAAAAACGCGATCCTGGCAATTTTTATTTTTGAAGAAGACGACACGTGTCGGTTTCTGGTTGGTTTAAAAGGTGAGTTGTGGATCCAACTGTTTGGATTTGGGTAATAAATGTGGCGGCAGTAGTGGGTATTAAATGAGCTGAAGTGGCAATCCATGTGAAGCAATATCTCTCTTCCCATTGGCTGAAATCTTGACACATGGATTACACTTGCAAATCTTTCCAAACTTGGCAAAACAAGTCCTTGTACTTGGCAGATTCTTGTTTCAAGCTAGGATCTTCATTCCTTTGACATTTTTGGTCCTTTAACTTCCATAACTTGTACAAAAATGGTCCTTTGACTAAGTTGACTTGATAGTTGACCAGGTTTGACTTGAATCTTGACTTTTCATTATTTGCACTTCTAGTCCTTCAACTTTCATAACTTGTCAAGATAGGTCCTTATACTTCAAAGTCTTGTCACTTTTGATCCTCTTTTGTCTTTTTCATCCATTTGAGCTTGAATTTTCCTTGTTTGCTTGAAAATGTATCTTCCTACCTACACAAGTGCACACAAACACAAACATACCACATAACACTGTTTTTGCCAAATAAATTGGTACTTTGCTTCATGTTTTAGGGTTATTTGTTGATAAAAGGATATGAGTTTAAGCTCATATCAGATATTCATTTCAAAACATGAATTAGTGACACATGAACCATAAACAAGTAATAAAAATGGATAAGGAAAATTTTGTAAAAGTGTTGTTGATTGTGATGGTGATAGAGGAGAAGAAAGAGGACACCAAAAGAGTGCCTACGTATTCTTTTTAGGATGAGATTGAATTTGGGTAAGATACATGTTTATTGTATAGTTAGACACGTGCATAGCAATATTACATGAAACAACATTCTTGTCCGTCCATACTAGTGATAGTTGTATGGTTTATTATTAAACTTGTTTTACAATTTGTAAAAGCGGGTATTATTGAAGCCCGATATTTTTAAAGTTGCGCGATTTAAAAGATATGCGTTAAACACGAAAAAATAAACGCTCGATATAAAATAAAAACATTGACATTCGGAGAACATTTATATTTCGATATATAAATGAGGGCTTATAATTTAATAAATTTAACGCGTCAAATAAACGAATGACGTCTAAAGGCTTAATGTAAATTAGGAAGAATGCTCATAAAATGAAAAATTAAAATGACAACAATAGAAAATATTTCTCTATCATAACGAAAATGTTCACGGTCGATGACGGACATAAACTTTGTCGATAAATAATAAATAAAATGTATTGGATACGTTAAAGCCTTAACCTCGCCGATTAGCCGAGAAATCAATATTATTCGTCGAACGAACATGAAAAATAAAAGCCGAGTAATAAATATTGATCAGAATACTAGAAATAAGATTAGATCTCGGTCTAAATGTTGATTTTAAAGTTCGGGTTATTACACTAAGAGTGAAAAAGTACCTCAAGATCTTAGACAACTAGAATCTAAGCCGGCATTTAGGAAACAAATTTAGAAACCTAAGAATTCTTTGGTTAGCAACTCTAAGATAAATATATCTGTACCTGCTAACACAGAGGAACTACTAGATTCCGATACATCGTCTTTGTCTGGTGATATTTTCAGGTGGTCCAAATCATCCTCTTGATGCTCAAAGCATATGACCGGAGATCGCTCGATGCTCAGAAATTTCATCAGCAAGTTTCTAGGAACGGTTAAATTCGGCAACGACCATATTTTGAAGATCATGGGTTATGGTGAATACCAAATTGGGAATGTTACGATTTTAAGGGTATATTATGTGGAGGGACTTGGTCACAGTTTATTTTCAGAGGGACAATTTTGCGATTCAAACCTTGAGGTTTCTTTTCGACAACATACTTGCTTTATTCGCGATCTTGCAAGAAATGATTTGTTAAAGGGTTCTCGAGGAGATAATCTCTATACACTGTCCATTCAAAACATGATGGCCGCCTCTCCTATATGCCTTCTTTCCAAAGCATCTAAGACCAAGTCATGGTTGTGGCATCGTCGGTTATCTCATCTTAACTTTGATGCTATAAACCATTTGGCTAAAAACGAACTTGTTCGTGGTCTTCCAAAACTTAAGTTTGACAAGGATCATTTATGTTCCGTGTGTTCTTTGGGGAAAAGCATCAAGAAATCATACAAACCTAAAGCTAAAGACACCAACCAAGAACCACTGTATCTTTTGCACATGGATCTTTACGGGCCAATGCGTACGGCTAGTGTGAGTGGTAGAAAATACATCCTCGTCATGGTGGATGATTTCTCAAGGTTTACATGGGTAAATTTTTTAGTATCCAAGGATCAAGCACCAAATTATATTATTACTTTTTTAAAGATGATCCAAGTACGTCTTAATTTTACGGTTCGCCGCATTCGCACTGATAATGGAACTGAGTTCATTAATCAAACTCTACGAGACTATTATGAAAAGGTCGGTATTTCACATGAAACTTCTGTTGCTCGCACTCCACAACAAAACGGTGTCGTGGAAAGACGTAACCGTACACTAATGGAAGCTGCTAGAACTATGTTGATTTATGCGAATGCTCCTTTATTCTTATGGGCTGAAGCAGTGGCAACCGCATGTTATACCCAAAACCGCTCCATCATTCGTAAACGCCATGGTAAAACTCCATATGAGCTACTTCATGGACACAAACTCGATATTTCATTTTTTCATGTGTTTGGTGCACTGTGTTATCTAAATACTAATAGTGAGAATTTGGGCAAACTTCAACCGAAGGCTGATATTGGAATTTTCATTGGTTACTCACCTGCAAAGAAAGCTTACCGATTATAACCGTCGTCTTGACAAGATAGTAGAAACTTTGGATGCCGATTTTGATGAGCTGACAGCGATGGCTTCTGAGCAACACAGCTCTGAACCCGCCCTTCATGAGATGGGAACCGGTACGATTAGTTCCGGATTAACTCCCAACAATCCTACTTCTCCATCATTTATACTACCTACAAGGCCCGAGTGGGATGAGTTATTTCAACCTAAGTTTGATGAAATCTTTGATCCACCTAGTAAGGATTCTCCAGCACCTGCAGTAGTAGCTCCGATTCCCGAAGTTGTTGCTCAAGATAATGGAAATCAGTCCGAGACATCTACTGTTACTATTAAACCAGACGTCCCATCTCCCACCAATTCACAAAATACACCTAAATCATCACCCCCACTTGTTCCTAATGATGTTGAAGAGGATCACTATGATCACGATTTGGAATTTGCTCACTTACAAGAGCTTCCTTTCTTTGGTTCACAAATACCTGAAAACCCTAACGGTGCGTCTACCTTAGAGGAAGCTCCTACAATCGTTCACTCCCGACCACCACGGATTGAAACTCACAACACAAAATGGACAAAGGATCACCCAATCCGCAATATTATTGGTGACATCAATCGACCAGTCTTAACACGCCACCAACTCCAAGAACATGCATTATATTGCTACTTTGATGCATTTCTTTCCGATACTGAACCTAAAAATTGGCAACAAGCCATGACAAAATCATCTTGGATTGAAGCCATGCAAGAGGAACTTAATGAATTTCAACGTCTTGAAGTGTGGGAATTAGTTCCTTTATCCAACAACGTTGAAATCCTTACATTGTTGTGGGTATATAAGGTTAAACTTGATGAGTTAGGTGGAGTATTAAAGAACAAAGCTAGATTGGTTACTAGAGGTTACAAACAAGCCTTGGGTATTGACTTTGAAGAATCCTTTGCTCCTGTTGCACGCTTGGAGGCGATTAGACTATTTCTTGCCTATGCTGCTCACATGAACATGATCGTCTACCAAATGGATGTTAAGACGGCATTTCTTAACGGTGAATTAAGGGAAGATGTCTACGTAAGCCAACCGAATGGATTCGTCAACTCAGAGTATCCTAATCACGTGTACAAGCTCAAGAAGGCTCTTTACGGGTTGAAACAAGCTCCACGCGCGTGGTACGATCTCCTATCGTCTTATCTCATTTCGAAAGGCTTCTCCAAAGGCAAAGTGGACCCAATATTATTTATTCTCAAGGAGGACAACGATATGATACTGGTACAAATTTATGTTGATGATATAACTTTTGCTGCCACTACTCAAAGACTGTCTGACCATTTTGAGAAAATTATGTCCACACGCTTTAAGATGTTGATGATGGGAAAAATTTCATTTTTCTTAGGGTTGAAAATTTCTCAGAATCCCAGAGGCATCTTCATTAATCAATCAAAATTTACTCTTGATTCACTAAAGAAGTATCATTTTGAAAATCGTGACCCCATGGATACTCCAATGGTGGAGAGATCCAAGTTAGATGAAGATAAGGAAGGGATAACTGTCTATCCTAAACTTTACCGTGGAATGATCGACACCCTTCTCTACCTGACTGCTAGCAGGCCTGATTTGCAATTTGCTATATGTTGGGAATAAAATGTAGCCAGTACACTTGGATGCTGACAAGAAGAAAACAAGCGTTGATAAGAAGAAAACAAACGTTGACAGATCAAGCATTGACAGGAAGAAGTCAAGCGTTGATAGGTTGAAGACAAGCACTGATAGAAAGATATGGTCTACACGTATTATGTTTCTAGTTTGTTTCTAGTAAAGATAGGATCAACAATGTATTTTCTATAATTATCTTTACCTAGAATAGCTGATATGTAGACTCTTGTACAAGGCTTCTTATGTCTATAAAAGAAGACCTTTAGGTTATGTTTCACATAAGTTTTTCATACGTTTAACACTTTCATTGTAAGCAAGTTCGTTATTATCAATCAAGTGAAAGTTTGTTTTACAACTGTTTGTGTGTTCTTGTTTGAGTGTTAATTCCACATAACACTTAAATTATTTTATACATAAACAAAGTTTCTCTACGTGTTTAACTTGATCTAATCTCGTTTACACAAGCTAAATCGATCTAAGTTTGGGATCAACAAGTGGTATCAGAGCTTGTTGAGAAACTTTGATCTAAAAGAACACAAGAACCCTAAATCACCAAAAACCCTAATTTTTACAAAACCCTAAAAACATCATGTCTACCCCATAAGCAAACTCCTCCTCCTCCTCAAACCACAACATCAAGATTCCCATGCTAGATCCAGACAATTTTGAGCTGTGGAAGTTTAACTTTGAGCAATATCTGCAAATCCATGACTACACTCTCTGGGAAATTATTGAATATGGAAACACATTCAATAAGGCTCAAAAGATTGCAGATGCCATTGCTACAAGAACAGCTGTACAAGGTTCTACTGAAGAGTAACGAAAAGAAAGACCTGATGTTGGTAGAGCTGTTTCAGTTGAGGACATAGCAAAGAGAAGGGTTGACATGAAAACCCTAAGCATTCTGAAACTCTTTGGGACAAGAAAATCAGCACAAATACAGAGGTTATGAGTCTGCAAAAGATCTTTGGGCAGCCCTTGAAGTTGCCTATGGTGGTAATGCTGATACTGTGGAAGAGAAAAAGAAGCAACTCTTGCATGAGTATGCTATTTTTAAGGTTCAACCTAATGAGAAGCTAAGTAGTATGAGAAGCAGACTTCTTGACATTACAAGTAAGCTATCCTTCATGGGGACAGTGATTGGTGATGTTGACATTATTTCCACTTTTCTTAAAAGCCTTGGTGATGCATGGGAGATTGAGTCAAGGTCTATAATTGCCAATAACACTCACAAAAGTTCTACTTTTGATGATGTGTACAATAAACTGAGGATGATAGAGAATGAAACTCTTTTGGATCATGGAAGCAAGTCTACCAGTGGAAACATGGCCTTCTTCTCACATAGTGAAGGTCAATTTGATCAGAAGGATTCATACATGCACCCAGTTACTGGATCAACATGTGTCAACGCTGGATCATATCCTGTCAACGCCTCACAATCAGACGCTGGCACATACAAAATTGACTCTCCAAGAGTTAAGCCTGCTGGTATTGATCGGGATACTGTGTGTGCATACATTGCTTCATTGCCCAATGGTTCAGTGATTACTTATGAGGACCTTGAGCAAATAAGTGATGAGCACTTGGAGGAGATGGACATAAAGTGGAATATGGCTCTTACAAGTATAAGAGCAAACAAATGGAATAGAAGATTCAAGAAGAAGATGACTTCTAATGCTAAGGACACTGTTGGATTTGATAAATCCAAGGTTGAGTGTTACAATTGTCATCATATGGGGCACTTTATGAGAGAATGCAGATCTCCAAGAAGATCTGATGCTAGAAAACCCTCAAGCCAAATTGTTAAGGCTCAGGATCCTAAGGCCATGGTGGCAACGCAATAAATTGATGGTGTTGGATGGGACTGGAGCTATTTGGCTAAGGATGAGGAAGAGGATAAAGCTTTGGTTGCTGAGATAGAAGAAGAAGAGCATGTTCACTATGCTCTCATGGCACACTCCTCATCTTCATCAGACAATGAGGTATATGATGATGCTTTTTGTAGTAAGGTTTGTCGTTTAAATACTGAAAGACTTAATAAAGAGGTTTTAAGATTGTTAACAGATGTGAGTAATGAGAGATGCAAGTTGTCTAACTATCAACTTGCTCTTACTCAAACTGAAAAAACTATAGCTGAGTATAAGAAAATGGAGCTTGACCTAAAAGATAAAATCAATATCTTAAAACATGATTTAAATGCTAGTACTGATATTAGAAACATCATGGAGAGGGTCAATGCTGAATTACAGGCTAAGTTAGATGAGGCTATCAAGAATAAGGATAATGTAGACCTTAAAATTCAGAGATTTGATAAGGCCTCACAAACCCTAGGAGAATGTGTTAGTAAACAAAGGGATTCTAGGGATATGACTGGGATTGGGATGAAAGAGTATGCTGGTGTTCCACCACCAGCTGGGGACTTCTATGGTGTCCAAAGAAAGGACTTATCTTAGACTGGTTTACCAGAACTCCAAGAAGAGGAATTTATTTGTCCACCAAGAGTCCTTACCCCAGTAGAAGAATATAGGTAGAAGTTGACTGATTTGGACCAGTGGAAGAAAGCCAACCCTACCTTGTTTGTCAAGGGTGGCATGCTTTGTGATAGCCCAAATGAGTCTACCCCTATTAAAGTAACAAACCCAATCACTAGCAAGACTGTTGACCTTGGCTCAAACGTTGTTAGAAAACCTAGCATTAAGTATGCTAAAATGTATAGAAATATTAGGTCACCATAAAGCCAAGTTAGTGATAATGGAACACGTTTGTTTTCTTCTAGACCTAGAGTTATGTCTAGAAAAGCCTGTTATACTTGTGGTAGCTTTTCACATTTAGCCTATAAGTGTGTCAACGCTTCCAAGGTCAACACCGACAAAAGGTCAAACACTGTTAGACCCAAAACTTTTGTGGAGCAAAGTCCACAAGTTGTTAGACAAGTCCTATTCTTTACCAAAGGGTCTAACACTTATGGACAAAGACCTTTTCAGAAGACCAATACATGGTCTAATAGGCAGTGGGTTCCTGTAGCAAACCCTAGGTTCAACACTGATACGGGTAATTTCAGCGTTGACAAGACCAAATCAAATGCTCACAGAAACGTTGCCAGACCAAATAATGGTAAATATTTGCAACCACAGGGAAAGGGGTCTAAAGCTTCTTCTAGCTTGACATGAAGACCTAAGCAAGATCAAAACCCTAATTCTAATGGGATTTCTATGACCTGTAAAAGATTTAATTATATTTCAAAGGTCATCACAAAACCAATTGTGGTTAACTGGGTGTTCAATCCAAAAAGGGATGAACAAGGGGTTGTTATGAGGACTAAGTCTGTTCCTGTTAAACAACCAAATGAATCCAAGTCTACTCAGGCTTGGGTTCCCAAAGAAAACTAATTTGTTTTCTTTATGTACAGGGCATTCAAAAGCAGGTAAATGATTATGGCTATTGGGATAGTGGATGCTCTAGGCACATGACTGGGAAGGAAGATTATCTCACAAACTTCACTCCCATTAAGGATGGTGATAAAGTTTACTTTAGAGGCGGATATGGAACTATCACAGGCAAAGGAACTCTTCTCACCAACAATTTGCGTTTTGAAAACGTGTTTTTGGTAAAGAACTTGACTATAATCTTTTTAGTGTATCACAAGTTTGTGATAACAAAAATAAGGTTCTTTTCACTGATACTGAATGCTTGGTGTTGAGCAAGGATTTTAAAATACCAGATGAGAAATTTATTGATTATAGGACACCTAGGCATAAGGAAATTTATAATGTGAATCTTAATGGTATTAGGATGAATAATAACTTGTCATGTCTTTATGCTAAAGCTTCAGTTGATGAGAGTAATCTATGGCACAGGAGACTAGGGCACATTAACTTTAAAAATATAAACAGACTTGTGAGACATGGCTTGGTTGATGGTTTGCCTGAAAAGGCTTTCCACAATGACCACTCTTGTGTTGCATGCATTAAAGGCAAAGAGAACAAGGTCTCATTTAAGTCTAAACAAGTGTACTCTAGTTCTAAACCACTTCACTTGCTGCATATGGACCTTTTTGGTCCAACTAATATAGAAAGCTTGAATGGTAAATCTTACTGCTTTGTCATCACTGATGACTTTTCTAGGTTTACTTGGACTTTCTTTTTAGCCATGAAAAGTGACACTACTGACACTTTAATTAATTTATTAACCAAATTGAAAAGAAGACTGGTAATAAAGTTAAAATGCTTAGAAGTGATAATGGTGGTGAGTTTAGAAATAAGCTGTTGGATGATTTTTGTGCCAAGAAAGGGATTACTAGACAGTTTAGTGTTCCCAGAACCCCACAACAAAATGGGGTTGCTGAGAGAAAGAATAGAACCCTAATTGAAGCAACCAGGACTATGTTGGATGATGATCACTTTCCTATTGCATTTTGGGTTGAGGCTATGAATACAGCTTGTTATGTTCAGAATAGAGCATTGGTCAACAAGATACACAACAAAACACCTTATGAGTTACTTTGGGGAAGAAAACCTAATATTTGTTTTCTTAAACCTTTTGGTTGTCATGTAGTTGTACTAGATACTAGTGATGCCTTAGGTAAATTTAGTGCTAAAGGTGATGAAGGATACTTCATGGGTTATTCAGTGCAGAGTAAAGGATATAGGGTTTACATTAAGAAGGAAAAACGTATACATGAAAAGTACATGTTAGGTTTTTAGAAAGTAAACCTAGTGATCCTGAAAGTGGTCCAAATTGGCTATTTGACTTGGAACCTCTATCTAGGACTTTGAATTATATGCCTGTTACTAATCCAGACATTGTGAAGGTAACTTCAAATGTTGTGGAAGAACCAGTTGTTGATGTTTCAGGTACACAGGTTCATGAAGAGGTTGGATCACAAGCAGACAAGTCATCTCCCATACTTGAGTATGTCACTATTCCTATATGGACAGATGCTTTTGCTGCTGCTGGAAAGGAAAATGGTGGTCCCCAAGTATCACCAGTTAACAACATGCATGGTCTCTCAGGCGCTGACAAAGGAAATTCTGGCGTTGACAAGACAAATTCAGGCGTTGATGGCTCAAACGTTGACAACACCGTTTCAGGCGTTGATGGCTCAAACGCTGACAACCTTGGTTCAGGCGTTGACAAATCCTTTGACCATATTTTCTCTTCCAATTTTGAACAAGGTGAACCTTCGAGCAGAAATGGAGAGGTTCATACAAATATTGATGGAAGAGAGTCTGAGGAAGATATTGGTAACATGGATGATTAGATTGAAGACAACAGACTTTTTGAGGGAGGAGTTCTTACTTCTACAATGAAGGATCACCCCTCTTCTCTAATTATTGGAGATGTGATGTCTCCTGTTCAAACTAGAAGATCTCATCAGAATCTTGGAGGATTTATTGCCAATATACACAAGAAGGTTGATACCCCTCTTGTTCAAGCATGTTTGTTTGCCTGTTTTCTGTCACAACAGGAACCCAAAAAGATTTTTGATGCTCTCAAAGAACCAAGTTGGGTGGAATCAATGCAGGATGAGCTTCACCAATTTGTTATGTCTATCTTGCATAAGCAAGTGTGTATAACTGGACAGTGCTTGCCGCCCTATAATAATTATCAATTTATAGGTTATCTTCACTAGGATAAATTACTTTGTTAAGGTCCTTTTTCATTTTTATTACTTTTATTTTTGGACGCTGACAAATATTTTTCCAAGCGTTGTTATGACCAATTTAGACGCTGACATGGCTTTGGCAAACGTTGACAAGAATATAGCCGTTGGGCGTTGATGGGTTATTTTTGACCGTTGACACTCATTGGGACCTACCCAGTTGTTATTTTTGACGAATTTTGGGGCCGTAATTTTGGGAGTAGATAACTTTTAATTAATGCACAAGATCACTTATTTTCTTTTCAATATTTTCATCATTATATTTTGAAAATACTTGCCTCATTTTTGACCAATCACATGTGCCTATCTCTCCTATATATTTGGCTCCTATTTTTAAACATGGTACTTCATATTCTTGTCTAACACTTTTTCTCCTATAATTCATCTTTCTCAATAATTCACAAACAGCTTTCTTCAACAATGGCACCAAAGTTTAAACCAAGTGACTTGGTATTGGGATTCAAGAGTCAGCACAACATGATTGCTTATTTGGAGGCTGATGATACTTTGTTTCCACAATACACTCAAATGGTGGCGTATTTGAATGCATCTCCAATTAGGTATGCACTTTCTTATGCTCCTCTCATCCCTGTCACTCATATTAAACAGTTTTGGAACACTGTCAGTTCCTCAACGCTTAATAATGTGACTACATTAACAGCTATTGTTCATGGGCGTACTTGGGTGGTTACTGAAGCTTTGGTTCGTCAGGCTTTGCATCTTAATGATGCAGATGGTATAACCACCCTCCCCATCAATGAAATAGAACAAGGACTTCAGGCTTTGGGGTATCCTTTCCCTGATGAGGGTACTTTAAGCAAATATCATAAACAAGAGTTTCCCCCAGCCTGGAAGTACCTCATACATGTCATCCTTCAATGTTTGAGTCCCAAATGTACTGCACATAATGAAATTAACAGATCAATTGCTAGTGCAATTGTGTGCATTACAAATGGGCAAAAGTTTAATTTTTCAAAACTGATTTTTGATGGCATGTGTAAAAACAAAGGGAATAAGATGACTTTATCTTATCCCAGATTTTTGCAAATGGTTTTTGATGTGCAAAATTACTGCACAAGGGATCATGATGATTTTTATGAGATCCCTGTGCAAAAGAAAGCTATTTTTAGTAAGATTAACTCACCCCTCACCGTGAATTACCCCTCACCCAAGCTATGCTTGCTGTTATTGCAGCAGCACAACCCCAACCAGACCCACAACCACAACTTGACCCAATACCAGAACCTTTGCCTTCACCTCAACACATGGAAATTGACCAAGAATCCTTCAACGCTGACACATTAAATGTTGGCGTTGACACAAGTAATCCAAACGTTGACACCTTTCCTTCACAGACCCAAACACCCCTTAACCTTCAAACTACCACCCAATCCACATCATCGTCTACACCCCATGAATATAGGTTGATTAAATGCCCAAGGACTACTGGAGTGTTCTCCTCTAGTGGTCCTAGCCATGTTGCAGAGAGAACCACCACCACAAGTGTGGTTGGTGCTATGGATGAGGTTGGGACTATTGGTACTAGCTTAGATGCAGGCCAATCCAGTCCTAACATCTTTAAGACCTCATCCATGCCCCATGACTCTACTTTGGGAGGTCAAATACCCATTATAGAGGAGGGCAGATTGGAACCATACACATTGATGGAATTGACGACTGTCTGCATTAGCTTGCAAAAGCAAAATGCAGACCTGGTACAAACAGTCAGTACACAAGGCCTTGAACTCAAACAATTGAGGGAGAGGATTGTTGTTTTGGAAACTGCTGAGTTTAGGAGAAGGCAGACAGGAGTCCTTTCCTCTAGGGAGGATTCTTACAAAGGGGAGGAAGCTACGACAGAGCCTGTTAATTTGAGTGATAAAGGCTCACATGAAGCTGCTACATAGCCATTTGATTTGAGTGGCAAAGGCTCATATGATGGAGAATCTTTGGGTGTTGCTGAAGCCCTCACTGAATTGAAGAAGCAATCAGGTTTTGATACATCTCTGGTTACTCCTACAAATTTGAACTTGTCTTTTACAGCTATGATGGAGCAGTTCACAAGAGGCGCTGAGACAAGTAAGTTGGGCGTTGACAAGCAAAATTTAAACGTTGACACACCAAGCGCTGACAAGAATAAATTGGGCACTGGCACAAGAAATTTGAGCGTTGACAGACCTGCAGATATGGTTGATGTATTTCAGTCATCAGCTATCATCAAAGAAGTGTCTTCACAGGTACCATCATCATCTTTACCCATCATTGATCCATTAGATAAGGGTAAAGGAATTATGGTAGAAGTAGAAGTTCCAAAGGATGCAACACAAGTAGAATTTGATTCAAGGTTGGCTGCACAACTTGTGGAACAAGAAATGAAGAAGGTTGGTGAATCACCATTTGTTGTCACTTTTGAGGAACAAGAAGGAAGTGATGAAGAAAGTTCAGATTCAAGTGTGATGATCATTGAACAACCAGAAAGACTTGAATATGGTGATGACTTGGCAAGAGAGAAACTTAGAGAGTTAAAATTGCAAGTAGATTATGATATGCCAGAAGTTGCTCAGATGTACCATGCTGGGGAGAATAGGATTATGGAGAATCCAGATTTGACAATTTCAGACCAAATTTGGGGATTGGAGATTCTTCTAAGAGTTCAAAGAGACTGCAAGGTAATTCTGAAGCATAAGGCTAGCAATGTTTTCTCACTACTGAAGAGGGATAGAAGGGAGCTTTACTACATGTTACTCAGATGTCATGGAACTGGATGGACCTTCAAGAAATTGCAGGGATTATCCTTTGAAGAATTGGAGTACAAGGCTTATCCCATTTGGGCAAGAGTGCAGGAAATGAGTACTCTTAGACTTCTTTCAGATGAAAGGAAAGAAGAACTTGCAGAAGAGATGGAGATTCAGAAGGCAATGATTGTTCCAAGGCCTTTGAAGAAGGGAGTTCCACTTGAGTTTCCTAAAGATCTAAATAAAGTGGTTCCCAGTGAAGCTGTTCTTAGAAGAAGCATTAAGCTCTCACCCATGAAAGCTTCAGATATGGTACAAGTCTTACCTCTTGATGCCAGAAACCCTATCATTAGCTATGAAGAAGATGCAAGTGGGTTTTCGAAGATTGATAGATATGGGAAAGAGGTACACACGTTTACTACTCTTATGTCTCTTTTTGCAAGTATGGATAGGGAAGACTTGGCAGACCTTTGGAGGTTGTTGATGGCCAAGTATGAGACTGAAGCTCCTACTTCAGTTAATGGAATAAAGCTTTGGTCAACATTCAAGAGAATGTGTGCACCAGAAGAAGAAGATCATGTTTGGAAGGATCTTGAGAATGATATCAGTGGTCTTCAATGGCGTTTGTATTCAGCTGCTGGTGTGTATTATTTGAGCTCTACAAAGTTTGCTGAGTATCTACTTGTAGATGCTGAGTATCCCATGTCCAAAGAAGTTTTGGAAAAGATGAAGACAACACAGCTGGAGATTGACTATTCAAGTGATGTGGCCAAAGATTTGATTAGGCATGTTTATTACCAATATGATAAGATTTGTAAGATTCCTCCTAGTTCTTAATTTTTATTCAGAAACTTGATTACTAGAGTAGATATCAAGTTTAGGGGAGGATTGTTGGGAATAAAATGTAGCCAGTACACTTGGACGCTGACAAGAAGAAAACAAACGTTCATAAGAAGAAAACAAACGTTGGCAGATCAAGCATTGATAGGAAGAAGTCAAGCGTTGATAGGTTGAAGACAAGCACTGATGTTTCTAGTTTGTTTCTAGTAAAGATAGGATCAACAATGTATTTTCTATAATTATCTTTTAGTAAGAATAGCTGATACGTAGACTCTTGTACAAGGTTTCTTATGTCTATAAAAGAAAACCTTTAGGTTATGTTTCACATAAGTTTTTCATACGTTTAACACTTTCATTGTAAGCAAGTTCGTTATTATCAATCAAGTGAAAGTTTGGTTTACAACTGTTTGTGTGTTCTTGTTTGAGTGTTAATTCCGCATAACACTTAAATTGTTTTATACATAAACAAAGTTTCTCTACGTGTTTAACTTGATCTAATCTCGTTTACACAAGCTAAATCGATCTAAGTTTGTGATCAACACTATATGCATGTGTGCCCGGTATCAGGCTCGGCCTACCAAAAAGCACTTACATGTTGTGAAAAGGATCTTTCGGTATCTTAAAGGAACACTTCATCGTGGTCTGTGGTATCCGAAGGATTCCTCTATTGCACTAATATCATATGCAGATGCGGATTATGTTGGGTGTCAAGATACTAGACGTAGCACTTCTGGCAGTGTGCAACTTCTTGGAGATAGACTGGTTAGTTGGGCATCTAAAAGGCAGAAAAGCACTGCGATATCAAGTACAGAGGCTGAATACGTTGCTATGTCCGGTTGTTGTGCTCAAGTTCTTTGGATGCGATCTCAATTAACTGACTACGGTATTGGATTCAACAAAATCCCGATGTACTGTTATAACAAAAGTGCAATTGCCCTTTGCTGCAACTACGTTCAACATTCTAGGGTGAAGCACATTGACATACGCTACCACTTCATCAAAGAGCAAGTGGAAAATGGAGTGATCGAACTGTATTTTGTCAACACTGAGTATCAGCTGGCAGATATATTCACAATGGCCTTAGATCGAGGACGTATCGAGTTTTTGATCGAAAAGCTAGGCATGAAATCATTCTCACCAGCAACACTTAAGGAGTTGGCAGAAGAATCTGCAGAATAGTGGTGGTAAACTATTCTAAGTATCCTTTGATCGTGATCTTGTATATTATCGTATATATTTTAACCACCAAAAGAAAAATACAAAAATATAAAACATACAAAAACCATAAAAAATATAAAATCAAGAAAATCCAAAAATATTTTTTTATTTTAAAACGGGCATGTCTTTTAGTACGGTAATATTTACGGCCTTAGAAATGTCGATTAAAATTGACACGGCGCCATAAATAGAGTCCGTATAAAAGTTGTACATATTTTAAAACATGCCCATATGGCTTGTAGTTATTTCAGACTGCAACCCGCTTTTCGCATTAAAGTCACGTATTTCTTACGAAAGCGTTGGCTCATAACGGGAATTAATTTTCTCGGGTATGGTTTACTTTAAAACCATACAAGGGATTGAGTTTACTTCATAACTTGGTCTAACACAAATTTTTGTACGTTTCAATGCACTTATCTTGTCAAAATAAGAGAAATCTTATTACCACCACGAATCAATTTTTCTAAGACATTAAGTGGAAAATTCTTTCATTGATATTTGACTGTTTAAATAATGACTACAACTCTTTAAATAGAAAACGGGTCATCATTTAAGGGGGATAAAATATCTAATCATCTTCGTCATCAAAACGGTCTTCAAAAGTTTTCGAGAAAAATTAATCGGTTAAATGGTTAATGATTGGATCTTCTTTGGTTTATGATTTGTGATTGTTCCTGATTTGTCGTGAGTTATGTGAACTAGATATTGGCATTTAGGATAAAATGTTTAATTTGTGTGCAAAAAGGATTGTTAATATAATGGTTGAGGTCTAACGAGTGTTAAATTGTTTAACAAGTGTTTACTTTGACAAACTATTAACTAAAAAGAAAAGGGTGAAAAATGGAGGGACTATAATGGACAAAGTGAAAAACTTGACAAAAATTTGACCTAAGTCAAATATTTGGCCGCCCATTCCTTCTTTTTCTTTTTTCTCTTCTTTGGTTTCGAGTTTCACACACAAAAACACGACACACCTCCATTGTTGATTTCCACGTTCTTAAATCCGTATCATTCGATCAATCTAAGGTGCAAACATCAACTTTCATTTATAATTCGTCTAATTCATTCATTAATTCCTTTAATTCATTCGTTTTTAAATAAATTCATAAGATTTGGGTTTTATGATTTGTTTAGATCAAATTAATTAGGGTTTATAGGTGGGTTTAGCTCGGTTTTATGATTAGGACAAAGATTGTTGGATTAGATCATCAGGATAAAATGGCTTTAGAACAAAAATTGATGGATTCCGTATAAGCTATAGAACAATGGATTCCGTATAAGCTTTAGAATGTTGTATTCCGGATAAGGTCTGGAAACATGTAATCCGGATAAGTCTTCGAAAATTATTCCGGATAAGCCTGAAAACCATGTATTCCAGATAAGCCTTAGGGAATTTATTCCGGATAAGCATTAGGAAACTATTCCGGATAAACCTTAGGAAAATTATTCCGGATAAGCCTGAACACATGTTTTCTGGATAAGCATTCAAAACTGTTTTTTGGATAAGCATTAGGAAACTATTCCGGATAAACCTTAGGAAAATTATTCCGGATAAGCCTGAAAACATGTTTTCCGGATAAGCATTCGAAACTGTTTTCCGGATAAGCATTAGGAAATGATTCCGGATAAGCCTTAGGAAAATTATTCCGGATAAGCCTTAGGAAAATTATTCCGGATAAGCCTGAAAACTTTATTCCGGATAAGCCTTCGAAACTTTAATCCGGATAAGTCTTAGAAGTTGTATTCCGGATAAACCTTAGAACTGGATTTCGGATAAGACTTAGGAAACTGGACTCTGGATAAGGCTTAGGAAACTGGATTCCGAATAACACTTAGAAACTGGATTTCGGATACCATAGGAAAAATGCATTTCGGATAAGCAGAGACATTATGTATTCCGGATAAGGGTTGGAATGATGCTTTCTTGCTTGAATCCTTGTTTGATATGCTTGCTTAGGATTATGATTTGCATGTGTTTCTACTTGATGAATATTTTGGGTAGTGATTGTATGGTATTTCATGTGTTTATTGCTATGTCTTAAGGATACTAAATATGATGCTTTTAAGGTTTATACAGTATGATATATTTCTTTTGTGTATCAACATGTATGTTTCATCTTAGCAGCTATCATGTCACGCACTCAAGAGCAACAGATTGAACTTGACAATGAACTCGTTCTAGAAGAAAACCGTCTTCCAATCACCTCCAATAATCAACGACTGAAAGAAGACTTTGTTCCATCACAAGCAACATTTAGAATTGCCATCGAAGTCCTTGATATCTTCCCGATCAAAAATGCACTACGGATGTCAGCAAGTGTTCCCGAAATCTACATGCATGAATTTTGGTCATCCATCAAAGCCATAACAAACACCAAGTTTTCTTTCAACATCAACGGTCAAAAGAAGGAATTTTCTCTTAAACAATTTCGCGAAATCTTTGGATTCCCTCCAGCTAAAGGGAAAACATATGATAATGTTCCAGACTCAAACAAAATAATAGATTTGATTTTGTCTCTCAATTATGATGGAGAATTTCCTATCATATCTAACTTTAACACAGCTAAGCTTGGACAACCATGGAAGGCAATCTTTAGTATCATTATCCGATGCTTGACGGGAAAATCCAGAGGATCAGATTCTATGAGACTTTCTCAGGCTCGTATTTTCTATAGCATCTACAAGAGACTAGATTTGGATTATGCTGCTCTCATTTGGGAAGAATTTCATTATCAAGCCTTCAGAAACGTTAAGAAGAAATCAGACCACTTTTAGTTTCCACGCTTCACTAAGCTCATTATCAATTACTTCATGAAAGCCGAAGAAACTATAGATCGACGTGGAGGATTCTTTATTAACTCAGAAGATGATGATTTTGTTAATGCAATAATGCCTAAAACGTTACTTGCATTTTTCGGTCTTGCTTAGTTTTGATTACGACAATATGTAAAAACAAGCATTTACAAAAACAACGAAAAACGAATTCTTGAGTTCAAGTATTTTTCATTTTACCCATTTTCACTTAAGGTATGAATAAACAAGTACTAACCTTAATCAAGTGATCAAGTGATTTAATCTTTTCTTAAAACTCACTTTTTATTAAGTGTGACAAGTTTTTAATTAAACTTTCTTTTTAAGAAAATGTTTTATTAAATTAAATATTTGAAAATTTGAAAATGGCATATTCCCTTTTGATTTGGAATATCCTTTCTGGATATTTTTATAACCAGATATGACCTCCACCACTAAAGGACAAAAAGGGAGCGGATTCTAGCCCGACGGTTCTTTAGCGCCTAGGCGGTTCCTTATCGATAAGGTACCGCCGGCTGAGATAAGGAACCGCGGGAAGATATAACCGTTGGCCCTTTGTCCTATAAATAGTGGACCTTTCTCAGATTTTCAATTCACCTCTTTTGCACACAAATTTCCAGATTCAAATATACTTCTTAAATCACTCAAACCCTTGATTATTTTATTGATTACTACTTGTTTAGAAGTGAATCTATCTCATACATCCCTTAATCTTCAAGTGCAAAGAGAAGAACACTATCATTGTGAAGTGTTGAGTTCACCACCAAAGATCCTTTGAAGATCAAATTCTATACATTTGTTGTTGTGTAATAGTTGTGAAGATCCAAGTAGTTGTGTCTATTTGGAAGTTGTGTATGTACTAAGTATAGTTGTGTAGATTGGTCCTAGCTACGATTAGGGCTCGACTTTTAGGTTAGAGTCGGAAATTGGTTAAGCGACATGTACGGTTTTCTCCACCATAAGCAGCTTGTTGTGTAGTGAACTCTCGAGTAAGGAGTACTCGAGGAGTGGAGTAGGAACGAGGAGTGAGCTTCGTTGCCGAACCACTATAAATCCTTGGTGTTTGGTTTGATCTTTCTTTACCCTTAACTCTTTATATTCTTTGTTCTTTGTGCATATATATATTAGTTAGTATTAGTTTAAATTACACTATCATTGTTCATATTGTGCATAAGAAGATTTCACTTATTTCCTTAAGTCTAAGTTTTTGAGAAAAAAGGATTTTTTGAAAACCATCATTTAACAAGTAAATATAAGAAACTATTCAACCCCCCCTTCTAATTTCTATAATTGGTATCAGAGCGGGTTGCTCAAGTATTTTTAAAGTATATTGTATTTTAAAAACTTGAATCGATCTATGGATTCCAACAAGTACCTAGAAGGGCAATCTATGCAAAGACCACCACTTTTTAAAACCGATAGTTTTATTTATTGGAAAAATAGATTTGAGACTTTTGTGAAATCAAAAGATTTAGATCTTTGGCATGTTATTACTAATGGTGATTTTTTACCTTATCAATTTAATGAAGTTTCTAAAACAAAGGAATTTGTCACTTTTGACAAAGCTAACGATGATACTAAAAAGAAACTTTCGAAAAATAATGAGGCTAAAATGGTGATTTATAATGCTTTACCTAAGAAAGAGTATGAAAGGATTTTTATGTTTGAAACCGCGAAAGATATTTTGAACACTCTTTTAGTAACCCACCAAGGTAATATCGAAGACAAAGAAAGCAAAATCGATCTTCTTGTCCAACAATATGAACAATTTGTCATCTTAGAAGATGAAGCTATTGATAGTGCTTTTGCTAGATTTAACACTATTATTACTAGTCTAAAAGCACTTGATGAAGGTTTTTCTAGCAAGAACAATGTTAGGAAGTTTCTTAGGGCCTTACATCCGAAGTGGAGTGCAAAGGTCACGGCGATCGAAGAATCGAAAGATCTCTCAACTTTATCACTCGATGAACTCATAGACAACTTGAAGGTTCATGAGATGATAATTTTGAAGGACTCGGAATTGGTAAAGACCAAGAGTGAAAGGAAGTCTCTTGCACTCAAAGCCAAGAAGGCACAAAGCGATCATGATAGTTCCTCAGATAGTGATGACGAGGAGTATGCATTGGCGGTAAGAGATTTCAAGAGGTTCTTCAAAAGACGAGGTAAACACGTGAGGCAACCTAACAATGACAAGAAACCATTCTTAAAGAATCGGTTTGCCAAGAACGAAAAGGGTGATAGGAATTTCTTTAGATGTGGTGATCCAAATCATTTCATTAATGAGTGTTCAAAGCCTTCACGCGATAAGAATCACACGGCATTCGTTAGTGGCTCTTGGAGCGATAGCGGTGAAGATGTTGATGACAACCCCAAAGAGGAGAAATGTCTCATGGCTCACACTTCTAAAGAGATATGTTTGGGAATTGATTTGGAACCCGACGAGTAGATTAAGGATAGTGGTTGTTCTAAACACATGACGGGTAATCGAAGTTTGTTCTCAGGGTACAAAGCATATGATGGAGGTAATGTCACATTCGCTAGTAGTCTACGTGGTAATATCATTGGCAAAGGTACGGTTTCTCTTGACTCTACTGAAAATGTTGAGCACGTAGATAATTTAGGGTTTAACCTTTTAAGCATAGGTCAAATTTGTGACAATAAGTGTAAGGTCATCTTTTCGGAAAATGATAGTGAAATCATAAAAGATGGAAAGGTCATTGGAAAAGGTGTTAGAAAGCATGGGCTTTATGTCATGAAGGTCAATAAGAAGTCAAAAGACAACATATGTCTTGCGACTATATATGATAGTTCTACTCTTTGGCATAGCAGATTAGGTCACGCTAATATGCGTCTAATTCAATCTTTAGTCTCTAAGGAGTTGGTAAGACACCTACCCAAGATGAAGTTTGATAGTCACTTTTGTGATGCTTGCAAAGTTGGAAAGCAAGTTCACTCAAGTCACAAAGCCAAGAATTTGGTTTCAACCTCTCGGTGCTTAGAACTCCTACATATGGATCTCTTTGGACCTACCGCCATACGGAGTTATGGAGGTAACCTTTATACCTTAGTTATAGTTGATGAATACTCTAGATTAACTTGGACTAGATTTTTGGCATCTAAGAATGAAGCTTTCGATCATTTTGAAATCTTTAGTCGAAGAATTCAAAATCAACTAGGATGTCCAATTGTCTCTATTAGGACGAATCATGGTAGGGAATTTGATAATGAAGTGCAATTTGGTGCCTTTTGTGAAGCTCATGGTATTATCCATAACTTCTCGGCTCCTCGCACTCCACAATCAAATGGGGTAGTTGAAAGGAAGAATAGGACCATCCAAGAGATGAGTAGGACGATGTTAAACGAGCAATCTTTGCCTCAAAAGTTTTGGTGCAATGCCGTGGACACATCGACTTATATTCTCAACCGAACTCTTATTCGACCCTTCCTAGGAAAGACCCCCTATGAGATTCTTAAAGGTAAGAAACCCTCATTGGAATACTTTAGGGTGTTTGGAAGCAAGTGCTTTATCCTCAACACCAAATACTACCTTACCAAGTTTGACCTAAAGTCTTACGAAGGTATCTTTTTAGGTTATTCCCAAACTAGCAAAGCCTACATAGTCCTTAATAGAACCTCAGGCGTAATTGAAGAATCACTTAACGTGACTTTTGATGAAACCCCTCCTTTAACAAAGACACCACCATTGGTTGATGATGACTTGGATGAAGTAGAAGTAGTTAGAGCCAAAGAGGTTAGAAAAATAGGAGTTGAAGACCTTAGTGTTGAAAAGGAAGTAAACATTAAGGAGTCTAAGGATCATACTCTCAATAATATCATTGGTGACTTAAATCAAAGGACCCTAAGATCTCAAGTCCAAAACCAAAGTAACTTCTTTTGTTTCGTCTCCTCGATTGAACCAAATAATGTTAAAGAAGCTTTGACGGATGAGAGTTGGGTCATTGCGATGCAAGAAGAATTGAATCAATTTGTTGCTAATGATGTTTGGGAACTTGTTCCTCCACCTAGAAGTTCTACCATTATAGGAACCAAATCGGTATATAGGAATAAGCTAGATGAGAATGGTGTTGTGTCTCCTAACAAAGCTAGACTTGTAGCACAAGGCTATAATCAATAAGAAGGGATTGATTATCACGAGATATATGCACCGGTAGCTAGATTAGAATCCATTAGAATCCTTTTAGCCTACGCTTGTGCCTTAGATATTAAGCTTCAACAAATGGATGTAAAGAGTGCGTTTCTTAACGCTTTGATCAATGAGGAGTTATATGTGGCTCAACCTCCCGACTTTATTGATTTTGAGAAACCGGATCATGTTTACCAGCTTAAGAAGGCACTTTATGGTCTTAAACAAGCACCCAAAGCTTGGTATGATAGACTTAAAACGTTTCTTGTCAAACATGAGTATACCATGGGAATGGTAGACAACACTCTCTTTACAAAGAAGAAAGGTTCTCACCTCATAATCGTACAAATATATGTTGATGACATTATATAGTTGGCTCAACTTGTCAAGAATTGTGTGATGACTTTGCCAAAATCATGCATGATGAGTTCGAAATGAGTATGATGGGAGAACTTAACTTCTTTTAGGACTCCAAATTAAACAAATGGACGATGGTATTTTCTTTAGTCAATCTAAGTACGCTAAAGAAATGCTAAAGAAATTTAGATTAGAAGAATCTAGACCAATGAAGACCCCTATGGCCTCGGATACTAAACTCATCATAGATGATGATTGTGAGTCGGTAGACAACACCAAATATAAAGGTATGATTGGTAGTTTGTTGTACCTAACGGCAAGTCGACCGGATATCATGTTTAGTGTTTGCCTTTGTGTTCGCTTCCAAGAGGCTCCCAAAATCTCTCACCTTGAAGCGGTTAAGCGTATGTTCTGATACATTAAGGGCACTATGCATTTAGGATTTTGGTATCCTAAAGGGACCGGCGTAGAAACCATTGTCTACGCGGACTCGGATCATGCGGGAGACTATATGGACCGGAAAAGCACTAGTGGCATTTGTACCTTCATGGGTTGTTGTTTAACTTCTTGGTTCTCCAAGAAACAAACCGCTCTTGCGATATCCACCACGGAAGCCGAGTATGTGAGTGCCAGAAAAGCATGCCAACAAGCTCTATGGATGAAGCAAGCGCTTGTTGATTACGGGATTTGTCTTAATGATGTTCCCATCATGTGTGACAATAAGGGTGCTATAGACCTTAGCAAGAATCCCGTGCAACATTCGCGAACCAAGCACATAGAAATTCGTCACCATTTTCTTAGGGATAATGTTCAAAAGGGGAACATTTCAATTGAGAAGGTACCCTCCGAGGATAACTTAGCCGACATCTTCACTAAGCCACTTAAGAGGGAACCTTTTAATTACTTACGTCTAGGTCTAGGATTAATGGAACATATTCCTTAATTGCTTTCCTTTATTGAGTCTCTTTATTTCCTTTGAGTCTTGTATCACTTTGAGTCCTTGAGTCTTCTAAACTCTTCTTGAAAATATTCTCTTCTCCTTTACAAAATCCTCAAAGTCTCTTTCAAAAATGGTTGAGAAATGTTTTGACATTGTTAATTCAATCTAAAAACGTTTTTCATAGATTCTTTCTATTAATCTCAAGCTTACATAATTCATATGTATGATTCTCTCAAACATAGCAAGAACAAGATAGAATCATGGAGGATCATTGTGTCATGAATTAAGGTCTTGTCTTACACACCTCCTACATCGATTTTTAAATCCATGTATTTTGGTCAATCTCTATTTGGTGAGTTAGTATGTGTTCTCTTTGTCTATCTTTGCTTTCAAGCATATCCCTATGATAAGTTAGACTAGAAAAATAAGATTTGCTGAAAAATCTTCCTTCACCACCAAAACTCAACCACTGTAGGTGGTTCCATATATGAACCGCGGTTCCTTATCAATAAGGAACCGCCGAAAGCAATAAGGAACCGGGACAGAGCTTCCTTATTTTTCGGGTATTTCTGAAATTCCAAATTTGTTCCAACATTTTTGAGAATCTTTGCTTCAACCTTTTGACCACCCCAAAAATACCTTGAGCCTTCCCTATTAAACCATAAACATTTTGCCTTACTTCACATCCCAAAATGTCTTACTCTCCTAATGAAATCCTTGATTCTCCTCCATTTTCCCCAATTGCTTTCAATCCCAACTCACCCAAGAACACTTTCAATCCAAATTCACCCAAGAACACTCTTAATCACATCTCTCCCACCAAGAATGTTGATTGTGGAACATCTTTTCTTCCACAACCACCCTTTAGTGTTCCTCCTTCTCATGATAATGTCATGCACCATGGGACATATTGTCATTGTTGTCAATATCAACATCTTTCTATGGCACACATCTATGAGGAGTTGAGCTACATCAAGAGTCTCTTAATCAAGCCTCCTCTTCACTTTGATTATGAGATCTCCACCAAGCCACCACCACCACATTCCGCTACTACCTTGTCTTTCATATAAGCATTGGTTGCTTATCCACAAGACACCTTTTTCTTTTAAGCAAATCTTAGAATTCTAGATTAACTAGGATTAGAATTATGCTTTTGGCTTGTTTTCTATTTCATACATCTTTGTATGACTCTTTTCTTATTTTTATATGACTTCACTTGGATCTTAGTATTTGTGTTTTCTTCTCTTTTATTCTTTTAGTGTGACCTTTGGCTATGTCTTGTTGGTTGTTTATTTTGTTCAACTAACCCTTCTATATAGCTTGTCACCATATCTCGATTCCTCGGTGCCCCAAGCTAGGGGGAGTAAGCACCAAGGGGGAGTCTTTGCAAAGTCCGTCTCTTCAACACCGACTTGTGAAACCTTTTTGCTTCGACAAAGGGGGAGAAATGAATAAACTCATCTTCGAAAATCTTGTGTTTTGTGTGATTGAGTTTATATATTGTCGGAATCAAAAAGGGGGAGATTATTAATGCAATAATGCCTAAAAACGTTACTTGCATTTTTCAGTCTTGCTTAGTTTTGATTACGACAATATGTAAAAACAAGCATTTACAAAAACAACGAAAAACGAATTCTTGAGTTCAAGTATTTTTCATTTTACCCATTTTCATTTAAGGTATGAATAAACAAGTAGTAACCTTAATCAAGTGATCAGGTGATTTAATCTTTTCTTAAAACTCACTTTTTATTAAGTGTGACAAGTTTTTAATTAAACTTTCTTTTTAAGAAAATGTTTTATTAAATTAAATATTTGAAAATTTGAAAATGGCATATTCCCTTTTGATTTGGAATATCCTTTCTGGATATTTTTATAACCAGATATGACCTCCACCACTAAAGGACAAAAAGGGAGCGGAGTCTAGCCCGGTGGTTCCTTAGCGCCTAGGCGGTTCCTTATCGATAAGGTACCGCCGGCTGAGATAAGGAACCGCGGGCAGATATAGCCGTTGGCTCTTTGTCCTATAAATAGTGGACCTTTCTCAGATATTCAATTCACCTCTTTTGCACACAAATTTCCAGATTCAAACATACTTCTTAAATCACTCAAATCCTTGATTATTTGATTGATTACTACTTGTTTAGAAGTGAATCTATCTCATCCATCCCTTCCTCTTCAAGTGCAAAGAGAAGAACACTATCATTGTGAAGTGTTGAGTCCACCACCAAAGATCCTTTGAAGATCAAATTCTATACATTTGTTGTTGTGTAATAGTTGTGAAGATCCAAGTAGTTGTGTCTATTTGGAAGTTGTGTATATACAAGTATAGTTGTGTAGATTGGTCCTAGCTACGATTAGGGCTCTACTTTTAGCTTAGAGTCGGAAATTGGTTAAGCGACATGTACGGTTTTCTCCACCATAAGGAGCTTGTTGTGTAGTGAACTCTCGAGTAAGGAGTACTCGAGGAGTGGAGTAGGAACGAGGAGTGGAGTAGGAACGAGGAGTGGAGTAGGAACGAGGAGTGAGCTTCGTTGTCGAACCACTATAAATCCTTGGTGTTTGGTTTGATCTTTCTTTACCCTTAACTCTTTATATTATTTATTCTTTGTGCATATATATATTAGTTAGTATTAGTTTAAATTACACTATCATTGTTCATATTGTGCATAAGAAGATTTCACTTATTTCCTTAAGTCTATGTTTTTGAGAAAAAGGATTTTTTGAAAACCATCATTTAACAAGTAAATATAAGAAACTATTCAACCCCCCACCCTTCTAGTTTCTACAAATTTCTTCGTGCTAACCATGAGACCTGAAGGACAAAAGAACACTTACTCAGGTATTCCAGCTCCAGTTCCGGATACTATGCTCAATGACAAAATCAAGAAGAGTGCTACATATAGGACACTTCTAAAGGAAAATGAAGACCACACAAAGAAACTAGCCGCAGGAGAATTCAAGACACCAAAACCCAAAGGAAAAAGAAAGGAAACTAATTCTTTAGAAGCTGATACTCCAACACAAGACAAAGGCAAAAGAACAAAAACAATGTCTTTATGGGAGAAAAAGACCAAGGGAAAGAAAACACTTCTCTTCGATGAAGACTTGCTTGAAGACATGGACGAACAACAACAGCCGTTGACTGAGAAACAATAATCCAAGCAATTAAAGAAGGCTTTAATTAAAAGTAGAAGGGAGACGGGAGGTAGTGGATCGAAACAGAAAAAGAAAGCCGTCTTGCCTGACATTGCTGAATTTGGAGATCCAGATAATTTCGTTGACGAACCAGTTCAGGATGACGAAGATGATCAACAATACGAACAACAAGATACGTTCCTTGATGATATTCAACCAGAAACAACAGTTACAGGGAGCATCCACAAGGACAAGAGTGTTACCAAATCCTCGTCTTTGTCAGATCCAGTAGGTAAGTACTTGAACCTTGACTCTCTTGAATCTGAAGTTACTAACACTGATCTATCAACAAACCCGAACATGGTAAATGTCCCTGTAACTATGGCCACTACATCAGTACTCAGCACCATTGTCACAACTCATGTCACACCTACACAATCAACTGCTCATCCAACACCATTGCTGGCATCTCCACCCGTCACCCCAGAATTTATGCAAATCATCGAACAACGCTTGAAGGCTCAAGAGGATAAGACTATTCTAGTTACAGAGCAATTAGAATCTTCAAAGATGGCCTATGAAAAGGAACTCGCTAGTCTTCGTGATGAATTAGCAAGCAAGAAGGATTTTGAAAAACAAATCGACCAGCTTCGAAAAGAATTAACCAGTCGTCAACAATCTAAAGAGTCAATAATAGGAAATCTAGAAGCTACAGTGGAAAGGAAGCAAGAATAAATTAAACGTCTTCGCGCACTCAGAAAAAAATACAAAGAGGAGAAAGACGAACTTGTTCAAGCTAATGCCACACTGATTGAATAAATCGATGAAAAAGTTCAAGAATCTATTGAAACCGTACTTCCTCCTCTACGAGATGAACTAAAAGACATCGCTGCAAGCAAAATGATGATCAAGTCTTCCGACACTCCGCAGTCCAACTTTCTCATAGCTCAAAGACTCACAGACTACGAGTTGAAGAAGCTGTTTCATGCTAAGATGATCCAATTCGGGTCCTACAACCGAACGCCAGAACAACAAGCACTTCACAAAGCTTTAAAGACGGCAATGGATCAAGACACCGAGATATTTGAAAAACATGGCACCATCGTCCCATACAGCACTCTCGATCAAGAAAAAGACGTTGAAGATGAGGATGAGTCAGACAAACCTGAAGAACCATCCGAGAATTAAAATAACGATGACGATGACGATGAAGATGACAATGATGATGATGGTGACAATGATGATAAAGTGATCGTAACGATGATGATGATGACAGTATGGACGGACGAATAAATGATGATGATGTCGACAATGATGATGATGGTGACAATGATGATAAGGAAAAGAATGAAGAAGAGGCAGCGGATGACAACAACAAAGATAAGTCAGATGTTGAAGAGGATCAAACTTCAGGTAAAGGTGACAAGTCTCAAAAGGAAAATGTTACTAAAGATCAAACAACTTCAACAGCCGAGGAAACTCCAATATCTGAGTCACCTCCAACCGACAGACGCACTAAACACCGTCATGATGTTGATGCTAATCTGATATCGGGTTCACTTCAATCACCTCCAGCTATCACATCTACATCACCACCACAACAACTACCCATCCGAGAACCCGATCAACCAATACCCGAAGCGTCTAAGTCTACACCAGTAAAGGACATTCAACGTACTCAGACAATTCGAGTAATTTTTCCGAATCGAACTCCAGAATATGGGCAAGGTCATGATATTCTAGAATCGAGTGAACCGGCATGGGTGGATACAGTTAATGTAGATGAAGATGCACCCTAGCAACCTTGGGTCACAGAAGCTGCTAGCATTCGTCCGCTAACTCGAGAAGATGAACCAGATTTCTCCCAAATCCTCAACAATCCCATCGACTTCTCAGCATATCTAATCTACAGGTATGGAACTGACAATGTAACTCCAGCGATGGTAACTCGAGCCTTTCATGATCCCACCATCATTCCTACTTCAAGAATCAGTAGAATGGAGGCTGAATACAATGCGAATGAGCTGTTGAAAGCAATGAACCTTCCTCAACGAACATGTCGTCACAGGTCTGAGAATGCTCCTCTCCCGATCGATGATGCTGACAATCAAATCATACGTGATCTCTTTGTCTGCTATGACCTTGAGTATTAGTAAACGGCGCCAAAAAGTATGCGACTTCCTTAACCTTGGTCAAAGCTGCAACTTGGGGGTCAATACCCTGGATTGAAGAAAAGGTTGATCGTATATGGGTAAGGAAATTAGTTCCTGAGTATGATCATTATGCTGAATTGGGTGCATCACATTGGGGAGAAACCATACAGAAAGCCTACAGCTATGCATGTGGTTTCAAGTCAAAGACTCCAATAAAATCCGAATTCAGAATCAAAACCATTTTAGGAGTAAGAGTTGAACCCAAAGTCGGCTATCATCATATAACAGAAATCAGATTAAAAAGAGAAGACGACAAATTCTATACCATCATGGAAGGAGACTTCTCGAATCTTCCTCTTGTTTACATTGAAGATATGTTACTGTTGATGACTCAAGACACACTCAAACACTTGAACAATGAAGACTACATTGCCCCGAATTCAGCTCTTCGAATGTATACTCGTCGCATCGTGATAAGAAGAGAGTTGAAGACTTGCAACTTGGCGTTGAGAGCTATCAGAAGAAGCTGAACCTTACTGCTCCATACGCTCAGGTTCCTGCTATTCATCACGACAAAAGCCCGTACACAAGCACTACAAAACCGGTTCCAGGCACTTAATACTTGAATGGATCCGGTGAGAAGAAATTCCTGAGAATAGCAGAACTCTCCAAGTTTAGTGACGGGACTCTTGAGCAAGTTCGGGACACATTGATTCAGATCAATAGAACCAAGAAGCATCCCTAACTTACCGTCCAGTGGCACACAGGGTACGAAACAAGTGCTAGCTACCTGATAAACAATATTAATGAAAAGCTGCGGGAAAGACGCTTGATGAGGAGTATTGAATGATTCGTTGGTGGAAGACCATATGAAGCGCACCACAAGCTGATGCAACGATCCATCTAATGGGTCGTACTATCTCAGCTCTATTCCAAATTGGTTAACTTATGAATATGTAAATACTGTAAATATTGTGCTTTTGTGGCTTGTTTTAGTGTGAAAGTATGATAATGTTTCAACAATTTCTCATGAGATTCTAAATCTTTCAAAATCTATCATACTCAAGCACTACAACTAACCCTCATTAACTTGAGGGGGAGCATTAACATGTTCTATGGCCATAGATTGATTTCATTTTTACCTAAAGACCGGTTAGTTCATTCAATATCCCAAATATTAATGGTTAACATTTTGGATAAGGGGAGAAAATAGGATTAAGGAGACTTAATGATATTTGGCTAAAAAATGAAAAAGACTTAAAAGATAAACAAACTTAATATGTGTAATGCACACGTTAAGGGGGAGCGTTTTTGATGAACAAAACATTTAAGGCACAAAAACTTTGATTATAATATCACAAGTGCTTTAAGTGATTTTCAAGGATTTTTCATGGTGACAATACTTACCCAAAACACACTTAATTCACGACGGATGTGGTGACAAAAGGGTGGTAGGATTAGGTATTAGTCTAATGATTCATCAGAACCGATGGAATCTTCCCAAGGATAATTCCCTAGTTTGAATTAGAAGTCCTAGGAAAGTTGGAGATTATTGTGAACGTAGCAGAGTACCGACTAATTACTGACGCTAGAACTGGAACAATCACAACAAGGTGCTAGTGATAATGTATTTGGTAAGTACTAAAGGGGTTGAAGAATGAAAAAGAAATGTAAAGATAAAGGGTGAAAAGAAAGAAGCCCTCCTTACAACTTAGGACAGAAACCGGGTCAACACATCTATTATTGGGATCATTTTTTAATGATTCTCAATATTGAAGACAAGATATCATGGACCCAGTGATGTCATGCACAACCCCTCCCAGCTAACTCAAATATATCTTAAAAGATATTTGTTTTAATCACACGGAGCTCAACACGTTATCTATTGGTTTATTCACTCCGAATAGACTGATATTGAATAGGTGGCAATCCTCTCCAGCCATCGCTCACTAAATCAAAACGCACTATCGAGTCTAGAGCCACGAGATCATCAAAAGTCTCATTAGGACACTTTCCATTTATTCCTTGCTTCTTCACACACTGTGAAAAGTAAGAGATCTTTATGAGTCCTACACAGTATTCTTGTAATATTGCCAGAACATCCGAGTAATACGCAAGTACTACAATGAAGATGGAAATCCTGCTTGAGCCAACATCCAACAAGCTCATGGTAGGTGACACGTGCGGTTCTTTAAGAACCAATCTTGTGAAAACTGGAAAGAAACAGTAGTTTAATTCTTAATTGAACTTAAACTCGTTCCAGGCCTCTACGCATTATCGTATGATCTTGCCAGAACACCCAGTTAGTGTTCACAGTGACGAGTATAAATCCTTCTAGTTTTAACATCAAACAGCACTTGGTAGGTGACATGCAAGATTCTATATGAATCAAGCTCGTGACAACTGGAAAGCAACAATGGTGAAAATCTTAATTGAAATTCACTTGTTCCAGGTTTCATGAATTGAAGGCTTCAATCATGCGGATTTTTAACCCAAATGATTCACTCTTTATGTTCGCAGTCAGCTTTGGACGGTCGAATAAAGAGAACGGGTTTACCCGCGAAATCTTGTCAAGGAGATCTTTAATTAGAGCTACCTGTCACAAGTACGATATTATTATCGTCCAACGGTCTTCACCGTCCGGAGGTAAAATGCTACCGAATCAGAATAAAATGTCAAAGCCATTTTATTCGTGTCTTATTATGTTGCTGCATTTGAAGATGGTGGCGTTGCGGTGTACCAGTTGAAGTCGTCCTCACATACTTATTCCTTCTGCATCAAATATTTTAGCAAATTCAAGAAAGTCTGACCTAAAAGTCTTCCGCTGTATCGACTCTGAAACTTTCAAGAATGCAACAAAGGATAGGTATGTGGGACATGAAGTCACGAAGAGGCAAATATCACAAGAAGACAAAGATTGCACGTGAAAGGCCAAAAGAACATGTTCCAAGAAAAAGCCTGATGTTATTCAATACATATTCACAAAAGGAAGAAAAGTTACAAAAGAAAAGAGAAAGTGGACTACGAGCTCAAGAACAAGATCTAACATGCTAGATTAGGACTTTGTAAATTTGGAGTGACCTCCCTTTGGGGGAGATTGTTGGAAATATGTTTTTCGTATAAAGAAAGTCTCGGTCACTCCAACAATATAGTTATAGGCTCGTAGTATTGTTTATGTAATATTTATGTTTAGCCCGACCCATGAGCATGTTCATGGGTCGGAGGCCCAAGTCCACTTAAGGACTTGGGTATATAAACCCCTTTCCACCATGGAAAGGGGTGTTGGTTGTTTACTTATTTTTCACATTAATAAAGTTTTCTTTGTTTCTCTCTACTCTCTCTCTAGAATAACAACAACCCTCTTGATTAGTTATAAGATTATCATTGTTCTACAAGTGTGTATACCGATCTTGATCAATATTGTCATGTAGCATGTCTAGTGTCAGAAACGGACGAGAAATGTCACAATCTTGAAGTTGAGCTTTTGAAACAAATTCAGTCATATAACAAACTTTCGAAAAGTTTTTCCCAACTTGAGAAACACTCCATTTCTCTTGAACTTGCTTTACAAAAAGGTGAAAAATCTCATAATCATAAAAAGTGTCAAGAACTGTCAACTTCTTCGGTTCGTCAATTAAATGAAAAAGGTTTCGAAATAAATGATTTGAAAGCTCAGCTACAAGAAAGGGACATAGCCATCAGTGAGTTACAAAAACTCATTGAGAAAATGAAAGGAAACTATGACTTGGGTAAACCATCCGCCGTTCGTCAACCGAATGCGGTTAAATGCCCTAAATCATCTATTTTGGGCAAACCCTCAAAGACTTTGCCTAAGATAGGAACTGATAAGAGCACAAATGTGATAGCACCTGGAATGTATAAGATGAACACTAGGTCCACTCAAAATGGAACATCGTGGTTACCTTAGAATACTAGGAAAACTAATCAACGTGTGTCTTCTTCTATAGGAGTAACTCCCACTACTAGCGTTAGCGGACCACAGCTTAAGAGCACTAGAATGCAAGATAGAGTCATGCCTAACAATAGTCAAGGGAAGAAGATGGAAGTAGAAGACCACCGTAGGAATTTTAAGTTTTCTAAGAATAAAACGTCTGTAACTGCATGTAATGACAGTTAGAATGTTAAGACTTTGAATGTTGAACTTGTTTGTGTTAAATGTGGAAAATGTGATCGTACTTTCAATCATGATGCTTGTGCTTTTAATCATAATGACGTGAATGCTAGAACTAGGAAGCCTATTCATGTGCCCACTAGTACTAGAAAACCTACAAGAACTTTGAACCAATCCACTGCTCAACCACTTAAGCAACTAAGTGCGTTAGAATCCACAACTATGCGTAAACAAAACATGTTAAAGAAGCTTTATGAGAACATGAGTAGGACATGTAAACGGGGGTACTCAAGATTTACACCACCCGGATACAAATGGGTACCTAAGACAACCACTATTCTGATTGGGTCTATGAATGTTAGCTTGCCTATAGAATCTAGGCCTACTAATATTTTGGAACCTACTTCTATCAAGGGCTCCCATTTGTCATACTCTACATTGTCTTCTAATTCTTATGCGGCTCGTCGAGATCATTCTCTTCATAATGGACTCTGGGTGCACAAAGCACATGACGGGCAATCCCAAGCTTCTCAGTAACTTCGTGGAGAAGTTTCTGGGTACGGTGCGGTTTGGAAATGATCAGTTTGCACCGATACTCGGATATGGAGATTTGGTTCAAGGGAATATCACTATAAAATGGGTTTATTATGTCGAGGGACTGAATCACAATTTATTCTCCATTGGTCAATTTTGTGATGCGGATTTGGAAGTGGCTTTTCGGAAAACTACTTGCTATTTTAGAGACTACAATGGGAATGACCTTCTTACAGGTTCTCGTGGTTCTGATCTCTACACAGTAACTCTTCAAGACACATCTTCAACAAATCCAATTTGCTTAATGGAGAAAGCTTCATCCTCTCAAGCATGGTTATGGCATCAACGGTTGTCACATCTCAACTTTGACACCATCAACTTGCTTTCGAAGAATGATATTGTGACTGGTCTTCCTAAGTTAAAATTCGGTAAAGACCATATTTGTTCTTCTTGTGAGTTGGGGAAAGAAAAACGGAAGTCTTTCAAAACAAACACTACCCCAAGCTCAAAAGGACGATTAGAACTTCTACACATGGATTTATGTGGTCCCATGCGTGTAGAGAGTATTAACGGGAAAAAGTATATTCTTGTGATTGTTGATGATTACTCTAGATATACATGGACTTTCTTCTTAAGGTCCAAAGATGAAACACCAGAGGGTCTCAAAAACTTTCTCAAGATGATACAACGAAATCTTTAAGCTCAAGTCTTAACCGTAATAACGGATAGGGGTACTGAATTTTTGAACAAGACTTTGCAATCTTACTTTCAAGAATAAGGCATTGAACATCAAACGTCTATTGCTCGAACTCCTGAATAAAACGGTGTTGTCGAAAGACGGAACCACACTTTGGTTGAGGCAGCTCGAACAATGCTTTTTGCTTCAAAATTACCACTATTCTTCTGGGCTGAAGCAATTACAACTGCTTGTTATACTCAGAATCGTTCTCTCGTAATCCCTATACATGAAAAGACACCTTACCACATCATCAATGGCAGGAAACCTACTGTTACATTCTTTCACGTATTTGGATCTTTATGCTACATTCTTAAAGACGGTGAGACTCTCGACAAGATGAAAGAAAAAGGTTATGCATGTATTTTTGTGGGCTATGCTACATTGTCGAAAGGATATCGAGTTTACAACAAGAGAACAAAGATTATTGTCGAAACAATTCATGTGAACTTTGACGAATTGCAACAAATAGTACTTGAACAAAACAACTCAAGTCTCGCACCTCAATGTCCAACAATGGCATCTACACACAACAGCGTACGTCCCGTGCAAGAATGTCAAGAATATATCCCTACAACGGACTCGACGGATAAGACAAAAATGAATGAGTTGGTTCATTTATATGATCCAATGTTTGATGAATATTACTATGGAAACAATCAAGTTGTGTCAAAGCCTTCCGCTGTCAATACTGCTGATGCACCCGAACAAAGTCAACAAGACACAACTGCATCTACTTCAGCAACCGTTGCTCAAGAGACGATTCCATTGGATACTCAAAAAACTCAAGAAATCATCATACAACCAACATCACCAACCGTCAATGCTGCAGGAGGTAACAACAATCAAGCAGTCGATGCACAATCTGACGAAGAAGAATTTATCAACCCATTCGGTACACCGGTACGTGAAGTCGGAGAGTCTTCTACTCAACACGTTGATCCGTCAAACATGTACACATTCTATCAACGATATCCATACACTCACCATTGGACTCATGATCATCCATTGGTTCAAGTAATTGGAAATCCTTCACAACCAGTTTGAACACGCAAACAACTCGAAACCGATGGCGATGTATGTATGTATGCACTCACCGTGAGTTTCACTGTACCTAAAAACATCAAATAAGCCATGACTGATCATGCGTGGATTGAATCAATGCAAGACGAACTTCATCAATTTGAAAGACTTGGAGTATGGGAACTTGTCGACAGACCATATGGAACATCGGTTCTCTATTTTAAATGGATCTGGAAAAACAAATTGGATGAAGAACAAACCATCATCAAAAACAAATCTCGTCTTTTGGTTAAGGGATACCGTCAACAAGAAGGAATAGATTACGATGAATCATTCACTCCAGTCGCTCGTTTGGAAGCAGTCAGGATATTCCTTGCTTATGCTGCACATAAGGGCTTCACGGTTTATCAGATGGACGTTAAAACTGCCTTTCTAAACAGTCATTTGAAGGAAGAAGTGTATGTGAATCAGCCAGAAGGATTCGTTGATCCTCATCATTCTGACTAAGTCTACCGTCTCAAGAAGGCTTTATATGGACTTAAACCAGCTCTAAGGGCGTGGTATGAAGAACTATCAAACTTCTTGGTTTCCAAAGGATTATCCAAAGGTTATATTGATCCTACTCTCTTTATTAATAAATATGGGGATGACATACTGCTGGTGCAAGTTTATGTTGATGACATTATTTTTGGTTCTACGAACCCAAAACTTTCAAAATGTTTTGAAAAACTCATGCACAACAGATTTGAAACATCAATGATGGGGGAGCTAAAATTCTTTTTAGGCCTCCAGATTAATCCATCCCCACGTGGTATCTTTATTAACCAAGCTAAGTATGCTCAAGAGATACTTTAAAAGCATGGTATGACCTCATGTGCTCGCGTTGTTACACCTTTGTCGACCTCATCCCTAGTTGTGCTCACCTCCCGTAGATCAAACGCCTTATCGTAGTATGATCGGGTCTCTCATGTACCTTACAGCCAACAGGCCTGATATCCATCACGCCACATGTTATTGTGCACGATATCAAGCCAGACCTACTGAAAATCACCTCAAGGAGGTTAAACGGATCTTTCAGTACCTTAATAATACCATTCACGTGGGACTCTGGTATCCGAAGGAAACCGGTTTTCATCTAATTACTTTTTCAGATTCTGATCATGCAAGTTGCCTTGATACTAGAAAGAGCACTTCTGGTGGCGTACAATTTCTAGGGGAAGACAAGCTCGTGAGTTAGTCATCAAAGAATCAAGATTGCACCTCACTATCATCCGCCGAAGCAGAGTATGTGTCTCTATCCGCGTGTTGTGCTTAAGTCCTCTGGATGAGAACTCAACTCACGGATTATGGCTTCCACTTTGATAAAATACCTATGTATTGTGACTCAAAGTCGGCCATAGCCATCTCTTGCAATATGGTTCAGCACTCCCACAGCAAGCACATCGATGCCAGATATCACTTCATCAAGGAACAAGTGGAACACGGCATCGTGGAATTATACTTTGTCAGAAATGATTACCAGTTGGCTGACTTGTTTACAAAAGCTCTATCGCAAGATAGGTTTGCGTATCTAGTTGGTCGTCTTGGTATGAAGTATATGACTCCAGATGACTTGGAGGTTTTGGTAAATGAAGCTGCTTGATATTCTCTTATATATGACATCTAAGCGCATCACAGCTTAGGACTCGGACCTCAAATAAGGAAAGTGTATCTCAGACGATAACTTATCCTTCTCAACAAGAAATTAATATTTCTCTGTCATGAGCTTCTCATAAAAACATTCCAAGATGTTAAGTTCATGAAAAATAATTTCTAAGTAAATGTCAGCTTAGATTTCGCACTTTACCTTAAGGAAAGTTTATCACGGATGATAACTTATCCTTCTCAGTGGGAAATTAACTTTTCTCAGTCATGAGCTAGTCACACAACAATCAAAGTTTTGAGCTCATGAAAATCGGGTCCGTTTTACCGAAAGGGAAGTGTACGTTTCAGTGCGCTTTCCCTAACTAATAGAAGAGAAGTATTTTATCATGATTTATTTTAAAACCGTTGAACACAGTTTTTGAAGAATTTCTCAAAAGATTTTTCTAAATCTTTCAAAATTGTGTGTTCAACACTCCCTTCCTCATAATGTGTTCTTATTTCTCAAAAATGTCATATGTTATTTTGAACAATTTTTGAGAGTGAACGTTTTAAAATCAAAGCCTTTAATGTTGTTGGGTACATTTCAGATATTGTCATATTTTATGTATCCAACACATTCTGAAAACGGTCTAAAACTGTCATATGTAATATACCATATCGGATAAGGCATCTCAACTCTGTACCTCAACATATTTTGTGGTGTCGTTTTCAAAAATTTTGTCAAATTTTGTCTCAAGACACACATATATTGCTGAGGGGGAGCAACCCGACTACACAAGTTCCATGATTCATGCGGGCAAACATCTTTCTCTCCCGTTGATTTTTAGAAACTGTCATATTTTAATCAATTGGTATCTCTAATATTATATTTTTATATTAGAGATAGGGGAGAAAATGTGATTAAATTGCAACATGTAATCTTAAAGACTCAAGTGCAACTCTTTCCTTCACATGCTAAACTATTTCGTATATCGATGCATGTGTGTAGGGGGAGTATTTCGGAAATGTAAAACTTTCAAAGTGTTAAAAGTTTTGATTTTTATCAAACACTTTGAATGGTTTTCAATGGTTTTATGGTTATGATCTATACCCAAAACAACCTACTATCCACGACGGAACGTTGGAGTCAAAAGTTGGTTTAGGATAGGAAACTAAGTCCTATGATCCAACCAAAACCGGAGGGATCTACCCAAGGACATTCCATAGCTAGAAATAGTTGTCCTTAGGAAAGATAGAGTGGAATGAAGTTGAATGCAGACCAATTACTTAAGTTAGCACTGGGACAATCACAACAAAGTGCTAGTAATGACGTCTTGGTAAGCATTGAAGGAGTTGAATATTCTATGCAACTTAGACAGAAACCAGGTCACTACATCTATTGAAGAAAATTCGTCATGGACCCAGTGATGCAATGCACAACCCTTCCCTAGCCATTTAGGTTTCTCTCAAAAGAAACTTGTCTCATTGTCACGGAGATCAACACGTATCTATTGACTTTCTGACTCCGAGTTAGTTAATATTGAAAAGGTAGCAGTCTGCTCCAGCCTCCGATTACCAAAATGCACTTATCGATTCTAGAGCCAAAAAGAGATCAATCTATCATCTCATTAGGACATAATCGAGTCCTACGCATTATCCTTGTGATACTGCCAGATCATCTGAGTGATACGGTTCATAATGAGGATGGAAATCCTGCTTGAGTCAACCTCAAACAAGCTCATGGTAGGTAACTTGTGTGATTCAATATGAATCAAACTTGTGAGAACTGGAAAGTAACAAAGTTTGGATTATTAATTGATTCAAACTTGATTGCAGGTTTCTTCGCAAAATCCATGTGATCTTGCCAGAACATTCAGAGTGACACTCTTTAGTGTTCACAATGACGAATGGAAATCCTTCCAGTGTCAACCTCAAACAGCACTGCGGTAGGTAACTCGCAAGATTCATTATGAATCGAGCTTGTGACAAACTGGAAAGCAACAATGGTGCGATTCTTTTAGAATCAAACTTGTTCTAGGAATTCTGAATTGACGACTCTAATCAGACGGATAATTTATCCTTATGATTCACTCTTTACGTTTGCAATCCACTTTGAGACGGTCGAGTAAAGAGAACTGGCTACTACCGTTGGGAAACCCTGTCAAGGAGGTTCTTAATCGAATCCACCCGATCATAGGTACGATATCTAATACCGTCTAACGGTCTTCACCGACCGGAGGTAAAACGCTACCGAGTTAGGGTGAAATGTTTAAAGCCATTTCGTCTGTGTCTATATATGTTGCTGCATATCAAGAAGGTGGCGTAGCTGTGTACAAACCAAAGTCGTCTTCACATGTTCATACTGCAAGTTAAGGGCTTCCGCTACTCTGATAATCAATGGATACCTCAAGGTCTAACTTCAACTATATTTATGTGGGAGATTGTTATCCTTTCAAAATCAACAAAGTATTAATATGTCGATTTAGAAGTCACAAGAGCACAAGACGGCAATAATCAAGATAATTAAGAATGTAATAGTTCATCTTGTCACAAGAAGCACAAGATGAACACTATCAAGGATAGATTGAAGATCTCAAGCACTCAAAGTCAAATGACAAAGGCTCAAGATAAAGATCATAAATGCATGAAGGAACAAAACTGTTACAAACAAGATCAAGACCAAGATACAAGACCTAAGAAGGAAGATCACCTCCACTAGAATGTATTCACTCAATCATCTTATGCATTTAAAGATGACCGATACATTGGGGGAGATTGTTAGCCCTATATTTTATATAGTTGAACAAGAATGTAATAGGTAATCTTAGTCATTAATGGTCTTGTATTGTAATAGGTTAGTCGGGAAAATCGGGCTTGGACTTTAAGCTAATATTGTCTAAGTTAGGGGCTATATGCCTAAGTGCAAGCCAAGCCTGGCCCAAGAAACAAGCCCATGAGTATATAAACCCTCTTCCATGAGTGGAAGAGGGTGTTGGTTCATTTTACTTTCTCTCTCTAGTAAACATTAACCTTCCACCATTCTCTCTACTTTCTCTCTCTAACTTTCTTCTTTTTCTCTTTCTAAATCTACTCTAAATCTTGTGTTATGGATTGAAGTGGGATTAAAAAAATTATTATTAAGTATAAGGACTATTTTTGCCAATTATGAAACTAAAGGATAAAAGATATAAATATAAAAGAAACATACCAACTTTTGAAAAAATTTCTAAAAATATATTACTATGTATCATGTTAGTAGGGAAGTTTGTAGAAAGATGTTCCATCTCGATATTACGTTCTGACTGAGTGGTTGGGTTTACGATTTAAAGTGCCCTCACTCCTCAAACGTTAGTAGAATGGCTTCTGAGTATATTGGCCCAAACAATGATGCAATATTATCACAATTACAAGAATACATAAATAATATAACAATAATATTAAACTCCAAAATCAAACACTTAATACTATACCAAATGTGAAAACAGGTTGGTGTAAGATCAAGTTCTTGTTTGTTAGCTCAAAATATTCTGTGTGATATAAGCCTAACAAGATTTACTGGACCTAAGGTGAGTTCATAGCCTCACTAGATCTAATTTATAAATGATTTGAAAACCCGTGAAGGGGATATATGTTAAACTAGAATACAAGTATTTTGGTATGCTTCTCAGATATGATTATTGACACTATGTTTACTACTGCCTTGAAAGTCCCTTTTTAATTATGAACCATTAATCATTTCCTTGAAATGAGCGCTAATATTGTAAATAGTACTATTTGGAGACTGACATCTCCTGTCTGAGGAAGTCGTACTTGCTAGCACCTCAGTGGTCAAACAAGCATACTTTATTTTGCTAAGCAGGATAGTTTGGCAGACTTCCTCATAAGGGCAATTGTGGGTTTCGGATATGTCTAGTCACGGTATCATAAGCTTAGTGCATTGATTAATTGATATTATGGGCGAATAATAACGTAGCTCAGGAAAAAGGATATTGTATTCAAATTATTGTTTTAAAACCTATGAATTCACTCAACCTTTGTGTTGACTTTAAGTATATATTTCAGGTTTGATAACTGATAATATGGAGCAACATAATGATGACGTGGAGAGGTACAGGCTTAGGAATCTTTTTCATTCAAACCTATTTTCTTGATCTCGGGAACCTTTGATTGTACAAAGTATGTACAAGTTGTTTTATTGAAAATCTCTGATTTTGAATGATAAATTATAAAGAATTTAATAAAGTTTATTTAAATACTCTTTTGAGTTTTTTTTCTGTTATTGTGCTTTCATATCATGAAGTAATACCCCAAAAATATTATTCCGCCGTGCCAAGATAAAAATGGGGGTGTTACAGTCTAGTAGATGAATTGGATTGTGAAATCTTGGTGATCTTTCTGCCATTTTGGTAGCAGTTGCATAGGAGTACTTGTATCAAGGTGTTGTATGCCCATAGGTTGCTTGAATTTATCTATAAACATGATATGTGGTATGTGCAAGTGATTTTCTCAAGTGTTTGTATGCAATCAGTGTTCTAAAAAACAAAAAATCAGTCAAAACCTACTTTCTACCATAATTCTTTGCATTTTGTGTTTCTAGGTCTAAAACTTGGTAGACTTATAGGTTTAAGCACTCTTTAGATATAAAAAAGCTTGTTTTGCTCTAAGTCAGCTTGTTGTAGCTTATGGCTAAAGCCACATCTCACCAAAGTGCACCTGAGGATTTCACCTTGCTTTAGTACTTGTTCAAACTGTCAAAAGGTTATGCCTGTTGTGTATGTGATATTTGATCATTGTTTATGCTTCTTTGTACCTTCCTAAGTCTATATTAAGTATTCGTTAATAACTTGTCAGTCTATAAGCTCAACTGAGCTTATTGGGCTTATTTACTAAAAATAACAAGTGAACAACCAACTGTTGTCACTTGTTCATTGGATTTTGTACTCAAAAGCTTTCACAAAAATAGCTTATAGTACCCCGTGAGTCGCGGCTTACCTGGCTAAGTCATCAGCCTTATGTGCGACAACGGCTTACCGGGCCTCCTGCGCTGCGCGCGCTCATCGCACAAGCATTCAATCCATTCCTGATGGATGCGGGTAGTACCCGTGAGTCGAACTATCCAGCCTGACTAGGGACTATACGTCATCACCACATCTCATCAAAGTGCACCTGAGGATTCACCTTGCTTTAGTACGTCATTCAAACTGTCAAAAGGTTATGCCTGTTGTGTATGTGATATTTGATTATTGTTTATGCTGCTTTGTACCTTCATAAGTCTGTATTAAGTCTTTGTTAAGAACTTGTCAGACTATAAGCTCAACTGAGCTTATTGGGCTTATTTGCTAAAAATAACAAGTGAACAACCAACTGTTGTCACTTGTTCATTGGTTTTTGTACTCAAAAGCTTTCACAAAAATAGCTTATTTTACACTCAAATAGCCTAAACAAGTCCAAAGTTTCATAATTTCCACAGTTGACTTTTGTTGACTTTGGTCAAAACGGGTCAAACTTGGCCATAAGAGCTTATTTCATATTTCTAGCTTATTCCAACTTGCAACAACTTACTTTTTGTAATAGATCTCCTTTTTCTCAGCTTATAATCAAATCTGGAAGTTGGTAGCTTAATTGGTTAGCTTTTTACTAGAAAACTAGCTTATTGGATTTTTTATATGTGCTTATTAGGTTATGTTGCTTATTCTAGTTAATCTTTTTGAAATTTTCTTTTTGTAAACTGTTAGTTTTGTCATTTCGAAGCTTTTGCAAAAAGAATCAGCCCTTGAAATAGCTTAGAACTCGAAAACCACTATTTTTTCATTTTGTGTAGAAAGCTTTGGCTTATTTCAAGCATATTTCTTGAGCTTTTTCAAAGTTTCTTTTTCTAGATAATCTTATAAGCTCAAAAGAAGCTTGTGTGTTGAATTTCAGCTTATGGCATTCTATTTTGGCTTATTGGGCTTAAAAGCCCAATAAGAAAAAGCTTATTGCTTATTAAGCTCTGATAAGCTCAAAACCAGCTTTTAGGCCTTTAGATTTTTGTTCTTAAAATTAAATTTCGGGTTAGAAAGAGCTTTTCCAGCTTATTTTGTCGACTTTTTGGTTTTGGGTCAAAAAGCCCATTAAGGAGTGGACTGTTTTTGTTTTAGGCCCATCTGGAGGCCCATTAAGGATTTTTAGTTTTTTAATTTTCATTTTTGAATTATTTCGGTAAAAATACACTAGTTTGCAACTTTTTAGGATTTTTTTATAAATTTTGAATATTTTAGTATTATTTTATATTTTATTCTGATTTGTAAGTTGTTTTTAGTGATTTTAATTAGATTTAATTGGTTTAAAATTTTGGAAAAATACTTTTTTACTTAGTTTAAGCATTTTTGAGGTTTATAAACTCTTAAATCTTAGTTTGAGCTTTTTGTTAATTTATTTGATTTTTAGGGCTTTAATTAGCATTTAAAAATTATATATTAAATAATTCAAAAAGTTACAAGAAGTTTTATTGATTTGTAAATCTTAATTATATTTTTAAGGATTTAATTTGATTTTTTGGGAATTTTTAGATAAGTTTTTAATTTTGCCTCGTTTTACGTGAAAACGCGTTTTTCGTCTTAGCTTAATTTTTTCATAATCCGTCATTTTCTTTTATTCCATTTTCATCCTTTCAATATTAATCAAGAACAACAATGTTTGACACACACTATAACCCTCCTTGGTGAACGATCTTATAAGGGTCATTAGTGTTTGATTTTCCTAAACAAAATACTTAATACTTACCGCTTATATGCGTTTTTCCTAAAACGTGTATTTTTACCACAATCACTAGGTTTATTCTCCAAGAAGTCAACATGAATATTCTCTGTGATTATCCTATCCTTCTTGTTATAAACCCAATAACCTTTTTTGTTCTTAGAGTATCCCACAAAGTATCCCTCATCACCTTTTGAATTAAACTTGGCTAGGTTGTCACTAGTATTGAGAATAACTACATGACATCCAAAGGGTCTAAAGAAGTCTATTAATAAGTGTGAAAACACTTATCCTTTTACCACTTAGGTATAATAAAAACCAAGCCAAAACGTGTATTTAATGTCGTAAAAGTCGGAATTATGCGTGGTTTGTGTTTTTGTTTTGTTTTAGGACCAAAATATGAAAAGGGAAGAAAACACAGGCTTTCACGGGCTTTTATCGAAGAAAAAGACAAAATACGAAGTCAAAAGATCAAAAGTGCAAGAAGAACGGAAGTCAAAGGCCTATTCAGAAGATTTATCGAAGAAAAAGTCTAAAGATGGAAGTTTGACAAAGTCGAAGAACCAAGTCAACTAAATGAAGAAATTAGAAGACAAGTTCATATTATCATTCGACTAATCCCGAGACAAAGTCGAGAAAGACGAGTCATTTAAAAAGACGAGAAGACAAAAGGAAGAAAGAAGGAAACATCCTACCAACCCCCTTCTCCTATAAATACCCTCCTAATGCTTAATTAGGAGGGTGTTAGTTAGTTAGTTAGTTAGATTGTCATTTTTATTTTTTCTTAGTTTTCATATCTTTAGAGAGAAGTAGGTGATTCTACTTTCTCTCTCTAGATTTCTTCCATCTTTTCTTTCAAGTTTTAAGCTTTTCATTTAATCTTGTATTTGGAATCCTTAATCTACAAGTTCAAGTTCAAGCTTTTCATCGTCTATCTTATTCTACCTTTCTTGTTTTTGATTTTGATCTTGATTCGGATTAAGTATGCATCTTGTTTAATCTTAATGATTATTTGATTAAAAAGTTTATCTTTTTTTCTCATAAATGTTTTTAAACGATTCAAGATCTTAGATTATTGTGGCTTATAGCTTATTTCTTATTTAGCTTATTTCTTTTTAAGTGTTTTCCAAAGTTTAATCTTTTTAAAGTTTGTTCCATAAATTTTGCTTATTTAGTGTTTTAAAAGTTTTTAAATTTGTGCTTATTTAGATTTGGTTAAGTTTCGGTAAATGCTTATTTGAGAAAGTGCTTATTTGGTTTTGCTTATTTTCCTTTTGAATCCCATCATAACATGTTTAAGGGTTTTATTTGTTCCGATCGAGTAAGTGTGATCGCATAAGCCTTAGGGTTTCTACTTACAATCCACTACTGCGATCAAAGACTACGATCTTAACTGCAATCTTCCATCATGATCCAGGTCACGATCGCCCTGTTGCGACCGTGACTACGATCACTTGGTTGCGATCTGTGGTTACGACCAGTAGTCACGATCGTCCACTGCGATCCACTTGTTGCGATCGTGGTGGAGTACGATCCAATCTTACGATCACTTGGTTGTGATCCGTGGTTACGATCAGTAGTCACGATCGTCCACTGCGATCCACTTGTTGCGATCGTGGTGGAGTACGATCCAATCTTACGATCACTTGGTTGCGATCTGGAGTACGATCGTGGGTACGATCACCGAGTACGATCCAAAGTGCGATCCAGGCCACGATCAAGCACCACGATCGCATTGACTGCGATCCAATATCATGTTTTGGACTTTATTTCTTGTTTTTATGTTAAATTTAAATTTAACTTTTCCCGCAATTTTTACTTGGTGTTATTTTTAAACCAGTTTTGTCTTAGTTTAATATTAGAGTCTTAAAATTTACTTTTATTCGAGTTTTAACTTTTTGTCGAGTTTAATTCTAAATTGTCTTTTCTCATTTTATTTTTCAAACCTACTTTTAATTTAGTTTTTAATTATTTCTATTATCTTGTTATTTCATTTAATCTTAATTTTGTTAACTTGTCATTTATTTTAAAATAGATAATCAAAAGCTCCCCCTTTTAGTGACCAAATACGATAGTTCCACTTTAAACCGTGATCAATTCGAATTGAATCGAGTACGAACAATACACATAACATCTAAAAATCAAATGGCGCCGCTGTCGACTCTTTTCGTAAAGATTAACAGTTTTTAGTGAGAAAAATTGGATTTTGGGATCCGTTCTTCTGGGAACGTTATTTTCAAGTACAAAAATTTTCAAAAAAAAAAATCTTAGAAAATATAAAATTTTCAAAAATCCAGAAACAATAAAAAATAAAAAATATTGTATTTCATTTTTAGTGTATGCGTACTCGATCTTCGTCTTATTCTGAGCCCGAGACTCGTAGAGACTTAGATATGGCCGGTGTGCATAATAATAACAACCCACCTCACCCCAACATGAATAATAACAACCATGCTCCTCAACCCGACCTTCATACGATGGAAGAGCTATGCCAACCAACTATGAATGGACGTGGAGGACCGATTGCGCCGATGAAAATCACGGCTCCTGAATTTTTGTTGAAGCATCACATGATCCAAAAAGTTCAAAACGTTTGTCCATTTCGCGGATTACCGATGATGATGCCAACAAACACCACGATAAATTCATTACCGTCACTCAAAGCATGAAATTTCCCGCTGTTTCCATGGATTTTCTTCGACTTCATCTTTTTCCACACACCTTATCCCACCATGCCGAAAAATGGTTTGATCGTCTTCCTAAAAATTCCATTGACGAGATGACTAAAAAATTTTTGTCGCGCTACTTTCCACCATCCATGGTAACTAGTCTTCGTAATCAAATCAGTGTTTCACTCAAGAACCTGATGAGTCGCTTTTCGATGCTTGGGAATGTTATAATGTCTTGATCGATCGTTGTCTTAACCATAATATGCTCCCCGTCACTTTAATTGATACTTTCTATAATGGTTTAACTTTTCGTGATCGTGATACGATTAATGCTGCCGCCGGTGGTACATTCATGAAGAGAAGACCCGAGGAGTGTAGAGAGCTTATAGAGAACATGACCACTCATCACAAAAATTGGGATTCATCCGCATCTTCAAGAAATAACCCGAGGGCCAATGTTTCTTCTACTTCAGCAAACCCCGAGTTAACCGAACTTACCCGCCAAATAGCCGAGATGAACAAACATTTCTTAACCATGGCTACGAACCAATTTCAACAAGTCAAAGTTGTAACACCTTCTTGTGAGACTTGCGGGGGTTCTCATTCATACACCGATTCTCCTTCTACTCATGACAATCCGGAAAACGTGTATGCGGCTAACGGTAACTTTTCCACGGGAGGCTATCAAGCTCGTCCTCAAGGTGACCGCAATTTACTTAGTTATCGTTCAAACAACTTCCTTTCACCACCCGGTTTTCCGCCTCAAAACCAAAACAACTTTAATCGCAACAATCAAAACTAACCTCGAGCTCCTAATCAATATCAAACCCAAAGAAACCCATATCCACCTCAAGGAAATAATCAAGTTTACCAACAACCTACATATCAACCACCCACTTACCAAGTTCCTCCTCCCAACCAACCCATAGCATTTAATCACGAGGTTGAAACTTACATGAGGACTAATGACGCGCTGGTGAAGAATCTTCAGAGTCAAATTATTAACTTGAAAGGTGACATGGCGAAACAAGGGAATGATCTTGGAGCCGAGCTTAGGAATAACATGCGAAACTCTTTAAGAAGTCAAACGAAATGACTTAAGGGATATGATGGCTAGTTTCTTCCCAAGTAGTCAAACCTCTGGTTCGGGTTCTCTTCCGAGTAACACCGTTGCTAATCCAAGAGGGGAGATGAAAGCAATCACCACCCGAAGTGGAAAAGGTTATAAGGAACCCAAGATTGCTAAACCTACACCGGTGATTGTAACAAAGGATAACGAGCCCCCTTCACCAATTCCTCCACCTTCTACTTCTACCCCTCCTCCACCCAAGGATGTGAGTGAGAATTCCAATCCAAAGCCTTCATCTCAACCCGACATACCTTATCCTTCAAAGTTGAGGAATGAGAAGTTGAAGAACAAGGATGATATTCAAGTTTCAATCTTTCTTAAAATGTTTAAACAATTGAATTTCAACATCTCCTTTGTTGAGGCTCTCGCTCACATGCCTAAATATGCTAAAATGTTCAAAGATCTTCTAAGTGATAAGGAAAAACTCCTTGATATTGCTCAAACCGAACTTAATGAGAATTGCTCCGCGGTTCCTTTAAGGAAATTACCAACCAAACTTGGTGATCCGGGTCGCTTTCTCATTCCTTGCAACTTTCCCGGGGTAGAGAATTGTATGGCCCTAGCCGATCTAGGTGCTAGTATCAACTTAATGCCATTAAGTGTTTGAAAAAGTTATCTCTGCCCGAGCTAGTCCCCACGCGAATGACATTGGAGTTAGCTAACCGTACGGTTGCTTATCCGGTGGGGATAGCCGAAGATGTCTTCGTCGGTGTCGACAAATTCACCTTTCCGGTAGATTTTGTTGTCGTTGACTACGAGATGGACCCCGTGTTCCATTAATCGTTGGACGTCCATTCTTGAGGTCCGGTCGCACTCTTATTGATTTAGCCGCGGGCGAATTAATCATGAGAGTTGGTGACGACAAAATCGTCTTCAACATGGGTAAGCTTTCTAAGCAACCTTATGAACACGAGAGCGTTAATTTCATTGACGTACTTGATGAGGCTTGTGAAGAACATTTCAAAGACGCTTGTAGAAGTGGTTTTTCTTCTCTACCCATTCTTGAGACCGTTGCCTCTATTGCTCCCTCACTGACTCCATTTGGAGAAAGTGACTTCCTTTTGAAAGAATTTGAAGCAACTTTAGGGGATGTGGACTTAAAATATGACGATTCTCCCTCCGATTGGGACGAAGACATTCGTACCATTGAAAAACTTCTCAATGAGGACCATATTTCTCCACCTTCTCCTATAGAAGTCATAAACGATGATCCGAATTTGACTAAGCCTTCCATTGACAATCCTCCGGATTTAGAGCTTAAGGATTTACTGTCTCATCTTGAATACGTTTTCCTAGAAGACAATAAGAAGTTACCCGTCATCATTGCAAAGGACTTAAAAGAGGATGAAAAATCTCGACTCATCGATGTGCTCAAAAATCATAAGAAAGCAATTGCTTGGAAAATTTCCGACATCTGCGGAATTGATCCTAACTTTTGTACTCATAAAACTCTCATGGAAGATGACTTTAAACCCACAATCCAAAGCCAAAAAAGGGTTAATCCAAAAATTCATGACGTCATCAAGAAAGAAGTTATCAAACTTCTAGATGCCGGAATGATTTACCCTATTTCGGATTCGCCATGGATTAGTCCCGTCCATTGTGTGCCTAAGAAAGGCGGAATAACCGTTGTTCCCAATGAAAACAACAAGTTGATTCCTACTCGACTTGTCACGGGATGGCGAGTTTGCATAGACTATCGCAAGCTCAATGATTCCATTCGCAAGGATCATTTTCCTCTTCCTTTCATGGATCAAATGCTCGAGCGTTTAGCGGGTAATGACTACTATTGCTTCTTAGATGGTCTCTCCGGATATTTTCAAATTCCTATCGATCCAACAGACCAAGAGAAAACCACATTCACTTGTCCTTATGGAACATTTGCTTAAAAAAGAATGCCTTTCGGCTTATGCAATGCTCCTAGGACTTTCCAAAGGTGTATGATGGCTATATTCCATGACATGGTTGAAGAAACTATGGAAGTCTTTATGGATGATTTCTCGGTCTATGGTGATTCTTTCTCATCTTGCCTTGCCAATTTATAACGTATGCTTAAACGGTGTGAAGACACTCATCTTGTTCTTAATTGGGAAAAATGCAATTTCATGGTAAAAGAAGGCATTGTTCTTGGACATAAAATTTCCAAAGCCGGTCTGGAAGTCAACCGTGCTAAAGTCGATGTGATTTCTAAATTAACTCCTCCTTTAACCGTGAAGGGTGTGAGAAGTTTTCTTGGTCATACGGGTTTCTATAGTCGATTCATTCAAGATTTTTCTAAGATCGCTCGCCCGATGACCCACCTCTTGGAAAAAGATACTCCTTTTGTATTTTCTAAAGAGTGTATCGAATCATTCAATCTTCTTAAGGATAAATTAACTAAGGCATCGGTCTTAGTTACCCCTAACTGGGAGTTACCTTTTGAATTGATGTGTGATGCTAGCGACTTTGTTATTGGAGCGGGTTTTGGACAAAAAATCAACAAACATTTCCAACCAATCCATTACGCTAGCAAGACAAGACGGGGGCTCAATTGCATTATACCACTACTAAAAAAGAGCTTTTAGCTGTAGTTTATGCTTTTGAAAAATTCCGCCCCTATCTTGTCCTTTCAACCACCATCGTTTATATCGATCATTCCGCGTTGAATTACTTGTTAACGAAACAAGATTCTAAACCAAGACTTCTTCGTTAGGTTTTACTCCTTCAAGAATTCAAAATTGAAATTCGTGATAAAACAATGATCAATTCGCACGAGTCATGGCTAAGTATGGCGTCAATCACCGTCTTTCCACCGCATATCATCCACAAACAAACGGTCAAGCCTAGATTTCTAACCGTGGTATTAAGAGAATCTTAGAGCGTACTGTGGGAGAGCATCATGCCTCATGGGCCGATAAGTTAGATGATGCTTTGTGGGCTTTCCGTACCGCATATAAGACACCTATTGGTTGCACTCCATATCGTCTTGTGAACGGAAAGGCATGCCACCTCCCCATTGAGTTGGAGAATAAGGCTTATTGGGCCTTGAAATGGGCTAATTTTGAAATCAACAAAGTAGGTTATCTTAGGAAGATCCAACTCAATGAACTTAATGAACTGAGGAATGAGGCCTATGAGAATTCATTGATCTACAAGGAGAAAACCAAGCTCATTCATGATTCTAGGATTAAGAACCGAGAGTTTCACATAGGTGATCAAGTTTTACTCTTTAACTCTCGGTTGAAAATCTTTTCTGGCAAGCTTAAGAGCCGTTGGTCTGGTCCATTCACCGTCGCTAAAGTCTTCCCTTATGGCACCATTGAGCTTTCTCAACCAAATGGGCCAAATTTTAAAGTGAATGGCCAACGTGTCAAGTTATACTTTGGTGAGGACATCTCTCATGAGATGATTCCATCCCTCACCACATTTCCCTTGAATTAGTTCTGGGTCGAGTCAGGCTCGTGACTCGGTTAACAAAAACAAGCGCTTCTCGGGAGGCAACGCGATGATCTATCCTTTACCCGTTTTCATAATAAGTGTAGGGGGATCTAAATAGGTGTTTGTTGTCTTGTTTCTTATGATGTGCAGGGATTAAAGCTTCAAAGATCACTTTTGATGATATTTGATGACCCGTGATCCCGTGTTCTCGTCTCCCCGGTTCTATCCTAAACTCTTGTGATTCAATATTTCATATCCTATATGTTGACATTGAAATCATTTTAGTTGTCCTTTCCTTAGCGAGACTTAAACAAAGTGCACAATGTCCTAAGTGTAGGGGAGTTTACTCCCACATGCTTAAACATTGAGGACAATGTTTATATCAAGTGTAGGGGGACTTCTATTGAAGTTAAGTGGGCTTTTCCATGAATTTGTCCTCATTTTAACCGGAAAATCTAATTTTTCGACATTTTTCAAATTTTTTGATCTATTTTGGCCTGGTAGTATTTTTCATTGATTCTCTTTTATGTTCTTTCCTTTTGTTATCGCATAGTATGTATATATTTCATTTCAAAAATAAAGTTAAATAAAATGGTTTTAATGAGTTTAGATGTCTTTGATATATTAGTCTGTCATGAATCTTTTGACTCAACCCGAGTTTACTTATCTAAGTTTACTCTAGCTAGTATCCTTAACGTGTTTTAGTCAAGTTTTGCTAGGATTTTATATAGGGAACTTTAAAACGCGAAAGTCTTAACTCTTACGGGTTAAGAACAAGAACTTTTCGCAAGTTCCTATAATTGATCCTAGAAAGTCGTTTATCAAGGGAACTTTAAAATGCGAATTCTAAACTTGAAAAAGTCTAAGAAGATGCAAGATCCTATAGATGACTTGAAAACCCAAAACTTTGATTTAATAGGCTAAGCATCCACGAGTCTCATTTCTTAAGATTTTAAAATTGTGGAGAACGAGAGATGATAGAGTCAATTATAAGTTTGGTATTCTTTCATGAGTTTATGTGAGTTAATTATGTGCTTTTTCTCCCATCGCTTGTTAATAAATATAATTGCAATAAGTAAGGTTGTACGATTTGAAAAGTTACTTAGCTTCTAGCCCAAGATCGTTTAAAAGTTGCTCGGTATTAATTAGAGTTCATAGCAAAGGCATAACTTATTGAAGCAGGATGCGAAGATTGGCGAGTCCGAAAAGGCCCTAACAAGGCATGAGGGCTACATTTTGTTGCTAAAGATCCAAAGTGATGTGAAGAATCATTTACAAAAATCAATATGAAGGATCGAGACACACGACGGAAAGCAAATACTCCCCTAAAAGATCATGGAGAAGTCTATCCGAAAAGACCCTAGCAAGGTATGAGGATAAATAGATCCAAGTCCTAAAAGGAGGCGGATCGTTGTATATCAAAATCCAAAATAAAGATTGGAGAAAAATGAAGAAGTCATGGTCCAAGTATGAAGAATCTCTCAAAAACTTCAAGTGAGGAAATTCCTATTATGAAGAGAAGACCATTATTTCAAGAACGTCTCTCAAGATTCGAAGTAAGAAGTCACTGCCAAATATCGGTCCGAGAAAGGTCTCAAATCATGAAGCAAGTTATGCCAAGATATGAACTTTATGAGGTCTCGAGAAGCAGTTTTAAAAGATTTTGTCCTTTAGCTAACTATTGATTAAATCGTCCTACTTTATTTTTAGCCTAATTAAACTATCGAAATGAGTCAACAATGCATCCTCATGATCATTCAAGACAACAATAAAATATAAGAGATACACCTAGGAATAAGGGAGTCTAAGTGAATAATTAGGCCACATGAGTGAGTGTTAGTTTACTAACTTATAATAACAATGATCTCGTTTTTAAGGTTGGTTTGGGGAACGTGAAACTTGAGGGTGATAAACATTCATGACGACCAAAGCCCAAATGTAAGTCTTCGATCTCTTTACTTGTTTTTTTCCTTCTTGCATTTTGCAATTTTCTAATCTTTTTAGTTTCCTTAGTGTCTAGTATTTATTAAAGGCCAAGGTAGGTTATTTATGATGGAAAATGTAAACTATGCTTTGAAATTAATGCATTGCATGAGGGCATTGTAATGGTCAAGTGTAGGGGATTTAATAAGTGTGAAAACACTTATCCTTTTACCACTTAGGTATAAAAAAACCAAGCCAAAACGTGTATTTAATGTCGTAAAAGTCGGAATTATGCGTGGTTTGTGTTTTTGTTGTGTTTTAGGACCAAAATGTGAAAAAGGAAGAAAACACGGGCTTTTACGGGCTTTTATCGAAGAAAAAGACAAAAGACGAAGTCAAAAGATCAAAAGTGCAAGAAGAACGGAAGTCAAAGGCCTATTCTGAAGATTTATCGAAGAAAAAGTCTAAAGACGGAAGTTTGACAAAGTCGAAGAACCAAGTCAACTAAATGAAGAAATTAGAAGAGAAGTTCATATTATCATTCGACTAATCCCGAGACAAGGTCGAGAAAGACGAGTCATTTAAAAAGACGAGAAGACAAAAGGAAGAAAGAAGGAAACATCCTACCAACTGCCTTCTCCTATAAATACCCTCCTAATGCTTCATTAGGAGGGTGTTAGTTAGTTAGATTGTCATTTTTATTTTTTCTTAGTTTTCATATCTTTAAAGAGAAGTAGGTGATTCTACTTTCTCTCTCTAGATTTCTTCCATCTTTTCTTTCAAGTTTTAAGCTTTTCATTTAATCTTGTATTTGGAATCCTTAGTCTACAAGTTCAAGTTCAAGCTTTTCATCATCTGTCTTATTCTACCTTTCTTGTTTTTTATTTTGATCTTGATTCAGATTAAGTATGCATCTTGTTTAATCTTAATGCTTATTTGATTAAAAAGTTTATCTTTTTGTTCTCATAAATGTTTTTAAACGATTCAAGATCTTAGATTATTGCGGCTTATAGCTTATTTCTTGTTTAGCTTATTTCTTTTTAAGTCTTTTCCAAAGTTTAATCTTTTTAAAGTTTGTTCCATAAATTTTGCTTTTTTAGTGTTTTAAAAGTTTTTAAATTTGTGCTTATTTAGATTTGGTTAATTTTTGGTAAATGCTTATTTGAGAAAGTGCTTATTTGGTTTTGCTTATTTGCCTTTTGAATCCCATCATAACATGTTTAAGGGTTTTATTTGTTCCGATCGAGTAAGTGTGATCGCATAAGCCTTAGGGTTTCTACTTGCGATCCGTTACTGCGATCAAAGACTACGATCTTAACTGCGATCATCCATCACGATCCAGGTCACGATCGCCCTGTTGCGATCTGTGACTACGATCACTTGGTTGTGATCCGTGGTTACGATCAGTAGTCATGATCGTCCACTGCGTTCCACTTATTGCGATCGTGGTGGAGTACGATCCAATCTTACGATCACTTGGTTGAGATCCGTGGTTACGATCAGTAGTCACGATCGTCCACTGCGATCCACTTGTTGCGATCGTGGTGGAGTACGATCCAATCTTACGATCACTTGGTTACGATCTGGAGTACGATCGTGGGTACGATCACCGAGTACGATCCAAAGTGCGATCCAGGCCACGATCAAGCACCACGATCGCATTGACTGCGATCCAATCTCAAGTTTTGGACTTTATTTCTTGTTTTTAGGTTAAATTCAAATTTTACTTTTCCCGCATTTTTACTTAGTGTTATTTTTAAAATAGTTTTGTCTTAGTTTAATATTAGAGTCTTCAAATTTACTTTTATTCGAGTTTTAACTTTTTGTCGAGTTTAATTCTAAATTGTCTTTTCTCATTTTATTTTTCAAACTACTTTTAATTTAGTTTTTAATTACTTCTATTACCTTGTTATTTCATTTAATCTTAGTTTTGTTAACTTGTCATTTAATTTAAAATAGATAATCAAAAGCTCCCCCTTTTAGTGAACAAATACGATAGTTCCACCTTAAACCGTGATCAATTCGAATTGAATCGAGTACGAATGATGAGACTGCAATTATACATAGTCTCATCTTCCAAATCGGGCTTAAAACGCTTAGAATGTCATCAAAATACCCCTATATATGCTTGTATTTGTGCATTGTGTATTTTAGGTACGGATAACGTGAAATGACAAAAAGATCACAAGAATCAATAAAAAACGAACACGGGAAACGAAGCCGCACAATGAACCGGACCCGAGTTTTGATTTTGCAAAAATACCCTTGAAGTTTGAAGATATGACAACTTTGGTCCCTCATCTTTGAAGAATTGTCAAGAATGGTCCTTGAAGAAATCATTTTATGTAAGTTTGGTCCTTCAAAGTTGAAGACATGCCGAGAAAGGCCCTTGAAGAAATCAAAATGATCAAATCAAGTCCTTATTACAAAGTTTGCAAACCTTGTGCCAATTATGACAAATGATGCAAATTAATTTACAAAGGAAAAAGGGGAATAAGCAGCTAGACTTTGTTTGAACATTCTTATGGAGTTGGGGGGCCAATTCTGCCACAAACCAAAACCCACACCAATTATATCCACCAATCACATGGTGCCACCTCATCTTAACCCACCCAAACCCGTTTACCCTACCCAGTACACCAACAACCCGTAACCATACCCAATGATTAATATTAATAACAATATAAACAGATTATCTAAATATCTTACAGGTAACACCATTTTTATCCCAAAAACACATCAAACACCACCACTGTATACACTTATAAACCCTAAAATCAAGATCTTTAATTTCTAAATATTGGGTTAGTTAAGAGTGCAGATTGGTGATTACACTTAAACTAAAGTTATCCCATTCCCAAAAACCTTTCACCATTACCCATGGACCCTCCCACATGGTCCCCTTCTCTAAATGGGTAGAAAACAAAACATGGTAGTTGATCATATGGCTTACAAGAGATGACTTGTTCTACAAAATCACACCAACGACCAAGATGGGGTCTTCACAAGCTGGCAACCCATGTGCAACAGTAGGAGGTCACGGGACACCCCCATTTGACCAAGATTCGAGTCAAAGAAGAAAGGGGCAATTCTGGTTATTCATACAATTAGGGTTAGCATTTTTTTTAATTCTAGAACCTACTGTGACCCTCTATACAAAGGGCTTAGGATTTTCTTTTCAGTTTTTGTTCCAGAATTAGCTAAAAACTATAATTCCTTATATTTATAAAAAGTTGGTGTTTTTTGTAGGAAAATTGTAATTCCTTTTTCTATGAATGAAGTTGGTATTTTATTAGCTAATATCTGAGTTCCACAATATTCATTTTAGGTTTGAGTTCCAGAATTTGCACTTTCTTGTAATTCCTTTTTGTTTTAAATAAAAGTTGGTGGTGATTTCTTTTTATTATCAAAAGCTGTTAAAGATAGTGGCAATATTCTGAGTTCCATATAATTCTGTTGAGTTTTTGCTTCAAGATTCTCCAAGAAGTAATCCTTTTTTCTGAGTTGAAGAGTTGGTGTTCTTGTGAAATACTTTGATCAATTTTAACTGGTTCTTGATATAAAGTTTTGTTAAGGTTCTTTTTCAGAAAAAAAGAATCTTTGGTTTCAAGTTGGTTTTTTTAAGTTTAAGGATGTAAGAAAATTTTAAAAGAAAAGAAAAGTTTTTTTTTTAAATCAAAAATTAATATTCTTGTGAACTAACCAACCGAGAACATTGTTCTTGGCTGTGTGTGTTTGTTTATTTTATTTTTCAGGGTTTGGATGCTTGTGATCGTGCGATCACATAAGCTCGAAAACTCCAAGGGCATGGATGTATGCCCTTGAGGTTTGCAATTCTTTTGCCCTCTTTATTTTTCTGTTTATAGTTGATGCTAAATGCGTTGTGATCAAGCTGTGAAATTGGTGTTTTTGTTATTAAGATCTTGTTGGTTAAGTTGTATTTGAGCTAATCCTTTTGCTAAAATTGATAATCTGAGACCTTTAATAAGGGTGTCTGGGAATGATAGGTCTAGGACAGGGAAACCTATCTTTTGGATTATCTATACTCTGCACATTTAGATGCTCTAGGTTAGTTGATTTTGACAAGAAAATTAGGTGTTTGCTTTTGAAAATTTGGTTTTGGTTGTTTTATGACAATTTTGTTAGAATTTAGTCATAGGGTAGGATTTGGCCATTTGAGTTTTAATTTCGTCGATGTGTTCATCGTTGGTTTATTTGAATGAGGTTAGGGGTGTTAAAGATAGTTAAAGTTCATTGCTTTGTGGAATTACAACCTTCACTTGCTGTCGACGACGCCCCCAATACCATCACATAGGCATTTCAGGATTTAGAGCTTGAGTTATGTTCGTGTGTCTTGTTCACTAATAGCATTTAAGGTAAAATTTCTTTTAAAACTTGTCAGTTTTAGGTTTTATAAGTGTCTTGAGTGAGCAGTGATTAGTTAAAAGTCATAAAAAGGCACATTTAAGCCATCTCATTGCTCACTGTCTAGCCCACTGTTGGTGAATTTTTGTGCCTTTTTGTTAATAATCGCAACCTGTGGCTGCCATTGTTACATGAGCAGTGAAATTTGTTAATTGTGAGTAGTTTTGTGTCCCTGCGCATCTAAACAGTAACCATACAAAAAAAGGAACTCTTAGTAGTTTAAAGTGTGCCTGCGTGTTCGTGTGCGTAAGCACTTTTCTTCCTATTTGCTCCTTAAAACCTTTGGTTGTGTGCTATAAAAGCTTCAAATTCGTGGCTTGATTGTGTTATTTGAGGTGTGGTTGTGTTAGATTGTGTTGTGGTATCTTTCTGTGACCCAAAGATCCAAGTTAAAAAAAGAGTATAATAAATTTGGTGATTGTGTTATCGTTCAGTGCTCGCTGTGTATGTTAGTACTCTGTGCATCATAGCTAACCAGCAAAACAAGTAAAAAATAGGGGTTATTTGTTTCTGTGATTTTAGTCATAATTGTGCACAAGCAAAATCAAACTTGTGAGCTTTATGTGCTTAATTTGATTCCCTTGTGCCTCGAGTCTACAATAGTAAGCAAAGAACAAGTGAGCACCAAAAAGGAAATTAAGAGGCTTGCTGTTGTCCTTATTCTTTTAATAGGATGCTGCTACTGTTTATAAGAGAGAACTTCTCTTGTGTTTTTTTATTATTCTGCTCATATATGTTAAGTCCAAAAAGTTGTTAAGCCAATTGCAAAAAGTGTAGACAGTGGGTTTTGAATCTTTGACCCTGCACAACACCACAGACACAGCAAATCCTCCTAATACCATCTGCTCTATTAGAAGTTTGTGTTAAGTGTCCTTTTCGTTTTGGTTTTATACAGTATTTTTTATTCAGTTGATAATAAAAGAAAAAAAACAAAAAAAGTGTCAGCAGCGAGACTAGAACACCCCAGACCACCAGCTTGCACAAGCAGCACCTTAGCAACACCTTTGGAAACCATCTGCTCTAGTGGTGTTTTCTTGTTAGAGTTTCTTTAAGTTTTTACTTAAACCTTGTTTTCCCCTTAAGCCTATTAGCTTATAACATTCGCCCAACTTATTTAGCAGCTTATGTTTAGCTTATTTTAGAGGTTTTCATTTTTCATAGGTTTTAATTATTTTTTATCTACTTTTTGTAATTTTTGGATTTTTAGAAAAATCATTTAATATTTTTTAAAGCATTTAATTAGTTTAGCCTTAATTAATTCACAAAAAATTATTTAAAAGTAAAAAAAATGTAATTTTTTTTTGAAAATTTTCTTTTGTCATATAGGACGTAGGAAAAATAAATTGGTTTTCGTAAAGTTTAAAATTTGATATTTTGCTTTAATATCGCGTTTTTTTTTTGTTTTCGTACTATTTTCGTTCAAATTCGTAAATTTGTTTTTTAGCCCATTTGTTTTTTTAAATAATTTTTATTATCCTTTTTAAGTTCATAAAGTTTGTTTTTAGTTAAGTTTTCAAATAATTTTAATTTTCTCTTTTTCTTAGTTATTTTATTTTTTAGGATTTTTATTTTTAAAAATTAATATAAAACAATTTAAAAGTTTTCAAATTTTTTGGTTTGCGTATTTTTCTTAGTTAGGATTTTTATAACATTTTAGTGATTTTTAATTATTTTTTAGGTAAAATTTTTCGTTGGGTCGCGTTTTTACGTTCGTACGTTTGCGTGTTTTCGTCCGTTTTAAGCGTAACTCGTTTCCGTTTTCCCCTCTTTCTTTCTATCCAAAAACGTAATCACTTGAATAAATAACGTCTAATTTTGTTGGCTAAACACCATACCTCCACCGAGAACGAACTCGACGACGAGTATTCGCGTTTTTCACAAAGCGTGATACTTAATACTTGCCCGCTTTTGTCGCTTTGTTTTTCCTAAAATAAAGTGCACAAAAATACCACATCAACGAACAATACACATACCAGCTAAAAATCATCTATCAAGGGCTTCCTATTCCAAAATAGCTCATACGGGGTTTTGTTGTGGTACTTATTGATTAAGGCTCTATTATGTACATAGCAAGTTGTACTAACAGCCTCAGCCCAAAAAGCAATGGGTGACTTAACATATGCTAACATGGTTCTAGTTGCTTCTATTAGTGTTCTATTCCTCCGTTCAGCTACACCATTTTGATGTGGAGTTCTTCCTGTACCAAACTCCCTATTAATCCCTTTCTTGACACATAAGGCATCTAAAAGATGATTTCTAAACTCACCACCATTGTCACATCTAATGATATTAACTTCACATACTGCTTTCTTTTCTATTTGAGAGATGAAATTAATTAAGGTCTCAACAGTATCACTCTTTTTGCTTAAAAAGAAAGCCAATGTAAACCTAGAGTGATCATCAGTGATAACAAAACAATAAGATTTATTATTAAGACTATCACTTGATGTAGGACCACATAAGTCCATATGAAGTAGATGTAGGGGTTTAGAACTAGCATGCACACTCTTAATCTTGAAGGAGGCCTTATGCTTCTTTCATTTTAAGCATGCAACACAATTATGATCATTTTCAAATGCCTTTGAGGGCAATCCTCTTACAAGATCATGCCTAAAAATCCTATTCATGTTCTTAAAGTTTAGATTCCCTAACCTTCTATGCCACAAATTACTCTCTTCTACTGAAGCCTTAGCATAAAGACAGGTTACGTTTTTATTCATTTTAATCCCATTAAGATTAACATTATACATGTCCTTATGTCTAGGTGTTCTATATTCAATGAAATTTTCAACAGGCATTTCAAAATCTTTACTCAACACCAAACATGTTGTGTCAGTAAAGAGAACCTTATTTTGTTGTCACAAACTTGTGACACACTAAACAGATTATAACCAAGTTCTTTTACCAGAAAAACTTCCTCAAACTTCAAGTTGTTGGTGATAAGTGTGCCTTTGCCTGAGATTATTCTTTTGCTTCAACCAAAGTGCACAGTATCACCATTGCTAATAAGAGTAAAGTTTGATAAGTAATCCTCCTTCCCAGCCATGTGCCTTGAGCATCCACTGTCCCAATATCCATAATCACTGACCTGCTTTTGGATACCCTGCACATAAAGAAAACAAATTAGTTTTCTTTGGAGATCCAATCCTTGGTAGACTTGGATCCATCTAGTTTTTCAACAAGAATGGACTTGTTTCTTGTAACAACCTCATGTTTATCCCTTTGTGCCCTAAACACAAAGTTGGTTCTAATAGCCTTTTCAAGATATTTAAATCTATTACAGGTCATTGAGGCTTGTTTAGGTTTCCAAGTCAAACTGGATGATGCCTTATACCTTTTTCCCTTATTAACCAAGTATCTTCTGTTATATGGTCTAACATAAGGTTTGACAGCGACTAGCTTTGGCATAGTCATACTAAATCTAGGGTTGTCAGCGGCTTGACTTGTCTTGTCAGTGGATATAATGTTCTTGTCAACGGTAATGAATTCCTTGTCAGAGGCTAAATTAGGGTTTGCTACAGGAATCCACTATTTGTTAGACCAAGTATTGGTCTTTTGAAAGGGTCTCTGGCCATGGGTATTAGCTGCTTTAGAAAAGAAAGGAGTTGGTCTAGTAGCCTGAGGTCTAGGGTGAACAAAAGGTCTATGGCTGACTGTGGGAACACTCTTGTTAGTGGATGGATTACTTCCACTGTGACAATTATAGGACAAATGTGTAAAGCTCCCATATGTATAACACGCCTTTTTAGACACAAACCTAGGTCTAAACTGATTATGCCCAACTCCATTCACACTTTCTTAGATTTGTGGTGATCTAGGTTTCCTATACATCTCTGCATACCTAACACTAGACTTGCTCTTGGAAGGAGAGGCAAGATTAACAGGTTTACCAATATTAGGATTGGTCACAACAATTGGCTTAAGGTCAGAAGATTCTTCACAGAGCAATCCTCCTTTAACAAAGAGAAAGGGGTTTGTAGCCTTCCATTGTTCTAAATCAACCCTTTTCTTCTCATACTCCTCAACTAGGTCAAGCACACGTGGTGGAGGAATACAGACTTTCTCTTAGAACTCTGGGATACCAGTTCTAGATAAGTCTTTCCTCATAGAAACCCCATAGAAATCAACTGGAGGAGGTGGAACAGCAGCAAATTCCTTTGCATGCATTCCAATCCCAAACATAACTTTGGGGTTACGTTGCTCACTCACACATTTATCTAATATCACACTAGCCTTTTCAAATTTCTCTATCTTAAGGTCAATGTTTTCTTTAGACTTAATCGCCTCATCTAGTTTGGCTTCTAATTTAGTTTTAGCTTCTGATAAAGTAGTTCTGGACTCATTAGTAAGTCTTAAATCTTTTTTTTTAAATTGTAATTTTATCCTTAGGATCAAATTCCATCTTCCTATAATCAGCAACCATCCCATCAGATTGTGCAAAACCTATTTTATAGTTTCTTAAAGTGGCATCAATATCTAAAAGTTTTTGGTTTAATTTAGAAATCTCAGCTTTAAGATCCTCAGTATTTTTTCTACACCATTTACTACAAAAAGAATCATTGTATACCTCATTATCAGAAGAAGAAGATGACGAGGATCTGGCCATGAGAGAATATTGAACATTCTCTTCTTTCTCAGCAACCAAAGATTGATTTTACACCACTTCATTCTCCAAGTAGATCCAATCCTATCCAATGCCATCAATATTCTAAATGGCTACCATAGCCTTTGAGTCAACATCCTCAATCTGAATAGAACGACTTGCATCCTTTCCACCATCATTCCTGAGTAGAGATCTACATTCCCTCTTGAAGTGTCCTATTATATGACAATTGTAACATTCAACTTTGGATTTATCAAACCCAGCTGATTCACCATTGTTGAAAGTAAGCTTTTTGCCAAACTTCTTATAGAATCTATTGGCTCTTATGCTACTAAGTGCCATGTTCCACTTGATGTCCATCTCTTTATGATTTGCATCACTTATCTGCTCAAGATCCTCATACATGACTTGAGAACCATTGGGCAAGGCAACAATGTATGCACACACAATATTCAAGTCAATTCCAGCTGGTTTGAGACTTGTGGATACTAAGTAAGACGTGTCAGCGGCTATAGGATCCATTCCACTGACAAATGGTACTTTGTCAACGGCTTTGGATCCACTGTTGGAGACAAAAGCCATGTTCCCAGATGTTGAAGCATGTGAGTTTCCATGTCTCAATAGCACTTTAGGTTCCATGATCTTCAATTGATTGTAGATGTCATCAAGAGTTGTATTCTTATAACTCATTGAACACAGAATTGAATTTGCTTGTGTATATCATGCATCACCAAGACCACCAAGGAAGGCATCATTGATGTCTTCATCATCAAACAACACATGCATGAATTCAAGTTTTCCTACTAGATCTTGAAGACGACTTCTAACATCACTCAACGTTTCATTGGGAAGGGCTTTGAAAGTAGTAAATTCCTTTACCAATTTCTTCTTCCTTTCCTTGAGATAGTCTTCATTACCACAAGAATTGGTTTTGATGGCCTCCCAAAATTCCTTAGCAGACTCATACTTTCTGAATTTGAACTGCTCTTTCTGGCCAAGGGCTAGTTGAAGACACCTAGGTGCTTTCATGTCATTCCTTCTTTGAGCTATATCTGCAGCAGAGGTAGCTCTTCCATCTTGAGCACTTGAACTTTCAGCTTTAGATTTACCATACTTTATCCTTTGTGCTCTGGCCTCAACAATATTCTATTCTTTATTAAAGGAGTCCCCAAATTCAATAATTCCTAGAGAACATAGTTGTCAACTTGAAGGTATTGTTTCATATGAAATTCCCAGTATTCAAAGTTGTCAGGATCAAGGATTGGAATCTTGATGTTGTTTGTGGGTGTGGATGAATTATCGGGTAAGTTCGACATGGTGTTTTTGTGTTTAGGGTTTTGCTCTTTAGATCAAAGTTCCTCAACCAGGCTCTGATACCACTTGCTGATCCCAAACATAGATTGATTTAACTTTGTATTATCAAGATTAAATCAAGAGTAATACGTAGAGAAACTTTGCATATGCAATAATCTAAGTATTATGCGGAATTAATAATTAGAACAATGAACAAAGAAACACACACGATTACCAAACTTTTAACTTCGATTAATAATAATAAGGTGAGCAAAAGTATTGAAAGCGTACATACAATCAAACTCTAAGGCTCCTTTTATAGATCAAGGAGCCTTGAACAATAAGCTACGAATAAACTATTTTAGGAAGAGATAAATATAGAAAATTTGAACATATCTTCCTCTTCTAAGCAAAACGTGTTGATCTTCAAAGCTCATGTAATCCTTCAGTGGCTAAGATTCTACTTGTCAGCGGCTACAATCTTCTTGTCAGCGTCTAGAATCTTATGTGTCAGCAGCTAGGGACTTGGTCATTTTATTCCCAACATAAATAGCTAGAGCAATACATGATATTTTTAGAAAAAAAAATACTTGATCACAAAATGATCATCCTAGTTGAGAGAATTTTCTTTTTTTCTTATTCTAAGGCTAAAGGGAGTGGTGGTGATAAACCCACTTCCATCTCAACGTCACCTCAACTTTCTATCTACACTCACACTAATCGCCTTTTAACCGTAGTGGTGGTGAGAAACTCACCGCCACCTCATGCCTTATTTTTTCTTAATTACTTCAATTCGTAAACTAAAAAAATAAACATAAATAAAAATACCAAACAAAATTAATAAGAACAAATGTGTAATACGTTAAAATATTCAAATTCAAATACAATTCAAAAGAAAATACACCAGTACATAGATAATTTATCATACAAGACGTATCCGTTCCCGAATCAGAGTCCGATATGTCTCCAAATTCCGACTTGAACAACTCATAATCATCTTCTTCATGCTTCATTCGTTCCTTCCACTCCTTTTCAGCCCTTACTTCTGCTTCTAACGTCTCTCCTAATGCCTCTTCACCGAGTTCCATTTGTCGTTCTCGTTCTTCGAAAAGAGGAAATTCTTCGCGTACCTCATACTCTTCAACTTGTTCCTCTTCTGTTGGAAATCAAGAAATGGGATGCGTTGATGAACCACCAACTTGGGTTTCTGAGTTGTATTCGGGTTTGTAAAGATTTGTGGTTTAATTCAGGAACTTTTTTCAGTGTCGAGGGATTGCTTCGAGTAGCTTTTCGTTCGTTTCTTTTTTGTTACCGGATTTATTATCTTCAGACAGTTTAGTTGATAATTGTTGTGTAAGAAAATAAAAGGATAGTGAGTGGTATTAATAAGAAAAAACTAGCCGTTTGAATAAAAATTTATTTTTTTATCACGAAATTTAAATTATGTTACAAAATTTAAATTAGAATAATACAATATGGAATATAAAATTAGAACAATACAATTATATTATTTTAATCATATTTTTTTGAAACCAAACAAATTTAGTTTCGATTTGTCGTTCTATTTTTGTTGTCTTTGGAAACAATGTGTTATGCATCTCGTAAGGTTTTTAAGATTCTTCTTTTAAAAGTGAAAGCACGACTCTTTTTTGGAATATCATTGTATTTATTTTATGCCTTCCTCGTATAATCTTTAGCTACATACGCATTTTCAAATATCGTAGCTAACTCCGTCATCGCTTTCTGACGAACACTATCTCCGTGGATTAGTTTTTTTAACCAAAGTATCGATTTTACGATGATATGTGAAACTAAGCAAAGCATATGTTACATTTTAATTTGGGTTAAACTAGCAGGGTACCCGCGCGTTGCGACGGCGGGTACCCTGTATCATAATTTTCGGCGAACTTAATTTAAATTTACGTTTTTGTTACAACGATATCTCGAAAAACGACAATTTGAGTTTTGAGTAACTTTATGTAACTGGCTAGTCGAACCTATGGTGACTTCGGTTTTCGGTTGAACCCGTTGGCACGGTTCAATTTTTAAAACTATATACATTGTCATTTTATGTAGACAACATAAGTATATTTTTGTGGATATATGTTTTAATTTGTTGTACAATGTGAATATATACTTATACTTTTAAATAAAGTGGTGTTTTAATTATATATTAGGTAATATTAATTTTTATTTTCAATTGTGTATTAATTAGGTTTAATATAAGTATTAAATTCTGTTTGTATTAATGAGGTGTTAAAGTTTGCTAATTTAATTTTTATGCTTGTTTTGGTTATACATAATGCAGTAAGAGGTGTAACTTAAATTTTTAAGTATTCTATTAATAAAAGATTTAAATGTTTTATATGTAGTATTGATAAATATAGATGGATTGTAACATATATATATATTTTTTATTTTAAGGTGTTTTAAAAATAATATTAATTGGTGTATTTAATTTTTTTATTGTTACATTATGTTTTAATATATATATTAATTATATTTAAAATTTAAAAGACATTTAATAAATGAATGGTGTGTAACATAAGCTTCATAAGTTATATTACTTAAAGGTAAGTTTTTTGCATTTTGTAATTGTATTATAAGGTTTAAGAGTTGTACTACTTAATATTAAATGAAGAGAGATGTATCAATCTTTTTTATATGTAGTATAGATATATGTAATTTGCTTGATGAGAATATATGTTTATGAAAAAGTTTATAAGTTTTTGTAAGTAAAAAAGTAAAAATATTTTTTTTGTTTTAAATGTAACAGGTAATTGTATATTGGCTCAACAAGTTTAAACTCATGTAAAGTGATGAAACTTAAGGCTGAAGGGAGTGAGGCTTGGCTCACTCGTGAGTTGTCAGACTCGCGCATTAGTGATCATCCCTATTGTCCAGAAGTTGCGCGCGACTTAGTCACACGCCTAAAAAAAACATACCACACTCACTCAGCGTGAGTTTATTAGTGGGTGTTTTTTGTGAGTGTAGTGTGTTTAAATAATAAAAAAAATAAGGATGAAAGGTGTGTTGTATTGAATTTGGGCGAGTGTCATTAGCTGAGTTGTTAAAAAACTAAGGTGATGGTGAATGATTTTGCTACCACTCCCCTTAGTCTAAGAGCATCTCCTATGGTAAACTTTGTAATAGGTTTATAGTTATATCATTGTATTAATTTATGAACCTTGAACCTATCCTCACTATGTAGAATTCTTACAAAGTTTTATAAACCCCATACATTAATCAAATGCATTTAATTATGAAGAGGTTTAAGATTATGAACCTCTTCATGCCACATAAGCATTAAATGGTTCTTCACTATGGTTAACAAATTCTTAGACCTCTTCATATTTTTATAAACCTATTCATAAACCTACCATAGTGGATGCCCTAAGATTCTAGATTAGTTTAACGTTGACTTTGATATTCGAGAAAAAGTCTACAATGTTGGTTCCTTTGATACAGATAATCTAGTTAACGAACGTATCCTAATTGCATTTGACTAGGCGAGAAAAACGCGTTGACAGTACCAAATTAATAAAATTACAATGATGTGAATGGTTCCTTTGACATAGATAATCTAGTTGACCAAAGTTTATATTTCAGTAATTAAATCGTTATTAGGTTGTATAGCTAATAATATCTGAACACATTTACATTGCTAGTTAGAATGTTACCGTTCTTATATCAACTATTGAGTGCCGATAATATTTGAGCAGTGTTATTTTCTGGTTCCGCCAATGATCTCACATATATAACTTTACTCAGTTTTCATCACTTTTTATTTTAATTTACTTTTACTATGTCCTTAATATTAGTGACTATATCTATAAAAAAATTTCATTACTTAAGCTTGAACAACACTCTAATTAGGTTATCGTAGGAAAACGTATATCTTTATGGCTATTTTTATATGTATTTTTCGTAGTAATTTCTTGCAACATTTAATCTATGTTCATATTAAGGAAGTAGAAAGTTGGTGCTTGCAAGTGGCAAACGTAGACTATATTTTTATCATACCTCTCTATATATGAACTCATTTCATACAGCTAATATACGCAAACTACACGTACCGATCTTCTTTGTTGTAACTTTTATATATTCCAAACACTTAAAATGGCATCTTCATCGGCCCCTTCTTCTGGATCGTGGAAGTATGATGTATTTCTTAGCTTTCGAGGAGAAGATACCCGCAAGACCTTTGTAGATCATCTCTACACGGCTCTTGAACGACAATTAATCCAAACTTATAAAGATGATATTAAACTTCCTAGGGGTGACTCAGTTGGTCCAGCACTGTTAAAGACCATTGAAGAATCGCGTCATGCTGTCATAATATTCTCTAAGAACTACGCAAATTCTTCGTGGTGTTTGGACGAACTTGTACATGTTATGAAATGTAGGGCTAAGAATGGGCAGATTGTTATGCCGATATTCTATGACGTGGATCCTTCGGATGTCAGAAACCAGAAAGAAGAGTTCGGAGAAGCTTTTGGCATACAAGAGACGAAGAACCCTAAAAAAATGGAATTGTGGAGAAAAGCACTTTTTGATGCAAGTAATATTTCTGGATGGGAACCCAGGAACGTTGCCAATGGGTAATATTTTCATTTGAATGTTTCTTTCTGATACACTATAGTTAGACTCAGGTCGAGTAAAACTTGATGATTCAATCCGAATTTGGAAGCCTCAATAACAACCCATAACGTTATAAGTTTTTGGTTCAACCAGTACAACCCATACCGGGTTTAAAACACTGGTCAACCGAATCTTAACATAGCAAATTGCTTTAGTTGCTAACTACTGTAGTAAAGCTAGTTACTTGGTGAACAAAAAGGAAACGTCCATGTAAACTTTAACTTGGTAACACATTAGCTGCAACATTCAGCACCTGCTAAAAAAATGAACAAAACCAAGAAAAATCAGTCACAAAACTAAAAAATCTGAATATTATCTTTGAGGACAATCAACAGACACCTTATGTTTAAGGATCTTAAAGAAAATATTTGACTTTGCACATGTGAGCATACACGCTAATTATCCATTTATATGTATCCAATCTGCAGACATGAGGCAGCTGTCATCCAAAAAATTGTTGATGCAATTTCAGATAACTTGCTTTCGCCAGACTCAGATCTTGATGAAGAACTTGTTGGAATGACGGACCGAGTAAAAAATGTAATATCGAGTTTAGAAGTGGGCACAGGTGGTGTGCGAATGGTTGGGATATGGGGCGTTGGGGGCGGTGGTAAGACTACTCTTGCCACTTCTGTTTATATGGAAATCTCTCAACATTTTGGAAGTCACTGCATTATTGAAAATATTAGAGAGGAATCAAGCAAACATGGTAGAAAAACTCTGCAAGGAAAAATGCTATCAACTCTTTTAGAAGCACAAGTGGTGGTGCAGAGTGAAGAAGAAGGAAAACGTATGATAAGAAATAGACTGTGTCGTAGTAATGTCTTAATTCTTCTTGATGATGTCGATGACTGTAAACAGCTAGAGGCATTAGCTGGATCACATAAATGGTTTGGTGATGGGAGTCACATCATAATCACAACTAGAGATGAACATGTGTTAAGAACACGAAAGGTAGACCACATCTCTCCTGTTTCATTGTTATCACTAGTCGAGGGTTCCCGGCTCTTTAAGAAACACGCATATAATGAAGATGAACCTCTAAAAGATTTTGAGAAACTTTCATTACGTGTGGTTTCTTATGCCGATGGGCTCCCATTAGCACTTAAAGTTTTAGGTTCTTTTCTATATGAAAAAGATGAGAAAGAGTGGATAAGTACCTTGGATAGACTAAAAGAAATTCCAGAAAGTGAGATTGTGGATAAGCTCAAAATTAGCTATGATGGGCTTAAAAAGGTTGAGAAAGAATTATTCTTGGATATTGCATGTTTCTTCAGGGGGGAGGCCAAAGATCGTACGATGGAGATATTTGACGCCTGTGATTTTTACCCTGACATAGGGATTAGGGTGTTGATACAAAAGGCTCTCATAACTATCAATTCAGATGGTAAATTTGATATGCATGATTTGGTACAAGAAATGGGACACTACATTGTTAGAGGGGAACATCCTAACAATCCTGAAAAACACAGCAGAATTTGGAAATATGAAGAATTCAGAAACCTGTATCATGGGATTACAACAATGGTTAGGGTTAAACTCTCACTCAACCCTTGCATTGTATCTCCTTTAATTCACCTTTTTCAAAAAAATACGTATATATTTAATTTGGTTTCTCCTTTATTGCAGGAAAATGACAAGACTGAAGTGGTATGTTTATCTCTTGATCATCGACTACTTTACGCGAAGAATATTCCACACATGAAGAAGCTAAGGTGGTTTATTGCGGAAAGGGGTTGTATTGTAGCGCCTGATTCTCTCCCAAATGAGTTGCGGTATATTGAATGGACTGACTATCCTGGAAGTCCATTCCCGGACAGTTTTCAACCAATGAATCTTGTTGTTCTGAAAATGTGTAGCAGCTTGCAGAAAGAACTGTGGGAGGGTCGTAAGGTAATTCAGTTCATCCTTTATATAACATATGTAAACTATTATTGATGAATCTTGTTGCTCTGATAATGTGTTCTACTCTGTCATGGAATGAATATCGTTGGAGCAAGTGATAATAATAGCTACTGTAATCATTTTTATCGCTCAAAAACGTACAAAAATGATGACTTTATTTGACTATTCACACATAACGTGTCAAACCTGTGTCGTTAGAGTTTATGTTTCTACCATTGGATTAGTTTAATTCTTAGTATATTTTTGGTTCTCTCTCACGACACATATGATTCTAGTTAAATACTAATCTGTGTATATTTGTATTCATTAGCATCTACCACGCCTAAAAGTGCTTCAACTAAAGCTTATGGAGAACCTAGTCTGCACACCAGATTTTGATGGACTTCCCTCTCTTCAAAAGTTGACAATCATTGAATGTAACAAGTTAGAAGAGATTCACCCATCACTTGGAAATCTTAGAAGTCTCAAATACATAACGGTTGACTGTTCCAACCTTCTAAGGTTTCCAAAGATTGACCATATGAAAAAACTCGAAACTCTTGACATCATTTCTCGCCGTTGGAAATTTGAGATCCCAGAAATCCAAACAGACATGGAAAACCTAGTAAAGTTGTCACTGGATGTCTATGGGATACAGGTTTTCGTCTCATCAGTTGCAGAACATTGTCCCAACCTTTTTTCAATAACAGCAACTGACATTGATTATGCCTCTCACCGCGGTTCCAATAATTTTTCAAAATTCAGTCTCAACTTTTCGCGACTTACTGTCCTTGTACACCTCGACCTGTCATTTTGCGAATGGCAAAAAAAAATTCCTGAGTTCCCATCAAGTTTAGTTAGTTTCGTAGCAAACGGTTGTGAAAGCCTTACAGACATAGGAGATGTTAACAGAAATTGTGAATGGTTATGTCAAGTGTCGGTTGTTGGAGGGTGCAATCTAAATGATGGGGACAGATTACTACAATCCATGCTTCAGGTATGAATGTATAGCATTCTGTTTTTTGAATATCAATGCTTCAGGCATTTCCTAATTTTTTTTGTAAATTAATTAGGGAAGGGCTATTGAGAATCACTCTATGGTTCTACAACTTGAAGGCCTTCAGATTCCAAGGGAGTTTCGAGCTCATCTTCGTCCTGGGTGGAAATGCACATTGCAACTTCCACACAGCTGGTGCAATGACTTCTGTGGATTTTTAATGTGTGCTGTTATAGACAATCCTGTAAACCTCGTGATGAGTAGTCCAGAGATAACTATACTGCAGGTGAGGGATGGTTTGATGGGTATTGATTCACAAGATGATGTGGTTTGGAAGGAGAGTGCTGATTTTAAAACAACGTGGGTGGGGTATGTTTCATTTGGCTCATTGAGACATACTGCGGCATGGTTGGCTGAAACATGCAAGGCGGTTTCTTTTTCGTTTTGCATACCAACGAATCCAAGAGATATGCCTAGTTCCTTTTGTCATGGGTTTGGAGTAAGTCTCGTTCCCAGGATAAGTGGAAGAGGTTCAACACATACATCACCACCAGAATATTATTCTGAATTTCACAAACAGAAATATGATTTTAAGCCTAAATTCGAGATTGCAGATGATTATACTTGTACTTTCAGGATCCCCACAATAAATGACAAGTATTAGTAATGTTTAATACATTGGGGGGATCACATTATTTTACATCGTAGCAGACCATAAGTCAGTTTCTTCAAATTTTACTTTTCTTAGAACAGGGAAAACTATGTTTCTTCATTATCATTTTCGAATGCTTTGTATTAAACATGTTTAATTCATGAGAACCTGAGATGGAAAAATCCTGTCACTTATGATTAGAACGCCAAATTCAATATATAGTAACCTTTCCTATTCGATTGATATAAAGGGAAGATCGATTAATATGGATAGATGTTAAGCAATAGGTTCCTGTACTTTTCCACGCGGACCAACTGTTAGATTAAAGGTTCGTATGATCAATCATGGTTGTTTTTTCAATTAAACAATACAATGCTGGGTGGATTTCTTGTTTTGCAGTTCGTTGATAGTTATTATGTTGTTGTATGTACGATACAACAAGGACACCCCCATCTAAATCCCAAGAAACATCGGTGAGTGCCCTTTTTAAGATATTGAAGCCCACTTTGACATGACGGTTAGACAGAAAGCAATTTTCGAGTATCTGCGCGCACCACATGCTCAAGATTTCCTACAAGCTATCCCCATAGACGGGCTCGGTCAACATATGTCGCCGGTGGAATACCGCACTATCCTTAAGTATCGCCTTATGATTCTATTATTTCTGGTTGATGTTATATGCCCTATTTGTCGCAAGGCATGTTTGGATTCTTTTGGGGAACATGCGGTTCATTGTTAAGAACTCCCGGGCTTCAAGTATCGACATGATTTTGTTAGGGACGTTCTTTACGACATATGTAGGCGTGCCGGGATCTCCGCCAAGAAAGAGGCACCTGTGAATTTCTTGACCGACCCGTCAGATGGAAGATCCACACTGAGACCCGCTGATGTTTTGGTTTTTAGATGGGTTGGAGGTAAACATGCGTGCGTTGATTTGACATGGGTTTCTCATCTCGTGGGGCTAGGCAGTCGAGATTTTACAGCGGGTCAGGCTGCTATAAAAGTCGCCTCGTGCAAAGTGACTAAACACGAGAAAACATGTGTTGAAAATCAACACGTGTTTATTCCTTTCGCGTTTGATACATTTGGTTTCCTTGCACCTGAGGCGGTGGAGCTACTTACGAGAATACAAACGTTGTATTTAATAGACTTGTTTTTGCTATACAAAAAGGGCTAGCAGCGTAGCTTGTTGCCCGTTTGCCTTCTCATAATATGTAAATTATAATTATTAATAAATATAATTGAAGGTTTAAAGTCTAAAAAAAAAGAAAAATACAATAAAGTCAAGCATTTTTTGAAATTATACCTGAATCGTTATGAAGTTCTTATTAAAGTAGCCCGACTCCATTGTTCAATCATGACAACTACAGCATATTTTGAAATCTGAAAACAGGTTTTGCCGCATCTCATAGATATGGTTTGATGCATGTGTCTTGACCGGTCTAGAGATATGTATTTCACATATCCAGATTTGAATAAGGCTTCTCGACAAATTTTAAGATTGAAGGGACCCCTAAGCCTAACCGGTTATCACAATTGCCACTTACCTCATTCAACTGCGATGGCCTACATATGTGTGATCTTTTGTTGTGCTTACATGGCACTCGTGGACAGAAAGCGTTTCTTGGCCTATAAGAATCATGTCATTTGATGCCATTATTAACAGAGGTGCATCAGGATCCTACTTAAATCATTACAATATTGATCTCCTTGACTGAAATGGTCAACCTGAACTCTGTTGCAGTTTTGAGGTTTTTTTTTTTTTTTTTTTTTTTTTTGGTAACCGTGATTTCCGGCTCATTGACCGACTAATTCACAGGTTTTGAGCTCACCGCCACACAGATGAAACTGTTATGTATCTATGGTACACCGGTACATAGTAACAACAATTGAATGAAAGTAACAAACACATGTTAGTGGCTAGAAAAAATGCTTCACAAATTATCAACTAACAAACAAGTTAATGGACATGGAGCCGTAAACTGGGAGTGGCAATTTCGACCACTTTTTTCCATATTTGGGTCGATTTGAGTTTTCTTTCATCTCAAACAGGTTAACTGGGTCAAGTCACAATAAGTAATCTACGAGTTTGAATGGTGTCAAACATCTGTTTCGTAAGCATATATACAAACTATTACTATGATTTGGATTGATATTAACAATACTATTCTTGATATTATTAAAAATAATCAAGACATATACACATACAAAAACTTTTTGTAATCTGGTCTGATGTCATGTTTAAGATTAATCAAGGATGCAATTGCAGGTAGCATGTATAAATAGTTACCTCAGCTAACTACTAACCAAAAAGTATTTAGCCTATTGATAAGTAAGTGCACATTAACCATGCATATCGTGTGTCGGCATTGACTTCCATGTTCACATCCGATACCTGTGCATATATGTTGCTATTGGCTAATCATCCAACACTATAACCCTTGTGAGATATCATCACTTTTGTTCACGCGCGGCTTCGCTGTTATGAAACCCTTGATTGGATATATCAATATTCGTACATTTTTACTTTCAGAACACTCTTATTTTTATCACAGAATAGTCATACATTTTTATTTCTTCAAATACATGTTTATTAATTAGCCGTTCAAAAAAAAAAAAACATGTTTATTAAATAATTATGTAATAATCAAATATATACGTACTAAGCTTATAAATTCACAACAAATATATATAATCTGATATCGACCATTATCTTGCCCTCCAATATATCAAACATTTACCTAGCTATGGAGACTGATCAACATTTACCTATAGTTAGCATCATGAGAAACATATAACCGTTTAACAAAATTTTAAATTTTACAGGATGTCTGTTGTCGTAATGCACGAATACCTACCGTACTAGAAAAGCTTTTAATAAGTATACTAAAGGCATAAACAAGAAAACAAGCGAATTTTCAATTAATAATCTTTGTTGGGCATTCTTTTTTTTCATATGCGAAAAGAACTCATCGATAAGACATTGCTATCGAAAAATATTATTAGACGGGTATCTGCCACCGCAACGTCCGGATACCCGGCTTCCTAAATATCATCATAGTCAATTTGTTCATCGTGTGAGACGTGACACAGGAAGATTTTTAGAAATGTATGTGAGTGGATATATTATTACTCCTAGACTAAATAGTTATATATTGTCATGCATGCGATCACATTATATTTCTTTATTGCAAAATGGTCTTGAAAGCAACACGCCGTGGGGATTATAATATTACATAACATTCATATTTTGGCTATAAAAGCAAGGATAAATTAGTCACAAGATCGACACGACCATCTGAAACCTAATTACATGATGTTGATGAGCAAGCTTTTAAGATTTGGTAGAAGACAACTTCACACAATTGTGTCAACAGACATGATCAAACCATCTTCTCCAACCCCTTATCACTTAAAAGCCTATAACTTATCAGTTTACGATCAACTTGGTCCAAGCGCATACATACCAATTGTTGCGTTCTACCCAAACTCCAACTCGTATCAAAGTCCCCGTGATAGAACACTTGAGTTGAAGAATTCATTGGCACAAACTTTGACTCAGTACTATCCTTTTGCAGGTAGACTAAGCTGCCCGAGCTATGTTGATTGCAACGACGACGGGGTTGAGTTCATTGAAGCGTCAAATGACAACATGCTCCCAGATTTCCTCCAACGTTCAATGCACGAAGATCTTGATCCACTGTTTCCAAATGATCTCATATTATTCGAGTCTTACCTAAAAGGTGATAGTATCACTTGCCCATTAAGCGTTCAAGTCACCCATTTTGCATGCGGAGGGATAGCAGTAGCAGCATCTTTACACCACAAGTTGGGCGATGGACGAACTGTATTAAATTTCATAAGTCACTGGGCTAGAGTCAATGCTGCACTATTTCTCTCCAGAGATATAGAAGCTCATGTCAGTAATCCCCCTCATCTTATTTATTACCAAAATCGGAATACTAACTTGCCAGAAGTGATAACTCCCAGATCATGTGTTGGTTGTGTCACAACTAGTTTTTCGTTCCCTAACAAAAAGTTGAACCAATTAAAAACCAAGGTTACAGCCATGACCGTTGAATCTGGAAAACCAATCATGAACCCTACTCGTGTTGAAGTTATAACATGGATTATACAGAAGTGTGCAATCACAGCTAATACCAAGACAAACTCAGACACTTTCACGCCAACTGGCATGGTATTTACAGTTGATGTGCGAACCAAATTGGTAGAGAGATTGCCTGGAACAACCATAGGAAATATTATCCTCATGATAGATGTACCTACAAGAAATGAAAGTGAACTCGAGCCACATATGGCCATTGGCGAACTAAGAAGAAGAAAGACGCAACTTCAGAGTATACGAAATTTTGAAACTGCAACTGGACCAATTGCTGAGATGTCAACTGAAACCGCCTTGGAGATATCATATGGACTAAATAATTATTACATATATTCTAGCTTGTGTGCGTTTCCTACGTATGGGATTGATTTCGGTTGGGGAAAGCCTGTAAAAGTATCCATGGGTGGTACGATGAAGAACTTTATAGTTCTGATGAACACTCCCAATGATGATGGCATCGAAGCCATTGTGTGCTTAGAAGAACAAGACATGAAGACATTTCAAAATGACCCAGAACTATTGGCCTTTTGTAACTAGAAACATGTATGTTATATTGTTTTTTCTTAATTACTTTTCTTCTACTGTTTTCACTCTCAAGTTCATTATCTTTCATAAGAATTAGTTCCACGACTGGATTCATTCTCTTTCGGTGTGTGGAAACAACGTGGCGTTTCTAAACAACGTCATAAGTTATACGGGCTGTTTGGGTATATCCCTAACAACCCAATTACAAATAAAAGTTTGACCCATAACCTTAAACTATCTAATTTTGACATTTAAGATATTAAATACGCTACATCTCCCTCCTAATTCTTGAATGTTAAAAGCTTCATGGTTCTTGATTTCTTCAAATGATGACAGTAAAATCGTCACTGCTTAATGTGTATTCTTCCTTGTTGTCTTCTGTCAAAGCCGTGTTGCTTCCTTCAACTTTCACATAATCCTGCACAATCCTTTCTTGAGTTCCATCTAGCGAGTCCCCTATTTCAGCAAGTACATCCGCAACAACATGTGGTCCATTTTTCCCGGCAGTTCCGCAGCCTTTTCCTGCCACATCCTCCGGCTCTTCCTGCTTTGTCCTTTTTCCTTCCTCATAGTATATTCTCGCCATTCCTATGTACTCTTTGTAACATTCCTTGATTGCGTCTTGACTCTCGTGTGTTATGCCTAGCAACTTGGCTATCTCGTTCCATTCGTTGTTAAATGAAACATTCATGTATCCTCCCAAGTTGTCCACGAACTTGTATAAACCCAATAGATCAACCTTTGTTACCCCCAATAACCGGTGGTAATTCTCCCATCACATCCTATCCTAAGTATCCTAAATATAACTGTTGGGAATCTAAACTTGTTAGATTCCCTGATCATTGATTTAAACATAATTAGGCTGATAAATAGTCCCTTGCCTGTGCCTAGGAGGCAGGCAAGTTTCGCAAGACTCACAGAGATCCAAGTCTCTGTGAGCAACCTCAGAGGAGTCCATGTCAGAGACATTGTCAGGGAAGTCGAAGATTACCTGAAGACATACTCCTTGGCTGTGATGGATAACAGCCAAGATGTATTAGGGACTCTGAGGGGTTGAGAGTTAACAGGGGTGGCAATACCCTGATAACTCTCAGCACACTTTGGACATGCCATTTGTGTGTTCGAGAATATGAAGAATAAGGAAACTGTTTTTGACAACTGTTCCTTAAAGCATAATGGAAGACTACCAAGAATAGAAGGACATCATGTGACTGATGTGGGAACTTGTAAAAGCTTGTGTAGTCGACATCAAGTACTGTTTAAGTCAAACTCGTAACACTATAAATAGGATGTGTATCCATGCATTAATGTTTAACACTTTGAGATATTAAGAACATTAGTGCGCATAACTTAGTGAATCAAACAGCTACGACTGTATTCATAAGTTAAGGTTTATTGTTGTTCAAAGTGTGCACAACACATTGTCATCAAACGGTGTTATCCATAACACTTGTAATTCTTCATTATACAATAATAAGATTACGTTTGAAAAGTAATACCTTGTGTTGATTAAGTTAAGATTAGGGTTTCTAGCATTGATTAGGGACTTTCAATTGGTATCAGAGCGGTGTTTGATATTAAAACCTTCAAGAAACATCGTTCTCAGTTTTATAATCAAGATCCACCATGCCGGAAACTTCTAGCCCACACTCACCTTCCACAAACCCATCTTCACCAAGACTTAACCCTCCAGCAAATGACGATGATCTACCCCAACTTCTTGACTCAAGAGGTGGATCACACGTAACCAGTGTACCAGTCTTTGATGAAGAAGACTTTGCCAGTTGGAAGAGTCAATTTCTTGTATACCTTGATGGACTTGAACCTTTTCTCTTAGAAATTTTAGAAAATGGTCCATATATTCCCATGGCGCTTACATCTACTGAAGAAAACCCTCTTCCCAAACCTGTCAAACAATGGACCTCAGCTGATAGAAAATTAGCAAACCAAGATAAACGTCTCAAAAGCATCATAATTTCCTGTCTTCCCAAGCATATCATGAAGTCTGTCATTCAGTGTCCTACAGCTAAACAAATGTGGACAGATCTCATTCTTGGCCATGAAGGACCCTCTGAAACAAGAGAGACAAAGATTCAGGCACTCAGACTTCAGTTTAATGCCTTTAAGTCACTTGAAGGTGAAAAGGTTCAGCAAACCTATACTAGGCTGAAGATTCTTCTAAATGACCTTGCTATGAATGATGTCACTATTGGTCAAGCTGAGATCAATGCTACTTTTGTCAACAGCCTTCTAAGAAAGTGGCTGAGCATGAATCAGACTCAGAGAGCTAACAACTCAATCAAAAATGATACCCTTGCTCAGCTCTATGGTAAATACAATTATGAAGAAGGGCTGATCGATACTATCTACAAATCAGAGACTGAAAGATTTGTTGTCCAAGGAGCAACTTCCAAAGCTTTGATCTCTGCAACACATCCTCATGACAGCGATTCTGATATTGAAGAAGATACCCGTAGCAGCCAAGAATTCTTGTCAGACCTCAATGCAGAATTCCATGAAAGAGCATTGCTAGCCAACCAAAGAAGATACTACAAAAGATCTGGAAGAGTAGGATCAGCTAGCAAACCAACTGACAGGTCAAAAGAAATATGTTTTGCCTGTGGAAAGCTTGGACATTATCAAAAAGAGTGTCCTTCTACCAAGACATCCTCACCCTCTTATCCATCATCTTCATCCAAACCGTACAAGTTCAAACAACATAACAACTCATCTCAATCCAATTCTTCAGACACTGAGAAGAAAGATTACAAAAATAAGTACAAGGCACTTAAAGCTGAGTTAGAACAAATGAACTTGAAGATTGAAGCTATGTCCAAAAAGAAAGGTGGTGAGAAAAAGACTGAGAAAGGGTTGGTTGCTGAAACTTATGATTGGAATGATGAACCATTGACTTCAGATGAAGAAGACACCACAAGAGTCAGGGCTTTTATGGCGATAGCTGAGGATGAACCAGCTGTTGGAAAAGGTGATGCAAGATCAGGACAATGGGTTGACATCACAATGAAAAAGGTACACAGGCTTCTATCTATGTCTGATAGTGATGAACGTAAGCATGTCCTTGATTACACCATTGTTGATTTGCACTTTGTTGAGGAACAAAGGAAGAACCTACTTGATAAGTTTCACTCTGTTAAAACTGAAATGATAAATGCTAAGGCTGAATGTGAAACTCTCAGGCGGGTTAACTTAGAGAAAATATCCCTGCAAAATGAAGTAGCTAGATTAACCTTGAAAAACATAGCTTTAAATGATCAAGTCACTGAATTGAACAAGATTATTGAAAAATGGTTGTGTGCTAGGTTTACTATTGATGAATTGCTTAGGGATGAAGTGCCTGCTGACTTAAACAGGGATATAACTGCTAAGAATAAAAAGCTGAGGATTCTCACCAAACCCAAAGACATTGTCTTTAAATCTACAGAGACTATTCATATGTCAGATACCTCTTTGACTAATGACCCTGTCTCTGAAGATATGGCTGAGCTACCACCTTTGCCCAAACTCTCTGGAGTTGAACCTAGCAGTTCTTCTAGATCTGCTAAGGACGAACTTAGGACAGATATTGAGAATCCTCCAGCCAAAGTTTTTCGTGTGCCTGCTAAACAAACTGGTAAACAAGTAGCTTTTAAGCCTGTTACTACTAAAGCTGTGAATAAGGTTGACCCCACCACTGAAGATCGCCTGTTGTCTCTTATGAAAGAAGTAGAACTCTTGAAACAACACATTAAGCCTTCCACTGAATGCTCTACTTCTCATGAACCTAAGTCAGTCCTAGGTGAACCCAAAGGGGAAAGGTTAATCAAACCTTATTGCAATGTTTGTAAAAATTCTCACCATTCGACCTTAGATCATGACAGACACATGGCAGCTAAAAGAGCACAAACACCCTCTAGGGACAGACCACAGAGTTCCAAAAGACAACAGGGAAATTACAAATCTTATCCTCCCTGTAAATTCTGTGGGTTCACAGACCATCACTCAGACGAGTGTGGTGACTTCCCTGGGTGTGATATCTGTGGGAGTTATAACCATGAAACAATGAACTGTCCATCCCAACGCCAAAAGTTTTTCAGGAACACAAGAGTTGCTAACAAGCAATTCAGGGAACCCACTGGAAAGTGGGTTCACCATAGGAACTAATCTGTTTCTATGTATCTGTGCAGAAATATCTCAAGGAATCGGTATGATATCTAGATAGTGGCTGTTCTAGACACATGACAGGGATTCAACAATACCTGCACAGATACTCAAAGGAGCCAGGTCCCAAAGTGGTGTTTGGAGATAACTCTTCAGGTGACACAGAAGGATATGGCTCAGTGAATTGCAATGGGATCACATTTACCAGGGTTGCATATGTGAATGGTCTTAAACTCAATCTTATTAGCATCAGCCAATTATGTGATGCTGACTATAAGGTTTTGTTTACTAAGACTCAGGGAACCATATTCAACAAAAATAATGATGTTGTGCTGGTTGCACCTAGAAGGAGAGATGTTTATGTCATCAACATGGCTGTGTGCTCTGAAGACAGTTCAAATTGTTTTCTTGCCAAAGCCTCTGAAAGTGTCAACTGGCTGTGGCACAAAAGACTGTCTCATCTCAACTTCAAGAACATCAATAAGATAGCCACTCAAAACTTGGTTGCTGGTCTACCTTCAGTAATGTTTTCCAAAGACAAAACTTGTTCAGCCTGTGTCAAAGGAAAACATCACAGGTCTTCATTCAAGACTAGGCAATCATTCTCTATTGACAAGTGCTTACATCTCCTTCACATGGACTTGTTTGGGCCTGTCAAACCACAAACCATTAATCACAACAAATACACCTTGGTCATAGTTGATGAATTTTCAAGATATACATGGGTGTTCTTCCTCAGAAGGAAAAGTGATGCAGCTGATACCATCATGTCCTTCATCAGACAGGTAGAAAATATGAATGATGTTAGAGTCAAAGCTCTAAGAAGTGATAATGGTACAGAATTCAAGAATCATCAACTTGAATCATTTTATGATGAAAAAGGGATTTCTCAGAACTTCTCTTCAGCTGGCACTCCTGAACAAAATGGTGTGGCTGAAAGAAGAAACAGGACTCTGATTGAAGCAGCAAGAACTATGTTATATGGTGCAGCCTTACCAAAGCAATTTTGGGGAGAAGCTGTACACACTGCCTGCTACACTCAAAACAGATCAATCATTGTCAAAAGACATGGCAAAACCTCCTATGAAGTTTTCAGAAAAAGATCTCCAGACGTCAGCTATTTTCATGTGTTTGGATGCCCTGTGTTTATTTATAACTACAGGGATAAACTTGGAAAGTTTGATGAAAAAGCTGATGATGGTTTCTTTTTGGGATACTCTCCAACAGCCAAAGCCTTCAGAGTATTCAACATCAGAAGACAAGAAGTAGAAGAAACTTTCCATGTCAGATTTAATGAAGATGATGAAGTCATATAGAGGACAGGAACAGAGGGTGATGAAGTAGATTTTAATGAAAATATTTCTTTCCCAAGTGATGAGTTCACAGAACCCATACCTACCAGTCATCACCACTCCAACACTCTCACTCCTTATGTTCCTGCTTTTGACCCTCTGTCTACTCACAACATAGAAGTTCCTACCTCTCAGAAACTTGATGAAGAAGAACCTCAAATCTCTGATGGTCCTTCTCATGATATTGATGACTCACCAATTCTTCAAATCTCTGAAGATTCTCCTGCTGATAATGAAATAGCTTCCCTTGATATGGCTGAAGAAGACTCTAACACTGAAGTAGTCTTTGAAGAAAGCCCTCCTAGTCAGCAGGATGAGACTCAAATTGTACCAGCTGTGCCCTCAAGTACCCCTGTTCTTGAATCCCCAGCTCCTCAAAATAAGTGGTCAAGAGATCAACACATTCTTCTTGTCAACATTATTGGGGAACCAAATGCAGGGGTCACAACCAGACAGCGAATCCAAGACTCAGAGTCAGCCTCAGCCAATGAATGTCTATTTGCTGAATTTCTTTCTTAAATTGAACCTAAAAGAGTTGTTGAGGCTCTGGTAGAAGAAGGATGGGTAGCTGCTATGCAAGAAGAAATCAATCAGTTCAAAAGGAACAAAGTATGGACACTAGTGCCAGCTCCACCTGGAAAGAATATCACAGGCACTAGATGGATCTATAGAAATAAGATGGATGAAATTGGGAACATCATCAGGAACAAGGCAAGACTGGTAGCACAGGGATTCTCTCAGACTGAAGGAATTGATTATGATGAAACTTTTGCACCTGTTGCTAGACTTGAGGCCATCAGAATCTTTCTTACTTATGCTGCCTATATGAACATCACTGTCTATCAGATGGATGTAAAGAGTGCCTTCCTCAATGGTGATTTGGCTGAGGAAGTCTATGTTGCACAACCTGAAGGATTTGAGAACAGCGAGTTTCCCAACCATGTGTACAGACTTCACAAGGCAATGTATGGTCTGAAACAAGCTCCAAGAGCATGGTATGAAACTCTTTCAAATTTCTTATCTGAAAATAAATTTATCAGGGGTTCTATTGATAAAACACTCTTTACCTTCAAGGACAAGAGTGATTTCATCATTGTGCAGATTTATGTGGATGATATCATCTTTGGGTCAACAAATGTCAATCTTAGTAAACGTTTTGCTAAATTAATGACCAAGAAATATGAGATGAGTATGATGGGTGAATTAACTTACTTTTTGGGCTTTCAAATTAAACAATGTCCTAAGGGAATTTCTATTTGTCAAGAAAAGTATGTTAAGGATTTACTTAAAAAATATGACTTAGCTGATTGTGCATCAGTGAAATGCCCCATGCTTCCACCCAACAACTTGGGCCCTGATGAGTCAGGGGTCTCTGTCAATGAGACTTTGTATAGAGGCATGATTGGGTCACTGATGTATCTAACAACCAGTCGTCCAGATATCCAATTCTCCACATGTCTCTGTGCAAGGTACCAAGCTAACCCAAAAGAATCCCATCTAGTGGCTGTTAAGAGAATTTTCAGGTATCTCAAAGGAACACCATCCCTAGGTCTATGGTATCCAAAGGAATCAGGCTTTGATCTCAAGGCCTATTCAGATTCAGATTATGCTGGATGCTGTATTGACAGGAAAAGTACTTCAGGCAGCTGTCAAATCCTAGGAGGAAAATTGGTTGGATGGAGTGCTAAGAAACAAAACTCTGTGGCTATGTCTTCAGCTGAAGCAGAATATGTCGCTGCAGCCAGCTGTTGTGCTCAGGTGCTCTGGATGAAAAGTCAATTGGCTGACTATGAAATCTTGTATGACAAAGTGCCAATCTTTTGTGACAACACCAGCGCCATTGCCATATCCAACAACCCTGTTCTTCACTCTCGTACCAAACACATTGATATCAGGTATCATTTTATCAGGGATCATATAATGAAGGGAGATATTGAGCTGCATTTTGTTCCCACAGAGCTGCAACTAGCTGATATCTTTACAAAGCATTTGGCTGAACCTTCGTTCAACAGGCTAGTTACTGAGCTAGGGATGCTCAATATCTCAAAGCCTGTGGCTTGATATTAAATGTGTTCATTAAATGATTGATTCTATATTAAATGTTATTAAATGTTTTTCACATGAAACTAGGTAGTTACTTTCCAAGTAAATGCAAAAAACATTCTCACATATTTAATCATTTATTTTTCGGATAACGAGGAGACAAACTTTTTGAAAGGTCAAGGGGACCCACTTGAGCAGTCATTTTCGCCCTTGCATTTAATACGGTTGAATAACTGTTCACTTAAGTTTGAATATATATTGTCTTCTTTCTCTTCTCACCCACCACCATTCTAAAATCAACTTCTCTCTCTAAATTCTTATCTCTCTCAACCATCCGCCATTTTCACTCACCTTCAACCTCAAATCAATGGCGTTTCCCATTCCAAAAGCCTCCAATGTGAACTTCGAGATCAACGAGAGCATCATCGCCTCCAACAACGCCATTGGATGGATCAAGGTACCAAACAGTACCTATTCAGATCTGGTAAATTTCATGCAGAATTGTGACCTAAATGAAGCCTTCACCAAATCTCCATCCACTTTTTACCAAGAATACCTTAGGGAATTCTGGTATTCTGCTGAAGTAGTAGAAGACACCATTACATTTAGCCTCTCATGCAATGAACATCCCTTTGCCTTTTCCCTTAAAGACTTTTCTAGTGTGGCCGGACTAAAACATGGAGATGAATGCTTGAAGACTGTTGACAAAAAGGCTGTCAAGGAAGCCCTGGCCACACTAAACCCTTGCCATGATGTTAATCCTGCCCTCACACCAGCTGAAGTCCTCGCCAAATCCCCTCTGAAGATTAAGTATTTCACCCCTATGTGGCGTGTCCTCTTCACCCACATTGTGAAGTCCCTGGGAGGAATGCAGGGATCACAGGATCAGATGTCGTCCAATCATCAGGCTATTGCGTATGGTTTAATCTGGGGAGCTGATGTCGACTTTGGAAGCATCCTATTCTCTAACCTGGTAGAACAATTGAAGGGAAGGAATCAGGTCAGGGAAAAGAACATCTGTTATGTGCGCTTCCTGTCCCTAATCTTTAAGAGTTTGCTGGGAGAAAATTACCACAACAAGGCTTTGACTGCCCTTAAGCCCTATCGCATCACTGGCGCCATCTACAAGGAAATAGGAGCTGAGGATATCCCTGTCACTGCACACATGCTGAACGTGGCCAACCAGGTACCTAACGCTGAGAAGCCCTTGCTCCCTTCCTCTGAGAAGGTGAATACTTCTAGTGTCACTGGCAAGTCTACGTCTTTGACCTCTGGGCAGCACACTACTAAGTCCAAGGCTTCATCTGGCCAACAGCCAAAGAAGAAGAAAATCCCCTCTTCTTCCCACTCCAAAGCTGTTAGTAAGGCCAAGGAAAAGAAGATTGACACCGCCCCTGGTCCAGATACTCTTGTGGATTCAGAATCTTTGGCTGACAAACAACAGGCGTCTAGTGTCTCTAGGTCAGCAGAGACAACAGGAAACCAGCCAAACCAAGCTGATATCTCACAGGTAATCAGTGTACATTTTTAGAGGTTCACAAGCAACCACTCTCATTATGTCTGTAGGAGAGAGTGGTGAAGTTAGGGTAATCCTCGACCCATAGAAGTCTGTCATTACACTTAGAATACTTTAAGACTTCTGTACACTCTGTCTTTGCACCAAGGAATGATTCATTTGTGTTTATAAAGCACCCCGATGACCCTGAACCCTCTAGACAGTATTCAGGCTAACAACAACCTGAATACATTAATGTCTCAACCTTGATCAGCTGTACTTCACACAGCCTCTTGGTTCCCTCCTTAAAAGAGTCCCAAAGGATTTATCCTTTTAGGGGGAGCTGAATCATCACCCTCAGTTTTCCTAGGGGCAGCGTAACAGGCGACCTACAACAACATATGTTTCACTCTTAAAAGAGTCCCAAAGGTTTTACCTTTTGGGGGGGGCTGAATAATCACACTCAGCTTTCCTAGGGGCAGCGATTGGCGATCATTAAACAACATATGTTTCACAATCAAAAGAGTCCCAAAGGTTTTTTACCTTTTTGGGGGGGCTGAATAATCACACTCAGCTTTCCTAGGGGCAGCGAATGGCGACCATTAACCACAATTCATTCACACTTAAAAGAATCCCAAGGATTTATCCTTTGGAGTGGCTGAGTAATCACCCTCAGCCTCTCTGGGACAGCGAAATGGCGACCATTCACCTTATATTTTTTCCCTGTTACTAATTACAACAAACTTGCAGGCTGAAATTGTACAGCCAGTCAAAGAATCTCAGGTACATGAAAAGGAGGCTGAAACAATAACTCAGGACAATCCAAATGAAGAAGAACCTGTGCTCAATGCTGATGAAGAAATGCTCTCAGTAGAAGATTATGTCTCTGAGTTTGAACCCATGCCTGAAGATGAATTCCCTGAGGGAATGTTTGATGAAGAGGATGAAGAAGATGAGGATGACCAGCTGTCAGCCTCTCCTCCTAAAGAAGATGACAAGACTTCTCCTCTCAAGGAAGCTGTTGACACTCCAAACTCTGCTACATCTGCAACAACAGTCTTCCAAAGACCAACATATGATCCAACAGCCGAATTCCTCATGTTTGATCATCCTACCCAGACCAACTTCGACTTAATTCTAAGGGGGGATGATTTTGCTCAGCAAAGCCTCAATATCAAGAATCTTCAGCCCGTACATCATCAATCTGATATTGAGCGCTTATCAAGGAAGCTGGACGTGATCAAGTCAGAGATGCACAATTTTACTGTCACTTTTCCAGGCATTATAAAGAAGGCTGTGACTGAGGCTGTGACTGAGCCAATTCAGGAGGGTGCAAGAAAAGGTGTGGCCCAGGGACTAAGTCATCTCTCGACACGAATCAAGGATGCCATTGACTCAGTTGTCCCTGCTATGTTCCATGAACAAGAAAACAACATGAACAGGCACTTCAATGCGGTTCGCAACAGGCAATACAATCATGCTGGTTTTATTGTCAGGCGTGTTCAGGCAAATACCAATGCCAATGCCAACCTCTTGCTGAAGATTGCCAGGGCTTCAAGAAAAAGACAACGTGCCATGGCTGCCTCTGTGGAGCAGATTGCAAGAAGATTTCAGGCACGTTCATCCAAGCATCAGGGAAGTAAGGATGAACGTGAGGGGGAGAAGAATAATATACTCAGCCTTGCATCTGCTGAACAAGGCTCATCATCAGCCAATCCCTCAACTACACCTGTTCCTCTACAAGTCATCACACCAGTTATAGTACATGATGATGAGGATGATACTCAGGGGGAGCAACAAACACAAGATGGAGCTGACTCATCTAAATCTATGATCTTAGTTAACATCAGCAAGCCTGAGGATGATGATGAGCCAGCGGCCAAGAAACTAAAATTCACTGTGAGCTCTCTCCCAAAATCTATTCAAAATCAGGCTCAGACAGCGTTTCTCAAAAGAGCTGATGATTTGAAAAACATAAGTGTGGAGTCCTCTGTCTCGGAGAAAGGGAAGGAGATAGTTTTGGTTGATACTGACACCAAACTTAAGAAGATAGCTGCGATGCTAGAGACAGGAGGATCCACCACAGACCTTTCCCACTTTTCAACCTTTACACCTTTCGATGAGAGTCCTTTAACTCCTGAAGAAATAGAGCAACAAGCTGAAGAATTCAAAAGACTAAATGAGCTCAAGACAGCCAAAGAATTAAATGAAGCTACTCTGAGGAAGATGACACCACCTGAAAGGGAAAAACAAAAACAAAGGTTGAGGGAAATGGAACTAAAACGCGCTGAGGCCTTAAAGAAAGTCAAAGCTGACTATGATGCCTGTGTGAACAACAGGTATGCTGCTGGCAAGATAACCAAGTTTAAATACACCATTCACAAACCCACAAACACCCCACAGATGATCTTATGGAGGGAAAATCAACAGAGGAATATGGATGTGTTTGACAACTTCAGGTTAAAGACACTTGGGTTATCAGAATGGTTTGAACTCGAAGCCTTAGCTGCCAAAAAGTCTGGACAGGCAAATTTCCTTCTGCTTAAAACTCTTAAGGCTAAGTTTAACTGGATCAAGGAAACAGCTGCCAAACTCAAGATTGATCCCCCACCACAGCTTTTCGAACAAGAACCCCCAAAGACAGGCAACAAAAGAAGAAGAATTTCACAAATTATTGATGAAATTTTTGTTACTGAAGATGTTCGTGTGGATGGTATGCATAGGGATCTGATCCTTCCAAATGGTATCGTTGGCCCTGTTGATGGTCAGACATACTCAGTGCCTGAAAGAGGAATGGCATTTATGAACAAGGCCTGCCAGTATGCTTTTCAGAGGGAAGATGAGCTGTGCCTGGCTTCAACTATTCAGCTACTCTGTCACAAGAAGTGTCTCAAGATCAACACAGAGTATTCCAAGAAGTTTGCAAAGACTTTGCAGGATGAAATTGATAACAGATTAGATGTGGCCGAAGCTGAAGAAAGAATAAAAAATGATGACTATTAAAGATGGTGTCAGCCCTTTTTACCTTCATCTTTTATTTTACTTATGTAATGAACTTGTAATTTTCTTTAAGTCTTAATAAAATCATGAGGTATGTTTGTTTAGATCTGTTATGTGTAAGAAGAAGCTGTTAAACTCACTTACCTTAACTTAGTTAGATCTAGCATTATTTATGTTTAAATAGGGGGAGATTGTTGGGAATCTAAACTTGTTAGATTCCCTGATCATTGATTTAAACATAATTAGGCTGATAAATAGTCCCTTGCCTGTGCCTAGGAGGCAGGCAAGTTTCGCAAGACTCACAGAGATCCAAGTCTCTGTGAGCAACCTCAGAGGAGTCCATGTCAGAGACATTGTCAGGGAAGTCGAAGATTACCTGAAGACATACTCCTTGGCTGTGATGGATAACAGCCAAGATGTATTAGGGACTCTGAGGGGTTGAGAGTTAACAGGGGTGGCAATACCCTGATAACTCTCAGCACACTTTGGACATGCCATTTGTGTGTTCGAGAATATGAAGAATAAGGAAACTGTTTTTGACAACTGTTCCTTAAAGCATAATGGAAGACTACCAAGAATAGAAGGACATCATGTGACTGATGTGGGAACTTGTAAAAGCTTGTGTAGTCGACATCAAGTACTGTTTAAGTCAAACTCGTAACACTATAAATAGGATGTGTATCCATGCATTAATGTTTAACACTTTGAGATATTAAGAACATTAGTGCGTATAACTTAGTGAATCAAACAACTACGACTGTATTCATAAGTTAAGGTTTATTGTTGTTCAAAGTGTGCACAACACATTGTCATCAAACGGTGTTATCCATAACACTTGTAATTCTTCATTATACAATAATAAGATTACGTTTGAAAAGTAATACCTTGTGTTGATTAAGTTAAGATTAGGGTTTCTAGCATTGATTCGGGACTTTCAAGAACCATTCTAGCATTTCCACAAACTTTCTCGCCACTACTTCCCAATTATTATTAACCAATTTATCTATCTTAATTAAGTCTAAGAAAGATATCAATCTGGGAAAAGTGTTTACCTTCATAGCATAAAGTGTTCCATTCATGCTTAAGTAATGATCATCGATATAATCATGATCACCTTTCTTTTCCATCTTGAGATCTTCCATCCCTTTGATCAACGAACACTTTTCTTTTGGATCAACCGAATCAAAGTACTCTTCTAAGTACTTATTGTGCCTTTCAATCATTCTTGATGAATTTTCGCAATCCATCACGTTATCCCTTTCAATGTTCATCTTACCTACTTCTTCATCAAACATGTACTTTATGACGCACCTATTGCGTTCAAAAGTAACCATGTATCCTTGATTCTCCAATTGTTCCATGCTTAGTACGTTCATGGTAACTTCGGGCGTATAAAACACGTTTGCTATTACCAACGTTCCATCCTTTGTTTTAATTCCTGTTTCACCAACGCCATAAGAGAATATGAACTTTCTTTCATCCTCCTCTATATCTAACATCTTAAAGTTGCTCTTTAATCGTTTGAATAACGATTTTGTTGGTGACATGTGATTCTTGTACGCATACCTCACGTACCAAATCTCGTTCCAATTTCCTTCGTCCGAGCCTTCCACGATGTAATCTGTTTTTACATGTACTATCTCGGGATATGGCTTCTGTTCTTCATCAACCACTGCCCTTGATGTCTCGCCCTTGTGTATGCTCTTCTTATCAGGACACTTCCATAGGACGTGACCCCTTTTCTTGCAAATAAAACATCTAGCGCGCTTTTCTTTTCCTTGTGATGTTTTTAGTATTCAACCCTTTGAATGCCGCGCACAATCTGGAAGTGTTAAATGCTTCGACTTCCTTTAATTTTTCTTTCAAAATGTTCTTGCCTTCACTAGATAATTTCTTACTTTGATTGCTTTTGGGGACGATTTCTACGGTTCCGTTCTTCAATGAATATCGCATCTCAAAATCATCCGGGTTCATTCGAACCTGCTTCTCCCATGGTTTGAAACATCGACTCTGATACCGCTATAGAAAATTTGGCTGTAGAAACTGTGGTTTGTCATGCCGTACATAACGCCAATCACGATCCAGAATATGATTGTAATTTACCATCGTTGTGTGCGTGTGTGCAGGGGTGTTTGGATTTGGAAATAACATAAACAAAGATATGTTGTAAACACTTGATTGATATTGAATTGAATGATTACAATGACACTAATCCTATCTATATATACAGAACTAAACGACACATTAATACTAATCTAAAAAACGTGATGTTTCAAGGTTAACTGCTAATAATCGTCATAAGTTATACGGGCTGTTTGGGTATATCCCAAACCCAACCCACTTACAAATAAAAGTTTGACCCATAACCTTTGACTATCTAATTTTGACATTTAAGATATTAAATACGCTAAAACTTTGTCATCCTAACTAAACAAAAATTTGATTTCTAGTGTTTGTTTTGGAACATTGTCATTTTTGTATCCAGTTCATAATATAACACCCGACTCCTCTTCCATCCTCCCCTGCGGCCTGTCGGGACCTCATTCTCAATCTTTAGTTTTTCCAATTTCTCTTGTATCATTAAGATGTGGTCTCTCTAGTTAGTTGATTCCCACTGATTCTCCCTTGCCTGATAGTGCCGTTACAGGTCATCTTGTTGCTACTAAATCTGCAACCCTGTGTAAAACTTGTCTTCGATCATTTCTGCTGCAATAATGTAAAACATAAGACGTTAAACAACGCAAATATAAGCCACCGATCCCTGGGTACAATACTTTATTGATCTTGCGATTCCATCGAGTCTCTACAAGTTGACTTCAGACATTACACTAAGATCTTTCAAAAGATTTAACCCAAGCTGCAAACTTGCGCAGAAGGCCAAAGATAATTACGTGACAGTTTATATGTAGCAAAACCAAAAGCAGTAAACATTGAAACTAATGTCACACCTTCACATTTCCATCAAACCAATTATCCTCACAATCTTTTTCATTCTTGTAGCCCTTCTAGTAGTTTTTCTTAGATCATCATCTTTGCTACAATTTCGTTAGCCATTATCTTGCCCTCTAATAAAACATTTACCAATATAGACTGATCAAACATGCAACAAGATAAATCAACAAGGCAACAATTGTTGAGACACTTTTGCATTATGTTACTTCTAACATAACGCCACAACAAACTTACAAAGAAATATCCATAAGTTTGAGAGTGCTCACCAAGAAATCACCTTGTAATTTGGAATAGGTGTAGTGATTTGGGTAATGCGTGTGAGCTGCTTGATGAGGTGTCTGATCCTACGTAGAACGTATTGTCAAGAGTATGATATTGTGAAAAAACGCGTCGTTTTTAATGTATTCATCAGGTTTTACACACTTAGACAAATCCAAGGAAGCCTTATTTCTATTTAGAGAAGTGTGGCGACATTAACATTTAGCAACTACACTTCTTATTGCAATGTAGTTTCCAAATAGACATGCCTGCAAGTCTGGGGAAATCTTGTTGGCTAAAAGGTTGTTTGATAGTTTACCCAATAAGGATTATAAGTGACCTAAATGTTGGAATCGAAACCCTAACAAACCTGAAATTGAAATGCGGAACCCTAGATCGATATATATATATATCAAGTACAAGTTGCAACTAGAAGAAACGAAACAGTACAAGTTAAACCAAACGATTAAGTTTTATTAATCATGATCAGTTTACAAGAAAGAATAAAAGATGTGGTGTGTAATGGCATCACCCCTCACCTCCTTTTATAGGGTGAGGGGTCGGTTACAAAGACTACGCAGGCCAAGAACACCCATGGAAACCTTAGCCGACTTACACACTTACTATAAGGACAAGCTTACATCAAAGGTAAATATCCTAATCTATATTCCAACTAATATTGGTAATAATGCTAACAATTTCCACCTTAGTACCAATACTAGTTAACCCCGACACCAAGTACCTCCATGCAATACTTGAACTTCGGACTTGGAACCACCTTTGTAAACGTGTCAGCTACATTATCTTCCGTGCCTATCTTCACCACTTCAATATCTTTAGATTCCACGACCTCCCTGATGAAGTGATTCCTCAGGTTTATATGCTTCATCCTCTCATGAAACATGGCATTTCTTGAGAGATTAATTGCCCCTTGATTATCACAATTTACAACCACTAACCTTAGGTTTATTCCCAGCTCAATTAGTAGACCTTAAAGCCAAAATCTTTCCTTAACAGCTTCCGTAAGCGTCATATACTCCGCCTCTTTAATAGACAATGCAACATGTTTCAGAGTTTCTTTCCAACTCACAACACATCCATGTACCATAAACATGTACCCGATTATCGACCTACCCCTGTCAGGGTCTTTAGCATAACTATCTATGAAACCCTCAACATCCGTGTGCTTCCCTTGATCTTTGCCATACATTATATATACATCAGTAGTGCCCTTCAAGTACTTCAAAATCCACTTCACCGCTTCATGGTGATTTCTGTTAGGACTTATGTAATAGGTGTTTTGTAATAGGTTGACTAGGAGGTATGTAGTTCCTCCTGGTCATATTAGTAGTATGAGTAATACGTGCTCCTTGTCTGTTAGAAAGTCAAACAGTATTATTAGTAGTAGTTTGTTAGGATATGCATGAGATATCTTAGGAAAGGATGTGCATATCATCTGTTACACGTTTTTGAGTAAATGTAGTTTAGGGTTTCCTTGTAGTATAAAAGGAACCCATTGGCAAAAAGGTTACACACACCTTTCACCATTTCATTTCATATCAGTAATATTAGAAATCCTTAGAGAGGATCATGTTAATCATTTAGTTAAACTGTTTCTTCTTGTTCTTAGTGTTTGTATTCCGCACAAATACTTCATTTTCATTAAGAGTCTCATTATGAATAAACTTGTGATTACAGAAGTTGTTCACCATCCTTAACAGGCTGAAATATCTATATCTGAAGGACCCAACAAGTGGTATCAGATCCTGGGAGAGTCTGTGTACAAGAAGAACCAGTTTCTTTCTAACCATTTTTTATATACAATCCCTGAATCATGTCTGCTTCAAGTTCTAATGAAACCGGACAACAAACCACCACTCCTACACAGCAAATCGTTGCTACTGTCTCAAACACAAATGGAAAATTCCCACACCTAAAGAAAGAAGAGTATGAAAGTTGGGCTATGAAGATGGAATGCTGGATCACCAACACTGATCTAGCATTATGGAAGATTGTTCAGAATGGTAACAACAAGAAGAGTACTGGCAGAGATAAGAATGGTGCTATTACCATTCTTGACCCTAAAACACATAAAGAAATCACAGCAGTACAAAAGGAACTCAAAGCAAAAACCATTTTGCTTCAGTCTCTTCCTGATAATCATATGGGTGATTTCTATCACTTGGATGATGCAAAGGAGATATGAAATGCCATCAAAGCAAGTTTTGGGGGAATGAAGAATCCAAGAAGATGAGAAGTTCAATGCTGAGAGATGAATTTTCAGAATTCAAGATCTCTGAATCTGAAGGTCTTCATCAAGGGTATAACAGGTTTCAAAAGATTCTTAGCCAATTTAATCAACTCAAGTCTAAACCAGAAAATGAAGACGTCAATGCTAGGTTTCTTGAGCTCTGCCTCATTCATGGAACCAGGTAGTTATCTCTCTCAAATCAAAAGGAGGACTTGAGTACCTTTCTTTTGATGATCTATTCTAAAAACATAAAACCTTTGAGTCTGATGTGAGAGGGTACCTAAGTGGATCTTACTCCACTCCTGCTAACTCTGCTTTTGTGAGCTCCATGGGGTCCGATCCAATGACTTATACCAGTAGCCCAAGCTATGCTATGTCCTCTCAACATACTCTTACTCTTGAACCAAAGGCCAAGACCAGTAGTATGGTTGAATTTGTTCTTCATTCTTTTGTTGCTGATGTTGAACCACAACAACAACTAGTATTTGATGATTTCAAACAGGTAGAAAAACTTGATTTGAATGAGATGGATCTCAAGTGGCAGATGGCTATGCTCACTCTCCGAGTTCACAAGTTTGAAAAGAAGGCTGTTAGAAAATTCAGCTACAACCTAAAGGAGCCAACCAGGTTTGATAGGAGCAAAGTCAAATGTTACAACTGTCATCAGCAAGGACATTTTGCTAGAGAATGCTCTAGTAGAAATGACCAGGAGAAGAATAAGTACTCAGCCTTCAAGGTAAAAGAGCTTTAGGAGGAGAAGAAAGCTTTGGTATGTTGTGATACCATGATAAATTGGAATGACCATGAGGATCCAACTTTGGAAACAGTTGAACCTGGTACTGATGTGTTTGCTATGATTGTTGGTCACATATCTGAGGCAGAGGAAGCAGAGAAATTTGCATTAATGGGAATCTCTCCTCAGGTAAAAAACTGTCCTCTTGGCTGTGATGATAAATATTCTGACATGTGAAACAATGTGATGAACTAAATAATCCATATGATAAATGTTTTCTATAAGTTCAAGCTTACAAGAGTTCACTCAAAACTTTGGAACAACAAAAGAAGTGGTTGAAAAATGCTCAACTAGAGTATGAGGATAGAACTAGAGTGTTGAGTATTGACTTAGAAAATACATCTAATTTGCTTAAATACACTAAAAAACTTAATGCTAAAAGCATTCAAGCAAAACAAGAAATGAAAGTTAAATTAGATCCTACCCTATTAAAGTTTGATAAATGGCAAAAAGCACCCAAAAATCTTTCTAAACTTATAGACAATATTATGTCTAGAAGAACAAAAAGGGGTTTAGGTTTTGACAACTACATTGGACCAGATGATGTGTTTGATTTTTCTTTTTCTAGTATCTTTGATCCAGACAAGGAGAAGGAGGGAAAACCTAGCTACAATAGGTTTAAACCAGCTGCAACAATGCATGATGTTCTTCCACCTCTTACAAGAACATTTATGCCTATACCAATTCATAAAGACTTAGATGAATTACAGATGTGTGAGTCCCCTAAAAGTTCTACTAACACTAATGACTTTGTCTCTTTTACTTTCAGTGACAAGGCAAGTGACTATGCATCATGTGGTTCAAGTGAAAAGTCTAGTCCCTCAAGCCCCAAGACAAATGACACTACTGCTTCTAGTGCTAGGATGAGTGATGGGAGAGTTGCTACTGCTTCTACTTCCATTGTTTTTTATTCTAGTACTATGTCTTCTAGGAATGTTGTTTCTCCTAGACAATTTTGTAATAAGAATAGTAGCAATAAACAATGTCAATTAAATAAAAGGTCTTTTAAAACATGCTTTGTTTGTGGTAGTAAATTTCACTTGATTAAAGATTGTGATTTTTATGATCAAAGGCCTGTTGGCCATTATTCATATGGTACCCCTGGTCCACCAGTAGTCACTCCTACTAGTGTGGGTCTCACTTCTAGTAGGCTAAACCCTTGTGCTCCACCTTTTCCTACTACTAGGAGGAATTCTCCTTCAACTTCTTCTAATTGTAGAAACAAACATAGTACCACCAACAGACCAACCATCACTTACTTTCAAAATTTTCATAAGTTTGTTGAAAATTACAATACTACTACTGACCACATGCAATTTGGATTGGGACATTTGGGTTCTGCTGTTAAGCCCTCAGCAGGTTGTTCTTGGACACAAATTAGACCCCCAATGATGCCAAGGAAACACAAGAACAACAGTAGATCTCATCAATCTCCATGGATATCTTACAATGATCCACAAGGCAGGCTCAAGTCAGGAATGGCTTGGGTCCCCTTAAGATACTAACTGTTATATATGTTTCTTGTTGTTGTAGATTAATCCGTACCAAGATCCATCTATTGGAATTGTAGATAGTGGTTGTTCTAGAAGCATGACAGGGAACAAAGGTCTTTTGACTAACTTTGTGCCATTTTAAGGCGGAAAGGTGTACTTTGGTGGCGGTGAAGGGCGTATCATATGTAACACTCTCAATTTTTGTATCGGTACAGCGGAAGGGTCTTTTAGAGTGTTACGGGATAGCACAATAACTCCAATCATAGACAACACATAAAAATGGTTGTACAAGGTTCAACATTCATTCATTCGATAAAAAGTTTCAAAGTGTACAACAGATCCCAAATTATACAGGTCATTAAGTTTACAAAACATAGATCGAATGAACATTTTTAATATTATGTGGGCCATCAGAGTCGATCTCCATCCGGATTACCTTCAAGCACCTGAGATAAAAACATGCAAAAATCATATCAGCGAATGCCGAGTGAATTCATAGAGTTTAATGAAAACCGTTATATAAAACAATCATTTAAAGTCAGAACACAAGCATAATATCGGAAGTAAGTCCTCATATTGCTAGTCAGTCAATATACAAATCAAGAATACATCTTAAACCGTCCATGAGACCGTAGTCTCTATATTATCATGATAGGTAATATATTCATCGTTAATAGCGTCGTTATTATGTATAGGTTACATTTTTATTTGGATTAGGATTATTATTAGCCGCATGACATTATTACCTTACTATAAAAACAGCAGGCCGCGAACCCGACAAACAATTTGCCCATCTAAGTTAGCGTGTCGTCACAAAAATCACGCTATGGAATCTTCTCATACATAAATTCGCTTACCAATCAATGTGGTACGACGGGGATTAACCGTCAAGGCGTGAACTGGGGTGATCGTCCCCAAATAGTACTATCAAATGCATAAGCGTCTACCAAATCCCGGTAGTTCACAATTCATGCTAATGAACTTTAAGTGACATAACCTAACTACTAATAATCCTTTTAGTCTCGTTTATAGGGTCATAGCATCATTCGGGTCCATATCATTAAGCATACAATCGGGACTACTTGTGTTCTATTTTTATCAAAATCTAGCATGTTATCTCCTTCGCGGGTTTACAAATCATTTTATATAACATTTAAAAGAGTGCGAGGCTATGAACTCACGTTGTTAATGAAAGGCGGATTATCGGCTACGGGCGTGCTTCGGTCACGGAAACCTATATAAATAATAATCGGTCTTAGACTTTGTCCAATGAATTTTATCAAAATAACAATATACATATGATGATTTTGTACAGATGATGATGATCAAGTGGGTTTATACATCCTTGTTTACTCATTTTAGTGTTTACGTTTTGGTAACTTTTACTAGTTTACTAGTCTTAACTATTTATCTATTTTAAGTCCAATAAGCCTATTATAAGTACTTTAACTTGTTTTAATCCCTCTTATACCTATATTATCAGTATATATACTTTCCATGTTGGGCTCAAATGGGTTAAGCCCAATAAGTTCTTTTTACAAGTATTTATCTTATTTAGTCCAATTATTAGTCCAATATGCTTAGTTAGCTCGTTAATGTCCGTATTTCTTATAGTTCGGGTTCTATCGGTTTTTACTTGTATTAGTTACTTATACATCAGTATATGACTTTTATAAACTTTACATTAGACGGGTTTGATCGTCTAAGTTTTATTTGGCGAAAAACGTTAATTTTACGGTAATAGCCGAAAAAGTCGTAAAAATCAAGTTTATAGTTTTTATTACTTATAAATATTATTCCACTACCATTTATATAATTTATCCATTTAATTAACCTTTTATATATTTATATAAATAAGTTTTATAAGTTAGTGGGTTTTTATTTTACATTTTATACAATAAAATGTGAGTGCTTATATAATAATAATAAACATTAATTCTTAAAATCTGATTTTTATCTTCATGTTCACCATTTTTACCATATCTAGAGTTCTATAACGAATTAGAAGCTCATTTTTGGGTGACATGTTCTTAATATTATGTTCTACATTTAACTTAGTTATAGCTACTGCTTATTTTAAGTTCATCTTGCCTTAACAGTCCCTACAAAACTGCTTATTCAGATTAAAACACCTAACTTGTTTTGATCATATCTCACTCATTATATTGATTCCATTGCATGGCCAACTCTCACATGTGTATAACATCTTGTACTTACTGTAAGTAGATCATACCATGCAATTTTATCAGTTAATGTTTTAGTTATATACTGTTTTTATACAGCCAACTAAATAATCAAGATTTTAGCCTCATTTCTTATAGTTATTAACCTTTTTAAGCATATCTATCAACGCTTGATCCCCACACAACATTTTTATCATCATATATACATCATATACATATACAAAATGAAAGAAAATACATTTGTTCTTTACAAAATAACAAGAGAAAAATGGAGAGGATGATCTTCTTTACCAACCAAGTGTATTTCTTGTTTTTGGAAGACAAGAACTTGATGAATACCACAAGTAACTCCAAGACCATCAAACACCAAGAACATAAGTTGGGAAATCAGCCCTAAGACACAAGCAAATCACCTCCAATGTTTTTAATATGGCCACCAAATGATCAAGGCTTCAAGATAACTCCATGATAGAGCTAGTAAACATGTATTTCATGGCTAGAAAAGATCAAAAGGGTTGTTTGTTGCTTCAAAGTGGACGACAAGGGAGGAGTATTTGAGAGGATTTAAGAGTGTTTGCATGTAAGGAAATGGTGGAATGAAGTTAGTTGCTAGTTTTGAGTTAGTGGAAGTGGATGAGTAGCTTAAAGAGTAAGCTTGGCTTACACATGTAACAAACTAGCTAACATGATGCCACATCTAAGATGTGGTGTCATGTGTGCCGTCCAAGCTTATCTAGTGGGGTGGGACAATGTATTTTGTCCCATCTCACTAGTTTACGGGTATTTCTCAATTCTAGTTTTCTCGATTTGCGTGCCCTCGGGTTGTTTTACGAAAAACGTTTTTATAAATTATGAATCAACGTCACAAAACGAATCCAATAAAAAATGTCTCATCAAAAACGGAGTTCAAAAACGTAAATACGTAATCCTAAGGTTTCTGGTTTAGTCGAAAAAGACTCTAAATTATGCACGTAAGCCCAAATTTAAATCCGTAAATTGTGAGTTCGTCAACCAACACAAAAATAAGTTTCAAAATATTATACGAGAAAATATTTCACTACCTGAAAATGTTAGATTGTCACAACTTTTCCTCCTAAAAGGGATCAACGTCCTCGTGATCCATTTCATTTAGATGTCCGTTTCTTATTGAAATCGAAGAGGTGCGGATATTTCTTCCACATTTCATCCTATCGTTCCCAAGTATACTCCGGTCCATGCTTTGAATTCCATCGGATCTTGACAATAGGTATCCGACTTTGATTCAGTTGCTTTACCTCACGGTCCATAACTTCTACGGGCTCTTCGATAAAATGCAACTTCCCATTTATTCGAACCTTACCTAACGGATTTTTCTCATCACTCACTGCTAGACATTTCTTCAGATTAGATACATGGAATGTGTTGTGAACACCATGAAGTTCTGGGGGTAACTCTAGTTTGTAAGCCACCGGACCTACTCTAGATAAAATCTTAAAGGGTCCAATATAACGGGGATTCAATTTCCCTCGTTTTCCAAATCTTATAACGCCTTTCCATGGCGATACTTTCAACATTACTTGGTCACCCACTTTAAACTCCATTGGCTTCCGCCACACATCCGCGTAACTTTTCTGTCTACTACGGGCAGTTAACAACCTATTCTTAATCTGAACTATCATCTCCGTAGTCTCCCGGATCAATTCTTGTCCCGTGAGCTGGGTCTCCCCAACTTCACTCCAACATACAGGAGATCTACACTTCCTACCATACAAAGCTTCAAACGGTGCAGCCTTAATACTAGAATGGTAACTATTGTTATACGAAAACTCTGCTAACGGCAAATGTTTATCCCAATTCTTACCAAAGTCTAACACACAAGCTCTCAACATATCTTCCAGTGTTTGTATCGTCCTTTCACTCTGCCCATCAGTCTGGGGGTGATAAGCAGTGCTCATGTCGAGATTCGTTCCCAAAGATCTTTGGAGAGATTTCCAAAAATTCGATGCGAATCTAGGATCTCGATCTGAAATGATCGATACAGGCACTCTATGCTTGCATACAACATTATCAAGGTATATACGAGTCAGTTTCTCCAATGAGAACTGCTCTTTAACCGGAATGAAGTGTGCTGATTTGGTCAGTCTATCGACAATAACCCAAATCGAGTTGTTTCCAGATGATGTTCTAGGAAGCTTGGTGATAAAGTCCATCGTAATTCGCTCCCACTTCCATTCAGGAATCTTTGGTTGTTGAAGTAGTCCTGATGGCTTTTGATGTTCAGCTTTAACTCTAGCACAAGTCAAGCATTGAAGAACATACATAGCTATGTCAGCTTTCATATTCGGCCACCAGTACAACTTCTTCAAATCACGGTACATCTTATTAGATCCCGGATGAATGGAATACTTAGATTTATGGGATTCTAACATAATCAAATCTCTTAAGCCTCCAAACTTAGGTATCCACATACGACCTCTTAAGCATTTCACTCCATCAGCTCTAACCTCTAAAGGATCTCCTTCTCCTCGGAACCCTTCATTAACAAAATTCTCCTTCTTACAAGCTTCTATTTGCGCATTTCTAATTTGCTCAGGCAAATTATTGTGCACGGTCAAGACTAGAGAACGCACCCTGATAGGCTCTCTATCTTTCCTACTTAACGCATCGGCAACAACATTGGCTTTTCCTGGGTGATATTTTATATCACAATCATAATCACTTAACAACTCTATCCATCTTCGTTTCCTTATGTTCAATTCCTTCTGGTCGAGAATATACTGTAGGCTTTTGTGATCGGTGAATACCGTACACTTGGTGCCATACAGATAATGTCTCTACAACCTAAGAGCAAAGACTACAGCTCCTAACTCAAGATCATGAGTAGTATAATTCTCCTCACTCTTCCTTAATTTCCTAGAAGCATAAGCTATCACTTTCTCTCGCTGCATCAAAACAGCTCCATAGCCTCTAAGAGATGCATCACAATACACTACAAAATCTTCACTCCCGTCGGGTAATGATAAGATTGGCGCACTACATAACTTTTGCTTCAATGTCTAAAATGCTCCATCTTCATCACTTCCCCAAACAAAAGGTTTATTCTTCTGGGTAAGCTTAGTCAAGGGTTTAGCTATTAAAGAAAATTCTTTAATGAATCGCCTATAATAGCCAGCCAATCCTAAGAACTGTCGCACTTCCGTTGGCGTTGTTGGTACAGACCAATTCTTAATAGCTTCAACCTTTGCAGGATCAACATGAATTCCATCTTTGTTAATCACATGACCAAGAAATTGCACAGAATCTAACCAGAAATCACATTTCGAAAACTTAGCATGCAACCTTTCATCCTTCAACAATTTCAAAACAATCCTCAAATGTTCTCTATGTTCATCTTCATTCTTAGAATAGATCAGAATATCGTCAATAAACACAATCATAAATTTATCCAAGTAGGGCTTGCACACTCGATTCATTAAATCCATGAAAACCACAGGTGCGTTAGTTAACCCAAATGGCATTACTTGAAATTCATAGTATCCATAACGAGTTCTAAATGCAGTTATAGGAATATCTTCTTCACGGACGCGAAGTTGGTGATATCCTGACCGCAAATCTATCTTAGAATACACACTAGATCCTTGCAGTTGATCAAACAAATCATCAATCCTAGGTAAAGGATATCGATTTTTAATTGTCAACTTATTCAGTTCCCTATAATCAATGCACATATGAAAAGATCCATCCTTCTTCTTAACGAACAAGACTGGAGCTCCCCAAGGCGAGGAGCTCGGTCGAATAAAACCTTTATCAGACAACTCCTTAAGTTGCTCAGAAAACTCCTTTAATTCAGAAGGGGCTAATCGGTAAGGCGCACGTGCCACCGGTGCAGCACCAGGAATTAAATCGATTCGAAACTCTACTTGCCTTATCGGTGGAAGTCCGGGTAAATCTTTAGGAAATACCTCTGGAAATTCACAAATAATAGGTACATCTTCCAATCGTTTCTCCCTAGACTCATTCTCGGTCACTTGAGCTAAGAATAACTCACAACCGTTCCTGATGTACTTTTGGACTTTAATACATGAAACGATTTTCAAACGGGATTCACCTCGACTACCATCAATTACTAACGTCCTATTCCTAAGAGGAATCTTAACTTTCTTCTCTCCACATAAAATAGTAGCATTATTCAGCGACACCCAATCCATACCAATAATAATATCAAAACTACCTAATTCTATCAACATCAAATCAATCGGAAAGGAATGGTTTAAGAGATTTAGAGAGCATCCTTCTAATAGCTTATTAGTTTTCACTAATTTACTATCAGCCAACTCCACCTCGTAACTGGTACTTATCTCAACAGGTTCAATATCAATAAGGGCACTAAATTTAGTGGATACAAAGCTCCTATCAGCACCCGAATCAAATAAAGCAACAACATAATGATTGTTGAGTAAGAACGTACCGGTAACGACATTCGGATCCTCTTTCTTCACCTCAACTGTTCCAAGTTGGTAGATACCACCCTGGGGGTTTCTTCCAGGTACAATCGCTTTCAACTTGGGGCATTCCGATTTCCTATGACCTTCTTCATTACAGTTGAAGCAAATGGTTCCCTTCTTACACCTTTCAACCTTGTGTCCAAGCTTTCCGCAATTTCGGCACTTCCAGCAGTCGCCAACATGCCTCTTGTTGCCACACTTAGGACATCTATCATCGTTGCGCGGTGTGTTGTTGGTAAGAGCATTTGCATTCCCCTTTCTCTGGTTCTGACGACGATTGAAATTCTTCCTATTATCACCTCTATCTACACGCTCACCGTCCCCCTTTCTTTTCTCACCTACACGGGCTTCATCTTCCCTATCCTGAATTATCTGTCCAATGAGTTGGTAAGCCATTCGAACAGCATCATCAATGGTCAGTGGTTTCGATGATGTCACGTCCCCCCGGATATTCCTGGTCAACCCTTTAACATATTGCTCAATTCGGATCTCTTCGGGTTCAACCAATCGAGGACATAGCAAGGCCAACTCATGGAATCGGTTTGTGTAACTATCAATGTCCACACCTTTCATTCTCAAATGAATCAACTCTTGTTCTAACCTAATGATCACACTACGAGGACAAAACTCCAAAGTCATCCACTTCTTAATTTCAGCCCAAGGAGTAGCATTAGCAGTATCAAGACCCATGAAAGCAATTCTCCCGTTCCACCAAGTCAACGCACGACCTTTAAGAGTAGCCATAGCAAAAGTCACCTTATCTTCCTCCTTACACTTACTAATCCGAAACACCGATTCAATCTTCTCAATCCACTGGCTTAATCCTACAGCACCTTCAGTTCCATTAAAAGGTAGAGGTTCACACTTCATGAACGTCACATAAGTACAGCCACCAACTTCAGGTGCATTAGTTCCAAGTCCTCCTACATTTCCTCCAGCATTAGCATTCACATTATTAGCATTCACATTCACATTAGTACCGCCAATTCCACTACCGCCAGCTCCACTACCGCCAGCTCCACTACCGCCAGCTCCACTACTGCCAGCTCCACTACCGCCAGCTCCACTACCGCCAGCTCCACTACCGCCAACTTCATTTCTAGCATTTGCCATAAATTCAGTCATAGATGCGGTAACTTGCTTTGTAATAATCCTACGTACATCATCCTCAGTCACAGCCTTCTTGGGCGGCATAGTTCTATAATTTAACAATTTCAAAGTATTAAGCATTCATCCAACAAAGGATTCATATAATATGGATTGAATTCATAATCAAGATACAAATAAGGCACAATATGGAATTCAAGACAAGATACATATTTCATTCGATTTGAAACAAAAGTATTGTCTTAGAACATCCCATATCAAAGTTCTAGCACTATATACACTCAAAATTCGTGCCAAGTCTACTACTAACAAGTCGGTTCAGTCAAAGCTACAAAAGCACAAAAGATACAAAGGTCACTACTAAACACAGACTGGTCTACTGAGAACCGCCAGATGGTCCATCATCCATCGTCTTCTGAATCTTCGTCGGACGATCACTAGACACATCTTCAGCTGGGCGCTTACGGATTACTCCTCTTTCAACCATGTCAGCATAAAATCTACTATTCCATCCCACAGATATATTCAACTCCTTCTCAGCTTTCTCACGCATCGCACGAGCCACACTCAACTGAATCTCCATAGAATTCACCTTTCTCTTCATTTCAGCAAACTCACCACTTTCCAACACCGATAACCTCCTAAAAGCCTCATTCAAACCACGTTCTACATCACTCAAATCCAAACTAAGCAATTCCCGCTCTTTCTCGCCAACCTTAGTATTCGACTCCAAATAAGCAACCTGAGTCTGAACAACACCTAATCCAACCTCTGTCATACAACTCTTAACACGGGAAGCATCTAGATCACGTCTCAAGGCCCATGGTGCAAGACCATCAATATGAGTAGCCTCTCGAGCACTAGACGACTCTCCTATATCACGTCTACGAGTAGCAATACCATCAGTACCGTCAGGTGCATCATCATCCTCATCCTCCTCTGATTCAGAATCAGATTCAGATGATTCAGACATTTCATCCCTAGGTAACTCAACCTCATAATCAGACAAATAAACTGGTGGGGGTAAAGGCTCACCCTCTGGAACATCATAAGGATAAATAAGCTCGTCTTCCTCATCGTCATCGACCTCAACGTCTATACCTACATCCTCCTCGACATCCTCGTCGTCAATCTCATCATCTAAATTATCCAACCCAATCTCCTCATCATTCTCTATATCAACATTCTCAATCTCATTCTCTACCAAGTCAACCTGAGGGGCAATCTGATCTCCTAGTCCTAACTCGTGCTCGGGATCCTCAAATGGTTCCTCCTCATCATCCATATCATAATCTACTAAGTCTAAATAAGGATCATCATCTATATTAGGTTCGGGAATAGCATGGTTTTCTACAGGAATATTAGGGTCAGCCCTGACAATCTGCATTTATATATATATCTTGTATTAGGATAACATACTAGTTAAACAATTACATACTGAAATCACGATATATACATATATATAAATTAAATTATATATATTAAAATATATATCTTCTCAATAGGGCTTGTTGGTAACGTCGGAGATCTCTGGCATCGTTATAGTCAAAAGATTTTTCAAATATTTTCTCAAATGTTCATTGTCAAAATATTTTGAAAAGTTTTGTTCAAAACCTAGGTTTTTAAAATCTTTTGTTCTCTATAACGAGAGCTATGGTACCAAACTGTAACACTCTCAATTTTCGTATCGGTACAGCGGAAGGGTCTTTTAGAGTGTTACGGGATAGCACAATAACTCCAATCATAGACAACACATAAAAATGGTTGTACAAGGTTCAACATTCATTCATTCGATAAAAAATTTAAAAGTGTACAACAGGTCCCAAATTATACAGGTCATTAAGTTTACAAAACATAGATCAAATGAACATTTTTAATATAATGTGGGCCATCAGAGTCGATCTCCATCCGGATTACCTTCAAGCACCTGAGATAAAAACATGCAAAAATCGTATCAGCGAATGCCGAGTGAAATCATAGTGTTTAATGAAAACCGTTATATAAAACAATCATTTAAAATCAGAACACAAGCATAATATCTAAGTCCTCATATTGCTAGTCAGGCAATATATAAATCAAGCATACATCTTAAACCGTCCATGAGACCGTAGTCTCTATATTACCATGATAGGTAATATATTCATCGTTAATAGCGTCGTTATTATGTATAGGATACATTTTTATTTGGATTAGGATTATTATTAGCCGCATGACATTGTTACCTTACTATAAAAACAGCAGGCCGCGAACCCGACAAACAATTTGCCCATCTAAGTTAGCGTGTCGTCACAAAAATCACGCTATGGAATCTTCTCATACATAAATTCGCTTACCAATCAATGTGGTACGACGGGGATCAACCGTCAAGGCGCGAACTGGGGTGATCGTCCCCAAATAGTACTATCAAATGCATAAGCGTCTACCAAATCCCGGTAGTTCACAATTCATGCTAATGGGACTTTAAGTGACATAACCTAACTACTAATAATCCTTTTAGTCTCGTTTATAGGGTCATAGCATCATTCGGGTCCATATCATTAAGCATACAATCGGGACTACTTGTGTGCTATTTTTATCAAAATCTAGCATGTTATCTCCCTCGCGGGTTTACAAATCATTTTATAAAACATTTAAAAGAGTGCGAGGCTATGAACTCACGTTGTTAATGAAAGGCGGATTATCGGCTATGGGCGTGCTTCGGTCACGGAAACCTATATAAATAATAATTGGTCTTAGACTTTTTCCAGTGACTTTTATCAAAATAACAATATACATATGATGATTTTGTACATATGATGATGATCAAGTGGGTTTATACATCCTTGTTTACTCATTTTAGTGTTTACGTTTTGGTAACTTTTACTAGTTTACTAGTCTTAACTATTTATCTATTTTAAGTCCAATAAGCCTATTATAAGTACTTTAACTTGTTTTAATCCCTTTTATACCTATATTATCAGTATATATACTTTCCATGTTGGGCCCAAACGGGTTAAGCCCAATAAGTTCTTTTTACAAGTATTTATCTTATTTAGTCCAATTATTAGTCCAATATGCTTAGTTAGCTCGTTAATGTCCGTATTTCTTATAGTTGGGGTTTTATCGGTTTTTACTTGTATTAGTTACTTATACATCAGTATATGACTTTTATAAACTTTACATTAGACGGGTTTGATCGTCTAAGTTTTATTTGGCAAAAAACGTTAATTTTACGGTAATAGCCGAAAAAGTCGTAAAAATCAAGTTTATAGTTTTTATTACTTATAAATATTATTCCACTACCATTTATATAATTTATCCATTTAATTAACCTTTTATATATTTATATAAATAAGTTTTATAAGTTAGTGGGTTTTTATTTTACATTTTATACAATAAAATGTGAGTGCTTATATAATAATAATAAACATTAATTCTTAAAATCTGATTTTTATCTTCATGTTCACCATTTTTACCATATCTAGAGTTCTATAATGAATTAGAAGCTCATTTTTGGGTGACATGTTCTTCATATTATGTGCTACATTTAACTTAGTTATAGCTACTGCTTATTTTAAGTTCATCTTGCCTTAACAGTCCCTACAAAACTGTTTATTCAGATTAGAACACCTAACTTGTTTTGATCATATCTCACTCATTATATTGATTCCATTACATGGCCAACTCTCACATGTGTATAAAATCTTGTACTTACTGTAAATGGATCATACCATGCAATTTTATCAGTTCATGTTTTAGTTATATACTGTTTTTATACAGCCAACTAAATAATCAAGATTTTAGCCTCATTTCTTATAGTTATTAACCTTTTTAAGCATATCTATCAACACTTGATCCCCACACAACATTTTTATCATCATATATACATCATATACATATACAAAATGAAAGAAAATACATTTGTTCTTTACAAAATAACAAGAGAAAAATGGAGAGGATGATCTTCTTTACCAACCAAGTATATTTCTTGTTTTTGGAAGACAAGAACTTGATGAATACCACAAGTAACTCCAAGACCATCAAACACCAAGAACATAAGTTGGGAAATCAGCCCTAAGACACAAGCAAATCACCTCCAATGTTGTTAATATGGCCACCAAATGATCAAGGCTTCAAGATAACTCCATGATAGAGCTAGTAAACATGTATTTCATGGCTAGAAAATATCAAAAGGGTTGTTTGTTGCTTCAAAGTGGACGTAAAGGGAGGAGTATTTGAGAGGATTTGAGAGAGTTTGCATGTAAGGAAATGGTGGAATGAAGTTAGTTGCTAGTTTTGAGTTAGTGGAAGTGGATGAGTAGCTTAAAGAGTAAGCTTGGCTTACACATGTAACAAACTAGCTAACATGATGCCACATCTAAGATGTGGTGTCATGTGTGCCGTCCAAGCTTAGCTAATGGGGTGGGAAAATGTATTTTGTCCCATCTCACTAGTTTACGGGTATTTCTCGATTCTAGTTTTCTCGATTTGCGTGCCCTCCGGTCGTTTTACGAAAAACGTTTTTATAAATTATGAATCAATGTCACAAAACGAATCCAATAAAAATTGTCTCATCAAAAACGGAGTTCAAAAACGTAAATACGTAATCCTAAGGTTTCTGGTTTAGTCGTAAAAGACGCTAAATTATGCACGTAAGCCCAAATTTAAATCCGTAAATTGTGAGTTCGTCAACCAACACAAAAATAAGTTTCAAAATATTATACGAGAAAATATTTCACTACCTGAAAATGTTAGATTGTCACATCATAGGCAAAGGAACTATTCAGACTGCTAAACTTAATTTTGAGAATGTGTACTATGTAGAGGCACTCCAACACTTCAACTTGATCTCTGTCTCTCGGATTTGTGACAAGAAGCAGATTTTCCTCTTTTCGGATACTGATTGCCTGGTGTTGTCCAAAGATTTTCAACTTTCGGATGAATCCCAAGTACTACTCAAAGTTACAAGAAGACATAATCTCTATAGCATCAAGTTAAACGAAGTCAATCCTAATGGTCAATTGGCTTGCTTGGTGGCCAAAGACTCAGAAGATGAAGCCACTAAATGGCATAGAAGGATGGGGCATGTTAATTTTAAAACAATTCATAAGCTAGCAAATATAAACCTGGTTTCTGAGTTACCTCCCAAAACCTTCAAGAATGATATCAATTGTCTTGCTTGCAGCAAAGGCAAACAACACAAAGCATCCTTCAAGGCTATTACTGCTCTCAGTCTTATCACTGAACCTTTGCAGCTCCTTCACATGGATCTCTTTGGTCCTACCTCCATCAGAAGCATTGATCATAAACAATTCTGCCTAGTGGTAACTGATGGCTATAACAAGTTCTCATGGGTCTTCTTTTTTGCTACTAAGAATGAGACTTACCACATTCTCGAAGACTTCATTACCTTGATTGAGAATCAGCTGTCAAAGAAAGTAAAAGGTATTCGTTGTGACAATGGCACTGAATTTAAGAATGCAGACCTCATATCACTTTACAATTTAAAAGGCATTAAAAGAGACTACAGTGGTGCCCGAACTCCTCAACAAAATGGTGTTGCTGAAAGGAAGAACAAGACTCTTATTGAAGCAACAAGAACCATGCTTGCTGATTCGAAACTTCCGACAATGTTTTGGACACAAGCGGTTAACACGGCTTGTTATGTGTTGAATAGGGTCTCCATTACAAACCCTCATAAGAAGACTTTGTATGAGCTACTCATAGCCAAAGTACCTAGCATTACTCATTTGAAACCTTTTGGCTATCCTGTCACCATTCTCAACAGTAGTGACTATTTGGGGAAATTTGATGGCAAGGCTGATGAAGGCTTCATTGTGGGATATTCAGCTCACTCTAGAGCCTATAGGGTCTACAATCTTACTGCCAAACGTGTCATTGAAACAATCAACCTAAGGTTTTTTGAAGAGAACAATAACCTTCAAGTGAAAGGTTGTGATTGGTATTTTGATACTGACTATCTTAGTTACTCAGTAGGATATTTTCGCTTCAAAACTAACCAACATGCAGGTCCACAAGAGTTTGTCTCTTCTAATGCAGGTGCTACTTCAAGCTTCTCGGACTCAGAAGAATATGATGACATTATTGTTATCCCATCCTAATCTTCCTCCGTTACTCCAGACACCTTTGCTACTCCTGCTGGTGCTAATACACAAGACATCACTGGCTCACAAGAAGATCTTGATACATTGCTCAAGCAATAGCAAGATGCTACTACTGCAGCTGACAAGGGAGGGTTCGAGTTTCCCATGGATACTCCTTCTGTTCCAGTTACTACTAATGATGCAAATGTTACTCCTGGTGCAAGTCCTTCTACTGCTGGAAGTCCACTTAGTGATCCTACTTCCACAACTAGGTTCTCTGGTCCTTCTGACCTAGGAAACTACAATAAGAAGTCTACTACTAATTTGGATGATATTCATAAGCAACCCATGACAGGCATCTTTGATTCTGCATCTTATGATGATGACTTTGTTGATGATCTTAATAACATGGCACCAGAGGTGGAAGTAGCTCCAACTCCTATTCAACAGATCCAATAAGTGCATCCTACATCTCAAATTATTGGGGATCCTGGTTCTACTGTTAAGACTCGCAGCATGCATAAGAAAGCTACTTCTGGTCATCATGCTCTTATGAGCTATATTGAAGACCAAAGCGGAACGATCACACAGATTTTCTTCATTGTTTGTTTGCTTTTTTTCTATCTCAGGTGGAACCTAGGTCTATCTCATATGCACTTGAAGATCAAAGTTAGGTAGAAGCAATGCAGGAGGAAATGCAACAATTCTTGTTTCAGAATGTATGGATCTTGGTTGATTTGTCAGATGGAAAGACAGCCATAGGTACCAAATGGATTCTCAAAAACAAGAAAGATGCTAGGGGTATTGTGGTAAGGAATAAGGCATGATTAGTAACACAGGGTCACACTCAGCTTGAAGGGATTGACTATGATGAAGTTTTTGCTCTTGTTGCCAGAATTGAGGCAAAACGATTGTTTTTTGCTTTAGCTTCTTACATAGGCTTTACAGTGTTTCAAATGGATATCAAGAGTGCATTTCTGTATGGAAAGATTGAAGAAGTATATGTCACTCAACCTAAGGTTTTTGTGGATCCTCTTCATCCTAAGAAGGTATACAAGGTTGTCAAGGCTCTTTATGGTCTTTATCAAGCTCCTAGAGCTTGGTATGAGCATATATCTACTTTCTTGTTGAAGCATGGCTACAGAAGAGGCACCATTGACAAAACATTGTTTCTCAAGAAGAATGCCAAAGATATCATCCTTGTCCAGGTATATGTAGACGATATCATCTTCGGTTCTACCAAGAAGGAATGGTGTGATGAGTTTGAAAAGTTGATGAAGGTGAGTTTCATATGAGTGCAATGGGAGAACTTACCTTTTTCCTTGGACTTCAAGTCAAGCAGCAGCAAGATAGTATCTTCATTAGTCAAGATAAGTATATTCATGACATTATTCAAAAGTTTGATGTGGAACCTCTTAGACCATCAACAACACCTTATGAAGTCACTAAGGTCAAACTCAAGAATAAGCTGGATCCTGCTGTTAATGTTTACTTATACAGGTCTATGATAGGCTCACTCATGTATTTGACTGCGTCTCGACCAGACATTATGTTTGCTGTCAGTGCTTGCTCTAGACATCAAGTGGAACCCACCACCTCAAACTTGAATGTTGTCAAGAAAATTTTTAAGTATCTTAAAGCCCAACCCAAGCTAGGCTTATGGTGTCTAAGGGAATCCCCTTTTGTACTTGAAGCCTACAGTGATAGTAACTATGCAGGTGCTAATAATGATAGAAGATCAACTACTGGTGGTTTTCAGTTTTTGGGCTGAAGGCTTATCTCATGGCAATGTAAGAAACATACAATAGTAGCTACTTCCTCAACAGAAGCTGAATATGTAGATGCTGCTAGTTGTTCTGGACAGGTCTTGTGGATACAAAACCAAATGTTAGACTATGGTTTCAACTTTATGAATACCAAAATCTTCATTGACAACCAAAACACCATTTGCATTGTGAAGAATCTTGTGTTTCATCAAAGAACCAAGCATATAGATATTCGACACCATTTTATAAGAGATGCCAATGAAAAGAAGTTGATACAGGTTCTCAAAGTACATACAGATGACAATGTTGCTGATTTGTTGACTAAAGCATTTGATGGGCCTCGGTTTAATTACTTGGTGGTTCACATTGGTATGGTCAATCCTATAGGTCTAGGATTGAGGGGAGGCAAAGCCTAAGGGGAGGCTTGTTGTGCATGTATAATTGTACATTCTTACTTCTTGTAAATTCTCTCGCCACTTTTCATGGAAATGTGATGTATGTGTTACTTCTGGTGGTTTTCTTTAGTTGCTCCTAGTGGATCTCACTTACTCCTAGTGGTTGAATGGTCATCTTCCACATGGTATGTTTGGTTCCTGTTGCATCTAGGAATCACTGTTCATTGTCGTTGACTTTTGTTGACCATTCACTACTACTGGTGTGTGATTTATTGACCGTTTAACTTTTGGTCATCATAAGTTACTCCTGGTCTATCATTTTACCCATGAATTTGGTAAAGGGAGTTGTCTATTAATGTATTAGATGGCAAGTGGTTAATCTCATTAATGGTAAATTTTTGGAAAGGGCAACCCCTCTTATTTAGGGGTCAATGAAAAGTTTCAATAGTCATTATTTATAGTCAATGGAGGCCATTTGACTCAATTATAAGAATCAACCACACACACACACACACTCCTACCCTCCACCTTCATCCTTCTTCTTGCAAATCATTCTTCATCATCCATGGCTGGACTTCTTTACAAGGCAGATCATAACAAAGTTGCCTACCTAGGCGAGGGACCACAAAGGGAGGACTATACAGAGATTTTGGAGTTCTTGGAGGCTTCACACATAAGGTATGCTCTTACTGTTTGCCCTAATATCTATGACACAGTCATACGTCAAGCTTGGGAAACTGCTGATGTTCGAGATGTTGTGGGTCACCCCACAAAGATTCATGCCACCATAGATGGTCGTCCATATGTGATGACTAAAGCCTCTATTAGGCATGTCCTACATCTCTAAGATGCTGATGGCATTGATTCCCTCACCAATGATGAATCATGAGGGGAAATTTATTTTTCAGAACAATAGATTTTTACACCAATGGAAGCTGCTTATTCATTTCTTGATTCATTGTTTGAGTCCCAAGGCTGGGAGTTGGGATCAATTTCTCATCTCTCTTGCTACTGGTTTGATATGTTTGGCCCAGGGTCACAGGTTCAACTTTTCTCGATATATTTTAAATGGCATGGTAAGAAATCTTAGTGGTCTTAAGAAGAAGTTTCTAATGTATCCTAGGTTTTTGCAACAGATTCTTATGTGTGTGCCTATAAATCATAAGGAGTATGTGCCGGTTAGGTTAATTCCTAAGGTTTATGCTAACATGAAGCTTGCATATCTTGGTCCTATCATCCCCCTCACGCCTGCAATGTTGGGCATTACCCACGAGGATCCCAATGAGATTCCTCCGGCTGAGGAAGCCCAGGAGGAACCTCATGTGGTGAATGATCCTATGGAGGAGGAGATGCATGTTGCTAAAGATCCCGTTATTGAGATTCCTCATGAGGATCCTGCTCTTGAGGTGGTTGTTGAGGTGCCCACTTCCTCGGAGGCTGCTTCTTCTGCTGTCCCTCTTGTCTCTCATTTTCTTGAAACTCCACCTACTAGTCCAGTTCACCATTCTCATGAGGAGCCATCTTCTTCATTTGTGTCAGAGGCACCTGCTCCCAATGTTAACCAAGCCTTTACTACTGGTCCTAATGATGTTTCCCCTCACCCAAGTTCTATTGGTAGGGAAGCTTAGGAACCTGTTACTCTTACATCTTTTCTTCCTTTGGTAAATAGGTACTATGAGAAGATACAATCCTTGGAAGCTGATCTCAACAAACATTGCCAATTGACAAGAGATTTTATGATTCCTTTCGCTGCCTGGGTTAAGCACTTAGAGAAATAATTAAGACGACACAAGAAGAAGGTGGTGGTGACTGATTTTGATTATGAAGAGACCAATATGGAAGATAATGGTCTGACTGTTCTGGCTATGGAAGCTTTTGCAGCCAAGCTTAGTGAGGACATACCTGCTCCTCCTAGTGCTTCTAGCATTCCCACTTCTGTTGCTAGCCCTATGCCAAGTTCTGCAACTCCTGGCCCATCAGCTGTTGATAAAAGGGAAAGCTCCAATGACTAATGCACCTTCTCCTCCTCGCAAGCTCACATGCAGACAACTTGATGAAGAGAGGTTGGGTGAAGAAGCTGCTAGGTGAATGCACGCAGAGCAAGAGGTTGCGGCTGCGGCTGAGGCTGAAGCTCTTAGGAAGCAAAGACATGAGAAAGTGAGGCATAACGCCATGTTTTGGGATAACAAAGACTAGATGGATGTGGTCACCATTCTCACTTCCAACATTTCTCAATTTTCGGATATCTTGAGGGAAGGTGTGAATGAAGCCAGCTGTGCTCATAGGGTTACCTCACTCATTCATAGGCAACGGGAGGATCTTGTTGCCCAACTGCGTGAAATCCGCCACAACATGCCCCTCCTATGCTCAACAGAATAAGCTTATGCAACAATATGTGAAGAATCAGACTGGAGCTTACTTTACTGTTGGATGGCCCATGATGAGGGTAAAGAAACTGTCCGATGAGGAGTTCAAGAATTTGTACAATAATATGCTAAAGCTCAATCAGAAGGAGGTGCGTATGCCTGCCAATGCTACATATCCAGCACGTGTTGCACCAACTACTTAAGCTCCTACACCCACTCCCATGGATGCTCCTTCCACTCCTGTTGGTTCACATGATTTTGATTCTACTGCTGCTCCACCTCCTACTTCTCCATATGTTGCTACTTCTACTCCACCAGTTCCTGAGTCTTCTACTACACCAGATGGTGATGCTCCTAGTCCCATGGTTGTTGATTCTAATCCACAGGCTGATGCCAATGTTTCTTCACTAGTCTCTGCTGTTACTGCTACACCTAGTGGTGATGCCACCATGGCCAAAGTGAAGGAGGAACCTTCTGCTTCTACGGATAAGCCTCACAGGTCTAATCGCAAGAAGAAGGGTCGTCGTGGTCTGGTGATTCCTTGGGAGAAGAAGGATCCTACTAATCTCATTGATGCAGCTTTTGATAGCGATGATGATATACCACTTGGCAATGATCACATTATGCATTAGGAAATGCAACCCTCACCCATTGTTGCTGGAACTTTCACTCATATGATCCGCACCGCAGATGGCCACCATAAGTACTTTTCCAGTCTGCATAATATTCTATATTCAGTGGAACGTCGGGATCTTATGTTTTTATATGTGTTGGTTGATGTTGATGTCCCTGATTCTCCTGCTGCATAGCCTGGTTTGGTTATTTGGGGTGATTTGAAGATTATGTTAGATTGTCCAGCGGGTTCTGCTAGTTCTAGTATATGGCAGGATCAACTATAATGGGTTATTTCTCGATGGAAGTTGTATGATGGGTGTGTTGTGCATGTGCTAGAGTTGGAGTCTGGCAAGCAAATTTTCATGCTTGTGGATCAAGATTATCCACTTACCATTTCTACCATGGAAGCTATGTTGGAGAGTCACTTGGTGGTGTCCATTGCTCCTGCTGGCAATGAGTCATCTATGGCTACCTCTTTGGTTGAATCCATTTAGGCTAGACTTCTTGCTGACAAGGTTGCAGCTTCTGGTATGTGATTCTGGTATGATTGTTCTATACTTCTTTTACTTTTTGTAATCTTTTCACCAATGTGTACAACTATTCGTGACTAACACATACTTTATTCATTTAAAAAAATAAAAAAATAATAACTTTATATAATATGTGCATATACTTTGAAAAAGAATAGAAAATGTAACTTTATATAATATCTGCTTATACTTTAACATATTGACATCTTTTCACACTTGGGCTGTTTTATGTGTACTTCTGGTGTTGGATTGTTTCCACACAACAAATGGTGTTCAAGTCACCATGTCTCACAGGCAAGAAAGAGTTGACTCACCATGAGGGTACGGTTCTGGTGTGATTATCAAATCCGTTGATGGTTGTCAGTTTACCCAAAATTGGATGATCATCACTCACCTTGGTCATATACAAAAGAGGGGCTAGTCCAAGGGGTACGGCTCTTGGTAAAGACATACATCAAATCCGTTGATAGCTATAATAGCTTGCTCAAAGCTATAGGGTTTTCAACTCACCGATGCTTTATTGCTAAGAGTTGGCTAGTCCAGGGGGTACGACTTCTGGTAAAGACTTTTATCAAATCCGTTGACGGTTGTGATGGTTTGCCAAAAATCATCAGGGTACTCCCACTCACCATTGATTTACGTTCTAAGAGTTGGGCTAGGTACTGGTCTCCCAGGGTGATGCTTGATTCCACCAGAAAGACTAGCTAGCCCAAGAGCGAGCAGCTACTTGGTAAAGGCTTATCAAATCTACTCATGTTGCTATGAAGATTCAACACGTGCGATGTTTTCAAAGCTTTTAAGAAGCTCCAAAAGAGTTGTTAGTAGCAGCATGGTTTGTGTTTTGTCCGATTTTGTTCAATGTTTTTTCTACTGCTGCTAAGGGTGTAATGATTCAATCCACAATTTGTTTCTGAAAAATCTACCAAGACACTTGAACTAACCAAGTCAAATTCGAGTTTAGGGGAGGATTGTTAGGACTTATGTAATAGGTGTTTTGTAATAGGTTTACTAGGAGGTATGTAGTTCCTCCTAGTCATAGTAGTGGTAGGAGTACTACGTGCTCCTGGTCTTTTAGAAAGTCAAACAGTATTATTAGTAGTAGTTTGATAGGATATGCATGAGATATCTTAGGAAAGGTGATGTTTGCGTTTTGTATGGGTTCTAGATTAGTTCTCTCGGTATCTCCTCGAATTGATCACGGTTCTAAGTGGAATGATTTGTTCTTTGTTAATAAAAAGGTGATGGTTTGTTTATCTACTTTAAACTAATAACAATTAAATGTAAATGTCATTGAGCGAAAAGAGTTTTTAAAGGTTAAACTAAAATAACGAGTTGAAATAAATGCTTGAAAACTTTAAGACTATATTAGAAAAATAATTGAACACTTAATAAGAACTAACACTTGAAAACTTTGTAAAAAAAACAAGAACTAAACAATCGGAATGCATGAAAATGGAATCAGATCGGAATGTGCAAAACACCCTAATCGGAATATATTCCGATCAGGTTGATCGGAATGTAAGCAATGTCCACGGACGGAATACTCAAAAATAACCCAATCGGAATGCTTTAAAATTAACTGCAATCGGAATGTTAACAAAAGGGTGCAATCGGAATAGTCATAAAAGGGCAAATCGGAATAATCAAAAACTTAGTCTAATCGGAATATGGGAAAAATGGTGCAATCGGAATAATCTAAAACTGTTCCAATCGGAATGTGACAAAACTGCTCACCGTCGGAATACTCAAAACCCTTTTCCGATCAATATGATCGGAATAAGGGGGGTCTGGTCGGAATAATCAAATCGGAAAGGGGTTTATAACCCTTTCCGATTACCTTCTTGGATCCGAAAATTAAGCTAGGGAGATAAGCTATGGAATAATCTAACTCCAAAACTAGCACGAATCTAATATTAAGCGGATCAAATAAGCACAAATACAACTTATCTAAACTTCAAATAATCAATCTTATAAATCAAATAGTAAAAAGATGAACTTTTTATAAAAACTTTAAAAAGTAAATAAGCTAAACTCACAAATAAGCCAATAAGTACAAAGATCTAAAAGCTTATTCGTGTAGAAACTTAAGGAAACATAAAAAGATTAACTTTTTAAGCACAAAAACATAGATGAACAACACGGATCATAAGTAATTCGTACCAAAAGTGAATCAAAATCAAAGAAAAGTAGAATGAGATTAAAGATTAAAAGCTTGAATTTAAACTTGATTAATGAAAAACAATACAAAAGTTTAATCTTGAAAGAAAGAAAGATGAAAACTAGTGAGAGAAAGTTGAGAACTTTCTCTCTCTAAAACTAGAGAAAATGAAAACTAAAACTAAAAACAAAGACTAACTCTCCAAATTTTGTGAAGTAAAGTCCTATTTATAGGCGTGTGATGGTGGGCTTGTGAATGGGCTTTGGTTTCGGGCTTCTTCTCTTCTTTCTTCTTTAGTCTTTACGTTTCTTTAAATAAACGTTTCCGACTTTGGATTTTGAGAAGTGTCGGTGAATAATTCCAACTCGTCTTATAATCTTTTGTTTAATAGACTCGAGTTCTTCGACATATATGATCTTCCATCTTTGGCTCTATTCTTCGATAAATCTTCAAATAGGCACAATGACTTCAAATCTTTTGCATCTCTTGGACAGTAGACTTTGTCTTGAGTCTTTTTCCTTGATAAACCCATGCAATCCCATGTTTTCTTCAATATTTATCCGATTGCCTCTGAAAACACAATAAACACAAAAACCACGCATAATTCCAAACAAATGATATTAAATACGTGTTTTGGTCTTGTTTTAGCCAGAAATAAGTGGTAAAAGGATGGGTGTTTTCACACCTATCAAATCCCCTACACTTAACCATTGCCATGCCCTCATGCAATGCTTAGCGATAAAGCAAGTTTACACTTTTCTCATAATCAATCAACCTTGGCCTTATTAACATACTACTAAACAAAAATTAAAGTACTAAGAGAAATCAAAACTTTAAAGTAAACAAAAGGATGGAAATAACTTGCAAAAAGATCAAGGACTTACATTAGGGCTTTGATGCTGCGAAGATTTATCACCCTCAAGTTTCACGTTCCCCAAACTGAGTTTAAAAACGAGATCATTGTTATTATAAGTTAGCATATCAAACACTTACACACATGGCTTCATTAAATGCTTAAACACCCTTATTCCTAGGTGTATCTCTTATATTTTATTTTTGTCTTAGAATGATCATGAAGATGCATTTTTGGACTTATTTCGATAGTTTATTTAGGCTGAAAGCAAAGTAGGACGATTTGATCAATAGTTAGCTAAAGGACAAAATCTCTTAAAACTGCTTCTCGGGATATCAAAAAGTTCATATCTTGGCATAACTCGGTTCACGATTTGAGACCTTTCTCGGGCCGATATTTGGCATGTACTTCATATCTTCGAGAGACGTTCTTGAGATAATGGTCTTCTCATCGTAATAGAGTTTCTTCACTTGGAGACTTTTGAGGGGTACTCCAACCTTGTTGACCACGACTTCATGATTATTTCTTCAATCTCTAATTGGGATTTTGAGATACAATGATCCGCCTCCTTTTCGGACTTGGATCTATTTATCCTCATACCTTGTAAGGATCTTTTTGGATAGACTTCTCCATGATCTTTATGGGAGTTGATTGCTTTTCGTCGTGAGTCTTGATCCTTCATATTGATTTTGGGAATAATGCTTTTCACATCACTTTGGATCTTCAGCAATAAAATTGAATCCTCATGCCTTGTTAGGGCCTTTTCGGACTCGCCAATCTTCGCGCCCCGCTTCATAAGTTATGCCTTGGCTATGAACTCTTATCATTACCGAGCAACTTTTAAACGATCTTGGGCTAGAAGCTAAGTAACTTTTCAAATCGTACGACCTTACTTATTGCAGATAGTTTATTAGCAAGTGATGGGCGAATAGGCAAATAATTACACCAAGTGAGCTTGCGCAAGAATACTGACTTATAATTGGCTCTATCATTTCTCGTCCTCCACAATTTAAAATCTCAAGTAATGAGACCCGTGGATGCTTAGCCTAATAAACCAATTAAGGTCTACATGGTTAAGGATACTAGCTAGAATAAACTTGGATAAGTCTATTCGGGTTGAGTCAAAATAAACGCAACGGGCCTAATATGTCAAAGATTTCAAAACTAGCTACACCACTTTATTAATATTTTTGACTTTATTGCGGGATATATACATATGAAAGCAACGATAAAAATTTAAAAATTACGACTAAATGGCCAAAGTTAATTAAAAATTTGAAAAATGTTGAAAAAGATGATTTTCCGGTTAAATGAAGGCATTTTCATGGAAAAGTCCACTTAAAACTTCGATAGAAGTCCCCCTACACTTAAGATAAACATTGTCCTCAATGTTTAAGCATGTGGGAAAAGTCTCCCCTACACTTATGACATTGTGCACGTTGGTTAAATCAAGTTAAGGAAGAGATGACTAAAGTGATCAATTTCAAATGTGAGTATGAAGAAAATTGAATCACGATAGTTGAGAGATAGAACCGGATTGCGGATAACACGGGAGCACAGTTATTCAAAGGTTCCAAAAGTGCATTCATATCTGTAATCACATCACCACACAAATACAAACACCTATAGAGGCCCCCCTACACTTAGGAGGTTAAAACAGAAAAGTATAGATACTCGGGCTGCCTCCCGAGGAGCGCTTGTTTTTGATAACCGAGTTACGAGCCTGACTCGACCCAAAATTAGTTCATGGGGAACGTGGTGAGGGATTGAATCATCTCCTGAGAGATGTCCTCACCAAAGTACAACTTCACTCGTTGGCCATTCACCTTAAAATTAGGTCCATTAGGTTGAGCGAGCTCGAGAGTACCATATGGAAAAATTTGGGCAATGGTGAATGGGCCGGACCAACGAGATTTTAGATTGCCCAAAAGATTTTCAACCGAGAGTTAAAGAGTAAAACTTTGTCTCCAACTTGGAACTCTCGGTTCTTAATCTTAGAGTCATGAATGAGCTTAGTCCTTTCCTTATAGATCAAAGAATTCTCATAAGCCTCATTCCGGAGTTCGTTCAACTCATTGAGTTGGATCTTGCGTAGGTCACCGGCTTTGTTGATATCAAAATTAGCCCACTTCAAGGCCCAGTAAGCCTTGTGCTCCAACTCAATGGGGAGGTGGCACCCTTTCTCGTACACGAGACGATATGGTGTGCAACCAATCGGAGTCTTGTAAGCGGTACGGAAAGCCCACAAAGCATCATCAAGTTTATCAGCCCATGAGGCACGATGCTCTCCCACGGTTCTTTCAAGAATTTGCTCTAATCCTCGGTTAGAGATTTCAGCCTGGCCATTAGTTTGTGGGTGGTATGCGGTGGAAAGACGATGATTTACACCATACTTAGCCATGACTCTTGCGAATTGGTCATTGCAAAAATGATTCCCGTGATCACTAATAATGGCACGAGGCACACCGAATCTAGCGAACAGCGATTTCAAAAAGTTACAAACCACCCTTGCGTCATTAGTGGGTAAAGCTTTGGCTTCAACCCATTTGGAGACGTAGTCAACAGCTACAAGGATGTATTTGTTTCCTTTAGATGAAGGGAATGGCCCCATAAAGTCGATACCCCAAACATCAAAGATTTCACATTCTTGAATGAAATTCTGAGGCATCTCGTCTTTATGTGTGATATTGCCTTGTTTTTGGCAAGCATCACATCGTTTAACCATCTCGTGAGCATCACGGTAAATGGTGGGCCAATAAAATCCCGAGTCAAACACTTTTTTGGCGGTGTAGTTGGGACCAAAGTAACCACCGGTGGGTCCTTTGTGGCAAGCGTCAAGGATTTCTAAAGCTGCCGGTCCATCAACACATCGGCGAATAATCAAGTCGGCACATTGTTTGAATAGATACGGGTCATCCCAAAAGTAAGTCTTAATGTCTTTGAAGAACTTTTTCTTTTGCTGGGATGTTAGTCCGTCAACGAGGATTCCACCCGCCAAGTAGTTTGCAATGTCCGCAAACCACGGGGTTTCATCAGAAGTCGAGTTGATAGACATTAAGGTCTCCAGGGGAAAAGAGTCATTGATCTCTTTGTTCGGATGTTCTTGATAGGTGTGTAAACACCCATCCTTTTTCCACTTAATTCTAGCTAAAACGAGACCAAAACACGTATTTAATATCATTTGTTTGGAATTATGCGTGGTTTTTGTGTTTATTGTGTTTTCAGAGCCAACCGGATGAATATTGAAGAAAACATGGGATTGCACGAGTTTTATCGAAGAAAAAGACTCAAGATGAAGTCTATTGTCCAGGAGATGCAAAAGATTTGAAGTCACTGGGCCTATTCGAAGATTTATCGAAGAAAAGGACCAAAGATGGAAGATTTACATATGTCGAAGAAACTCAAGTCTATTAAACGAAGAAATTAAAAGACGAGTTGAATTTAATCGTCGAAAAATCCCGAATCAGAATCGAAAACGTCGACTTTTCTGAAAAGACGAGAAGACAAGAAGAAAGGGAGAAAGCCCACTCACCAACCAAAGGGAACACCTATATAAAGAATTCACTTCACACTTTTCATTCAGTTTTTTTCATTCCCTTTTTCTCTCTTTTTCTGTTCGTAGGTATCACCAACACCATTAGGGTGTTTGGTGATTTTGATTCTTGTTTTTCCAATCTTGTAGTTAATCTTTGTCTTTTGATTGTTTAAACATTAATCTATCAATTTAATCCTTCATTTCCATCTTGTTCATCTTCATCTTTTTTTTTCAAAGTTAAAGTTCTTATTTGGTTGATTTGATCTTTAAAAGTTATTGGGTTCTATGTTTTTATTGATGGGATTTGATGTTTATGGTTAGTAGATGATTAGGTATTAGATTTGTTTAAGTTTTGGTGAAAAACTTGGTTGATTTTGGTTTGAGATTGCGTTCCCCTGTTTCCCTGTCTCCTTTCTGTTCTTGAGTTTTTCCCAGGTTCCGGACCAAAAGTTCCGAACGAAACTTCCGAACGAAGTTCCGAACCAAACTTCCGAACGAATGTTCCGAGCGAAGTTCCGAACGAAGTTCCAAACCAAACTTCCGAACGAAAGTTCCGAGCGAAGTTCCGAACCAAACTTCCGAGTAAAGTTCCGAACGAAAGTTCTGAGCGAAGTCCCAAACGAAGTTCCGAACCAAATTTCCGAACGAAAGTTCCGAGTAAAGTTCCGGACCAAAGTTCCGGACCAAGGACAACTTCCGAATCAAATCTTCCGGATCAACAAGTTCCGAATCAAGGAGTTCTGGATCTACATCTTTTCATCCGGAAGAGTTCCGAATCAGTAAGAACTTCCGAATCAATATTCTTTTTAAGCATATTGAATCAAAGTTAAGTGTCATTTACTGTTTCTTCATTTTATATTTATATTTTAATTCAAGTTTTATTAATTGTTATTAAATTAATTGCTTTTAATTTAAGTTTACATCTTAATTCATTTAAACCTTTAGTAGATTAGAAAACCACTCCCTTTTTAGTAACCAAGAACAACTATTCCACTTTGAACCGTGATCAATTCGAGAGGATACCGAGAGACAAATCTAGAACCCATACAAAATCAGAGTATCAAATGGCGCCGCTGCCGGCTCTTCTCGTTAAGATCAACAGTTTTTTGTGAGAACTTGGATTTTGGGATCCGTTCACCGTGAACGTTACTTTTTCATAAAATTTTTCAAAAACCCTAAAAAAAATGTATAAAATTTTCAAAAATACAAAAAAATTAAAAAACCATAAAAACGAAAAATATTTCTTGTTTGCTTTGTTAGTTCTTTTGCAGGTGCATGCGTACACGATCAACGTCTTATCAAGAGCCCGAGCCTCTCGAAGACTTAGACATGGCCGGTGTACAAAACAACAACAGTAACCCTCCTCAAAACAATAATAATAACAATAACAATCCACCTTTCAACAACAATAATAACAACAACAACAACAATGAGCCTCTACCAGATAATCGCCCGATGATTGAACTTCTGCAAGCACATGTAGATGGTAACAATGATCCAATTGTCATACCCGCGATTGCAGCCAACAATTTTGAGCTCAAATCCGGCTTTATCCAGATGGTCTCTGCTCAACCATTCTTAGGGCGTACCATTGATGATCCGCATGACCACATCAAGAGATTCTTGCAACTCACCAATACGGTTAAATTCAATGGTATTCCACAAGAGGTAATCCGTTTACAACTTTTTCCCTTTTCTTTAGAGGGACAAGCCCGACATTGGCTTGCTAAGGAACTGCCACAGAGTATTCTTTCGTGGACGGATTTGGAGACCAAGTTTATCAACTACTTTTTCCCACCCTCTCGTACTACCGCTTTGCGGAATGAAATTATCAATTTTGAACAAAAGTACGATGAGTCGTTTAGTGAATCTTGGGACCGTTTCAAAGACCTTTTGAGAAAATGCCCACAACATGGTTTTACCAAAGTACATCAAATTAATACTTTTTACAATGGTTTAAACATGAATGACCAAGATTCACTAAACAGTGCCTCGGGGGGTAATCTTTTGGCTAAGACTTCCAATGCTGCTTGGGATATCATTGAGAATAAGTCTCGTGTGCAAACCAAGAGTGTTCGGACCAATGTCGCTAGTGCTAGTACTAGTGACATCGATAAGCGACTTGACAAAATCACTGCGCTTCTTGAATCGCTTGCTACCCAAACCGCCAGCAACACCAACAGCATCAACGCTAAAAACGCTAAAGACGCTCAAGTCAATGTCGTCAGCCAACCATGTGAGATATGCGGGGGTCCTCACTTTTACACCACTTGTACTGCCACCCAAGACTACCCTTCTGAAAATGTGAATGCAGCTTATGGAACCTATCCTCAATCCGCTTATCAAGCTCGTCCTCAAGGTGACCTCAACCTGCTTAGCTACCGTTCGAACAACTATCTCTCACCACCCGGTTTTACTCCTAACAACCCAAACCAACAACAAACCCTCAACCGCCCTCCTCAACAACAAAAACAACCTCGTACACCATACATACCACCTCACAAACAACCATATCTACCTCAAAGAAACAACCAAATTTACCAGCAACCTGCTTATCAACCACCCGCATACAATGCTCCTCCAAACCAACCCACCGCTTTACACCAAGAAGTGGAAACCTACATGAGGACTAACGATGTGATCGTGGGAAATCTTCAGCGGGAAGTGCTCAACTTGAAAGCCGACCTGGTGAAACAAGGGAACGATCTGAGAGCTGATATGAGAAACACTTTGGATAGTCAAACGAATGACTTAAAGAACATGATGGCTAGTTTTTTCCAAGGTAATCAACCCTCTTCTTCGGGTACTCTCCCGAGTAACACCGTTGCGAATCCAAGAGGGGAGATGAAAGCAATCACCACTCGCAGTGGCAAAGGTACCAAGGAACCCGAGCTTCCTATACCTCCACCGGTGATTGTGACTAAGGAAAACGAGTCACCTGCTCCTATTCCTCATTCTTCTACTTCCCCAATTTCTCCACCTCCTTCACCTTCTACCCCCACTTCCCCACCACCCGTGGTTGTGAGTAATCATATTCCCCTAAAGCCTTCTTCTTCATCCAATATACCTTATCCTTCAAGGTTGAGGAAAGAGAAGCAAAAGAGCAAGGATGATATTCAAGTTTCAAACTTTCTCAAAATGTTTAACCAATTGAATTTTAACATCTCCTTTGCCGAGGCTCTCGCTCACATGCCCAAATACGCTAAGATGTTTAAAGATCTTCTAAGTGATAAGGAAAAGCTTCTTGACATTGCTCAGACCCAACTTAATGAGAACTGCTCCGCAGTGCTTTTAAGGAAATTTCCCACCAAACTTTATGATCCGGGTCGCTTTTTGATTCCTTGCAACTTCCCGGGAGTAGAGAATTGCATGGCCCTAGCCGATCTAGGTGCCAGCATCAACTTAATGCCCTTAAGCGTTTGGAAGCAATTATCTCTCCCTGAGCTAGTCCCCACCAAAATGACTTTGTAATTAGCTAACCGTACGGTTGCTTATCCAGTGGGGATAGCCGAAGACGTCTTTGTAGGAGTCGACAAATTCACTTTTCCTGCCGATTTCGTTGTCGTTGACTACGACATGGACCCTCGTGTGTCATTGATCGTTGGTCGTCCATTCTTGAGGACCGGTCGCACTCTCATCGATGTTGAAGCCAGTGAGCTTATCATGAGAGTGGGTGATGAGACTGCTTTTATACATGGTCTCATCATTCTTTTTGGACTTAAAATGCATTAAATATCATCATAAATGCCAAATATATGCTTGTGTTTGTTGCTTGTGTATTTTAGGTACGAATATTGAGAAAAATGGCAAAAGATCACAAGAATCATGCAAAAACGAACACGGGAAACGAAGCCGCACGATGAACCAAGCCCTAGTGAGGAATTTTCCAAAGAAAACCCTAGAAGATTTGAAGAATATTGAAGATTGGTCCTCCAAGTTTGAAGAATTGACACTTTATACCCTTGTATCTTCATAATTACAAGTTTGGTCCCTAAAGTTTGTCAAAATTACAAAAAGGACCCTTAACTTTGAAGAATTGGCAAATTTAGTCCCTCAACAAATCTAAATTGTCAATAATGGTCCTCCAAGAAGTCAACAAACAAGTCAAAGCCTTGAAGTTTGAAGAAAGTACATGAATAGCCCTTGAATATTGCATTTATTGCAATAATAGTCCTTATTTAAAGTTGAAAACTATGCTGGGCCAAATTCAGCAAGTTGTCCAAAGTTCTTATTAAAGGAAAAGGGAAGAAAAGCTGTTGGGAATCTATTCAGCAAACAATTGAGAGTGCAAGGACCCAATCTGCCAAGACATCACAAGTGTTCCCAGCCTATCATTGTGACACATCATCACCCTCCACCAATCAAAATCCTCCATCCCTCCACGTCAACTTTCACTTTCTTTGTTTAAAACTGATTTATTTAATCAGTTTGAAAATTGGGGGTAAACACATATTTTAAACATACTTAACCCCCAAACGGATTTACCCCTTTCTGCTAATTACTCCCATCACATGAACCCTAAATCACTAAGTTACTTAAACCAAAGGGGTTTAGGAAATTAAGCTCCAGATTGCTAATTTACCCTCTCCCCATCTAAACCCACATCCCAAAACCCATCACCTTCAACTCCTGGGCCCCCCACGTGGCTCCCCTGCTACGTCACTATCCCACAAAACCCCATGGGGAGACAAAACCAACGGTTGGATGAAGTTACTTGGTCCCAAAGGTTAAACAGACGTTCCAGATGCATCCAACACAGCTGGAATCTCAACATCAAGGCCAGAAGATCACATGGGTCACTTGACCACTTTTTTCAAGTTTGAAAATCCAAGGGCACAATGGGAAATCCCTCTGCTAGGGTTTCTTAGTCTAGAATAGTCCATAGACTAGTATTTAAAGACCTCTCAACTTGTGAGAAGGCTTGTTCCAGTTTTTATGTAAAATTTTTCCTTTATGAATTAATGAAAAATTGTTTATCCTACATATGACTGAGAACCATTTACCTTTCCAATTTTCATGTTTTAAAGTTTGTTTTTCCCAAGTTCATTTTTCTTCAAGTTTGTGTTTTTAAATTTTCAAAAAAGTTTTCAAGTGTTTCTGAAAATTGAGATTTCTTGGTAAGATTTTTTTACAAAGTCTGTTTCATTTAGGTTAATCAGTATTGTTAAGTGGTTTTAAACATTGGAAAAGTTGTGGAAAAGACTTTAAGAAAGAAAGAAAGAAAGAAAGCAGATTATAGATATTTGGTTTGTTCTTTTATTTTCTTCTTAGCAGGATTAAAGGAGGTGATTTGTTAAAGGGTCTGCATACACCCGAGTGTATTGGAGGTGGCTTATCAGCCACTGTTGGGCTTGGAAGTAAGCCCAACAAGGTAGCCTTTGTCTTCTCCTTTTAATTTTCATTTTTTCTGAAAATATTATGCTTTGTGTGATTTGCATGAAAAGGATGTTATATGATAGTTAAATGGTATGATTTGAGTTTATTTTGTATCTTATGCATGTTTAGAAGGATTTGATCAAGTTTGGTTTGAATTTGAGTTGATTTGGTTTGCAAAAAAATGTGTTACTGATATTTAAGGGGTGTTTGGATATGCTATCTAGGTTGAGTGCTTGACTGATTTTTAGCCTAAAAATAACTTTGACACACTTAAAAGGTAGTATTAGGACTATTTGGCCATTTTGTTTAAAGATTGGTAGGATATAAGTGAATTGGTATGTTTCAGTTGGGGTTTAACTAGCTTAAATCAGCAAGTCACTTAAATCTGCTTGTTTTAGCTAAATTTTTCCATCAACCTTTCAAAGCTGTTAGATAATAGGGCATTCTAGAGTTTGAAATCAGTTGTATGTTATTTGGTTGAGTAGTATGCATGATATAAGCACTTGAAAATCATAATTGTGCCATTTGCTTCAGTCACTATTCATAGATAGGCCTTAGTGCATTTACAGTAACTTTAATTGCTTATTGAGTGTGATATTTGCTTTGAGCTTGCTTGTTTTCTTGTTGAATCTGACTCCCCACACTTCCATGAGTGTGGGGGTGCCTTTGTTGCCAATTAATTTCAAGTAACCAAGCTTTCCTAAGCTTCAAAACCACCAGACCTCAATTTTTGTATTGTCAGTGGGAACCAAGTTCCCACTGCTTGGTTCTTTTTTCCCACTGCTAAGCTAAAGGACAAATCCAGTCCACTTGTCACTATCAGTTTTCTTATATTTTTGTCTTTAGTGCCCAAAAAGTTGAATTAGATCTTGAAACCAGTTCCATTATTTTTCTTATTTAATTTAAGATTTTTCTGATTAATTAAATTTTTATTTACTATTCATTTAGTAATTTTTAGATTAATTAGCTATTTTTAATTAACTTTAAAGTTTTTGTTTTTGTCTTTTAGTGCCAAAAAGTAATATTTTTCAGTTTAATCAATTTTCCTAGACTTAGAATAATATTTTAAGGTTTTTGGTTAAAATAGATTTTACTGTTCATCTTTTTATTAATTTTTAGAATTAATTTAATTTAATTAGGGTTTTAATTAAACTAGTTTTGTCATTTAGTGGAAAATTTAATATTTTTCAAGTTTTTCCATTATTCTACTGTTCATTAGAGTAAAATAGGATTTTTAAAATTGGGAGATTAATTTTAGCATTATTTTATTATTTTTTATAATTATTTTAATTTTAAAATAGTTTTTAGTAATTTAAAAAATAGAAAAATAGTATTTAAAAATTATAAAAAATACTTTTTAGTTTTTAGATAATATAAGTAAGTTATTTGTTCAATAAAATCATATTTTGGACATTTTGATTAATTATATTTAATTTTAGGGCTTTAATTAGCATTTAAAATTGAATATTTAATTAATAAAAGGTTTTAAAATATTTTTATTGGATTTTATTCCTTATTTATATTATTTTAGACTTGTTTTAGCTCATAATTAATTTTTAGGTTGAAATTCTTTAATTTTGTAGCTTTTTGCGACTTTACGTGTACGCCTTTTTCGTCATAGTTTAATTAATTTTCGTAACCGTCTTTTCTTTCCTTTCTAATTTCTTTCCTACTTGTTCATAATCACAAACAAACATAAATCAACTCTTAACACAACGCACTTGCCTCCTCGAGAACGAACTCACCTAGGGTCATTCACACACGGTTTTCCTAAATCGTCGTGCTCACTTGCCCTAATTTATTGCATCCTTTTCCTAAAGGTGTAGTTTTACTCAACATCATTTTGGCGCCGCTGCCAGGGAGGCGTGTTGTGTTTTGGTTGAACCATTGTTGTTTTGTATATATAGCCATAAAAGTATTTGTATTAATAGCACTCTATTAATACGTATTATCGTTTTTCGGTTTTTGTGTGAATATTATTACTATATTGTATACGTAGAACAATAAATTTACAAGTACTCTAAATACGTGAGCAATCACAACCTTGATTCGGGATTTCATCACTCGATCATTGTATTCGAATCTCAAACCAAAGAAAAAAGGCAAAAATAGATAATTACTTTCGTGAAGCTTAATCTTGATAATACAAACTATAAGGTGGGTATAAGGCGGTTGTATTTCACGACCTAAAGGAAAAAGGCTCTTAAGTGCTTCGTGCCGCCTCGTTTCCTCCGCTTGCTTGTGCGTATTTGATTTTGAGAGTGAATCGAGGGTTTTGCCGCCCAAAGTATTACTAAGTATCATATATAATTTCTTGGTTTCATTTGATTAAACCCTCTTGAACGATTTGGTGTTCCACCATCGTTCTAAAGTCATCGAAGGCGTTCACTTCACGTGATCGTTTTCATTCCTTGAGGCTTCTTTAATCGAGAGATTTGATTAAGGAGGAGATTTGTAGATTTGTGTCTACCTAATACATTCCAAAAATCAAAAAAAAGTAAAAACAATCAAAAACCACAAAAAAATTGAAAAAGTAAAAACACCAAAAAGAATCTTCTTTGCTCGCCTTCTCGTTGTACGTGACGTTTATGCAAACTCGCTCTAAAGCAAGACGTGCTCGTAAACGAAGAAACAAATCACTCACTCCTACTAGTGAGGACTCTCCTATTGACGAACCCATTGTAGTGAAAGAAGCACCCATGGCTAATCGAACTATGATGGAGTTGCTTCAAGCACCCACCGAGGGTTATGGAGAAGCGATTGTGATTCTCGCTATCCTTGCGGAGAATTTTGAGGTTAAGACGGGTTTGTTGTCCATGATTCAAAACAACAAGTTTCGAGGGGACGAAAAGGACAACCCGCATAACCACATTCGCCAATTTAATCGTCTCACCGCCACGTGCAAGTTTAAGGATGTTTCAAACGACTCGATTAAGATGATGCTTTTTCCGTATTCCTTAGCGGGGCCCGCAAAAATTTGGTTAGAGAAAGAGCCACCCAATTCTATATTGACGTGGAAGGATCTCGTTTCAAAATTCGTGAACCAATTTTTTCCGCCCTCTAAGACTACGCACTTGAAAAACGAGATTTCAAAGTTTTCGCAAGAGTATAATGAGAGTTTTTCAACGGCTTGGAATAGGTTTAAGGAAATGTTGCACGAATGTCCTCATCATGGTTTTTCCGACTTGCATCAAATAGACACGTTTTACAATGGCTTGAACGATCATGAGCGTGATTATCTTAATGCCGCCGCGGGTGGTAATTTCTTGTGTAAGACGGTCGAGGAAGCATTGTTAATCATTGAGAATAGGTCTAAGGTGTATAGTCCTCGTAGCACATCTAGTGTTCGTAAGGCTTCGTCTTCATCTTCACCTAGTTTGTCACACACCGTTGATGCTTGCCAAGTCGAGGCTAATTTGGAGAACAAAATTTTTGATATAGTGAAAGGCTTGTTAGTTGAGTTTAAAGTTGGTGAACAACCCGCTCCCGCTACGATTAAAGCGGTTGAGGTTTCTTGTATGTATTGTGGTGGAGCTCACGATTATTCCGAGTGCATTACCAACGGTGGTAACACTTCGAGTGCCTTCGCGGCCGCGGGAACTTATAACCAAAACGGTCAAGTTCCTCGCACTAATCAATTGACTCCACCGGGTTTTTCACCAAATCAAAATGCTAACAATTATCGAAACAATCAAGTTGGTTACCAAAGCAATCAAAGGAACAATTATAAGGGTAATAACAACTATGGGAATCAAGGGAGTAGTAGTAGCCAATTGCAAAATCAAAATCAAAACCGTAATTTTCAAAACACGAGTCAAGGTCTTCAAAATAATAAAGAACTTCCATTGGACTTTTTGAATTACGCTACTTCAAATGATAAGATTTTGGAAAACATTCAAGAGCAAATGGCTACTCAAGCTAGGGACACGGCTAAGAACGCAAAGGAGTTAGCTAATTTCATTAAGGAAAATCTAGCCATGAGAAATGAATTGAAAAATGATTTTGCTAACCAAATTTGAGGTCAAAACAACAAGATAAGGCAAAGTCATGCTAGGCTTGAACAAATAATTGACCAAAAAGCCGCTAGCCAAGATGTGAAGTTTAATAATTTTGATGCTAAGCTTAATGCCATTTTAGAAGCCGTCATGGGGAACAAAGCCTCTACTTCGGGTAGTTTGCCTAGTAACACCGTTTCAAACCCGAAGGGAGAGATGAAAGTGATTACCACACGAAGTGGTAAGACACTTAAGGAACCAACTCCTCAACCAATTACTCCAACGGTGGAGGAAATTGAGGAAGAACCCGAGGTGGTGGTCGAAAAGGAGCATATTTCAATCCCACAAAGTACCGCTCATGCCACACCTACGGTTGACCCATCACCCATATTGGAACCCGAGATTCCAAAGGCTATGCCTAAGCCCCAACCCACACCACCCTTGCCTTACCCATCGAGACTTAGGAAGGAGAAACGACAAGAGCGCGACAACTATCAATTTGAGCTTTTTATGAAAATGTTTCGTGATTTGCACTTTAATGTGAGTTTCGCCGATGCTTTGGTCATGATGCCTCGATTCGCCGCTAACTTTAAGAGTATGTTGAACAACAAGGAAAAATTACACCAAATGTCTAGTTGTTCGTCGGTTTATCTTAATCGAATACCTCAAAAAGTCGGTGATCCCGGTAAATTTTTGATCCCTTGTGCAATTCAAGATATGGAAGAATGCTATGCCTTGGCCGATCTTGGTGCTAGCATTAACTTGATGCCACTTGCAATCTTCAAGTCGCTCAATCTTCCTAATCTTACTCCTTCACGAATGTCTATTGAGTTGGCCGACCATTCCACGATTCTTGCATGTGGTTTGGCGGAAGACGTTTTTGTGAAAGTGGGGAAGTTCTACTATCCCGTAGACTTTATTGTTGTTGACATCCCCACGGATCCTCAAGTTCCTCTTATTTTAGGTCGTTCGTTTTTAGATACGTCTATGGCTTTAATTGATGTGCATGCTAGAAAGATCACCTTACGTTTCAACGACGAGGAACTTGTTATAAACGCAACTCAAAATTCTCAACTTTCTCATGTCTATTCCGTTGCTACCATAAACCTCGTTGATATGATCGACGTGGTTTGCGAGGAATTTTCACAAGAAGTTTTAGGGTTTGGTGATGAAGAAACTAGTGGCAATCCCACTATGTTAGATCCAATTCTCGATAATTCGACACCAACCTTCACTCCTTTTGAAGGTGGTGGTTTTACGTTGGAAGAATTCGATGTTCCACGTACTTGTGACGAAGACCTCGACAACTATGAGGACTTCTCGATTATCAAGGATTTTCTCAACGATTTCCCATTGCCTCCACCCGAGGAGGTTATGAGTATCGAGCCCAAATCTTCACTTGAGGAACCACCTATCCTTGAGTTGAAAGATTTACCTCCTCACCTCGAATATGTCTATTTGGAGGAGGATGACAAGTTGCCGGTTATTATTGCGAAGGAACTTTCGAATGATGAAAAAACCGCACTTGTCGATGTTCTTAAGGATCACAAAGGGGCGATTGCGTGGAAGTTATCCGACATTAAGGGGATCGATCCCAAGTTTTGTACACACAAAATCTTAATGGAGGAGGATTTCAAGCCAACAATCCAAAGTCAAAGGAGGGTGAACCCCAAAATTCACGACGTCATCAAAAAGGAGGTTCTTAAACTCCTTGACGCGGGAATGATTTACCCTATTTCCGATAGCCCTTGGGTGAGTCCTATTCATTGTGTCCCTAAAAAGGGAGGGATGACCGTTGTGCCAAACGATGCCAACGAGTTGATTCCCACTAGACTCGTGACCGGATGGAGAGTGTGCATTGACTATCGTAAGTTGAATGAAGCCACTCGAAAAGACCATTTTCCCTTGCCCTTCATGGACCAAATGTTGGAGCGTCTTGAGGGAAACGATTTCTATTGCTTTTTAGATGGTTTTTCCGGTTACTTCCAAATTCCCATCGATCCTCGTGATCAAGAAAAAACTACGTTTACGTGTCCATATGGAACGTTTGCCTATCGTAGAATGCCATTCGGACTTTGCAATGCACCGGGAACTTTTCAACGGTGCATGATGGCTATTTTTCATGATATGATCGAGAAGACGATGGAAGTCTTCATGGATGACTTTTCCGTGTTTGGTGATTCCTTTACTTCGTGTTTGTTGAACCTTGAGAGAATGTTAAAACGTTGTGAGGAAACCAACCTTGTGCTCAATTGGGAAAAGTGTCATTTTATGGTTAAGAGTGGAATCGTCTTAGGGCACAAGGTCTCGAAAGCGGGGATTGAGGTAGATCAAGCTAAGGTAGACGTCATCGCCAAATTACCTCATCCCAAAACCGTCAAGGGAGTTAGGAGTTTCCTAGGCCACGCGGGCTTTTACCGACGATTCATCAAGGATTTCTCGAAGATTTCTTGACCCATTACACATCTTCTTGAAAAAGAAGCACGTTTTGTCTTTGATGAAGATTGTGTACGAGCCTTTGAGATCCTTAAGAGGAAACTTACCGAAGCTCCCATTCTTGTTGCTCCAAATTGGAACCTCTCCTTTGAGCTTATGTGTGATGCAAGTGATTACGCTATTGGGGCCGTTTTGGGGCAACGTCATGATAAGCACTTCTTGCCTATACACTATGCTAGCAAGACGATGACCGAGGCTCAACTTAAATACACTACAACGGAAAAGGAGTTCCTTGCCGTGGTGTATGCATTTGAGAAATTCCGACCTTATCTCGTCTTGACGAAATGCATAGTGTATACGGACCATTCGGCTATCAAGTATCTCATGGCTAAACAAGATGCAAAGCCGAGATTACTTCGTTGGATTCTCCTCCTTCAAGAATTTGATCACAAAATCGTTGACAAAAAAGGAGCCGAGAATCTAGCGGCCGATCATCTCTCTCGTTTGGAAGATCCTCACCAAAGTGTTTACGAGCCTAAGGAAATCACCGAAACATTTCCGCTCGAGACACTTGGTGTAGTGAATTCTAAGCTTGATTCTTCTACCCCATGGTTTGTGGATTTTGCAAATTACCATGCGGGTAACTTCATCATTAAGGGTATGACAACTCAAGAAAAATGAAAATTCTTTCGTGATGTCAAGTTCTATTTTTGGAACGACCCTTACTTGTTTCGAACTTGTGCGGATCAAATCATCCGCCGTTGTGTATTTGGCACCGAAGCTTCTAACATCCTTAGAGCTTGCCATGAGGGACCCACGGGTGGTCACCACGGTGCTAATCTCACGGCTAAAAAGGTGTTTGATGCCGGCTTCTTTTGGCCTACTATTTACCGAGATGCACAAGATCTTGTGAAGTCTTGTGATTCATGCCAACGACAAGGAAAAGCCTCACAAAAAGATGAAATGCCACAAAATATCATTCAAGTATGTGAGATCTTTGACGTTTGGGGCATAGACTTTATGGGGCCGTTCCCATCATCTCGTGGTAATAAGTATATTCTCGTTGCGGTTGACTACCTTTCTAAGTGGGTGGAGGCGAAGGCCTTGCCCACTAATGATGCTCGTGTGGTAGTTAAGTTCTTGAAAAGTTTGTTTGCTAGGTTTGGAACCCCTCGTGCTATCATAAGCGATCGTGGAACCCATTTTTGTAATGACCAATTTGAAAGGGTTCTAAGGAAATATGTGGTTACACATCGTCTTTCTACGGCTTATCACCCACAAACGAGTGGGCAAGTCAAGGTTTCAAACCGAGCATTGAAGAGGATCTTGGAGAGATCCGTGGGGGAAAATCGACAATCTTGGTCGGATAAGTTAGACGATGCTTTATGGGCCTTTAGGACCGCTCATAAGACGCCCATTGGGTGCACTCCCTGTAAGCTTGTGTATGGAAAGAATTGTCATTTACCTATCGAGTTAGAACACAAGGCTTATTGGGCCCTAAAGCATTGTAATGATGACATGGAGACCGCGGGAAAACACCGGAAAATGCAATTAAATGAATTGGATGAATTAAGGGATATTGCTTATGAAAATTCATTGATTTACAAAGAGAAAACTAAAAAGTTGCATGATTCAAAAATTAAAAACTGGGTTTTTAACATTGGGGATCAAGTTTTACTTTTTAATTCAAGATTGAAAATATTTTCCGGTAAATTGAAATCCCGTTGGTCCGGTCCATTCACCGTGACTCAATTATTTCCGTCTGGGACCATCGAGCTAGCTCAAGATGATGGTCCTAACTTCAAGGTGAATGGACATAGGTTGAAGCACTACTTTGGTGAGGAAGTTCCATCCTTGAACTACCTCGACCAAGTCACCTTCCCCAATGATAATTAGTATTGAGGGGATCGAGTCGAGCTCATGACTCGGTAATAAAAAACGAGGTGCCTCGTGGGGGAGTCCCATGCTTATCCTATGTACATATTATCGCTTTCTAATGTAGCTTACGTGTGGGGATTCGTGCCCTTCCAACCTTTGTTCCGTGGTTGTTTGTGCATTGTGGTTTTTAGATCATGATCTTCACGATTGGAGCCTCTCGTGTTCGTTTTTTGGGAGCACTCGATCGTTTGCTTTGGAGACATTTCTCAATATCCATGATATATCCTTTTGATGTTCTAACCTTAGGTTTTTAGCACACTTCATAAACGGCTATTAATTTAACGGTTACACCCTTTCCATGCTAGATTAGGCATTCGACTACGTCTCTAGTATGGGGGTGTTTGCACCCCTAGACTCGAAACATTGAGGACAATGTTTAACTTTAGTATGGGGGGGTGAATAGATACTTGCCTTGCCAAACCTTCACGCTTTCCAAAGTTTATCGTTTTGCTTATCGTTTTGTTGCAAAATAAGGCTAAAAATGGCCAAATTTTAAAAATTTTCTCATGTTGTATAAGTGTTTGAAGACACGAATGTAGATTTTCCGATGGCGAGAATAAGAGTAATTTTTGACTCGACCGTGCGTGTTGAGCACTTAGCTTTGATTCCTTAACTACACATTAGGCTAAGTCTCTTAAATGAGGACGAGAAATGATAGAGTTAATTATAAGTTACTATGCTAAACGTAGAGTACTCGTATTCTTTCAAAAACTCATGTGTTCTCGTTGTTTGCTTATTCTCCCTTCGCATGTAAATATTTTTTTCTTAATAAATATTGACTTAGCGGTTTAGTTAGGATTGTTGGGTTTCTAGTCTTTTCTAGTAGCTTCCGTGTAATTAAATTGGGAAGACATTAAGGTATCGCCATCGTCACGGTTTTGAAGTATTGGCACCCTAATAATCGAAAGCTTCACCCAATAATAAGATTTCAAGTGCTCACCTAAATCAAGAAAACAATTTGAAGCCCCACAAGGCCTAAAATCTATGCAAAATTGAAAGTGAATCAACCCTTAATCTTCAAAGCTTTAAAGATCCAAAATTCGCTTTAGCGTGAGGATATACGTCTTTGGCTAATAAAACCACCGATGAGGCGGATAATAAAAGGCAAGGCAAGACCGAAGTCATAATAAAAGCTTCATGGCGAAGTTGAATAAAAGATGGAGGTAAACCAAAGATAATAAGGCCCTTCCGTTAGGGGGCGTATAAAAGTCTTGGTAATAAGTCTCATGTTCAAAACCGTTATAAAACCGTGTTTATTGATTCTTCTTGTCAACTTAATTTTTTAACATCGTTGTCTATTAGGAGGGGTTATTGATTTGATGGTCTTAGTTACACCGTTAGGACTCTATTTTTAGACCTAAATCTCTATTATCGCATAAGTAAAAAATGTATCCTCGTGAAACATTCAAGACATCATAAAATATAAGAGTTACAACTTAGGAATAATGGGAGAATAAGTACGTGATTAGGTCATATGAGTAGTGTTAGCATTACTAACTTATAATGACAATGATCTCGTTGCACGCTTAGCATGGAATTGAAGTGAAAATCGAGGACGATGAAATTATTTCTAACGAAGCATTCACGTGTTCTTATTCTATGAACCTAAACGTCCCATTTTGCGATGAAAATCATACATTATGTCAAAAACGCAAGTAATAATAGTAGTAGTGTAGCTAGTTTATCATTTCAATAAAGTGAATAAAAATGAATTTTGGAGATGCTACGATACTTTATTCTAGCATTGCGTGAGGGCACGACAATGGTTTAGTATGGGGGAGTGATGAGACTGCTTTTATACATGGTCTCATCATTCTTTTTGGACTTAAAATGCATTAAATATCATCATAAATGCCAAATATATGCTTGTGTTTGTTGCTTGTGTATTTTAGGTACGGATATTGAGAAAAATGGCAAAAGATCACAAGAATCATGCAGAAACGAACACGGGAAACGAAGCCGCACGATGAACCAAGCCCTAGTGAGGAATTTTCCAAAGAAAACCCTAGAAGATTTGAAGAATATTGAAGATTGGTCCTCCAAGTTTGAAGAATTGACACTTTATACCCTTGTATCTTCATAATTACAAGTTTGGTCCCTAAAGTTTGTCAAAATTACAAAAAGGACCCTTAACTTTGAAGAATTGGCAAATTTAGTCCCTCAACAAATCTAAATTGTCAATAATGGTCCTCCAAGAAGTCAACAAACAAGTCAAAGCCTTGAAGTTTGAAGAAAGTACATGAATAGCCCTTGAATATTGCATTTATTGCAATAATAGTCCTTATTTAAAGTTGAAAACTATGATGGGCCAAATTCAGAAAGTTGTCCAAAGTTCTTATTAAAGGAAAAGGGAAGAAAAGCTGTTGGGAATCTATTCAGCAAACAATTGAGAGTGCAAGGACCCAATCTGCCAAGACATCACAAGTGTTCCCAGCCTATCATTGTGACACATCATCACCCTCCACCAATCAAACACCTCCATCCCTCCACGTCAACTTCCACTTTCTTTGTTTAAAACTGATTTATTTAATCAGTTTGAAAATTGGGGGTAAACACATATTTTAAACATACTTAACCCCCAAACGGATTTACCCCTTTCTGCTAATTACTCCCATCACATGAACCCTAAATCACTAAGTTACTTAAACCAAAGGGGTTTAGGAAATTAAGCTCCAAATTGCTAATTTACCCTCTCCCCATCTAAACCCACATCCCAAAACCCATCACCTTCAACTCCTGGGACCCCACGTGGCTCCCCTGCTACGTCACTATCCCACAAAACCCCATGGGGAGACAAAACCAACGGCTGGATGAAGTTACTTGGTCCCAAAGGTTAAACAGACGTTCCAGATGCATCCAACACAGCTGGAATCTCAACATCAAGGCCAGAAGATCACATGGGTCACTTGACCACTTTTTTCAAGTTTGAAAATCCAAGGGCACAATGGGAAATCCGTCTGCTAGGGTTTCTTAGTCTAGAATAGTCCATAGACTAGTATTTAAAGACCTCTCAACTTGTGAGAAGGCTTGTTCCAGTTTTTATGTAAAATGTTTCCTTTATGAATTAATGAAAAATTGTTTATCCTACATATGACTGAGAACCATTTACCTTTCCAATTTTCATGTTTTAAAGTTTGTTTTTCCCAAGTTCATTTTTCTTCAAGTTTGTGTTTTTAAATTTTCAAAAAAGTTTTCAAGTGTTTCTGAAAATTGAGATTTCTTGGTAAGATTTTGTTACAAAGTCTGTTTCATTTAGGTTAATCAGTATTGTTAAGTGGTTTTAAACATTGGAGAAGTTGTGGAAAAGAGTTTAAGAAAGAAAGAAAGAAAGCAGATTATAGATATTTGGTTTGTTCTTTTATTTTCTTTTTAGCAGGATTAAAGGAGGTGATTTGTTAAAGGGTCTGCATACACCCGAGTGTATTGGAGGTGGCTTATCAGCCACTGTTGGGCTTGGAAGTAAGCCCAACAAGGTAGCCTTTGTCTTCTCCTTTTAATTTTCATTTTTTCTAAAAATATTATGCTTTGTGTGATTTGCATGAAAAGGATGTTATATGATAGTTAAATGGTATGATTTGAGTTTATTTTGTATCTTATGCATGTTTAGAAGGATTTGATCAAGTTTGGTTTGAATTTGAGTTGATTTGGTTTGCAAAAAAATGTGTTACTGATATTTAAGGGGTGTTTGGATATGCTATCTAGGTTGAGTGCTTGACTGATTTTTAGCCTAAACATAACTTAGACACACTTAAAAGGTAGTATTAGGACTATTTAGCCATTTTGTTTAAAGATTGGTAGGATATAAGTGAATTGGTATGTTTCAGTTGGGGTTTAACTAGCTTAAATCAGCAAGTCAGTTAAATCTGCTTGTTTTAGCTAAATTTTGCCATCAACCTTTCAAAGCTGTTAGATAATAGGGCATTCTAGAGTTTGAAATCAGTTGTATGTTATTTGGTTGAGTAGTATGCATGATATAAGCACTTGAAAATCATAATTGTGCCATTTGCTTTAGTCACTATTCATAGATAGGCCTTAGTGCATTTACAGTAACTTTAATTGCTTATTGAGTGTGATATTTGCTTTGAGCTTGCTTGTTTTCTTGTTGAATCTGACTCCCCACACTTCCATGAGTGTGGGGGTGCCTTTGTTGCCAATTAATTCCAAGTAACCAAGCTTTCCTAAGCTTCAAAACCACCAGACCTCAATTTTTGTATTGTCAGTGGGAACCAAGTTCCCACTGCTTGGTTCTTTTTTCCCACTGCTAAGCTAAAGGACAAATCCAGTCCACTTGTCACTATCAGTTTTCTTATATTTTTGTCTTTAGTGCCCAAAAAGTTGAATTAGATCTTGAAACCAGTTCCATTATTTTTCTTATTTAATTTAGGATTTTTCTAATTAATTAAATTTTTATTTACTGTTCATTTAGTAATTTTTAGATTAATTAGCTATTTTTAATTAACTTTAAAGTTTCTGTTTTTGTCTTTTAGTGCCAAAAAGTAATATTTTTCAGTTTAATCAATTTTCCTAGACTTAGAATAATATTTTAAGGTTTTTGGTTAAAATAGATTTTACTGTTCATCTTTTTATTAATTTTTAGAATTAATTTAATTTAATTAGGGTTTTAATTAAACTAGTTTTGTCATTTAGTGGAAAATTTAATATTTTTCAAGTTTTTCCATTTTTCTACTGTTCACTAGAGTAAAATAGGATTTTTAAAATTGGGAGATTAATTTTAGCATTATTTTATTATTTTTTATAATTATTTTAATTTTAAAATAGTTTTTAGTAATTTAAAAAATAGAAAAATAGTATTTAAAAATTATAAAAAATACTTTTTAGTTTTTAGATAATATAAGTAAGTTATTTGTTCAACAAAATCATATTTTGGACATTTTGATTAATTATATTTAATTTTAGGGCTTTAATTAGCATTTAAAATTGAATATTTAATTAATAAAAGGTTTTAAAATATTTTTATTGGATTTTATTCCTTATTTATATTATTTTAGACTTGTTTTAGCTCATAATTAATTTTTAGGTTGAAATTTTTTAATTTTGTAGCTTTTTGCGGCTTTACGTGTACGCCTTTTTCGTCATAGTTTAATTAATTTTCGTAACCGTCTTTTCTTTCCTTTCTAATTTCTTTCCTACTTGTTCATAATCACAAACAAACATAAATCAACTCTTAACACAACGCACTTGCCTCCTCGAGAACGAACTCACCTAGGGTCATTCACACACGGTTTTCCTAAATCGTCGTGCTCACTTGCCCTAATTTATTGCATCCTTTTCCTAAAGGTGTAGTTTTACTCAACATCAGTGGGTGACGATAAAATTGTCTTCAACATGGGAAAGCTTTCTAAACAGGCTTATTCTAACGAGAGTGTTAATTGTATTGACGTTCTTGATGAGGCTTGTGAAGAACACTTCAAAGATGCTTGTAAAAGTACTCTTTCTTCTCTACCCAATGTTGAGACCGTTGCCTCACTTGCTCCGGCATTGACTCCTTTTGGAGAAAGTGACTTGGATGATTTCGAAGCTAGATTGGGTCCTCTCGATATTAAGTATGATAATTCGTCCATCGATTGGGATGAAGACATTCGTACTATTGAGAGACTTCTCAATGAAGACCCGGTTGCTCCTCCTTCTCCTACTGAGGTGACTAATGATGATCCATCGTTAGTTTCACCATCTATTAAGGATCCTCCTACTCTCGAGCTTAAGGACCTACCGCCTCATCTTGAGTACGTTTTCCTTGAAGCCAACGAGAAGGTACCGGTCATCATCGCGAAGGACCTAAAAGAAGAAGAAAAAGCCCGACTTATCGCCGTGTTGAAGAAGCATAAAAGAGCTATCGCTTGGAAAATCTCCGACATTTGCGGAATTGATCCTCACTTCTGCACACACAAAATTCTCATGGAGGACGACTTTAAGCCCACAATTCAAAGCCAACGAAGGGTGAATCAAAAATCCATGAAGTCATCAAAAAAGAGGTTATCAAACTTCTTGATGCGGGTATGATTTACCCTATTTCGGATTCACCATGGGTTAGTCCAGTCCATTGTGTTCCTAAGAAAGGCGGCATCACCGTTGTGACCAATGCACAGAATGAGTTGATTCCTACCCGTCTCGTTACTGGGTGGAGAGTTTGTATAGACTACCGCAAACTCAATGATGCCACGAGAAAGGATCATTTCCCTCTACCTTTTATGGACCAAATGCTTGAACGTTTAGCAGGTAATGAATATTACTGCTTTCTTGATGGTTTCTCGGGTTATTTCCAAATACCCATCGATCCCCAAGATCAAGAGAAGACAACATTCACTTGTCCCTATGGCACATTTGCTTACAAAAGGATGCCTTTTGGCTTATGTAATGCCCCCGGGACTTTCCAAAGGTGCATGTTGGCTATCTTCCATGACATGGTTGAACAAACCATGGAAGTCTTCATGGATGATTTCTCGGTCTTTGGGGATTCCTTCTCTTCTTGCCTTGCCCATTTGGAACGTATGCTTAAGCGGTGCGAAGACACTCGCCTTGTTCTGAATTGGGAAAAATGCCATTTTATGGTAAAAGAAGGCATTGTGCTAGGACACAAAATCTCTAAAGCCGGTCTTGAAGTCGACCGTGTTAAAGTAGATGTCATAGCCAAATTACCTCCACCTTCAACCGTGAAGGGTGTGAGAAGCTTTCTGGGTCATGCGGGCTTCTATCGTCGATTCATTCAGGATTTCTCTAAAATCGCTCGCCTGATGACCCACCTCTTGGAAAAAGATACTCCTTTTATCTTTTCTAAAGAGTGTATTGAAGCCTTCAATCTTCTTAAGGATAAGCTAACTAAGGCACCGGTCTTGGTTACCCCTAATTGGGAGCTACCCTTTGAATTGATGTGCGATGCTAGCGACTTTGCTATTGGTGCGGTTTTGGGACAAAGGATCAACAAACATTTCCAACCAATCCACTATGCTAGCAAAACAATGACGGGGGCTCAATTACATTATACGACAACCGAAAAAGAGCTTTTAGCTGTTGTCTATGCTTTTGAAATATTCCGCCCCTATCTTGTTTTATCCACCACAATCGTATACACGGACCATTCCGCGTTGAAGTACTTGATGACTAAACACGACTCTAAGCCAAGACTTCTTCGCTGGGTTTTACTCCTTCAAGAATTCAACATTGAAATTCGTGAAAAGAAGGGTGCTGAAAACCTAGCCACGGATCATCTGAGCAGACTTGAGGATCCATATCAAGGGGATCATCCGAACAAAGAGATCAATGACTCTTTCCCCCTTGAAACCTTAATGTCTATAAATCTCAATCTTGATGGCACCCCGTGGTTTGCCGATATTGCAAACTACTTAGCGGGTGGTGTTCTCATCCAAGGGTTAACATCCCAACAAAAGAAGAAGTTCTTGAACGATGTTAAGACTTACTTTTGGGATGACCCTTTTCTATTCAAACAATGTGCCGATCTGATTATTCGCTGATGTGTTGATGGACCGGCAGCTTTTGACATTCTCCAGGCTTGCCACAAAGGACCCACCGGTGGTCACTTTGGTCCCAACTACACCGCCAAAAAAGTGTTTGAATCGGGATTCTATTGGCCCACCATTTACCGTGATGCTCACGAGATGGTTAAACATTGTGATGCTTGCCAAAAACAAGGCAAGATCACACATAAAGATGAGATGCCTCAAAATTTCATACAAGAATGTGAAATCTTTGATGTATGGGGTATCGACTTTATGGGGCCATTCCCTTCTTCTAAAGGCAACAAATACATCCTTGTCGCTGTTGACTACGTTTCCAAATGGGTTGAAGCCAAGGCTTTACCCACTAACGACGCGAGGGTGGTTTGTAATTTCTTGAAACAACTGTTTGCTCGATTCGGTGTTCCTCGTGCTATTATCAGTGACCGCGGGACTCATTTTTGCAACGATCAATTTGCAAGAGTCATGGCTAAGTATGGTGTCAATCACCGTCTTTCCACCGCTTATCATCCTCAAACCAACGGTCAAGCCGAGATATCCAACCGTGGATTGAAGACAATTTTGGAGCGTACTGTGGGAGAGCATCGCGCCGCGTGGGCCGATAAGTTAGATGATGCTATGTGGGCTTTCCGTACTGCTTACAAGACCCCGATTGGCTGTACGCCTTATCGTCTTGTGTACGGGAAAGCTTCCCACCTCCCTATCGAGCTGGAACATAAGGCATATTGGGCCTTGAAGTGGGCTAACTTCGACATCAACAAAGCCGGTGATTTTCGCAAGATTCAACTCAACGAGCTACAAGAATTGAGGAATCAAGCTTACGAGAACTCATTGATCTACAAGGAGAAGACCAAGACTATCCACGATGCTAAAATCAAGAACCGAGAGTTCCACGTTGGTGATCAAGTCTTACTCTTTAACTCTCGGTTGAAGATCTTCTCAGGCAAGTTGAAGAGCCGCTGGTCTGGTCCATTCACCATCGCCAATGTCTTTCCTTATGGCACCATTGAGCTTTCTCAGCCAAATGGGCCCAACTTCAAGGTGAATGGCCAGCGTTTGAAATTGTACTTTGGTGAGGACATCTCTCAAGAGATGATTCCATCCCTCACCACGTTCCCCATGAACTAATTTTGGGTCGAGTCAGGCTCGTGACTCGGTTATCAAAAACAAGCGCTCCTCGGGAGGCAGCCCGAGTATCTATCATTTTCCGTTTTAACCTCCTAAGTGTAGGGGGAACTATATAGGTTGCTTTCTATGTGTGGTGATGTGATTACAGGGATGATTGCACTTTTGGCACCTTTGAAGAACCGTGCTCCCGTGTTATCCGAAATCCGGTTCTATCTCTCAACTATCGTGATTCAATTTTCTTCATACTCACATTTGAAATTGATCACTTTAGTCGGCTCTTCCTTAACTTGAGTTAACCAACGTGCACAATGTCATATGTGCAGGGGAGAATTTTCCCACATGCTTAAACATTGAGGACAATGTTTATCTTAAGTGTAGGGGGGACTTCTATCGAAGTTTTAAGTGGACTTTTCCATGAAAATGCCTTCAATTAACCGGAAAATCATCTTTTTCAACATTTTTCAAATTTTTAATTAACTTTGGCCATTTAGTCGTAATTTTTAAAATTTTCTCGTTGCTTTCATATGTATATATCCCGCAATAAAGTCAAAAATATTAATAAAGTGGTGTAGCTAGTTTAGAAGTCTTTGACATATTAGGCCCGTTGCGATTATTTTGACTCAACCCGAATAGACTTATCCAAGTTTATTCTAGCTAGTATCCTTAACCATGTATACCTTAATTGGTTTATTAGGCTAAGCATCCACGAGTCTCATTACTTGAGATTTTAAATTGTGAAGGACAAGAAATGATAAAGTCAATTATAAGTCGGTATTCTTGCACAAACTCACTTGGTGTAATTATTTGCCTATTCTCCCATCACTTGCTAATAATTTATCTGCAATAAGTAAGGTCGTACGATTTGAAAAGTTACTTAGCTTCTAGCCCAAGATCGTTTAAAAGTTGCTCGGTAATGATAAGAGTTCATAGCCAAGGCATAACTTATGAAGCGGGGCGCGAAGATTGGCGAGTCCGAAAAGGCTCTAACAAGGCATGAGGATTCAATTTTATTGCTAAAGATCCAAGGTGATGTGAAAAGCATTATTCCCAAAATCAATATGAAGGATCAAGACTCACGAAGAAAAGCAATCAACTCCCATAAAGATGTTGGAGAAGTCTATCTGAAAAGACCCTAACAAGGTATGAGGATAAATAGATCCAAGTCCGAAAAGGAGGCGGATCGTTGTATCTCAAAATCCCAAATAGAGATTGAAGAAATAATCATGAAGTCGTGGTCAACAAAGTTGGAGTACCCCTCAAAAGTCTCCAAGTGAAGAAACTCTATTAACGATGAGAAGACCATTATCTCAAGCACGTCTCTTAAGATATGAAGTATGAAGTACATGCCAAATATCGGCCCGAGAAAGGTCTCAAATCGTGAACCGAGTTATGCCAAGATATGAACTTTTTGATATCCCGAGAAGCAGTTTTAAGAGATTTTATCCTTCAGCTAACTATTGATCAAATCGTCCTACTTTGCTTTCAGCCTAAATAAACTATCGAAATAAGTCCAAAAATGCATCTTCATGATCATTCTAAGACAAAAATAAAATATAAGAGATACACCTAGGAATAAGGGAGTTTAAGCATATAATTAAGCCATGTGTGTAAGTGTTTGATTTACTAACTTATAATAACAATGATCTTGTTTTTAAGCTTAGTTTGGGGAACGTGAAACTTGAGGGTGATAAATCTTCGCAGCACCAAAGCCCTAATGTAAGTCCTTGATCTCTTTGCAAGTTATTTCCATGTAGCTATTTTCAAGAGAAAATGGTTTTCTATCCTTTTGTTTACTTTAAAAGTTTTAATCTCTCTTAGTACTTTAATTTTTGTTTAGTAGTACTTTAATAAGGCCAAGGTTGATTGATTATGAGAAAAGTGTAAAATTGCTTTATCACTAAGCATTGCATGAGGGCATGGCAATGGTTAAGTGTAGGGGATTTGATAGGTGTGTAAACACCCATCCTTTTTCCACTTAATTCTAGCTAAAACGAGACCAAAACACGTATTTAATATCATTTGTTTAGAATTATGCGTGGTTTTTGTGTTTATTGTGTTTTCAGAGCCAACCGGATGAATATTGAAGAAAACATGGGATTGCACGGGTTTTATCGAAGAAAAAGACTCAAGATGAAGTCTATTGTCCAGGAGATGCAAAAGATTTGAAGTCACTGGGCCTATTCGAAGATTTATCGAAGAAAAGGACCAAAGATGCAAGATTTACATATTTCGAAGAAACTCAAGTCTATTAAACGAAGAAATTAAAAGACGAGTTGAATTTAATCGTCGACAAATCCCGAATCAGAATCGAAAACGTCGACTTTTCTGAAAAGACGAGAAGACAAGAAGAAAGGGAGAAAGCCCACTCACCAACCAAAGGGAACACCTATATAAAGAATTCCCTTCACACTTTTCATTCAGTTTTTTTCATTCCCTTTTTCTCTCTTTTTCTGTTCGTAGGTATCACCAACACCATTAGGGTGTTTGGTGATTTTGATTCTTGTTTTTCCAATCTTGTAGTTAATCTTTGTCTTCTGATTGTTTAAACATTAATCTATCAATTTAATCCTTCATTTCCATCTTGTTCATCTTCATCTTTTTTATTCAAAGTTAAAGTTCTTATTTGGTTGATTTGATCTTTAAAAGTTATTGGGTTCTATGTTTTTATTGATGGGATTTGATGTTTATGGTTAGTAGATGATTAGGGATTAGATTTGTTTAAGTTTTGGTGAAAAACTTGGTTGATTTTGGTTTGAGATTGCGTTCCCCTGTTTCCCTGTCTCCTTTCTGTTCTTGAGTTTTTCCCAGGTTCCGGACCAAATGTTCCGAACGAAACTTCCGAACGAAGTTCCGAACCAAACTTCCGAACGAAAGTTCCGAGCGAAGTTCCGAACCAAACTTCCGAATGAAAGTTCCGAGCGAAGTTCCGAACCAAACTTCCGAGTAAAGTTCCGAACGAAAGTTCCGAGCGAAGTTCCGAACCAAACTTCCGAGCGAAAGTTCCGAGTAAAGTTCCGGACCAAAGTTCCGGACCAAGGACAACTTCCAAATCAAATCTTCCGGATCAACAAGTTCCGAATCAAGGAGTTCTGGATCTACATCTTTTCGTCCGGAAGAGTTCCGAATCAGTAAGAACTTCCGAATCAATATTCTTTTTAAGCATATTGTATCAAAGTTAAGTGTCATTTACTGTTTCTTCATTTTATATTTATATTTTAATTCAAGTTTTATTAATTGTTATTAAATTAATTGCTTTTAATTTAAGTTTACATCTTAGTGAATTTAAACCTTTAGTAGATTAGAAAACCACTCCTTTTTTTAGTAACCAAGAACAACTATTCCACTTTGAACCGTGATCAATTCGAGAGGATACCGAGAGACAAATCTGGAACCCATACAAAATCAGAGTATCAGTTCCCCTTGGTAAGGATCCTCAAGTCTACTGAGATGATCCGCGGCTAGGTTTTCAGCTCCTTTTTTATCGCGAATTTCGATTTTAAATTCTTGGAGTAGCAAAACCCAACGAAGAAGTCTTGGTTTGGAATCTTGTTTGGTTAACAAGTACTTCAACGCGGAATGATCGGTATACACAATTGTGGTGGAAAGGACAAGATAGGGGCGGAACTTTTCAAAGGCATAGACAACAGCTAATAGCTCTTTTCGGTTGTCGTGTAATGCAATTTAGCCCCCATCATTGTCTTGCTAGCGTAATGGATCGGTTGGAAGTGTTTGTTCACTCTTTGGCCCAGAACCGCTCAAATAGCATAGTCACTAGCATCGCACATCAACTCAAAGGGAAGCTCCCAATTAGGGGTAACCAAGACGGGTGCCTTAGTTAGCTTATCCTTAAGCGAGTTGAAGGCTTCAGTACACTCTTTGGAAAAGATAAAAGGAGTATCTTTTTCCAAGAGGTGGGTCATCGGGCGAGCGATTTGAGAAAAATCTTTGATGAATCGACGGTAGAAGCCCGCATGACCGAGAAAACTTCTCACACCCTTCACGGTTGAAGGTGGAGGCAACTTAGCGATAACATCGCCTTTAGCACGATCTACTTCAAGACCGGCTTTGGAGATCTTGTGTCCTAGCACGATGCCCTCTTTTACCATGAAATGGCATTTTTCCCAATTAAGAACAAGGCGAGTGTCTTCACACCGCTTAAACATACGTTCTAAATTGGCAAGGCAAGTAGAGAAAGAATCGCCATAAACCGAGAAATCATCCATGAATACTTCCATAGTGTCTTCCACCATGTCATGGAAGATATCCATCATACACCTTTGGAACGTCCCAGGAGCATTGCATAAACCAAAAGGCATGCGTTTGTAGGCAAATGTTCCGTAGGGACAAGTGAATGTGGTCTTTTCTTGGTCCTTGGGATCGATGGGAATTTGAAAATACCCGGAGAAACCGTCTAAGAAGCAGTAATAGTCATTACCTGCTAGACGCTCGAGCATTTGATCCATGAAGGGAAGAGGAAAATGATCTTTTCTCGTGGCATCATTGAGCGATAGTCGATATAAACTCTCTACCCAGTAATGAGACGAGTAGGAATCAACTCGTTGTGTTCATTGGAAACAACGGTTATTCCGCCCTTCTTGGGCACACAATGGACGGGACTTACCCAAGGCGAATCCGAGATAGGGTAAATCAAGCCGGCATCAAGAAGTTTGATAACCTCTTGTTTGATGACGTCATGAATGCGAGGATTAACCCTTCTTTGGCTCTGGATTGCGGGTTTAAAGTCATCTTCCATGAGAATCTTGTGAGTACAAAAGTTCGGATCAATTCCGCGGATATCGGAAATTTTCCAAGCAATTGCCTTCTTATGATCTTTAAGCACGACGATGAGGCGAGATTTTTCTTCTTCTTTCAAGTCCTTCGCGATGATGACGGGCAACTTCTTATTTTCTTCAAGGAACACATACTCAAGATGGGGCGGCAACTCCTTAAGTTCTAAATCTGGAGGATTTTTTATGGGAGGCGTATTCAAAGTCCGAGCATCGATAGCAATAACCGTGGGAGATGGTGGAGAAATATTGTCTTCTTTAAGAAGGTTCTCAATGAGTCGAAGATCTTCACCCCAATCGGTGGGGGAATCGTCATTAGCTAAGTTCACATCTCCCATGGTGGCTTCCAAATCGTTCCAAAGGAAATCACTTTCTCCAAATAGAGATAGTGATGAATCAATCGAGGAAACGGTCTCAACATTGGGAAGAGAGGTAGGAATACTTTTACAAGCATCTTTGAAGTGTTCTTCACAAGCCTCATCAAGAACGTCAATACAATTAACACTCTTGTTAGAATAAGGCTGTTAAGAAAGCTTTCCCATGTTGAAGACAATTTTATCGTCACCCACTCTCATGATAAGCTCACCCGCTTCAACATCGATGAGAGTGCGACAGGTCCTCAGGAATGGACGACCAACAATTAATGGCACACGAGGGTCCATCTCGTAGTCGACGACGACGAAATCGGCAGGAAAAGTGAATTTGTCGATGTCACACCCCACCATGGCGGAATATGGGGCGCGACGTATGGATATCATCACAACAACAGCGTGTCTATAGAGAGAACTAAATGAAATTGAAATATCATAGATGGCGACACAAATGTCGTGACAATATCTCAACAATGCAGGCGTCTAGGTAAGTAGGTAACAGGCCTACCTCTTACCAAAGACATACAAATAAACAAACATCAAACATATAGGTACCACAAAGTTCACTTAATCAAAACACAAAGTAAAATCTAAGAGGAAAGGGGATTCCTCCGAATGCAATCCTAGCAGCCTCTATACTCTAGCCACTTCTAACATCATCTTGCACAACTACCTCACCTGAAAATGACACTAAAATCTGTCAACATAAAGTTGGTGAGAACATAGGTTTAAGTTATCTAGAACATCATAAGAAACCTTGACATCCGCTATAAATAAGTTGAAGAAAAACAATTTATAGTAATGGACCATAATGTGATAATCATGCTACATGCATCCACAACAAAACTCAAGCCAAGTACCAACCACATCTACAATTCAAAAAGCACATTATAACAATCAAGAAGTATCCCGTCACACGCACAAGAACACACATCACACTATCCGGATCTTTCCCACACCACCTGTGGAAGATGAACTATATCCCCGTCGAGATATCTTGCCTCCGAAGAGACGATGCACAAGTACTCAGGACGGATCGTGCCCCACGCTCCACACACATCACAACTGGTCCCATAGACGCCCATACATCTATGTACCAAAGCCAATCACAATCCAAACAAGATTCACATAGCAGAACACGTACCAAAGCACATATGAGAACACATAAGCACGCAAGTCACACAATAACACATTTATGTCCACACATTTTATAACATAGTACTAAATCATGTTAAAGAACATTACAAGTGTCATCTCCATCCCATACTGGAAAAAAAAACATTTAAAAACGTAGTAAAATGGGACTATGAACTCACCTGATTGCTTCTCCAAAGTCCTTGCTCTAGCCCCAAGCTAATAATCCAAAAACACATAAATCAATACATGAACCAACCTCTAAAATGGTTCATCAACCTATGATGGACATCTAACCCCCTCTCATATAAATACCCCATTTATAACTCTAAACACCCCATTACCCTTCTCTAACAAGTCCTTAACTTGGTTAAGTTTAATAGCTATCCCGTTCACAATTTTACACAAAACAGTCCCAGTTTTAGGTCTCAAAACTTTAAGTCAAACGTCCACTTAAATATACCCATGGTTTCTGTAAAAGGGATATTCATACCCTTACATATGTTGGCTAACACCTCCCACTTGCCCTAACCTTAAAGCTACTTTTAAGGCCCTGATATATATATATATACTTTTGTTATTCCAGTTTTTTCCTGATTTTAAACGTATGAAAAGTTCATTACCATTCGAGGGTCTTACCCTAAACCACAATCTTAGCCCAAGTGCAGATCCTTATTACAATATATAAACCATCTCTCATGTTCGTGAGAAGATCCCAATGCAACCCTAAGTACCCCAAATAACCCAAAACTTAAAAAGAAAACAGACTGAATTTAAAACTGTTTTGACCTCCGACTGTTGTAACCTATTTTTGACCCACTTCCCGACCTCCAATTTAGTTCTCGTTTCTTGCATTGAAAAGCCACTTCAAATATCTTTCCAGGGCTAGTTTGATCGCATCTTGAATGTTCCTAGAACTCCAGATATGATCAAAACAATTGACTCGAAATTCTGCCCAGTTTTTAAAAACGGGTTTAACAAAATCAACCTCATTAATTAACCCTAATCCCTCTAATTACAAGCCCCAACTTATGTAATCATCATATTATGATTAATACAACATTAATTTACTGTTTTTTTATTAAACCCTAACCCTAATCCATCATAAGAATGATTAATTTAAACATAAAAAAACAATTAAATTGAAAAGGGTTATGAAGATTTACCTTTGATTTATGAAAACCCCAAAATTTTATGAAGAACCCTAATTTTTTATATAACTCACGAATTTCCTTTATCTCCAGGAGAAAAATAATGAATTTGGTTTAGTATATACATTATATAGGGTATGGGTGAATCCTAGTCCAACCCAAATCCCACTTACCATAAATCTTTTCTTTTTTTCCTTTTTTTTCTCTTCTAAACCGACCTAAACACCATAAAATTCGTTTTTTTCTTTATTTTATTATTAATAAATATCTTATTAATATTACCTTAATTTTCCTTAATTTATTTCAGCTCCTAAAGCCTCCAAAACCTCAAAACCGTAAAACTAGTCAGTTTTTACGCGTTTTACCGTAAAAGTCGTAAAATATACACTTTTAAAAAAAATCTCAAATTCTTAAATAAACTTTATAACTAAGTCCTAAATGACTTAAAACCATCCCGAAAAAAATTCTTTTGGATAATTACCTCACCCGAGACCTCTAAACGCTAAACCGTAAATCCAAAAAAAAATACTATTACTATAATACTTATACGTATACGTAAACACCACAATATCACCATTTTCATTTCATAGTCACCACTTGTGAGCTCATGAACATGAAATAACCGTTCCTCGATTTACTTATGAGTACTCTATACTCATAAACGATAACCACACCATCCTCGTTCACACAAAATAAACACGTAAACACACAATTCAAGTAAGCACACATAAAATAACCTAAAAGTAAGACCAAGTGACAAACCCAAAACCACGGTTGTCACATCACTCCCTCCTAATAGAAATCTCGTCCCGAGATTCACTCCGAAACTCAAACTTATTCTCAGCAAACAAACGAGGATGCATATCCCTAATAAAACCTTCACGTTCAAACGTGAACTCAGTTTACACGAAAATAATCTCAACCAACAACACATGAGCCTTAACCGTCCGCGAGGAAACTTATCAAAACCATAAAGTTATGTAACCAACCTAACTAAATCTCGCAACTCATCAGACAAGAACTGTCTTGAAATCAAGTTAGGAGCCGTCACATAACTCAACGGGTTTAACACTGTCACCCCGATTTCAGTCTTACTCATAAGTACCATAAATCAAAACTCATCAAAATATAACCACGTATAATAAGGTCTAAAGAACTCTCAAATTCCTTCCCAACTCATCTCTATGTTAACCCTCCAAGTGTTCATTACCACAAAATACCAAAAACACGAGTTTAAACCATATTGTCCGAAAATTAACCTTAAACTCAACACTTGTACAATTAATTCGACCAAGCTACTGACTTCCAATTACGAAACTTTCTGAATATTTGAAAAGTATGTTCCGAGTACATAATTTTAGGCTTTTGAATCACCCAAAAACCTTTAAAAACGAATAAGTTATGACCAAAACGATTTTTCTCAAAATCTGCCTAGGCATTAGCGACAGTTTCTGACAGTTAGCGACATATTTTGACAGTTTAGCGACAGTTTCTGCCTACTCCGATTTATATCAAATTAAATTAAAAAAAAACGATTTTTAAACCCTAAAACCCCCCATTAATTACCAAAACTAGAACCTAATTTATTTTAATTCCAGAAAATTAAAACTCTATTAATTACATGATTTTAACATATTTCACTAAATAAGAACAAAATTTTTAACTTAAGAACAATAACTCTAGGTGATCCAAACCAAAATATTTTAAAATAACCGAGTCATGCTTATATGTTAAAGAATTTATATTCCACCTTATTTGAAACATGTTTCCGACACTTCCTTATTTCATCGACTACCAACAACTTTTTTTTTTCAATTTGCAAGTTCTATTTTTTACCATGTATAACTCGAAACAAAAGGCATCGTCACCCCAAAAAGAAATCTCCACCATCTCAAAATCCTTCACGCCAAAAGTACCGTACAAACAAACACGTGAAATGAGGACCCGAGTAATGCGCTACTACAGAAGTTGAACATCTCAAAGAGAAACGAGCTAGCAACCATCCCAAGAATACAACCGGTAAGTAGAAAATAATTTTACATACATTGGCATAAGCGTACATACACTCAAATCCATCCAACATATACTATACAAGCATGTATTAACTCTCTTTCATGCAATCATACTTGAAAGTCCAGTGGTGTTGTGGCACATATATAATTATATAGGCCTCCATAATTATACATGTTCCCTTTCACCAATGTACTCCCTCCTATGATGACACTTATAAGAAATTAATACTACACATAACACATAATCCAACAACTCACAAGCACATAACCACACAAGATAAGATCCAAAACCCCATGTATTAAAATAACATAGCCAATGCACGAAACACATAAACTCGTAGTCCAGCTGAACCAACATAGACAAAATTCAAAATGTATAAAGAACATGAAAACATAATTAAGCGAAATCCAACAATGACTAGCGTATATGACCATGGTTCCACCCGCACTAATCAAAACTCGTAAAGAAAATAACATGTCGTTAAGTATGAACCATAGTAGTTCATAACCAAACAAATTCTACGAAAATAATATTCAAACACATCAACTACTATAAAATGCACACATACTCCTATGACGCCTATATGCAGGGACCCTTAAGCTATAGACTAGGCTACACGACTAGGAAACCTAATTCTCTATAACCATTGGCTCTGATACCATTCTGTCACACCCCACCATGGCGGAATATAGGGCGCGACGTATGGATATCATCACAACAACAGCGTGTCTATAGAGAGAACTAAATGAAATTGAAATATCATAGATGGCGACACAAATGTCGTGACAATATCTCAACAATGCAGGCGTCTAGGTAAGTAGGTAACAGGCCTACCTCTTACCAAAGACATACAAATAAACAAACATCAAACATATAGGTACCACAAAGTTCACTTAATCAAAACACAAAGTAAAATCTAAGAGGAAAGGGGATTCCTCCGAATGCAATCCTAGCAGCCTCTATACTCTAGCCACTTCTAACATCATCTTGCACAACTACCTCACCTGAAAATGACACTAAAATCTGTCAACATAAAGTTGGTGAGAACATAGGTTTAAGTTATCTAGAACATCATAAGAAACCTTGACATCCGCTGTAAATAAGTTGAAGAAAAACAATTTATAGTAATGGACCATAATGTGATAATCATGCTACATGCATCCACAACAAAACTCAAGCCAAGTACCAACCACATCTACAATTCAAAAAGCACATTATAACAATCAAGAAGTATCCCGTCACACGCACAAGAACACACACCACACTATCCGGATCTTTCCCACACCACCTGTGGAAGATGAACTATATCCCCGTCGAGATATCTTGCCTCCGAAGAGACGATGCACAAGTACTCAGGACGGATCGTGCCCCACGCTCCACACACATCACAACTGGTCCCATAGACGCCCATACATCTATGTACCAAAGCCAATCACAATCCAAACAAGATTCACATAGCAGAACACGTACCAAAGCACATATGAGAACACATAAGCACGCAAGTCACACAATAACACATTTATGTCCACACATTTTATAACATAGTACTAAATCATGTTAAAGAACATTACAAGTTTCATCTCCATCCCATACTGGAAAAAAAAACATTTAAAAACGTAGTAAAATGGGACTATGAACTCACCTGATTGCTTCTCCAAAGTCCTTGCTCTAGCCCCAAGCTAATAATTCAAAAACACATAAATCAATACATGAACCAACCTCTAAAATGGTTCATCAACCTATGATGGACATCTAACCCCCTCTCATATAAATACCCCATTTATAACTCTAAACACCCCATTACCCTTCTCTAACAAGTCCTTAACTTGGTTAAGTTTAATAGCTATCCCGTTCACAATTTTACACAAAACAGTCCCAGTTTTAGGTCTCAAAACTTTAAGTCAAACGTCCACTTAAATATACCCATGGTTTCTGTAAAAGGAATATTCATACCCTTACATATGTTGGCTAACTCCTCCCACTTGCCCTAACCTTAAAGCTACTATTAAGGCCCTGATATATATATATATATACTTTTGTCATTCCAGTTTTCCTGATTTTAAACGTATGAAAAGTTCATTACCATTCGAAGGTCTAACCCTAAACCACAATCTTAGCCCAAGTGCAGATCCTTATTACAATATATAAACCATCTCTCATGTTCGTGAGAAGATCCCAATGCAACCCTAAGTACCCCAAACAACCCAAAACTTAAAAAGAAAACAGGCTGAATTTAAAACTGTTTTGACCTCCGACTGTTGTAACCTATTTTTGACCCACTTACCGACCTCCAATTTAGTTCTCGTTTCTTGCATTGAAAAGCCACTTCAAATATCTTTCCAGGGCTAGTTTGATCGCATCTTGAATGTTCCTATAACTCCAGATATGATCAAAACAATTGACTCGAAATTCTGCCCAGTTTTTAAAAACGGGTTTAACAAAATCAACCTCATTAATTAACCCTAATCCCTCTAATTACAAGCCCCAACTTATGTAATCATCATATTATGATTAATACAACATTAATTTACTGTTTTTTTATTAAACCCTAACCCTAATCCATCATAAGAATGATTAATTTAAACATAAAAAAACAATTAAATTGAAAAGGGTTATGAAGATTTACCTTTGATTTATGAAAACCCCAAAATTTTATGAAGAACCCTAATTTTTTATATAACTCACGAATTTCCTTTATCTCCAGGAGAAAAATAATGAATTTGGTTTAGTATATACATTATATAGGGTATGGGTGAATCCTAGTCCAACCCAAAGCCCACTTACCATAAATCTTTTCTTTTTTTCCTTTTTTTTCTCTTCTAAACCGACCTAAACACCATAAAATTCGTTTTTTTCTTTATTTTATTATTAATAAATATCTTATTAATATTACCTTAATTTTCCTTAATTTATTTCAGCTCCTAAAGCCTCCAAAACCTCAAAACCGTAAAACTAGTCAGTTTTTACGCGTTTTACCGTAAAAGTCGTAAAATATACACTTTTAAAAAAAATCTCAAATTCTTAAATAAACTTTATAACTAAGTCCTAAATGACTTAAAACCATCCCGAAAAATATTCTTTTGGATAATTACCTCACCCGAGACCTCTAAACGCTAAACCGTAAATCCAAAAAAAATACTATTACTATAATACTTATACGTATACGTAAACACCACAATATCACCATTTTCATTTCATAGTCACCACTTGTGAGCTCATGAACATGAAATAACCGTTCCTCGATTTACTTATGAGTACTCTATACTCATAAACGATAACCACACCAACCTCGTTCACACAAAATAAACACGTAAACACACAATTCAAGTAAGCACACATAAAATAACCTAAAAGTAAGACCAAGTGACAAACCCAAAACCACGGTTGTCACAGTCGACCCCTACAAAGACGTCTTCGGCTATCCCTAATAAGTGTGAAAACACTTATCCTTTTACCACTTATTTCCAATAATAACAAGACCAAAACGTGTATTTTATGTCGTAAAAGTCAGAATTATGCGTGGTTTGTGTTTTTATTGTGTTTTAGGACCAAAATATGAAAAAGGAAGAAAACACGGGCTTTCACGGGCTTTTATCGAAGAAAACGGGAAAAGACGAAGTCAAAAGATCAAGAGTGCAAAAAGAACGGAAGCCCAAGACCTATTCTGAAGATTTATCGAAGAAAAAGTCTAAAGACGAAAGTTTAATGAAGTCAAAGAACTTAAGTCTAATAGAAGAAGAAAATTAAAAGACAAGTTCAAATCCCGAGACGACATCTAGAAAAGACAAAGAATTAAAGTCGAGTCGAGAAGACGTGAAGAAATAAAGAAAGAAGATGCAACACATGCACTCCTTCCACTTTTCCTATAAATACCCTCCTAATACACATTAGGAGGGAGTTAGTCTTTAATTTTTGGTTTTTCATTTTGCACTTTTCTTTCTAGTTTTAGAGAGAGAAAGTTCTAAACTTTCTCTCACTAAGTTTCATCTTTTCTTTTAATCTTTCATGATTAAACATTTATGTATTGCTTATTTCATTAATCAAGTTAAGTTTAATCTTTTAATCCTTAATCTCATTCTACCTTTCTTTTATTTTAGTTAACTTTTTGTGCGAATTTCATATGATCCGTGTTGTTCTTAATGATTTCGTGCTTAAAAAGTTGATCTTTTTGTTCCTACATAAGCTTTCATTTGATTAAGCTTTAAGATGCTTGTGCTTATTGGCTTATTTTTATGATTAGCTTATTTACTTATAAAAAGTTTTCTTAAAAAGTTCATATTTTTATTGTTTGATCTAAAAGTTTATTTATTTTGAGTTTAGATAAGTTGGTACAAGTGCTTATTTGATCCGGTTCAGTTTGATTCGTCCTAGTTTGGGGATAAGCTTATCATTTTAGCTTAATCCTTGGATTATTTACCGAATCCCACTATTATCTGAAAGGGTTTAAACCCCTTTCCGATCGTGATATTCCGAGCAGCCACCATCCCCCTTATTCCGATTAGCCAATCGGAAAAGGGTTTAGTATTTTCCGACAACAGCCTTGTGGATCATTCCGATCTGGACCTTTCTTGGGCTTATTCCGATTAGGCAAGTTTTTGATACATTCCGATTTGGCTTGTTCTACATCATTCCGATTGGGTTGATTTCTAAACATTCTGATTGCCCCCTTTATTGATTATTCCGACGGTGAGACTTTGAGTATTCCGATTGAGCTTATTTTCCCACATTCCGATTGGAGCCTAGTTCCACATATTCCGATTTGGTCCCTTAGTCCTATATTCCGATCTGACCTTTTTGTAACATTCCGATTACCGGATTGGAACATATTCCGATCTGGATCGATTTTGGCATATTCCGATTGCACCATTTCTCCTATATTCCGATTAGGGCTTGTTTAGTTTATTGTTTTTATAAAGTTTCTAAGTGTTAGTTTTATTTAGTATGCTAGTATTTTTCTCATATTGTCTTTAAGCCTTTTAGCATTTATTTTTAACTCGTCATTTTAATATAATTTGTAAACTTCTACTTTACTCAACGACACTTACTTAATTGCTATTAGTTAAATTTAGATAAACAAAACCAAACCATTCTCTTATTCACCAAAAGACGATTGAGTCGCACTTTAGACCGGTTTTCAATTCGAAAAGACTTGGGACAACAATATTTTATACTTAGCCAAAAGTCGTGTATTAAATGGCGCCGCTGCCGGCTCTTTTCGTGAGGATTAACGGTTTTTTGTGAGAGACGCGTTGAATTTTGGGATCCGTTCTTTGAACGTTATTTTCCTTGCTTTAAAAATTTTCAAAATCCATAAAAAATATAAAACTCTTCAAAAATACAAAAACATTAAAAAAATCATAAAAAGCAATTCTTTTCCAAAAGGTTTTGCACCAAAAAGATTATATAGATATTCTCTCTGTGCATATTTTTCTTCTGCAGGTGTATGCGTACTAGATCTTCGAACTATTCTGAGCCCGAGACTCGTGAAGATTTAGATATGGCTGGTGTTAATAACAACAATAATAACCCACCTCTACCCAATTTGAATAACACCAATAACAACAACAACAACAATGTCCTCCTACCTGATTTACGAACAATGGAGGAATTGTGTCAACCCACCATGAACGGACGCGGAGGCCTGATTGCGCCGATGCACGTCACGGCTCAGGAGTTTTCGTTGAAGCATCACATGATCCAACAAGTGCAAACTAACCCATTTCGCGGAATTCTGGATGATGATGCCAACAAACACCTCGACAAATTCATTACCATTACCCAAAGCATGAAGTGCCCCGGTGTTTCTATGGATGACCTTCGCCTTCAACTTTTTCCCCACTCGCTTTCCCACCATGCCGAAAAATGGTTTGACCGTCTTCCCAAAAATTCTATTCATACGTGGAATGACATGACTCAAAGTTTTTTGTCGCGCTATTTCCCACCATCCATGGTCACAAGCCTTCGTAACCAAATAAGTGGATTCATGCAAGACAATGATGAATCGCTCTTCGATGCTTGGGAACGATACAATGATTTGATCGACCGCTGTCCAAATCACAACGTGCTCCCCGTCACTCTCATTGATACCTTCTACAATGGTCTCACTTTTCGTGATCGTGACACGATCAACGCTGCCGCCGGTGGTACTTTTATGAAAAGGAGACCGGAGGAGTGTAGAGAGTTTATTGAAAACATGACTACTTACCACAAGAATTGGGATTCATCCGCATCCTCAAGATCTAATCAGAGAGTCAATGTTTCTTCTAGTACCTCCAATCCCGAGATATCCGAACTTACCCGACAAATCGCGAGTATGCACAAGGATTTCATGTCCATGGCCACAAACCACTTTCAACAAGCTAAAGCCGTTGCTATTTCTTGTGACACATGTGGTGGTCCTTATTCTTATAATGATTGTCCTTCTACCCAAGGCAATTTTTCTGAAAACATTAACGCAGCATACGGTACTTATCCCACGGGAGGCTATCAAGCCCGCCCTCAAGGAGACCGTAGCTTGCTAAGTTATCGTTCAAATAACTATCTTGCTCCACCAGGTTTCCCTCCTACCAACCAAAACCAACAACAAAGCTATAACCGAAACAATCAATCCCAACCTCGTGCCAACAATCAATATCAATCCCAAAGAAACCCATACCCAACTCAAGGAAATTCTCAAGCTTACCAAGCTCCACCTCTCAATCAACCGATGGCATTAAATCAAGACGTCGAGATGTTCATGAAGACTAATCGGGAGTTGGTGACGAATCTTCAGAGTCAAGTCATCAACTTGAAGGGCGAAATGGCGAAACAAGGGAGCGATATTCGAGCCGAGCTAAGGAATGACATGGCAAAGCAAAGCAATGAAATTCGTGCCGACATCAGAGATTCTTTCAGCACCCAAGCGCTTAACATTCGTGATATGATCGGTTCGCTCATCCAAGGTAATCAATCCTCTTCTTCGGGTACTCTTCCGAGTAACACCGTTGCGAATCCAAGAGGGGAGATGAAAGCAATCACCACTTGTAGTGGAAAAGGTTATACGGAACCCGAGCTTCCTACACCTCCACCCGTGATTGTGAACAAGGAAAAAGAGCAACTTTCCTCACCTCCTTCACCTTCTATCCCCATTTCCCCACCACCCGTGGTTGTGAGTGATCCTATTTCCTTAAAGCCTTCTTCTTCATCCAATATACCTTATCCTTCAAGGTTGAGGAAAGAGAAGCAAAAGAGCAAGGATGATATTTAGGTTTCAAACTTTCTCAAAATGTTTAAACAATTGAATTTTAACATCTCCTTCGCCGAGGCTCTCGCTCACATGCCAAAATACGCTAAGATGTTTAAAGATCTTCTAAGTGATAAGGAGAAGCTTCTTGACATTGCTCAGACCCAACTTAATGAGAACTGCTCCGCAGTGCTCTTAAGGAAATTGCCCACCAAACTTGGTGATCCGGGTCGCTTCTTGATTCCTTGCAACTTCCCAGGAGTAGAGAATTGCATAGCCCTAGCCGATCTAGGTGCCAGTATAAACTTAATGCCTTTAAGTGTTTGGAAGCAATTATCTCTCCCCGAGCTAGTCCCCACCAAAATGACTTTGGAATTAGCCAACCGTACGGTTGCTTATCCAGTGGGGATAGCCGAAGATGTCTTTGTTGGCGTTGACAAATTCACCTTCCCGGCGGATTTTGTTGTCGTTGACTACGAGATGGATCCTCGTGTTCCATTAATCGTTGGACGTCCATTCCTGAGGACCGGTCGCACTCTCATTGATGTAGCCGCGGGTGAAATAATCATGAGAGTTGGTGACGATAAAATTGTCTTCAACATGGGTAAGATTTCTAAGCAACCTTATTCATATGAGAGTGTTAATGCTATTGATGTTCTCGATGAGGCTTGTGAAGAACATTTTCATGATGCTTACAAAAGTACTCTCTCTTCTCTACCCAACGTTGAGACCGTTGCCTCAATTCCGGCATTGACTCATTTTGGAGAAAGTGACTTGGATGATTTCGAAGCTAGCTTAGGTCCTCTCGATATTAAGTATGATAATTCGTCCACTGATTGGGATGAAGACATTCGTACTATTGAGAGACTTCTCAATGAGGACCCGTTTTCTCCTCCTTCTCCTAAAAAGGTGACTAATGATGATCCATCGTTAGTTTCACCATCTATTGAGGATCCTCCCACTCTTGAGCTTAAGGACCTACCTCCTTATTTTGAGTACGTTTTCCTTGAAGACAATGAGAAGTTACCGGTCATCATCGCAAAGGACCTGAAAGAAGAAGAAAAAGCCCGACTTATCGCCGTGTTGAAGAAGCATAAAAGAGCTATCGCTTGGAAAATCTCCTACATTCGTGGTATTGATCCTCACTTTTGCACACATAAAATTCTCATGAAGGACGACTTTAAGCCCACAATTTAAAGCCAACGAAGGGTGAATCCTAAAATCCATGAAGTCATCAAAAAAGAGGTTATCAAACTTCTTGATGCGGGTATGATTTACCCTATTTCGGATTCACCATGGGTTAGTCCAGTCCATTGTGTGCCTAAGAAAGGCGGAATCACCGTTGTGCCCAATGCAAACAACGAGGTGATTCCTACCCGTCTCGTTACTGGGTGGAGAGTTTGTATAGACTACCGAAAACTCAATGATGCCACGAGAAAGAATCATTTCCCTCTACCATTTATGGACCAAATGCTTGAACGTTTAGCGGGTAATTAATATTACTGCTTTCTTGATGGTTTCTCGGGTTATTTCCAAATACCCATCGATCCCCAAGATCAAGAGAAGACAACATTCACTTGTCCCTATGGCACATTTGCTTAGAAAAGGATGCCTTTTGGCTTATGCAATGCCCCCGGGACTTTCCAAAGGTGCATGTTGGCTATCTTCCATGACATGGTTGAGCAAACCAAAGGTGCATGTCTGCTAACTTATAATAACAATGATCTCGTTTTTAAGCTTAGTATGGGGAACGTGAAACTTGAGGATGATAAACGTTCATGGCTGCCAAAACCAATGTAAGTGTTTGATTTCTTTACTTGTTTCTATCTTTTTATGTTTAGTATTTAATAAAGGCCAAGGTGGGTTATTTATGATGGAAAATGTAAACCGTGCTTTAAAATTAATGCATTGCATGAGGGCATTGCAATGGTCAAGTGTAGGGGATTTAATAAGTGTGAAAACACTTATCCTTTTACCACTTATTTCCAATAATAACAAGACCAAAACGTGTATTTTATGTCGTAAAAGTCGGGATTATGCGTGGTTTATGTTTTTATTGTGTTTTAGGACCAAAATATGAAAAAGGAAGAAAACACGGGCTTTCACGGGCTTTTATCGAAGAAAACGGGAAAATACCAAGTCAAAAGATCAAGAGTGCAAAAAGAACAGAAGTCCAAGACCTATTCTGAAGATTTATCGAAGAAAAAGTCTAAAGACGAAAGTTTAATGAAGTCGAAGAACTTAAGTCTAATAGAAGAAGAAAATTAAAAGACAAGTTCAAATCCCGAGACGACATCGAGAAAAGACAAAGAATTAAAGTCGAGTCGAGAAGACGTGAAGAAATAAAGAAAGAAGATGCAACACATGCACTCCTTCCACTTTTCCTATAAATACCCTCCTAATACACATTAGGAGGGAGTTAGTCTTTAATTTTTGGTTTTTCATTTTGCACTTTTCTTTCTAGTTTTAGAGACAGAAAGTTCTAAACTTTCTCTCACTAAGTTTCATCTTTTCTTTTAATCATTCAATATTAAACATTTATGTATTTCTTATTTCATTAATCAAGTTAAGTTTAATCTTTTAATCCTTAATCTCATTCTAACTTTCTTTTATTTTAGTTAACTTTTGGTGCGAATTTCATATGATCCGTGTTGTTCTTAATGATTTCGTGCTTAAAAAGTTGATCTTTTTGTTCCTACATAAGCTTTCATTTGATTAAGCTTTAAGATGCTTGTGCTTATTGGCTTATTTTTATGATTAGCTTATTTACTTATAAAAAGTTTTCTTAAAAAGTTCATATTTTTATTGTTTGATCTAAAAGTTTATTTATTTTGAGTTTAGATAAGTTGGTACAAGTGCTTATTTGATCCGGTTCAGTTTGATTCGTCCTAGTTTGGGGATAAGCTTATCATTTTAGCTTAATCCTTGGCTTATTTACCGAATCCCACTATTATCGGAAAGGGTTTAAACCCCTTTCCGATCGTGATATTCCGAGCAGCCACCATCCCCCTTATTCCGATTAGCCAATCGGAAAAGGGTTTAGTATTTTCCGACAGCAGCCTTGTGGATCATTCCGATCTGGACCTTTCTTGGGCTTATTCCGATTAGGCAAGTTTTTGATACATTCCAATTTGGCTTGTTCTACATCATTCCGATTGGGTTGATTTCTAAACATTCTGATTGCTCCCCTTTATTGATTATTCCGACGGTGAGACTTTGAGTATTCCGATTGAGCTTATTTTCCCACATTCCGATTGTAGCCTAGTTCCACATATTCCGATTTGGTCCCTTAGTCCTATATTCCGATCTGACCATTTTATAACATTCCGATTACCGGATCAGAACATATTCCGATCTGGATCGATTTTGGCATATTCCGATTGCACCATTTCTCCTATATTCCGATTAGGGCTTGTTTAGTTTATTGTTTTTATAAAGTTTCTAAGTGTTAGTTTTATTTAGTATGCTAGTATTTTTCTCATATTGTCTTTAAGCCTTTTAGCATTTATTTTTAACTCGTCATTTTTAATATAATTTGTAAACTTCTACTTTACTCAACGACACTTACTTAATTGCTATTAGTTAAAATTAGATAAACAAAACCAAACCATTCTCTTATTCACCAAAAGACGATTGAGTCGCACTTTAGACCGGTTTTCAATTCGAAAAGACTTGGGACAACAATATTTTATACTTAGCCAAAAGCCGTGTATTAATCCCCACTGGATAAGCAACCGTACGGTTAGCTAATTCCAAAGTCATTTTGGTGGGGACTAGCTCAGGGATAGATAATTGCTTCCAGACGCTTAAGGGCATTAAGTTAATACTGGCACCTAGATCGGCTAAGGCCATGCAATTCTCTACTCCCGGGAAGTTACAAGGAATTAAGAAACGACCAGGATCACCAAGCTTGGTTGGGAATTTCCTTAAGAGCACTGCAGAGCAATTCTCATTAAGTTGGGTGTTAGCAATATCAAGAAGCTTCTCCTTGTCGCTAAGGAGATCTTTGAACATTTTCGCGTACTTAGGCATGTAAGCGAGAGCCTCAGCGAAGGAGATGTTAAAATTCAATTGTTTGAACGTTTTTAGAAAGTTCGAAACTTGAATATCATCCTTGCTTTTGAGCTTCTCTTTCCTCAACCTCGAAGGATAAGGTATATCGGAAGAAGAGGAAGGCTTTGGGAGAATAGGATCACTCACATCCTTGGGTGGAGGAGGGGTAGAAGTAACAGGCGGAGAAATTGGGGAAGTAGAAGGATGAGGAATAGGAGCAGGTGACTCGTTTTCCTTAGTCACAATCACCGGTGGAGGTATAGGAAGCTCGGGTTCCTTGGTGCCTTTTCCACTGCGAGTGGTGATTGCTTTCATCTCCCCTCTTGGATTCGCAACGGTGTTACTTGGAAGAGTACCCGAAGAAGAGGGTTGATTACCTTGGAAGAAACTAGCCATCATGTTCCTTAAGTCATTCGTTTGACTATCCAAAGTGTTTCGCATATCAGCTCTCAGATCGTTCCCTTGTTTCACCAGGTCTGCTTTCAAGTTGAGCACTTCCCGTTGGAGATTATCCACGATCACATCATTAGTCCTCATGTAGGTTCCAATGTCTTGGTGTAATGCGGTGGGTTGGTTGGGAGGAGCATTGTATGCGGGTGGTTGATAAGCAGGTTGCTGGTAAACTTGGTTGTTTCTTTGAGGTGGATATGGTTGTTTGTGAGGTGGTATGTATGGTGCACGAGGTTGTTGTTGTTGTTGAGGAGGGCGATTGAGGTTTTGTTGTTGGTTTGGGTTGTTAGGAGGAAAACCGGGTGGTGAGAGATAGTTGTTTGAGCGGTAGCTAAGCAAGTTGCGTTCACCTTGAGGACGAGCTTGATAAGCGGCCGGAGGATAAGTACCGTATGCTGCATTCACATTCTCAGAAGGGTAGTCTTGGGTGGCGGTACAAGTGGTGTAAGAGTGAGGACCCCCGCATATTTCACATGGTTGGCTTACAGCATTTACTTGAGCTTTTTTAGCATTGATGCTGTTGGTGTTGCTAGCGGTTTGGGTAGCAAGCGATTCAAGAAGCGCAGTGATTTTGTCAAGTCGCTTGTCGTTGTCACTAGTACTAGCACTAGCGGCATTGGTCCGAACACTCTTGGTTTGCACACGAGACTTATTCTCAATGATATCCCAACCAGCATTGGAAGTCTTAACCAAAATATTACCCCCCGAGGCACTATTTAGTGAATCTTGGTCATTCATGCTTAAACCATTATAAAAAGTATTAATTTGGTGCACTTTGGTAAAACCATGTTGTGGGCACTTTCTCAAAAGATCTTTAAAACGGTCCCAAGATTCACTAAAAGACTCATCGTACTCTTGTTCAAAATTGATAATTTCATTCCGCAAAGCGGTAGTACGAGAGGGTGGGAAAAAGTAGTTAATAAACTTGGTCTCCAAATCCGTCCACGTCAGAATACTTTGTGGCGGTTCCTTTGCAAGCCAATGCCGGGCTTGTCCCTCTAGGGAGAAAGGAAAAAGTTGCAAACGGATTACCTCTTGTGGGACACCATTAAATTTGACCGTATTCGTGAGTTGCAGGAATCTCTTGATGTGGTCATGAGGATCATCAATGGTACGCCCCAAGAATGGTTGAGCAGAGACCATCTGGATAAAGCCGGATTTGAGCTCAAAGTTGTTGGCTGCAATCGCGGGTATGACAATGGGATCATTGTTGCCATCTACGTGTGCTTGCAGAAGTTCAATCATCGGGCGATTTTCTGGTAGAGGCTCATTGTTGAGAGGGGGATTGTTATTGTTGTTGTTATTATTGTTGTTGAGAGGTGGGTTATTGTTGTTGTTTTGTACACCGGCCATGTCTAAGTCTTCGAGAGGCTCGGGCTCTTGATAAGACGTCGATCGTGTACGCATGCACCTGCAAAAGAACTAACAAAGCAAGCAAGAAATATTTTTGGTTTGTATGGTTTTTTAATTTTTTTTTGAATTTTTGAAAATTGTATATATTTTTTAGGGTTTTTGAAATTTTTTATGAAAAAGTAACGTTCACGGTGAACGGATCCCAAAATCCAAGTTCTCACAAAAACTGTTGATCTTAACGAGAAGAGCCGGCAGCGGCGCCATTTGATGTTTGTGTTTTGTATGGGTTCTAGATTAGTTCTCTCGGTATCTCCTCGAATTGATCACGGTTCTAAGTGGAATGATTTGTTCTTGGTTAATAAAAAGGTGATGGTTTGTTTATCTACTTTAAACTAATAACAGTTAAATGTAAATGTCATTGAGCGAAAAGAGTTTTTAAAGGTTAAACTAAAATAACAAGTTGAAATAAATGCTTGAAAAATTAAAGACTATATTAGAAAAATAATTGAACACTTAATAAGAACTAACACTTGAAAACTTTGTAAAAAAACAAGAACTAAACAATCAGAATGCATGAAAATGGAATCAGATCGGAATGTGCAAAACACCCTAATCGGAATATATTCCGATCAGGTTGATCGGAATGTAAGCAATGTCCACGGACGGAATACTCAAAAATAACCCAATCGGAATGCTTTAAAATTAACTGCAATCAGAATGTTAACAAAAGGGTGCAATCGGAATAGTCATGAAAGGGCAAATCGGAATAATCAAAAACTTAGTCTAATCGGAAAATGGGAAAAATGGTGCAATCGGGATAATCTAAAACCGTTCCAATCGGAATGTGACAAAACTGCTCACCGTCGGAATACTCAAAACCCTTTTCCGATCAATACGATCTGAATAAGGGGGGGTCTGGTCGGAATAATCAAATCGGAAAGGGGTTTATAACCCTTTCCGATTACCTTCTTGGATCCGAAAGTTAAGCTAGGGAGATAAGCTATGGAATAAGATAACTCCAAAACTAGCACGAATCTAATATTAAGCGGATCAAATAAGCACAAATACAACTTATCTAAACTTCAAATAATCAATCTTATAAATCAAATAGTAAAAAGATGAACTTTTTATTAAAACTTTAAAAAGTAAATAAGCTAAACTCACAAATAAGCCAATAAGTACAAAGATCTAAAAGCTTATTCGTGTAGAAACTTAAGGAAACATAAAAAGATTAACTTTTTAAGCACGAAAACATAGATGAACAACACGGATCATAAGTAATTCGTACCAAAAGTGAATCAAAATCAAAGAAAAGTAGAATGAGATTAAAGATTAAAAGCTTGAATTTAAACTTGATTAATGAAAAACAATACAAAAGTTTAATCTTGAAAGAAAGAAAGATGAAAACTAGTGAGAGAAAGTTGAGAACTTTCTCTCTCTAAAACTAGAGAAAATGAAAACTAAAAAATAAAAACAAAGACTAACTCTCCAAATTTTATGAAGTAAAGTCCTATTTATAGGCGTGTGATGGTGGGCTTGTGAATGGGCTTTGGTTTCGGGCTTCTTCTCTTCTTTCTTCTTTAGTCTTTACGTTTCTTTAAATAAACGTTTCCGACTTTGGATTTTGAGAAGTGTCGGTGAATAATTCCAACTCGTCTTATAATCTTTTGTTTAATAGACTCGAGTTCTTCGACATATATGAATCTTCCATCTTTGGCTCTATTCTTCGATAAATCTTCAAATAGGCACAATGACTTCAAATCTTTTGCATCTCTTGGAAAATAGACTTTGTCTTGAGTCTTTTTCCTTGATAAAACCCATGCAATCCCATGTTTTCTTCAATATTCATCCGATTGACTCTGAAAACACAATAAACACAAAAACCACGCATAATTCTAAAAAATGATATTAAATACGTGTTTTGGTCTTGTTCTAGCCAGAAATAAGTGGTAAAAGGATGGGTGTTTTCACACCTATCAAAAGGATGTGCATATCATCTGTTACACGTTTTTGAGTAAATGTAGTTTAGGGTTTCCTTGTAGTATAAAAGGAACCCATTGGCAGAAGGGTTACACACACCTTTCACCAATTCATTTCATATCAGTAATATTAGAAATCCTTAGAAATGATCATGTTATTCATTTACTTAAACTGTTTCTTCTTGTTCTTAGTGTTTGTATTCCGCACAAATACTTTGTTTTCATTAAGAGTCTCTCTGTGAATAAACTTGTGATTATAGAATTTGTTCACCATCCTTAACAGGCTGAAAGATCTATATCTGAAGGGCCCAACAATTTCTACCTTGATTCGCCAAATACCTGCTCACAATGCTAACAGCATACGCAATATCCGGTCTAGTGCAAAGCATCAAGTACATTAAACTACCTACAGTATTCGCATATGGGACCTTACTCATTCTTTCCACATCCCAGTCACTCAACGGACAATCCTTCAAAGATACCTTGAAGTGTGCTCCCAATGGCACAGAGACCGACTTGCCATGATCCACTCTATTCAGAATTTTCCGCACATCTCCCGACTGAGACACCTTCAGCTTCAGTTATCCCTATCCCTGATAATCTCCATACCAAGTATCTTCCTAGTTGGACCAAGTTCCTTCATATCAAACTCTTTCTGCAGCAGTCCCTTGGTATATTCGATCTCAGACTTGCTTTTACAAGCAATCAACATATCATCTACATACAACAGTAGATATATGTACATACCTGGTGCAAACTCCTTGAAGTAAACACAACTATCATAGCTGCTACCGCTAAACCCATTGCTGACCATATACACATCAAACTGTTTGTACCACTGCCTTGGAGACTGTTTAAGACCATACATAGATTTCTTCAACAAACATACCTTGTTTCCCGTTCCTTCTTCAAAACCAAGCAGCTGCCTCATATGAATGGTTTCTTCAATATTGCCATGCAAAAACGCCGTCTTCACATCAAGTTGTTCAAACTTGTAATCTTCACAAGCAATTAATGAGAAAATCACCCTAATAGATGTATGTCAAACCACGGGTAAGAAAACCTCATTATAGTCAATCCCTGCTCGTTGTGTGAACCCCCGAGCTACCAGCCTAGCTTTATACTTTGGTTTCTAAACGCCTTCATTCCCTTCTTTAATCTTATACAACCACTTGTAGCTTACCAGCTTCTGGCCACATGATTGATCGACCAGCTCCCAGGTATGATTCTTCTTTAAAGAACTCATCTCTTCCTCCATAGCACGAACCCACTCATCCTTTTTCGATGAATTAATCGCCTCTTGGAATGTGTTTGGTTCATGTGTATCTTCTTCCTCAGCAATAGCAAACGCATAAGCCGTAGTATCATCTTCTTCCCTAGACCCTGATGATCTAGACAATGATACATTACCTTCATTCATATACCTTGCAGGTACAGTAACTATTCTCTTAGCTCTATCACGCACCAAAACATAGTTGTCCAGATTCTATTGTTGAGGCCTTGCATCTTCTGCATCTTCATCTTGATCCTCAATTTCCTTCCTAAAATCTACAGAACCAGCACCTTTGAGAGTATCCTTATACATAAGGCTCTCATTAAAGACCACATCCCTACTTATGATTATCTCTGGTTTAACATCATCCAACCTCCATAATCTATATCCCTTCACACCTGCGGGATACCCCAGGAATATGCATTTAAAAGCTTTATGCTTGAGCTTCCCCTTATTCACGTGTGAATAAGTAACACAACCAAATATCCTCAACATCTCGTAATTATCTAGATGTCCTGACCATAAATCCATAGGTGTCTTCTTCTCTAATGCTGAAGATGGATACCTATTGATCAGATATGTTGTCGTCACTGTTGCTTCAACCTAGAATGATTATGGAAAACCAGACTGAATCAGTAAACACCTGATGACGTATAGTCCCTAGTCGGGCTGGAGAGTCCGACTCACGGGTACTACACACATCCGTCAGGAGTGGATTGGATACTTGTGCGATGTGCGCACGTAGCCCATAAAGCCTGGTAAGCCGCTGTCGTAAAAGAGGTTGATCACTTAGCCAAGTCCTCGTCGCAGTGCGACATGATCAGACCAAATATAACTTATATTGTAGTTATATTTGCCTAAGTAAAAGGGATATACACTTGCCTTGGTTGGATAATGAAGATCAAGCTATTTTGAGTCATTATCTCTTCCTTAGGCCGCAAGAACAGGGAGCCCAGCCTGGACTCTCTCGAGTATAAAAGGAACCCCTTCGGTTCTACAAAGGTACGATACACACAATACCCTAAAAACTAATATACTCAAAACGATTACTTACTCTCACGCCGGAGTCGAATCGTAGGTAACAAACCCACAGTAAGCCTAACGGTGTCTGTTTAGTGCGCAGGGTCCTAAAGCAAGTTTCACTTGGTGCGAGAGCCGGAGTCCACAAGACCCCAAATTAAGTCTAATTTGGGTTAAGCTCAGTCTACCCCAATTTTTGCATCAACAAGTTGGCGCCATCCGTGGGACCCACACTAAGCTCTAACTAATGACGAAAAGCGGTAAGAACGAAGGCCGTCAAGGATCCTTGACGGTAGATGGTCGTATCACATCAGTAAACGTTACCCCTGGATATGCCAGTGAGGCAAGCACTCGGGACGTGAACTATCCCCCAGTTATAAGAAAAGGAGGATTGTTCTCAACTCCCCTACTCGCCGTGGGGGAAAAAAGCATCGAACGAGAGTCAACTCAGCCTCCTCCCAATAAACAAAAAAGGAAGATACCCCAAGAGGAGAGAGGGGAAGTCACCGCCACAAAGGCACGCATGATGGAGGAGTACGTATCACATAACCTACAAGCGCTCATCCCTTTGGTGGCTAAGCATGAAAAGATGGTAAAGGAAGCAAAGCGCACAAAGCATGCCTCACCCCCAGATGGCAATCTGTCAGGATCAAGTGATAATCCGTCCGAAAAATGTATACGCACAAATTATTCCTCAGAGGACCAGATATTTTCACAACCTTGGAGGAGAGCCAGGAAAACGCTTTTACGAGGCACATACAGCATTATGGAGACACTAGGAAGCGCTGCATGCCATCAAACGTGAAAATTTATGATGGCACGACGGATCCAGAAGACCACTTGGAAGTCTTTGAATCTCAGGCATGTATTGAACAATGGCCAGAGCACGTATGGTGTAACATGTTTAACTCCACACTTATAGGGAACGTGCAGACGTGGTTCGATAGGATCCCGCCGCGAACAGTCAAAGGGTACGAAGTGTTGCGAAAAGCGTTCAAAAGAAATTATGTGCAACAAAAAAGACATGATAGGAGTGCTGTATCGCTCGCCAGGGTAAAGCAGAACCAGGGCGAATACTTGGAAGACTTTCTGGAACATTTCAAGAGCGAGTAATTTTGAAAGTATATTGCTTCATGGCGGGCATACGAAACAGCGATCTAATAAAGAAGCTTAATGAAAGAACTGCCGTAACCTTCGATGGCGTACTAAGGCGGGTAAGGTCTTTCATACAAGGAGAATCGGTTGCTTCAGAAATAACGCGAGGTACTTATGATCACAGATCTATCCGCATACCCAATGAAGGACCCAACAAGCAAGGCAGGTCTCTAGGCCTTGATTACACAGGAAGGATAAGAGAGGGGCGAGCTTATAACTCAAGGTTTACCCCCTTATGTTAACCCCAAGAGAAATCCTTGTGTCAGAAGGCGCGAGTTTCACAAGGCCAACGCCAATGACCAACCCCCCAGTCAAAAAACACGCCAGTAATAGATACTATGAATACCACAATGAAAGAGGGCACACTACGAACGAATGTATTCAGCTACAAAAATATATCGAGAATAGAGTAAAGAAAGGCGAGCTAAGATACCTTGTTAAGGAATCCACGGAGGATGATAGACAAAAAGTCGCTAGCGCGAACATTTACATGGTGGAGTCATGGCAACGAAGGACAAGGTAGAGGGTGAGCCAAAAATTCTCGAAGGGAAAAGACATTTCTTTCCCCCCTCTCAATACAAGGAACATCGCAGACGGCCCGCTAGTTATAGAAATAAGCATCGGTCAGCACATCATTCATCGCATGTATGTGGATGGAGGTTCATCGGCAGAAATAATGTACGAGCACTGCTTTCTAATGCTTAGCGCAGAAATAAAGAGCCAAATGAAGCCCGCGACTTCCCCGCTCATTGGATTCAGCGGAGAAGCGGTATGGCCCTTGGGCCAACTAGAGTTAGGAGTAAGAGTGGGAAATGATGAGCACTCGACGGAAGTTCCAATGAATTTTTTGATCATACGGTCGCCATCAGAATATAACGGGATCATAGGGCGACCAACTATACTAGTAATGCGAGGGGTACCTTCTACGGCTCACGGCATGATGAAATTTCCAGTTGATGGAGGGATCATAACGATATTCAACACGGCGTAACACCCCCAGAATGCAATGCGATCACAGAACCACCTAGGATCACGATGGAACCAAAGGTGAACTCAACACCAAACTTGAAGGTAGCAGTGCATCCGTAGTACCCGGATCAAGAGATAACAATCGGAGGGACATTATCCGACAAAGGAAAGACAGACATGTGTCGTCTTTTGAAGGATAATCTGGACGTCTTCGCATGGGAACCTAAAGATATGACAGGGGTGCCAAGGTCGATAGCCGAACACAAGTTTCAGATCCGCGAAGGCTACCTCCGGTCAGGCAAAAGAAAAGAGGACATGCCCTAGAGCACAACAAAGCAATACTGGACGAGGTAAAAAAGCTGGTGGACGCAGGAATCATGAGGGAAGTTTACTATCACGACTGGCTCGCTAACCCGATAATGGTAAAGAAACATGATGGCAGCTGGCGCATGTGCGTTGATTTCATAGACCACAATAAAGCTTGTCCCCAAGATTGCTACCCACTCCTGGAAATAGATTGGAAGGTGGAATCGTTGTGCGGATATCCCTTCAAATGTTTCCTGGACGCATACAAGGGATACCATCATATACAAATGGCAGAAGAAGATGAGGAAAAAGAAACATTCCACACTATCCAGGGTGTGTATTGTTATACAAAAATGTCGTTTGGACTAAAGAACGCATGGGCCACGTATCAATAACTGGTTGATAAGGCATTTGAAGGCCAAATAGGGCGAAATTTGGAGTTGTATGTCGATGACCTGGTAATAAAGAGTCATACGGAGAGCGAGCTTATTCGGGATATAGAGGAAACATTCTCTACCCTCAGAATGATAAATATGAAGTTAAATCTAAAGAAGTGCACCTTTGGGGCGATAGAAGGCATGTTCCTAGGATACATGATTGACCTCAATGGAATCAAACCCTGTCCGGAGAAAACAGACGCGGCCATTCAACTCCAAAGCGCAAAAACGAAAAAGGAAGTGTAGTCGCTAAATGGGAAGCTCGCAGGATTAAACAGGTTCCTGTCCAAGTCAGCAGAGAAGTCGCTCCCCTTATTTAAAACAGTTAAAAAGTGCATTAAGAAAGGGGACTTCAATTGGACGAAGGAAGCAGAAAAGGCCTTCGAGGAATTAAAAGCGCATTTAGCTTCGCTCCCCATGTTAGTCGCGCCACGACCTAAAGAAGAGCTGATAATATATTTATCCGCTACGCATGGAGCGATTAGCGCGGATTTAATGACGGACAGGGAAAATGTGAAAACACCAGTGTACTTTATAAGTAGAGCATTACAGAGCTTAGAGCTAAATTACACCCAATGGAGAAATTAGTGCTCGCGCTAGTGTTCGTAGCAAAGAGGTTGCGCAGATATTTCCAAGCACACCCAATAGTGGTGATAACGGATCAAACCATAAAGCAGGTGATCTCAAAACCAGATGTCACAGGCAGGTTCCAAAAATGGAGTGTTCTACTAGGGGAACACAACATTACCTACAGACCGCGCAATGCAGTGAAAGGCCAAATTCTAGCGAACTTTATTATTGAAAAGCCAAAATAGGGATCTCAAGGGCTAGATCAAAAGGAAGAAGACCAAGCCCCGTGGATCTTGTTCACAGATGGGTCATCCTGCACTGATGGATCAGGCGCGGGACTCATACTCACCAATCCAGAAGGAAAGGAGTTCACATACGCATTGCGTTTTGAGTTCACAACCACAAATAATGAGGCAGAGTATGAAGTGCTGATAGTAGGGCTAAGAATCACAGCAAGAATGGGCGTGCGCAATCTCGAAGCAAATGTAGATTCTCGGCTGGTAGCAAACCATATACTTGGTGATTATGAAGCAAAAGAGGATAATATGGTGTAGTACTTACAAAAAGCCAAAGCTTTGATCGAGGGGTTCCATAGGTTCCAGATACGCCAAGTACCCAGGGGAGAGAACAAGAAAGTAGACGCACGTAGCAAGATAGCTTCCACCAGTTTTGCGTACTTGTCGAAGCAAGTCCTGGTAGAAATCCTCAAGGACAAGTCAATCAAAGAGAAAGAGGTCGCGTCGGTCGTGGAGGAAGAAGGCCCTACATGGATGACACCGATTATGGATTATTTGACGAATGACTCACTCCCGCATGACGAAAATGAGTCAGGGCGAGTGTGAAGACGTTCGACGCAATTTGAGGTCAGAGATGGGTTCCTTTACAAGCGATCATTTCTCCAACCATGGTTAAGATGCGTAGGACCACGACAAGCGCAGTACATCATTAGCAAAATCCACGAGGGGTCATGCGGAATGCACGCAGGACCAAGGTCCATGGTGGCAACATCGTTGCGCAGTGGGTACTACTGGCCAACTATGCATACAGACGCGCGGACACTCATTAATAAATGCAATGACTGCAAGTGCACATGCCAGTACCCAGGCAGCCTCAGGAGGAGCTCACACCGATTACCTCCCCTTGGTTATTCTTCAAATGGGGAATCGATATCCCGGGACCCTTTCCCGTAGATGCGGGGGGAGTTAAGTTCCTCATAGTCGCGATGGATTACTTCACAAGATGGATTGAGGCGAAGGCAGTCGCAACAATCAAGGGGAATCAGGTAAAAAGGTTCGTATGGGACAACATAGTATGTCGTTTTGGGCTGCCCGGTGAAATAGTCTCGGATAATGGAAAGCAGTTCACAAAGAACACATTCAAGGATTGGTGCGCGAAGAATGTGATACGTCAACGCTTCGCATCGGTTGCCCACCCACAAACAAATGGACTTGTAGAGAGAGAAAACAGAAGTTTGGGCGATGGCATAAAAGCACGGTTGGGGGAGCATAATAAGAAGTGCGTCGATAAGTTGTCACATGTTTTGTGGGCGCATCGCACGATGATCAAGACAGCCACAGGTGATACCCCCTTCGCCCTAACATATGGGACAGAAGTAGTCATTCCAGCTGAGATAGGACTGCAAACACTCCGCACAGCAGAGGTAGACATGGTCACTAACGACGATGAGTTGCGATTGAACCTAGACATAATCGAGGAACGACGAGAGTTAGCAGCAATCCGCGAAGCTAAGTCAAAAGATAAAATGAAAGGCTACTATGATGCTAGGGTGCGCAAGACCTCCTTCAGGCCAGGTAACTTTGTGTATCGCTCAAACGCGGCCAGTCGCGTTGAGAATACGGGGAAGTTTGGACCAAAATGAGAGGGACCCTACATAGTGACAGATGCACTTGGAAATGGTGCGTACCGGTTACGCGATATGGATGGCCGCGACCTAAAAGACCTTGGAACATATTCCATCTAAAGAAGTGCTACCTATAAGGGCAAAACTTCCTAAGTGAATGTATTGTTTTTTCTTTTATTTTTTGTTTAAAATCTTGCAAGTGTTAATAAAACGGTCGTGTCCCTAGCTAGTTTCACGACGCATTCTCAAAATTCTTTCTTTATGTCATACATACTTTTTTCTTATTATATATTGCCTATTGGCGCACGCGTGCACAACGTTTCTAGGAGAAATATGAGGAATGAGCCTACCCTACTAATTAGACTCGTCGAATAAGTGGGATGCACCCTCTTCTACAATGGATCGTGTATCCTTGTTAGGCCCTTGCTATTAATGACGCTGATACAAAAGGCTTTTGGCCAGGTAAAAAGATTCTTTGTCGTGTGTCTCTTCGATTTGAAAAACTTGTGTTTAACGTGTGACTCAGTTTTATTTTGGTGGAACAAAGATGTGTCGTTGTAGTGTTTTTAAATAAAAATGCGGAACAATTAAAGTAAAGGTGATCTTAAAGTAAATCTAATTCTAATTGAAATAATGGTGCAAGTATTTAAAAACGTAACTGAAATTAAAAGGCACTAAAGTAAATGACGTAAACTTAAATCTACCTAAGGAAATCTTAAAACGCGACTAAAACTTAAACTAAGGCAAAACTAAAATTTAACTAAGGCAAATAAACTTAAAGTGCAATTAAAATAAAGGCGGGAAAAATAAAGCTTGAAAATAAAAATCAAAGACAAAAACTAATAAGAACCTGAATACAGCTCATTCGGAATAATCCTTCGTTTGGAACATTCACTCGTCCGGAATGTCACCTTCGGTTGGAATGATTCTTCTTCGCTCGGATTATTACCAAAATCCTTGATCCGGAACAAAAATGATCTGAATATGTCACTTATCCAAAACAATCCTTCGTTCGGAACTTTACTGATTCGGAACTTCTCAATCTTGCCTTGATTCGGAACTTTTGATCAACCCTTGATTCGGAAGATTCCGAATGAAGCCTCCTTGATTCGGAAGTTTCAGACTTCCGAATGAAGCCTTCTGATTCGGAACTTTCCCTTGATCCGGAAGTTGGTTCGGAACTTTTGAGTTCCGAATGAAGCTCTTGGTTCGGAACTTTTGAGTTTCGAATGAATCTCCTTGATCCGGAACTTTTTGAGTTCCGAATGAAGTATATTGATCCGGAACTTTTAAGTTCCGAATGAACAATTGCTGATCCGGAACTTTCCCTTCGTTCGGAAGTTTGAGACTTCCGAATGAGCAGTCTTGAGTCGGAAGTTTCCCTTCGTCCGGAACTTTGAATGTTCCGGATGAACAAGCTTGACTCGGAAGTTTTGCTGATCCTAAAATCTTCCGGATGAAACCCTTGACTCGGAACTTTGAAGTCCCGAATGAAAGCTTTCCCTCCTTCTTGGTTCGGAAGTTTTCCTGGGAATACAGAAACAAAAACAAACACCCCGAAGAACAAGGGAATCACAGAAACCACGAATCTAACCACGAATCAATCAAGATCGAACAAACGAATAAGCTAAACTAATAACAAAACATTTAATAATCATAAACAAACAATTTAAATCAAGAAATCTAACTTTAACCACAATAATCAAAAACCAACTTGATCAAAATAAAAGCATGAACATGAACACAAACATAAACATAAAAATCAAAGATTAAGAAAGGTAGATAAGAGATTGACAAGATAAAGTAAAGATTGACAATAATTAAATGAAAACTTACTTGAAATTAAATGAATTTAAGGTGTAAGACAAGGTATTTAAATTTGACAAGAAATTAAATGATAAGGTAAGTAAATGGTGGAAGAGCTAATTGTCACACTTAGCCAACAAGAGAAAATGATTACAACTAATCTCTATATATAGGGGAGGATTAAGGAAGCTTCCTCCCCTCTTTCCTTTTCTCTTAATTACAAGATTAGGTCCCTCCTTCTTTTAATCTTCATTAATTGCATCATTAGTCCTTCTTTCTTTTAATCTTCATTAAACTTGGACTTTAAGGACTTTAGGCTTCGGGATTTCTTTGAACTCGTCTTTAAATTCTTCAATAAAATAGACTTGAATTCTTCGGATTTTGATAAACTTCCGTCTTTTGACTTTTTCTTCGATAAATCTTCAGAATTGGTCATGGACTTCCGTTCTTTTTGCACTCTTGACTTCTTGACATCGTCTTTCATCTTTTTCTTCAATAAAAGTCCGTAAATGCTCGTGAATTCCCGTGTTTTCTCCACTTTTCACCTTTTCGTCCTAAATCACAACAAAAACACAAACCACGCATAATTCTGACATAAAAGACATAAAATACACGTTTTGGTCCGGTTATTATTGTAATTAAGTGGTAGAAAAGATGGGTGTTTACACACCTATCAAATCCCCTACACTTGACCATTGCAATGTCCTCATGCAATGCATTAGTTACAAAGCAAGATCACACTTTTCATCATAATCAATCCACATTGACTTTTATTAAAGAGATAGAAAATTAAAATCATACAAAATAAAGAAATCGAAAGCATACCTTGGGTTTTGAAAATATTATGAATAATCATCATCCTCAAGTTTTCACTTTCTCCAAACCAAGCTTAAAAATGAGATCATTGTTATTATAAGTTAGTAGACCAACACGAACTCATGTGGGCCAATTATTCACTTAGACTCCCTTATTCCTAGGTGTATCTCTTATATTTTATTATTGTCTTGAATGATCACGAGGATGCATTTTTGACTTATATCGATAGTTATTAAGTCTGAAAATAAAGTGAACGATTTAATCAATAGTTAGCTAAAGGACAAAATCTTTTAAAACTGCTTCTCGAGACCTCATAAAGTTCATATCTTGGCATAACTCGTTTCACGATTTGAGACCTTTCTCGGACCGATATTTGCCAGCGACTTCATACTTCAAACCTTGAGAGACGTTCATGAAATTATGGTCTTCTCTTCATAATGGAATTTCTTCACTTGAAGTTTTGAGAGATTCATACTTGGACCACGACTTCTTCATTTTTCTCCAATCTTTATTTTGGACTTTGATATACAACGATCCGCCTCCTTTTATGACTTGGATCTATTTATCCTCATACCTTGTTAGGGTCTTTTCGGATACACTTCTCCATGACTTTTGGGGAGTATTTGCTTTTCGTCGTGTGTCTCGATCCTTCATATTGATTTTCGATAAATGATTCTTCACATCACTTTCGGATCTTTAGCAACAAAATATAGTCCTCATGCCTTGTTAGGGCCTTTTCGGACTCGCCAATCTTCGCATCCCGCTTCAATAAGTTATGCCTTGGCTATGAACTCTAATCCATACCGAGCAACTTTTAAACGATCTTGGGCTAGAAGCTAAGTAACTTTTCAAATCGTACAACCTTATTTATTAGCAGATAAATTTATTAGCAAGCGATGGGAGAATAGGCTCATAATTAACTCACATAAATTCACGAAAGAATACCGAACTTATAATTGGTTCTATTATATCTCGTTCTCCACAATTTAAAATCTCAAGTAATGAGACTCGTGGATGCTTAGCCTATTAAATCAAAGTTTTGGGTTTTCGAGTCGCCTATAGGATCTTGCAAATTCTTAGACTCTTTCAAGTTTAGAAATCGCATTTTAAAGTTCCCTTGATAAACGACTCTCTAGGATCAATTATAGGAACTTGCGAAAAGTTCTTGTTCTTAACCCGTGAGAGTTAAGACTTTCGCGTTTTATAGCTCCCTACATAAAAGCCTAGCAAAACTTGACTTAAACACGTTAAGGGTACTAGCTAGAGTAAGTTAGATAAGTAAACTCGGGTTGAGTCAAAAGATTCACAACGTTTGAAAATTAAAACCACTTATTCAACATTTATTCTAATAAGGAAAGAAAATAACTATACAACGGTAAAAACTAATAGGCCAAAATAGATCAAAAATTTTGAAAAATTTCGAAAAATTGATTTTCCGGTTAAAATGAGGACAAATACAATGAAAAGACCACTTAACTTCGATAGAAGTCCCCCCTACACTTAAGATAAACATTGTCCTCAATGTTTAAGCATGTGGGAGTAAACTCCCCTACACTTAGGACATTGTGCACTTTGTTTAAATCTCGCTAAGGTAAAGACAAGTAAAGAGATTCCTATTTTAATATTGAGAAAATATAAAATAGTGAATCGAAAAAAGTTTAGGATAGAACCGGGATAATGGAACACGGAATCACGGGTTGTCAAGAATCATCAAGAGTGGATCATTGAAGCTCGAATCCCTGATTAAGAAGTGAGGAGAGGAAAGCAAACCAAAGGGTCTCCCCTACACTTATGATAAAGAAAGCGAAAAGATAGATGCATGGGTTGCCTCCCAAGAAGCGCTTGGTTTTTGTTTACCGAGTCGTGAGCCAGACTCGACCTTGATCATCAACGGAATAAGCATGAAACATATCCACCAGGATCAAAGACATAGTTTTCATCGAGCAAATAACACAAGCTTAAGGCGAACAAGGCAAGCCAGAGAAGAGTAGGCAAGGTTCCCTTAAGCAGCGATGGAGCACGGTGGAAGCAAGTATGGTGAGGTACAAGCATGTCTTCAATAGTTCCAAAGATTTTTCCTTTTATTTCATCAGGTGGATACTGATATGGCTTAAAGACTTCAATACCGGGGTCGAACACCTTTTCCTTTAAGGGAAAATAGCACTCAGACTCAGCAGAGTGTGAAGAAGATCCGCAAAGAAGCACAACCTCGTCCTCAGAAGGGGGACAAAGAGGTGTCAAATCATATGTGCAACGGATATTGGTGTCGACCGGTTTCTTCTCCTTTGATAGAATGTGTTTCAAATCCAAAGTCGGATCAAGACGATAATCTTCAAAGTCATAAGGAGGAGCATCACTCTCATGAGGGAAGTATGTGTTGAGAAATTCAGAGAAGTCTTCCTCAAATGAGTAATCGTCCAAAGTAGGATCGACTGATGGTGGAGGATCTTCATCATGTGAAGAATCGCTCGAGAGAGTATCAGCCTCATCAAAATCATCGAAAGTGGCCATCTCGGGATACTCAGAAGTACAATCAAAATCATCCGAATCTGAGCTAGAATCATCATCATAAGCATCAAAGACCGATGGAGAATCATAAATGGGAGAAGCTTCCAAAGTAGGGAGAGAATCATCCACATCATCATTAAAAAGTGGATTATCAATGCAAGAGTCGAATAGAGGATTGTCGTAGACGACAAAGTCATCAAGCACATTAACCATATTCACTGATTCTTGTCCATAATATTTGCCTGTAAGCTTCCCCATTTTGAAAATTTGTGAGGCATTCCCGACTCTTAAGATTAATTCACCTTCGGCAACATCCACTAAAGCACGTCCGGATCTCAAGAATGGCCAACCAAGTATTAAAGGAATACGAGGGTCCATTTCATAATCAACTACGACAAAATCGACCGGGAAAGTAAATGCGCCAACTTTGATGAACACGTCTTCGGCTATACCAACGGGGTAAGCGAGAGTGCGATTTGCAAGTTCGAGAGTCATCTTTGTTTGAATGAGGTCGGGTAATCATAGTGTTTTCCAAACACTCAGTGGCATCAAATTAATACTGGCCCCGAGATCAGCAAGGGCAGTAAATTCTTCAGTTTTGTTGAACACGCAAGGCAACACAAAATGACCGGGATCTCCAAGCTTTTCCGGAAGTTCTTTAAGAATAACTGCAGAGCAGTTTTCATTTAAGCGTGTGTTGGCGAGTTCAATCAGCTTCTCTTTCTTGTTAAGCAATTCCTTAAACGCTTTAACAAATTTGGGCATGTGGACAAGTGCTTCAAGAAAACTAATGCTGAAGCCCATTTGAGAAATCATATTGATATATTTTGTCACTTGAGAGTCCTCCTTTGTTAGATCGTTGGTCTTGCCTATGCGAGAAGGGTATGGGATTCTAGGTTTATAGGTGGAAGGTGAAGGTGTAGTCGGTAAAAGGTTGAGATGTTGAAGGGTCCTTCCGAGATACATCGTCATGACGAGGCGGAGACGGTAATGGTGCACTAATACTAGGTGTAGGAGGAGTAGGGATACATGGTGGTGGAGGAGGTGTAGATGATGGGGGTGGGATAGGTGGATCGACAATGGTAATTCCACTAGGCGTAGTTATAGCACTCACATTAGCTCGCGGATTGGTGACGGTGTTTGAAGGTGGAGAACTTGAAGTAGAAGGTTGAGTGGCGGGCAAGAAACTAGCCAACAGATTCTTTAGTTCAGTTGTTTGAGTGCTGAAGGAGGATTGAATATTATCACGAACCTCGGTTCTAATTTCATTACCTTGCTTCAGGATATCTCCTTTCAAATTGATTATTTGGCTCTGTAGATTCTTGATTTGCTCACCTTGAGTTCTCATGACGGCTTCAACATCGGGATTAATGGGTGGGGTTTGTTGGGTGGGTGGTTGATAAGGGTTAGAAGCTCTTGGTGGGATTTGGTTGCTTCTATTGTAGTTGGTGGCGGGATTTTGGTTTTGAGGAGAAAAACCGGGTGAAAGGTAATTGTTGGAACGGTAGCTCAGCAGATTTCTATCCCCTTGTTGTCTAGCTTGGTAATTTTCTAGTGAATAATTACCGTAAGCCGCATACACATTTTCCGGATTTCCTTGAGTCGAAGGACAATCGGTGTATGAGTGAGGACCGCCACATGTTTCACAAGGATTAGCAACCGCTTTAACTTGTTGTTGTTGTTGGTTTGAAGCGAGAAGCGTAATACTTTTGCTCATTTCAGTCATCATGCGGGTGAGTTCGGTCATCTCAGGGTTTGCTGAGGTGGAGGAAACATTGACTCTCGGGTTGTTCCTTGAAGAAGCAGAGGAATCCCAGTTTTTGTGGTGAGTAGTCATGTTCTCAATTAACTCTCTACACTCCTCGGATCTCCTTTTCATGAATGTGCCACCGGCGGCTGCATTGATCGTATCACGATCTCGAAAAGTCAATCCGTTGTAGAAAGTATCGATTAAGGTCACAGGGAGCATGTTGTGGTTTGGACATCTATCGATCAAGACATTATATCTCTCCTAAGCATCAAAAAGAGATTCATCGGGATCTTGCATGAAACCGCTGATCTGATTGCGAAGGCTCGTGACCATGGATGGTGGAAAGTAGCGCGACAAAAAGCGTTGAGTCATGTCATCCCAAGTGTGAATAGAATTCTTCGGGAGACGATCAAACCATTTCTCGGCATGATGTAATAAGGTGTGTGGAAAGAGTCGTAGGCGAAGTTCATCCATTGTGGCACCAGCCAACTTCATGCTTTGGGTGATTGTAATGAACTTGTCGAGATGTTTGTTGGCATCATCATCAGGCAATCCACGGAATGGGTTTGTTTGTACTTGCTGAATCATGTGCTGCTTCAACGAAAACTCAGGAGCGTTGATTTGCATCGGCGCAATCGGTCCTCCTCGTCCAAACATTGTAGGTTGACAAAGCTCCTCCATGGTCCGAAGATCGGGCTGTGGAAGAGCATTGTTGTTATTATTAGGGTGCGGTGGATTATTGTTGTTAACACCAGACATAGCTAAATCTTCTTGAGGCTCGGGCTCTTGATAATTAGAAGATCTAGTACGCATGCACCTACAAAGACAAAAGAAAAAGAAACCAAACACAAAAACAATATATATACACAAGAAATATAAAATCTTTTTGGATTTTTGAAAATTTTAATTTTTATGGATTTTTATCAATTTTTTAATTTTTATGATTTTTTGAATTTTTTATGCAAGAAAAATAACGCTCACAAGTGAACGGATCCCAAAAAGCAACGCGTCTCTCACAGAAAACCGTTAATCTTTACGAAAAGAGCCGGCAGCGGCGCCATTTGATACAAAAGGCTTTTAGCCAGGTAAAAAGATTCTTTGTCGTGTGTCTCTTCGAATTGAAAAACTTGTGTTTAACGTGTGACTCAGTTTTATTTTGGTGGAACAAAGATGTGTCGTTGTAGTGTTTTTAAATAAAAATGCGGAACAATTAAAGTAAAGGTGATCTTAAAGTAAATCTAAGTCTAATTGAGATAATGGTGCAAGTATTTAAAAACGTAACTGGAATTAAAAGGCACTAAAGTAAATGACGTAAACTTAAATCTACCTAAGGCAATCTTAAAACGCGACTAAAACTTAAACTAAGGCACAACTAAAATTTAACTAAGGCAAATAAACTTAAAGTAAAATTAAAATAAAGGCGGGAAAAATAAAGCTTGAAGATAAAAATCAAAGACAAAAACTAATAAGAACCTGAATACAGCTCATTCGGAATAATCCTTCGTTTGGAACAATCACTCGTCCGGAATGTCACCTTCGGTTGGAATGATTCTTCTTCGCTCAGAATATTACCAAAATCCTTGATCCGGAACAAATTGATCTGAATATGTCACTTATCCAAAACAATCCTTCGTTCGGAACTTTACTGATTCGGAACTTCTCAATCTTGCCTTGATTCGGAACTTTTGATCAACCCTTGATTCGGAAGATTCCGAATGAAGCCTCCTTGATTCAGAAGTTTCAGACTTTCGAATGAAGCCTTCTGATTCGGAACTTGCCCTTGATCCGGAAGTTGGTTCGGAACTTTTGAGTTCCGAATGAAGCTCTTGGTTCGGAACTTTTGAGTTCCGAATGAATCTCCTTGATCCGGAACTTTTTGAGTTTCGAATGAAGTATATTGATCCGGAACTTTTAAGTTCCGAATGAACAATTGCTGATCCGGAACTTTTCCTTCGTTCGGAAGTTTGAGACTTCCGAATGAGCAGTCTTGAGTCGGAAGTTTCCCTTCGTCCGGAACATTGAATGTTCCGGATGAACAAGCTTGACTCGGAAGTTTTGCTGATCCTAAAATCTTCCGGATGAAACCCTTGACTCGGAACTTTGAAGTCCCGAATGAAAGCTTTCCCTCCTTCTTGGTTCGGAAGTTTTCCTGGGAATACAGAAACAAAAACAAACACCCCGAAGAACAAGGGAATCACATAAACCACGAATCTAACCACGAATCAATCAAGATCGAACAAACGAATAAGCTAAACTAATAACAAAAAATTTAATAATCATAAACAAACAATTTAAATCAAGAAATCTAACAACTTTAACCACAATAATCAAAAACCAACTTGATCAAAATAAAAGCATGAACACAAACATAAACATAAAAATCAAAGATTAAGAAAGGTAGATAAGAGATTGACAAGATAAAGTAAAGATTGACAATAATTAAATGAAAACTTACTTGAATTTAAATGAATTTAAGGTGCAAGACAAGGTATTTAAATTTGACAAGAAATTAAATGACAAGGTAAGTAAATGGTGGAAGAGCTAATTGTCACACTTAGCCAACAAGAGAAAATGATTACAACTAATCTCTATATATAGGGGAGGATTAAGGAAGTTTCCTCCCCTCTTTCCTTTTCTCTTAATTACAAGATTAGGTCCCTCATTCTTTTAATCTTCATTAATTGCATCATTAGTCCTTCTTTCTTTTAATCTTCATTAAACTTGGACTTTAAGGACTTTAGGCTTCGGGATTTCTTTGAACTCGTCTTTAAATTCTTCAATAAAATAGACTTGAATTCTTCGGCTTTTGATAAACTTCCGTCTTTTGACTTTTTCTTCGATAAATCTTCAGAATTGGTCGTGGACTTCCGTTCTTTTTGCACTCTTGACTTCTTGAGTTCGTATTTCATCCTTTTCTTCAATAAAAGTCCGTAAATGCTCGTGAATTCCCGTGTTTTCTCCACTTTTCACCTTTTCGTCCTAAATCACAACAAAAACACAAACCACGCATAATTCCGACATAAAAGACATAAAATACACGTTTTGGTCCGGTTATTATTGTAATTAAGTGGTAGAAAAGATGGGTGTTTACACACCTATCAGACGTCATAGCAAGTTATGCAGCCAGTAAACTCTGAGACTGTTAAGACACACTTGTTCGTTGAAATCGGTTCAATTCGAATTGACTATTGGTTTAAGTGCGACTCAGTCATCTTTTGGTGGAAACAATAGATTTGTCGTTGTAGTAAAATTAAAATTGCAAAAACTTTAAAGTAAATGACGGGTAATTAAAGCTAAAACTAATTAAAACTTAAATGGTGCAATATAAAATTTTTAAAAGTAATTAATTAAATGACAAAAATTGACGAAAAGTAAATTTGATAATATATTAAAAATGAAAGCTTGAAATAAAAAAAACAATTAAAATATTACTAAAGAAAATTAGCGGAAAAATAAATGCTTGAAAATAAAAAGGGAGTAAACAAACCTAAGTCGGAACCCGAAATACTGTCACTATCCGGAATACCAAACTTACTCTGCTTATCCTGAATAACAAACCTTGCCATATCCGGAATAAAAAATTCACCACTATCCGGAATCCCTGATCTATCACTAATCCGGAATAACCGAAACCGAAGCTTATCCGGAATCCCCTTGATCTGCTGCTTATCTGGAATCTGGCTTATGCCTCTTATCCGGAATGTTTTCTGGGTCCTTATCCGGGTTTCCAACAAGTTGTCACAATCCGGAATAAATTATGGACACTTATCCGGAATCTACAAAGTTAGGCTATCCGGAGTAATCGAATACCCTTATCCGGAATAAACTGCTGGGCCTTATCCGGAATGATTCATATCTGAAATACCTATTAGGAGTTTATCCGGAATCAGGATAAATTCCCTTATCCGTAATCCTTCCCTCCAGCTCCTTATCCGTAATGCTTACTAACACTTATCCGGAATCACGTTAAGTCCACTATCCGGAATGTCAATCCTTCGACTATCCGGAATACCTAGCAAATCTCTTTATCCAGAATTCGCAATACAAAACCTTATCCAGAATATCTAATTGAAATCTTATCCGGAATACGAATTGTGAGGCTTATCCGGAATTCGGTGTAGACACTTATACGGAATACGGGGGTTTTACTAACCCGGATAAGAACAAGTTCCAAATAAGATAAAAATCAAGAAAATAAGATTAAACCTAGACAAGAAAGTAGAATGAGAGATTAATTAAAACTTGATTAAAATTAAGATTCAACAATTAAAGTTAAAAACGAATTAAAAGCTTACAAATTTAAGGTGCAAGACAAGAAATTAAAGGTGCAATTAAGTAAAGAACATTAAGAAAGTGCAAGTACTAAAAATGGAAGAACTATTTTGTCAAGATAGTCAACACCTCCTAACGTGTCATTAGGAGGGTATTTATAGTGATTAGGGAGGTTAAGCATGTGTTGCTTCCTTCTTTCTTTCTTTCTCGTCTTTTCGTCTTCTAAATTCTTCGACTTTTTCGACTTTATCTCGGGATTATTTGAACTCGTCTTATAATTTTCTTCGTTTATTAGACTTGAGTTCTTCGGCTTTATTAAACTTCCGTTTTTAGACTTTTTCTTTGATAAATCTTCAGAATAGGCCTTGGACTTCCGTTCTTTTTGCACTCTTGATCTTTTGACTTCGTCTTTTGTCGTTTTCTTCGATAAAAGCCCGTGAAAGACCGTGTTTTCTTCCCTTTTCACATTTTGATCCTAAATCCACAACAAAAACACAAACCACGCATAATTCCGACATTTACGACATAAAATACACGTTTTGGCTTGGTTATTATTATAATTAAGTGGTAAAAAGACAAGTGTTTTCACACTTATTAAATCCCCTACACTTGACCATTGCAATGTTCTCATGCAATGTATTAGTTACAAAGCAATTTTTACATTTTTCATCACAATTAATCCACAATGGCCTTTATTAAAGAGACAAAATTTTTAAAGGAAGAAAACTAGTAAAAAGATTAAAAACTTACCTTGGGGTTTTGGAATGTCATGATTGATTATCACCCTCAAGTTTCACGTTACCCATACCAAGCTTAAAAACGAGATCATTGTTATTATAAGTTAGCAAACTAACACAAAATCATGTGGGCCAATTATTTACTTAGACTCCTTTATTCCTAGGTGTATCTCTTATATTTTATTGTTGTCTTGAATGATCACGAGGATGCACTGTTGACTTATTTCGATAGTTTATTAGGCCGAAAATAAAGTAGGACGATTTAATCAATAGTTAGCTAAAGGACAAAATCTTAGAACTGCTTCTCGGGACCTCATAAAGTTCATATCTTGGCATAACTCGCTTCACGATTTGAGACCTTTCTCGGACCGATATTGGCAGCGACTTCATACTTCAAATATTGAGAGACGTTCATGAAATAATGGTCTTCTCTTCATAACAGGAATTTCTTCACTTGAACTTTTTGAGAGATTCTTCATATTTGGACCATGACTTCTTCATTTTTCTCCAATCTTTATTTGGGACTTTGATATACAACGATCCGCCTCCTTTTAGGACTTAGATCTATTTATCCTCATACCTTGTTAGGGCCTTTTTGGATAGACTTCTCCATGATCTTTAGGGGAGTATTTGCTTTTCGTCGTGTGTCTCGATCCTTCATATTGATTTTTGATAAATGATTCTTCACGTCACTTTGGATCTTTAGCAACAAAATGTAGCCCTCATGCCTTGTTAGGACCTTTTCGGACTCGCCAATCTTTGCATCCCGCTTCAATAAGTTATGCCTTGGCTATGAACTCTAATCAATACCGAGAAACCTTTAAACGATCTTGGGCTAGAAGCTAAGTAACTTTTCAAATCGTACAACCTTACTTATTGCAATTAAATTTATTAACAAGCAATGGGAGAAAAAGCTTATAATCAACTCACATAAATTCATGAAAGAATACCAAACTTATAATTGACTCTATCATCTCTTGTTCTCCACAATTTAAAATCTCAAAGAATGAGACTCGTGGATGCGTAGCCAATTAAATCAAAGTTTTGGGTGTTCAAGTCAACTATAGGATCTTGCAACTTCTTAGACTTTTTCAAGTTTAGAATTCACATTTTAAAGTTCCCTTGATAAACGACTTTCTAGGATCAATTATAGGAACTTGCAAAAAGTTCTTGTTCTTAACCCGTAAGAGTTAAGACTTTCGTGTTTTAAAGTTCCCTATATAAAAGCCTAGCAAAACTTGACTTAAACACGTTAAGGATACTAGCTAGAGTAAACTTAGATAAGTAAACTCGGGTTGAGTCAAAAGATTCACAACGTTTAAAAATTAAAACCACTTTATTAAAATTTATTCTAGCAAAGAAAGAATATAACTATAACAAAGATAAAACTACTAGGCCAAAATAGATCAAAAAATTTGAAAAATGTCGAAAAATAAATTTTCCGGTTAAAATGAGGACAAGTACAAGGAAAAGCCCACTTAACTTCGATAGAAGTCCCCCTACACTTAATATAAACATTGTCCTCAATGTTTAAGCATGTGGAAGTAAACTCCCCTACACTTAGGACATTGTGCACTTTGTTTAAATCTTGCTAAGGAAAGGACAACTAAAGTGATTCTTATTTTAATATTGAAGAATATAAAATAGAGAATCAAAAGAGTTTAGGATAGAACCGGGAAGACGGGTATACGGAATCACGGGTCGTCAAAAGTCATCAAGAATGGTTATTTGAAAGCTCGAATCCATAGACATGATAAGAAAGAAAACAACAAACACATACTAGGGTCTCCCCTACACTTATTATAAAAACAAAGAAAAAGGATAGATACTACGGGTTGCCTCCCGAGAAGCGCTTGTTTTTGTTAACCGAGTTGTGAGCCTGACTCGACCTTGATTAGCATAGGAAGAAGCTTGAAACACATCCACCGGGATCAAATGCATGGTTTTCATCCATCAAATAGCACAAGCTTAAGGCGAACAAGGCAAGCCAAAGAAGAGTAGGCAAGGTTCCCTTAAGCAGTTGATGAGCACGGTGGTAGCAAGGGTGATGAGGTGCAAGCCTATCTCCAAAAGTTCCAAAAATCTTTCCTTTTATTTCATCAGATGGATACTGAGATGGCTTGAAAATTCCAATACCGGGATCGAACACCTTTTCCTTTAGGGGAAAATAACACTCAGGCTCAGTAGAATTTGAAGAAGGTCCGCTCATAAATCACACAATCTCATCCTCAGAAGGTGGATAGAGAGTTGTCAAGACATAAGTACTGCGGATATCGGTGTCTTCCGGCTTCTTCTCCTTTGAAACGGGTTTCTTCATATCCAAAGGAGGATAAAGACCATAATCATCAAAGTCCAAAGGAGGAGCATCACTCTCATTTGGGAAGTAAGTGTTGAGAAAAGTAGCAAAGTCTTCCTCAAATGAGTAGTCATCCAAAGTAGGATCAAGCATTGTTGGTGGAGGATCTTCATCAAAAATAGGAACAAGGTCATCATGTGAAGAATCACTCGAAAGAGTATCAGCCTCATCAAAATCATCATAAGTGGGCATGTCTGGATACTCAGAAGTAAAATCATCAGAATCATCCATATCAGAACTCGAATCATCATCGTAGTCATCATAAATTGGTGGAGACTCATGAATTGGTGAAGGATCTAAATTGGAGAGAGAATCATCCACACCATCTTGGAAGAGTGGATTATCATAGCAAGAATCGAATAGAGGATTGTTGTAGACGACAAAATTATCAAGCACATTAATCATGTTCGCTGATTCTCTTCCATTAGGTTTGGTTGTGATCTTCCCCATTTTGAATACTTGTGCATCATTCCTGACCCTTAAAATTAACACACCTTCCGCAACATCAACTAAAGCTTTTCCGGTTCTCAAGAATGGCCGACCAAGTATTAACGGAATACGAGGGTCCATTTCATAATTAACAACAAGAAAATCGACCGGAAAAGTGAAGAGCCAACTTTAATGAACACATCTTCGGCAATACCAACGGGGTAAGCGAGAGTGCGATTTGCTAGCTCAAGAGTCATCTTCGTTAGTGTCAGATCAGGTAATGATAACATTTTCCAAACACTTAAAGGCATCAGATTTATACTTGCCCCGAGATAAGCTAAGGCAGTAAATTCTTCGGTTTGGTTAAAAGTACATGGTAGCACAAAACGATCGGGATCTCCAAGTTTTTTTGGAAGTTCTTTAAGAAGGACTACAGAACAGTTTTCATTCAATCGAGTATTAACAAACTCGGTCATCTTCTCCTTCTTATTAATCAATTCCTTAAACATCTTAACAAATTTAGGCATTTGGGCTAGAGCTTCAACAAGGCTAAAAGTGATGGTCAGTCCTGAAATCTTCTTCAAATAGTTCGACACTTGAATGTCATCCTTGGTTTGCAATTTGGCCTTGTCTAAGCGAGAAGGATAAGGGATATTGGGTTTATAGGTGGAAGGTGGGGTTGGTGAAGGGTTCTTCTTGGGTGCTTCTTCATGCATAGGTGGAGACAGTAATGGAGAACTAATACTAGGAGTAGGAGTAGGAGAGATAAATGGTGGTGGAGGAGGTGTAGATGGAGTAACTGGGGGAGGGATAGATGGTCCTACTAAGGTTGCTCCACTGCTTGTAGTAATAGCACTCACATTCGCTCTTGGGTTGGTGACGGTACTTGAAGGTAGAGAGCCCGAAGTAGAGGGTTGAGGAGTGGGTAAGAAACTAGCCAGTATATTCTTTAAATCATTTGTTTGAGTGCTAAAAGAGGTTTGTATATCATGTCGAAGCTCGGATCTAATATCATTACCTTGCTTAGTGATATCCCCTTTCAAGTTGATAATTTGGCTTGGCAGATTCTTGATTTGCTCTCCTTGGGTCCTCATTAAAGTTTCAACATCTTGATTAATGGGTGATGGTCGTTGAGCGGGTGGGTGATAAGGATTAGAAGCTCGAGGTGGGTTTGGGTTGCTCCTATTGTAGTTGTTGGGGTTGTGGTTTTGAGGAGAAAAACCGGGTGAAAGAAAATTGTTAGAACGGTAACTGAGCAAGTTACGATCAGCTTGAGGTTGAGGTTGAGCTTGATGGCTTTCCGTTGAATAGTTACCATAAGCTGCATACACGTTTTCCGGATTGTCATGAGTAGAAGGAAAATCAGTGTGTGAATGAGAACCCCCGCAAATCTCACAAGAAAGTGCTATAGCTTTAACTTGTTGTTGTTGATTTGTAGCTAAAAGTTGCATATTCTTGCTCATTTCAACCATTGCGCGGGTCAATTCGGTAATATCAGGGTTTGAAGAAGTAGAAGAAACGTTGACTCTCGGGTTTGATCTTGAAGATGCGGATGAATGCCAATTTTTTGTGATGAGTAGTCATGTTTTTGATAAGCTCTCTACACTCCTCGGGTCTTGTTTTCATAAATGTGCCACCGGCGGCTGCATTAATCGTATCACGATCTCGAAAAGTTAAACCATTGTAGAAAGTATCAATTAAGGTGACGGGGAGCATGTTGTGGTTTGGACATCGATCGATCAAAACATTATATCGTTCCAAAGCATCAAAAAGTGATTATTCAGGTTCTTGTGTAAATCCACTAATTTGATTCCGAAGGCTCGTGACCATGGATGGTGGAAAGTAGCGCGACAAAAACCGTTGAGTCATCTCATCCCAAGTATGAATTGAATTCTTCGGAAGACGATCAAACCATTTTTCGGCATGGTGGGATAAGGTGTGTGGAAATAGGTGAAGGCGAAGAAAATCCATAGTAACCCCGGGCAACTTCATGCTTTGAGTAACGGTAATGAACTTGACGAGGTGTTTGTTGGCATCATCATCCGGCAATCCGCTAAATGGACAAGTGTTTTGAACTTGTTGGATCATGTGATGCTTCAACGAAAATTCTACAGCCGTGATTTGCATCGGCGCAATCGGTCCTCCTCGTCCATTCATTATGGGTTGACAAAGCTCCTCCATTGTTCGAAGATCGGGTGGGGGAACATTGTTGTTATTATTATTGTTGAGGTGCGGTGGATTATTGTTGTTGTTCACACCTGCCATATCTAAATCTTCACGAGTCTCGGGCTCTGGATAAGTTGAAGATCTAGTACGCATACACCTGCAAAAGCAAAAGAAAAAGATACCAAAGAAATAGAGAATATATATGTACGTGTAAAAATAAAAATAATAATCTTTTTGGATTTTTGAAATTTTTTAATTTTTATGGATTTTTAACAATTTTTTTAATTTTTATGGGTTTTTGAAAATTTTTAAGCAAGAAAAATAACGTTCACGAGTGAACGGATCCCAAAATTCAACGCGTCTCTCACAGAAAACCGTTAATCTTTACGAAAAGAGCCAACAGCGGCGCCATTTAATAACTAGATTTTAGTTAGAAAAATTGTTCGTTGAAATCGGTTCAATTCGAATTGACTATTGGTTTAAGTGCGACTCAGTCGTCTTTTGGTGGAAACAATAGATTTGTCGTTGTAGTAAAATTAAATTTGCAAAAAATTTAAAGTAAATGACGGGTAATTAAAGCTAAAACTAATTAAAACTTAAATGGTGCAATATAAAAATTTTAAAAGTAATTAATTAAATGAAAAAAATTAAAACTCGACGAAAAGTAAATTTGACATATTATTAAAAATGCAAACTTGAAATAAAAAAAACAATTAAAATATTACTAAAGAAAAGTAGCGGGAAAATAAATGCTTGAAAATAAAAAAGGGAGTAAACAAACCTAAGTCAGAACCCGAAATACTGTCACTATCCGGAATACCAAACTTACTCTGCTTATCCTGAATAACAAACCTTGCCTTATCCGGAATCCAAAATTCACCACTATCCGGAATCCCTGATCTGTCACTAATCCGGAATAACCCAAACCGAAGCTTATCTAGAATCCCCTTGATCTGCTGCTTATCCGGAATCTGGCTTATGCCTCTTATCCGGAATGTTTTCCGGGTCCTTATCCGGAATTCCAACAAGTTGTCACAATCCGGAATAAATTCCGGACACTTATCCGGAATACACAAAGTTAGGCTATCCGGAGTAATCGAATACCCTTATCCGGAATAAACTGTTGGGCCTTATCCGGAATGATTCATATCCGGAATACCTGTTAGGAGTTTATCCAGAATCAGGATAAATTCCCTTATTCGGAATCCTTCCCTCCAGCTCCTTATCCGGAATGCTTACTAAAACTTATACGGAATCACGTTAAGTCCACTATCCGGAATGTGCAATCCTTCGACTATCCAAAATACCTAGCGAATCTCCTTATCCAGAATTCGCAATACAACCTTATCCGGAATATCTAATTGAAAGCTTATCCGGAATACGAATCGTGAGGCTTATCCGGAATTCGGTGTAGACACTTATACGGAATACGAGGGTTTTACTAACCCGGATAAGAACAAGTTCCAAATAAGCTAAAAATCTAGAAATTAAGCTAAAACAAATAAGCACTTACCTAAAAACTTAACCAAATAGATTTTAAGAAAAAGCTATTAAACCAAAATTGAAAAACTTTTAAAAACACTAAATAATAAAAATATTTAAAATCAACTTTTTATAAAAATAAACTAATAAGCACTTAATAAAAAATAAGAAAAGCACACAATAAGCTATAAATCAATAAGCAAACACAATCAATAACATAAAATCATAACAATTAATCAAATAAGCATGACAATAAGATAAAGCATAAAGATTAAACCTAGACAAGAAAGGTAGAATGAGAGATTAATTAAAACTTGATTAAAATTAAGATTCAACAATTAAAGTAAAAACAATAATTAAAAGCTTAAAATTTAAGGTGCAAGACAAGAAATTAAAGGTGCAATTAAGTAAAGAACATTAATAAAGTGCAAGTAATTAAAATGGAAGAACTATTTTGTCAAGATAGTCAACACCTCCTAATGTGTCATTAGGAGGGTATTTATAGTGATTAGGGAGGTTAAGCATGTGTTGCTTCCTTCTTTCTTTCTTTCTCGTCTTTTCGTCTTCTAAATTCTTCGACTTTTTCGACTTTGTCTCGGGATTATTTGAACTCGTCTTATAATTTTCTTCGTTTATTAGACTTGAGTTCTTCGGCTTTATTAAACCTCGTCTTTAGACTTTTTCTTCGATAAATCTTCAGAATAGGACTTGGACTTCCGTTCTTTTTTCACTCTTGATCTTTTGACTTTGTCTTTTGTCTTTTTCTTCGATAAAAGCCCGTGAAAGACCGTGTTTTCTTCCCTTTTCACATTTTGATCCTAAATCATAACAAAAACACAAACCACGCATAATTCCAACATTTACGACATAAAATACACGTTTTGGCTTGGTTATTATTATAATTAAGTTGTAAAAGGATAAGTGTTTTCACACTTATTACTTGTGCACACCTAGCAATGGGTCAGCCTCACCTGACCGTCCTTATGGTAGTAGCGGTATACCGCACGTAATGAGCTTCTCAAACCCATATAGACCATTTATAAGTTTACATTAGCTTATTATGCAAAATTGCGCTATAAACATTAAATAGACTTTCTATAACAAAAAGAAGGATAGTGTTTATTACAAAAGCAAACATTTATAGATAACAAATACAACATATTTTTACAAATCTCTAAGGCGATTGGAGAGCAGATGGGTCTCAGATGAGGATCTCCTTAGTTTTAGCAAAGGAGGGCAGTAAGCAGTAGTGTGATGACCCTTTAGACTTTTTTCCATCCGGTCTAGAAGGCGTGAATCCCTCTCCAGCAATGGCAATGGCAACACAGGGATGGTAGGAGCAAGGTGGGCCGCACTAACGGGGGGCGCTGCTTCTATGTTCAGCAAGGCTTTCTTGGCAGCAGCGCGGCTCTCGTGCGCTGCAAGGACCTCAGATAGTGGAACTTCCTTCTCAATCATGAAGGGATTAAGAATATCCTTGGGATGCGCGAATACTGGCACGGTCAACTGCTCCTTAGATGGTTTTAGATGAAAGTCCGCCAAAGCTTTTACATCCTCTGCCTTATGGCGCGCCAAGGTGAGGCCCTCCATTACCACTTCAATGGGCACTTCATGATCCTTGTCCTCCAAACCAAAAGAGGGAAGCGGACACACACTCATTTCTTTCATGGTTGCAGTGAGCTTGGCGTCAACCTTCAGATCATAAAAAGGCACCTCTGATAGTTCTTTGTTCAGTAACTTCCCCTTGTGCGATGTCACCAAGCCTCTTGAAGTAACCTCAATGATGGCGGCTATGACAGACTTGGAGAATAAGGCTCGCAGGGAGGGGCCTTCCAAAGCCACCATTACGGATAGGCGCAGACCATGACGCACTAACCACCGCTTCTCGGTTATCTCTTTCATCATGCGGTGGTACAACTCCTCATCCAGTTCGATACTCAACCTCTTTAATTGACAGTTGAGATCGCTTACATCTTCCTTTACCTTTGCACCCAGAGCATCAACATCAGCAACAAACCTATTCTTCCCCTCCTCAAAGGACCCCATAGAAACAAGGTTGGAGGCCTTTATCTGGTGAAGTTGGGCGCGCTCTTCATCCAAAGCGGCAGATAACCTGTTCCTTTCTTCTGTTAGGGAATGGAGGAGGGAGGCATCTTTTCTTCCTCTATCGGCCTCTTGGTCTATTTTTTCTTGCATATCGCTGAGAGCGGAGGATTTTTCTTTAGTAACTTGCCTCATTTTTTCCTCTGTCATATGGAGTTTGGCAGACAACCCCAGGTATCTCTTCTTGAGGTGCGATGTCACTGTCACCTGCTGCGATGCCAGATAACTTGCCTCATCGGCCAGGACAGAATCACTCATCCCTTTAAGCACTACCTCTCGGCCAAGGGGCACAATGTTGTCTAAAAAAATTGCGCAGTCAAATGCACTTGTTAGGTCGGAGGATGCAGGGAGCTCCCAGTCAGGGGTGAAGGTAGGATCCTGGGCGAACGCATCCCCTCCCGCTGATGAAGCCTCTTTGTGGGGGGAGGATGTCATCTTGAATTTTGTAGAAGATTTTTCCTGTTCGTCGCTGCTGTATAAAACTTATGGTTAGACGACGTTTAAAGTATAATCACATAGAGATGCAGCGAAGAATGGATAGTTTACGCTACCATATAGAAGAAAATGGTTATCTTAGATTGATGGTTGCGGGAGGAGTGCGTGGAGGGGTCTTTGCAAGGTTCTCCTCAAACTCTTCCTCAGTAGTGCGCACCCCTGTCCAGGAGGGACCAGCCCCGGTGTGTGCGGATTTGTGTGGGGATGATGGGGGGCTTCTTCGTCTTTTTCCTAAGGAGATAATGTCCTCTTCCTCAAACTCAGTCGTGGTTTTTTCGGCGTATCGGGTATACTCATCTGAAGACAGTGATGAGCTGAGAAAGGGTGGTGGTTGTTGTTGTACGGGTGGCTGATGTTCCAACTGTTGATTTGGTGGAGATGACGGTGGTTGGTCAGCGCCAGTGCCTTCGCTCCCTTGGGCGATAGATGGCTCCTCAATCTCTAAGTCCATGGTATTCTTCTGCGTACGATCACAGAGCGATTCTTCATTTTCCTGTTGAGGGCGAGAGTACACCAGCAAATTTTCAGGAAACGCACCACGGACAGGGTCAAGAACATCCATAAACAGTCAAAAGGAGGCGTGATGGGTTTATATAGGCTTCCTGAGTTTTACTGTTCATGGTCAGATTTGTGCCACGTATCCGCCACTTGCTAGATCTAATGGTAGAAGATGAATGGGTAACTATGACGTGGCAAGCACTTTTCCCGAGTACCAAGGAGATTAGGTGAAAGGGGAGATGTTTGTCTTCTTGGAGGGAATGTTAAGATGTCTCTGCTTGTACTATGCGACTGTTTATGTCTGATTATAGTCTAGTCATCGCGGATTGGACCTCCGACCACTAGACTGGGGGGGACATGATGACGTATAGTCCCTAGTCGGGCTGGATAGTCCCACTCACGGGTACTACCCGCATCCGTCAGGGGTGGATTTGATACTTGTTCGATGTGTGCACATAGCCCATAAAGCCCGGTAAGCCACTGTCGCACAAGAGGTTGATTACTTAGCCAAGTCCTCGTCGCAGTGCGACAGGATCAGACCGAATATAACGTATATTGTAGTTATATTCGCCTAAGGAAAAGGGATATACACTTGCCTTAGTTGGATAATAAAGATCAAGCTATTTTGAGTCATTATCTCTTCCTTAGGCCGCAAGAACAGGGAGCCCAGCCTGGACTCTCTCGAGTATAAAAGGAACCCCTTCGGTTCCACAAAGGTACGATACACACAATACCCTAAACACTAATATACTCAAACTGATAACTTACTCTCACGCCGGAGTCTAATCGTGGGTAACAAACCTACGGTAAGCCTAACGGTGTCTGTTTAGTGCGTAGGGTCCTAAAGCAAGTTTCACTTGGTGCGAGAGCTGGAGTCCACAAGACCCCAAATTAAGCCTAATTTGGGTTAAGCTTGGTCTACCCTAACTTTTGCATCAACAACACCTAACCTTGTCCAAGAGCGTCTTGTTCATTCGTTCAGCTAGACCATTCTGTTGTGGAGTTCCAACAACTGTCAAATGTCTTGCTATCCCGCTCTCCTTACATAAGTTATTAAATTCCTGATTACAAAACTCCAAACCATTATCCGTTCGAAGTTTCTTTAGTCTTCTACCTATATGGTTTTCTACCAATTGCTTCCACTCCTTGAACTTGCTGAACACCTCATTCTTGTGTCTAAAAAATAAACCCAAACCCTCCTCGAATAATCATCAACAATCGATAAGAAGTATCGGCAACCACTCATCGATTCCACCCGCGAAGGACCCCAGAGATCCGCATGGACATAGTCTATAACTCCCTCTGTTGTGTGGTGACCTCGACCAAAACTCACCCTGGTCGATTTTCCAAGAACACAATTTTCATAGAATTCGAGCTTACCTAGACCTTTATTCCCTAGCACCTCTCTTCTTTTGAGTTCATTCAAGCCTGCTTCAATAATGTGACCCAGGCGTTTATGCCACACCTGCGCAAGACTTTCCTTTTCTTCTATACCAACACTAGCTTCGCCTGATTCAGCCCAGCCATCCAAAGAGTACATAGAATTTTCCTTCAACGTTCCTTACAAAACCATCAAAGAACCCTTGATCACCTTTACTCTTCCATTCTGCAACTTCTTGGTATATCCCTCTCGATCTAGAGTGCCCAAAGATAACAAATTTCTTTTCAACTCGGGAATGTAACGCACATTCTCAAGCACAAAACTTAAACCATCTTTCATTTGTACTCTCAGCTTCCTTGTCCCCTGATGGCACATGCTCTATTATCATCGAGCAAAACCATTCCACCATCAAGCTCCTTAAAATCAAACAAGAAGTCCCTCCTTGGCATCATGTGATAGGAACCACCAGAGTCCATGATCCACTCTGAGAACCTTTCCTCACTCGCCGCCATCAACAAATCACCATTGTCATAACCCTTAGAATACGAACCAACGTCCTATTTTTCATTCTTGTTGACAAAGCCAGTTGATTTCTTCTTGTTCTATTTTGGACAGTCTTTCTTAAGGTGATCCTCAGAATAGCATATGTGATAGGTGTGAAAACACCCATTCTTTTACCACTTATTTCTTACTAAAACAAGACCAAAACGCGTGTTTAATATCATTTGTTTGGAATTATGCGTGGTTTTTATGTTTAATGTGTTTTCAGAGTCAACCGGATGAATATTGAAGAAAACATGGGATTGCACGGGTTTATTCGAAGAAAAAGACTCAAGACGAAGTCTATTGTCCAAGAGATGCAAAAGATTTGAAGTCTATGGGCCTATCTGAAGATTTATCGAAGAAAAGGACCAAAGGTGGAAGATTTGCATATGTCGAAGAAACTCAAGTCTATTAAACGAAGAAATTAAAAGACGAGTTGAATTTAATCGTCGACAAATCCCGAAACAGAATCGAAAACGTCAACTTTTCTGAAAAGACGAGAAGACAAGAAGAAAAGGAGAAAGCCCACTCACCAACCAACCACTTAGCCTATATAAGGGAATCACCCTCACAATTTTTGGCATCTAGTTTTAGTTTTAGTTTTTCAGTTACATTTTTCCTAGTTCGTAGGAAACCATCTCCCTTAAGGAGTGGTTTTCATCTCTTTGATTTCTTCTTTAATCTTGTAAGTTTGATCCTTTCCTTTTGTTTACTGAATCTTAATCATCAATACAAGTTTTCCTTTAATCTTTTCATTCATCTTGTTCATCATCATCTTTTTATTCAAATTCCTTAAGTTCTTATTTAGTTGAGTTTAGATCTTAAAAAGTTGTTGAATTTGTGTTTTTATGATTGGGATTTGATCCTTGTAGTTAGTAGATGATTTGTGATTAATTTGGTTAAACCGTTTTGTTTATTTGGTTCGATTCGGTTGAAATTCGTTTCCCCTGTTTAAATATCTGTTGCTGTTCTTCGTCCCCAGATTATTCCGCATAAGCTGTTCATTTTGTCCCCTATTCGGAATATATATATATATTCCGAATAGTCTGTTTAATTCTTCCTCTATTCGGAATATTCATTTGTTCCGCATAGCCTAATTTCTTTTCTTCCTTTATTCGGAATATTTACATATTCCGAGTAACATCAAGATTCCGGATAGCCTTAAATATTCAGCATAGGATATTTATTCCGAATTGTCCATTATTCCGAGTATACCTTGTATTCCGCATAGAGTGTTTTTATTCCGCATGGTCTCATATTCCGTATAACATTTATTATTCCGCATGGTATTTATTCCGAGTAGCCCCGTTATTCCGCATAAAGATTATTTATTCCGCATGGCAAATTATTCTAAATAGAGCTAGATTCCAGTAAGTTTATTTTGCTGACTTATTATTTAAGTGTTTAATTTAACTGCTAGTTTTATTTCGTTACTTCATTCATTTATCTTTTCAATAGAATAGAAAACCAAACCACTTTTTGTCACCAAGAACAAATCATTCCACTTTGAGCTGTAATCAATTCGAGGAGATTCCGAGAACTAAACTTGAACCTATCCAAGCCATTGTATTAAATGGCGCCGCTGCCGGCTCTTCTCGTTAAGATCAACAGTTTTTTGTGAGAACTTGGATTTTGGGATCCGTTCAGCGGGAACGTTACTTTTTCATTAAAATTTGCAAAAATCCTAAAAAATATAAAATTTTCAAAAATCCTAAAAATTAAAAAACATAAAAACCAAAAATATTTTTGCTTTGTTTTTGCTTTGTTAGTTCTTTTGCAGGTGCATGCGTACACGATCAACGTCTTATCAAGAGCCCGAGCCTCTCGAAGACTTAGACATGGCCGGTGTACAAAACAACAACAATAACCCACCTCAAAACAATAATAATAACAATAACAACCCACCTTTCAACAACAATAATAACAACAACAATGAGCCTCTACCGGATAATCGCCCGATGATTGAAATTCTGCAAGCACATGTAGATGGTAACAATGATCCAATTGTCATACCCGCGATTGCAGCCAACAACTTTGAGCTCAAATCCGGCTTTATCCAGATTGTCTCAGCTCAACCATTCTTGGGGCGTACCATTGATGATCCACATGACCACATCAAAAGATTCTTGCAACTCACCAATACGGTCAAATTTAATGGTGTTCCACAAGAGGTAATCCGTTTACAACTCTTTCCCTTTTCTTTAGAGGGACAAGCCCGGCATTGGCTTGATAAGGAACCACCACAGAGTATTCTTTCGTGGACGGATTTGGAAACCAAGTTTATCAACTACTTTTTCCCACCCTCTCGTACTACCGCTTTGCGGAATGAAATCATTAATTTTGAACAAAAGTACGATGAGTCGTTTAGTGAATCTTGGGACCGTTTCAAAGACCTTTTGAGAAAATGCCCACAACATGGTTTTACCAAAGTAAACCAAATTAATACTTTTTATAATGGTTTAAACATGAATGACCAAGATTCACTAAACAGTGCTTCGGGGGGTAATCTTTTGGCTAAGACTTCCAATGCTGCTTGGGATATCATTGAGAATAAGTCTCGTGTGCAAACCAAGAGTGTTCGGACCAATTTCGCTAGTTCTAGTACTAGTGACAGTGACAAGCGACTTGACAAAATCACTGCGCTTCTTGAATCGCTTGCTACCCAAACCGCCAGCAACACCAACAACATCAACGCTAGAAACGCTAAAGACGCTCAAGTCAATGCTGTTAGCCAACCATGTGAGATATGCGGGGGTCCTCACTCTTACACCACTTGTACCACCACCCAAGACTACCCTTCTGAGAATGTGAATGCAGCATACGGCACCTATCCTCAACCCGGTTATCAAGCTCGTCCTCAAGGTGACCGCAACCTGCTTAGCTACCGCTCTAACAACTATCTTTCCCCACCCGGTTTTTCTCCTAACAACCAAAACCAACAAAAAACCCTCAATCGCCCTCCTCAACAACAACAACAACCTCATGGACCATACATACCACCTCACAAACAACAACAACCACCTCAAAGAAACAACCAACTTTACCAGCAACCCGCTTATCAACCACCCGCATACAATGCTCCTCCCAACCAACCCACCGCTTTACACCAAGAAGTGGAAACCTACATGAGGACTAACGATGTGATTGTAGGAAATCTACAGCGGGAAGTGCTCAACTTGAAAGCAGACCTGGTGAAACAAGGGAACGATCTGAGAGCTGATATGAGAAACACTTTGGATAGTCAAACTAATGACTTAAAGAATATGATGGCTAGTTTCTTCCAAGGTAATCAACCCTCTTCTTCGGGTACTCTCCCGAGTAACACAGTTGCAAATCCAAGATGGGAGATGAAAGCAATCACCACTCGCAGTGGCAAAGGTACCAAGGAACCCGAGCTTCCTATACCTCCACCGGTGGTTGTGACTAAGGAGAACGAGTCACCTGCTCCTATTCCTCATCCTTCTCCTTCCCCAATTTCTCCACCTCTTACTTCTACCCCTCCTCCACCCAAGGATGTGAGTGATCCTTCGATTCCAAAGCCTTCCTCTTCTTCCGATATACCTTATCCGTCAAGGTTGAGGAAAGAGAAACTCAAAAGCAAGGACGATATTTAGGTTTCGAACTTTCTTAAAATGTTTAAACAACTGAATTTCAATATCTCCTTCGCTGAGGCTCTCGCTCACATGCCTAAGTACACGAAAATGTTCAAAGATCTTCTTAGCGACAAGGAGAAGCTTCTTGATATTGCTAACACCCAACTTAATGAGAATTGCTCTGCAGTGCTCTTAAGGAAATTGCCAACCAAGCTTGGTGATCCGGGTCGTTTCTTAATCCCTTGTAACTTCCCGGGAGTAGAGAATCGCATGGCCCTAGCCGATCTAGGCGCCAGTATTAATTTAATGTCTCTAAGCGTTTGGAAGCAATTATCTCTCCCTGAGCTAGTCCCCACCAAAATGACTCTGGAATTAGCCAACCGTATGGTTCCTTATCCAGTGGGGATAGCCGAAGACGTCTTTGTAGGAGTAGACAAATTCACTTTTCCTACCGATTTCGTCGTCGTCGACTATGACATAGACCCTCGTGTGCCATTAATTGTTGGTCGTCCATTCCTGAGGACCGGTCGCACTCTCATCGATGTTGAAGCCGGTGAGCTTATCATGAGAGTGGGTGATGATAAAATCGTCTTCAACATGGGAAAGTTGTCTAAACAGCCTTATTCTAACGAGAGTGTTAATTGTATTGACGTTCTTGATGAGGCTTGTGAAGAACACTTCAAATATGCTTGCAAAAGTATTCCTACCTCTCTTCCTAATGTTGAGACCGTTTCCTCTATCGATTCATCACTATCTCTATTTGGAGAAAGTGATTTCCTTTGGAAAGATTTGGAAGCCACCATGGGAGATGTGAACTTAGCTAATGATGATTCTACCACCAATTGGGATGAAGATCTCCGCCTCATTGAGAACCTTCTTAAAGAAGACAATCTTTGTCCACCATCTCCCACGGTTATTGCTATCGATGCTCCGACTTTGAAAACGCCTCCCATCGAAAATCCTCCAGATTTAGAACTTAAGGAGTTGCCGCCCCATCTCGAGTACGTGTTCCTTGAAGAAGAAAAGAAGTCGCCCGTCATCATTGCGAAGGACTTGAAAGAAGAAGAGAAATCTCGCCTAATCGCCGTGCTTAAAGATCATAAGAAGGCAATTGCTTGGAAAATTTCCGACATCCGCGGAATTGATCCAAACTTTTGTACTCACAAGATTCTCATGGAAGATGACTTTAAACCCGAAATCCAGAGCCAAAGAAGGGTTAATCCTCGCATTCATGACATCATCAAACAAGAGGTTATCAAACTTCTAGATGCCGGCTTGATTTACCCTATTTCGGATTCGCCGTGGGTAAGTCCCGTTCATTGTGTGCCCAAGAAGGGCGGAATAACCGTTGTTTCCAATGAACACAACGAGTTGATTCCCACTCGTCTCGTTACTGGGTGGAGAGTTTGTATTGATTATCGCAAGCTCAATGATTCCACGAGAAAAGATCACTTTCCTCTTCCTTTCATGGATCAAATGCTCGAGCGTCTAGCGGGTAATGACTATTACTGCTTTTTAGACGGTTTCTCCGGGTATTTTCAAATCCCCATCGATCCCAAGGACCAAGAAAAGACCACATTCACTTGTCCCTATGGAACATTTGCTTACAAACGTATGCCTTTTGGTTTATGCAATGCTCCTGGGACGTTCCAAAGGTGTATGATGGTTATCTTCCATGACATGGTGGAAGACACTATGGAAGTATTCATGGATGATTTCTCGGTTTATGGCGATTCTTTCTCCGCTTGCCTTTCTAATTTAGAACGTATGCTTAAGCGGTGTGAAGACACTCGCCTTATTATAAATTGGGAAAAATGCCATTTCATGGTAAAAGAAGGCATCGTGCTAGGACACAAAATCTCCAAAGCCGGTCTTGAAGTAGACCATGCTAAAGTCGATGTTATCGCTAAGTTGCCTCCACCTTTAACCATGAAGGGTGTGAGAAGTTTCCTTGGTCATGCGGGCTTTTACCGTCGATTCATCAAAGATTTTTCTCAAATCGCTCGCCCGATGACCCACCTCTTGGAAAAAGATACTCCTTTTATCTTTTCCAAAGAGTGCCTTGAAGCCTTCAACTTGCTTAAGGATAATCTAACTAAGGCACCCGTCTTGGTTACCCCTAATTGGGAGCTGCCTTTCGAGTTGATGTGCGATGCTAGTGACTTTGCTATTGGAGCGGTTTTGGGCCAAAGAGTGAACAAACACTTCCAACCAATCCATTACGCTAGCAAGACAATGACGGGGGCTCAATTGCATTACACGTCAACCGAGAAAGAGCTTTTAGCTGTTGTCTATGCTTTTGAAAACTTCTGCCCCTATCTTGTCCTTTCTACCACAATCGTTTACACCGATCATTCCGCGTTGAAGTACTTGTTGACTAAACAAGATTCTAAACCAAGATTTCTTCGCTGGGTTTTGCTACTCCAAGAATATAAAATCGAAATTCGCGATAAAAAAGGAGCTGAAAACCTAGCCGCGGATCATCTCAGTAGACTTGAGGATCCTTACCAAGGGGATCATCCAAACAAAGAAATCAATGATTCTTTTCCCTTGGAGACCTTAATGTCTATCAACTCGACTTCTAATGAAACCCCGTGGTTTGCGGATATTGCAAACTACTTGGCTGGTGGAATTATTAAGGAAGGGTTAACATCCCAACAAAAGAAAAAGTTCTTTAAAGATGTTGAACATTACTTCTGGGATGACCCGTATCTTTTCAAACAATGTGCCGACTTGATTATTCGCCGATGTGTTGATGGACCGGCAGCTTTAGCAATCCTTGACGCTTGCCACAAAGGACCCACCGGTGGTCACTTTGGTCCCAACTACACCGCCAAAAAAGTGTTTGACTCGGGATTTTATTGGCCCACCATCTATCGTGATGCTCACGAGATGGTTAAACGATGTGATGCTTGCCAAAAACAAGGTAAGATCACACATAAAGATGAGATGCCTCAAAATTTCATACAAGAATGTGAAATCTTTGATGTTTGGGGTATCGACTTTATGGGGCCATTCCCTTCATCTAAAGGAAACAAATACATCCTTGTAGCCGTTGACTACGTTTCAAAGTGGGTGAAGCCAAAGCTTTACCTACTAATGACGCAAGGGAGGTTTGTAACTTTTTGAAATCGCTATTCGCTAGATTCGGTGTGCCTCGTGCCATTATTAGTGATCGTGGGACTCATTTTTGCAATGACCAATTAGCAAGAGTCATGGCTAAGTATGGTGTAAATCATCGTCTTTCCACAGCTTACCACCCACAAACTAATGGCCAGGCTGAGATATCCAACCGAGGATTAAAGCAAATTCTTGAAAGAACCGTGGGAGAGCATCGTGCCTCATGGGCTGATAAACTTGATGATGCTTTGTGGGCTTTCCATACCACATACAAGACTCCAATTGGTTGTACACCATATCGTCTAGTGTACGGGAAAGCGTGCCACCTCCCCATTGAGTTGGAGCACAAGGCTTACTGGGCCTTGAAGTGGGCTAATTTCGATATCAACAAAGCCGGTGACCTACGCAAGATCCAACTCAATGAGCTGAATGAACTTCGGAATGAGGCTTATGAAAATTCTTTGATCTATAAGGAAAAGACTAAGCTCATTCACGACTCTAAGATTAAGAACCGAGAGTTCCAAGTTGGAGACAAAGTTTTACTCTTTAACTCTCGGTTGAAAATCTTTTTGGGCAAGCTAAAATCTCGTTGGTCCGGCCCATTCACCGTTGCCCAAATTTTTCCATATGGTACTCTCGAGCTCGCTCAACCTAATGGACCTAATTTTAAGGTGAATGGCCAACGAGTGAAGTTGTACTTTGGTGAGGACATCTCTCAGGAGATGATTCCATCCCTCACCACGTTCCCCATGAACTAATTTTGGGTCGAGTCAGGCTCGTGACTCGGTTATCAAAAACAAGCGCTCCTCGGGAGGCAGCCCGAGTATCTATCCTTTTTCGTTTTTAACCTCCTAAGTGTAGGGGGACCTATATAGGTGTTTGTCTTTGTGTGCTGATTTGATTACAGGGATGAATGCACTCTTGGGATCTCTGAATAACCGTGCCCCCGTGTTATCCGAACACCGGTTCTATCTCTCAACTATCGTGATTCAAATTTCTTCATACTCACATTTGAAATTGATCACGTTAGTCGTCTCTTCCTTAACTTGATTTAACCAACGTGCACAATGTCATAAGTGTAGGGGAGATTTTTCCTACATGCTTAAACATTGAGGACAATGTTTTTCTTAAGTGTAGGGGGGACTTCTATCGAAGTTTTAAGTGGACTTTTCCATGAAAATGCCTTCATTTAACCGGAAAATCATCTTTTTCAACATTTTTCAAATTTTTTATTAACTTTGGCCATATAGTCGTAATTTTTAAATTTTTATCGTTGCTTTCATATGTATATATTCCGCAATAAAGTCAAAATTATTAATAAAGTGGTGAAGCTAGTTTAGAAGTCTTTGACATATTAGGCCCGTTGCGATTATTTTGACTCAACCCGAATAGACTTATCCAAGTTTATTCTAGCTAGTATCCTTAACCATGTAGACCTTAATTGGTTTATTAGGCTAAGTGTCCACGAGTCTCATTACTTGAGATTTTAAATTGTGGAGAACGAGAAATGATAGAGTCAACTATAAGTCGGTAATCTTGCACAAGCTCACTTGGTGTAATTATTTGCCTATTCTCCCATCACTTGCTAATAATTTATCTGCAATAAGTAAGGTCGTACGATTTGAAAAGTTACTTAGCTTCTAGCCCAAGATCGTTTAAAAGTTGCTCGGTAATGATAAGAGTTCATAGCCAAGGCATAACTTATGAAGCGGGGCGCGAAGATTGGCGAGTCCGAAAAGGCCCTAACAAGGCATGAGGATTCCATTTTATTGCTGAAGATCCAAAGTGATGTGTAAAGCATTATTCCCAAAATCAATATGAAGGATCAAGACTCACGACGAAAAGCAATCAACTCCCATAAAGATCATGGAGAAGTCTATCCGAAAAGACCCTAACTAGGTATGAGGATAAATAGATCCAAGTCCGAAAAGGAGGCGGATCATTGTATCTCAAAATCCCAATTAGAGATTGAAGAAATAATCATGAAGTCGTGGTCAACAAAGTTGGAGTACCCCTCAAAAGTCTCCAAGTGAAGAAACTCTATTAACGATGAGAAGACCATTATCTCAAGAACGTCTCTCAAGATATGAAGTATGAAGTACATGCCAAATATCGGCCCGAGAAAGGTCTCAAATCGTGAACCAAGTTATGCCAAGATATGAACTTTTTGATATCCCGAGAAGCAGTTTTAAGAGATTTTGTCCTTTAGCTAACTATTGATCAAATCGTCCTACTTTGCTTTCAGCCTAAATAAACTATCAAAATAAGTCCAAAAATGCATCTTCATGATCATTCTAAGACAAAAATAAAATATAAGAGGTACACCTAGGAATAAGGGAGTTTAAGCATTTAATTAAGCCATGTGTGTAAGTGTTTGATATGCTAACTTATAATAACAATGATCTCGTTTTTAAGCTTAGTTTGGGGAACGTGAAACTTGAGGGTGATAAATCTTCGCAGCACCAAAGCCCTAATGTAAGTCCTTGATCTCTTTGCAAGTTATTTCCATCCTTTTGTTTACTTTAAAGTTTTGGTTTCTCCTAGTACTTTAATTTTTGTTTAGTAATATGTTAATAAGGCCAAGGTTGATTGATTATGAGAAAAATGTAAATTTGCTTTATCACTAAGCATTGCATGAGGGCATGGCAATGGTTAAGTGTAGGGGATTTGATAGGTGTGAAAACACCCATTCTTTTACCACTTATTTCTTACTAAAACAAGACCAAAACGCGTGTTTAATATCATTTGTTTGGAATTATGCGTGGTTTTTGTGTTTAATGTGTTTTCAGAGTCAACCGGATGAATATTGAAGAAAACATGGGATTGCACGGGTTTATTCGAAGAAAAAGACTCAAGACGAAGTCTATTGTCCAAGAGATGCAAAAGATTTGAAGTCTATGGGCCTATCTGAAGATTTATCAAATAAAAGGACCAAAGGTGGAAGATTTACATATGTCGAAGAAACTCAAGTCTATTAAACGAAGAAATTAAAAGACGAGTTGAATTTAATCGTCGACAAATCCCGAATCAGAATCGAAAACGTCAACTTTTCTGAAAAGACGAGAAGACAAGAAGAAAAGGAGAAAGCCCACTCACCAACCAACCACTTAGCCTATATAAGGGAATCACCCTCACAATTTTTGGCATCTAGTTTTAGTTTTAGTTTTTCAGTTACATTTTTCCTAGTTCGTAGGAAACCATCTCCCTTAAGGAGTGGTTTTCATCTCTTTGATTTCTTCTTTAATCTTGTAAGTTTGATCCTTTCCTTTTGTTTACTGAATCTTAATCATCAATACAAGTTTTCCTTTAATCTTTTCATTCATCTTGTTCATCATCATCTTTTTATTCAAAGTCCTTAAGTTCTTATTTAGTTGAGTTTAGATCTTAAAAAGTTGTTGAATTTGTGTTTTTATGATTGGGATTTGATCCTTTTAGTTAGTAGATGATTTGTGGTTAATTTGGTTAAACCGTTTTGTTTATTTGGTTCGATTCGGTTGAAATTCGTGTCCCCTGTTTAAATATCTGTTGCTGTTCTTCGTCCCCAGATTATTCCGCATAAGCTGTTCATTTTGTCCCCTATTCGGAATATATATATATTCCGAATAGTCTGTTTAATTCTTCCTCTATTCGGAATATTCATTTGTTCCGCATAGCCTAATTTCTTTTCTTCCTTTATTCGGAATATTTACATATTCCGAGTAACATCAAGATTCCGGATAGCCTTAAATATTCAGCATAGGATTTTTATTCCAAATTGTCCATTATTCCGAGTATACCTTGTATTCCGCATAGAGTGTTTTTATTCCGCATGGTCTCATATTCCGTATAACATTTATTATTCCGCATGGTATTTATTCCGAGTAGCCCCGTTATTCCGCATAGAGATTATTTATTCCGCACGGCAAATTATTCCGAATAGAGCTAGATTCCAGTAAGTTTATTTTGCTGACTTATTATTTAAGTGTTTAATTTAACTGCTAGTTTTATTTCGTTACTTCATTCATTTATCTTTTCAATAGAATAGAAAACCAAACCACTTTTTGTCACCAAGAATAAATCATTCCACTTTGAGCTGTAATCAATTCGAGGAGATTCCGAGAACTAAACTTGAACCTATCCAAGCCATTGTATTAATATGTAACACTTCTGTTTATAAGTTCCTTTACCTTTTGAATTTGATCGCAAACTACCACGTCCTTGACTACCCTGATGCTCCGACCTCCTCCTTACAAATAACCCATCACCATCATCCTTTGCATCCGTCCTTTTCTTCAATTCACGTGAATTAAGGGTAGACAAGACATCTTGCAAAGTGAGTGACTCCCTTCCATTAAGCAATGTCTCCACAAAGTTATCATAAGAGGACGATAATGATGTAAGTAACATGAGTGCCTGATCTTCGTCATCAATTTCAACATCTATGTTCGCCAAGTCACCGGTCAACTTATTAAACTCATCTATATGTACAAATAATTTCTATAAAACCCGCTTAAAATCCCTAAGATCATTAAATGCATGAATTTACGGTTAAATTCAAACTTTTCAGTTAATTAATATACGACATGAATCATGAACATTTAATTCGAACGTTACGTATATTAATTAAATAGTATAAGTATTACGTATGTTAATATGATTATTATTACACGATAATTATTTATTTATAATACTTAAAACAAACAAGAAATACATCACGAACATCAAATACGAGCACACACGATAAATAACTAGACACGAAAAATAAATTGAACACGAGTATGTGTGTGTGTTGGGTGGCGTCCAAAAAAAAGAGAGGAAGGGTCCATGGTCCAACCCAATTGTAATCCAAGTATTAACCAAAAAGGGACTCCAGGGATATTCATAAAACATAATTCACAGGAAAATACAAAAACCCTAAAATCCTTCTTTCTTTCTTCTCTTTGGCCGTGGCATCACACACCACCACAAGGATGATTCATTGCTTTTGATCTTTGATTATTACAGTCTCGTTTTCGTGTTTCAACCCTTTTTAATCACACGCATTCGGTATGAATCTTTGTCCTTTTAATTATTATGTTATGATTATAGATCTTTAAAAAAATATAAGAAAAACATGTAATTATTAAAGATTTAACAAGATTAAGGGTTCTGGTATTGGTTTGTTCGGGTTGCACGCGAACCGAGACCAAAAAGGTCTTGGTGGTGTTCGGATCACACACAGCCACACCCTTATAGGGTCGGCGTGTTGTTTGTGTTTGGCAGCCGCAAGCACAGCAGCCCATGGTGGGGACTGCTGGCCCAGCAGTGGGAACCGAGACCATAGATGGTCTCAGTGGGTTAACAGTAAGCAGTAGGGGGGTGCAACAACCAACCGTGGCAACCCTGGCTAGGCTAGGGGCTGCGTGGGACAAGAGTGGCACCGACAGTAGTGTCGGTGGCTGTTGTGGTGGTCGGCCGCAAGCTACAGTCGAAGGGTTGTGGTGTTGCGTGGTTTTCGAGGGGCCACCGAGACCTCTATGGTCTCGGTGGAGTGTCTTGAGGGGTTCGGTTAACACCAAACACACAAGGGGTTGTTTGGCTAAATTTTTACAAAAAATGTATTTTAGTTATTAATTTATTTATTTAATTAAAACATGAGTAATTAAATTTATAATAAACATGACTTAGGCTAAATTTATTTAACTAAAAACCATGTTATTATTATGTCCATTTTTGTTTAAATAAAACTTAGGATAAAATAATTATTAACTTATTTATTCATGTACACATAATTAATGAAGAAAACTTAGCTTAATTAATTTATGTTATTTTAATGTATAGTTTAATTATTTTAAATCATACAATATTATTAATTAATAATAACTTACGATAACATGTATTATTATTATTTTTTAATAAATACAAATTAAGACTAAGTATTTTATATTATTAAACTTTACTATATATTTAATCATGACATATAATATGATTATTAAAACTATATGTTATATCATTTTATTTATTTAAAAAGCCTATTATTAATTATGGAAATATATTAAATATGGAAACATGTTATTTATGGAAATATATTAAATATGGAAACATGTTATTTATGGAAATATATTAAATATGGAAACATGCTATTTATGAAAATATACTAAATATGGTAACATCCTATTTATGAAAACATACTAAATATGAAAACTTTCTATTTCTATAAACTTACTAATTATGGAAACTTTCTATTTTTGGAAACTTTCTATTTAAGGAAACTTGCTATTTGTAGAAAGTTACTATATATAGAAACATGCTATTTTTAGAAAGTTACTCATTATGTTATAACAAGTGCTATAACACTTAATACATGAAATACACTAATCTAAAATACATGAAACAATAAGAATCACAAGATAAAACAAGAACAAGTAAAACAAGTTAAGAAACATGTCAAGTAAACTAATAACCAGTATGTATAAGTAAAACAGAAAACTTATTCATGTCCCTTTCATTATGTAGCTATCGTGAAGTCAGAGTGATCTTTCGCATTCCTTTTCGTCTTCATTTATTGGACATAAGGTACGGATATTCCATCCTTTAGTCAAGACACTTCTTTCCTATATTAGGATTCCCCGTTTGCAGCCATCAGTTTTCCCCAGTAGTTTACGTGTCTTAAACACTTTCAGTATATGCTATGTTTGATTTTAGATTTTGCCTGAGCTATATAGATGCATGCCAGTTCCACCTAGTTATGGGGGTACCATAACCATAACACTAGAGGCACTGGTGTTATGACTCTTATGCGATGAGAGTTATTGCTCGCAGCGTCCCTTTCCCGTTATTTGGCCTATTTTATTATTATCATATGGGGCTAATGGGTGCATCCTAAGACGAGTTTAGCAAGATTACATGGTAATTGCGATGTGTGCCTTGCATCCGTTACAGGAGCTGATCCCTCCACTCAGACTATAATAATTAGAGGCAACCCCTCTAATTGCATGATGAGTTCACCCCTCTAAGTATTCATGCACGTTGATACATCATGACCTATATGGGCTCCGGGCATATTTAGAATACAGTTTTCAGTATAAAATAAACATAAGTCTTTTCAGAATATTAAATCAGTTTTATAAACTTAAACCAGGTTTTCTAGGTTATACACTTATTCCACTGTACTTCATTTCATTTCATTACTTGCTTATCTTTATGTTTTACGTTTCATTGTCATATATCCGCACACTGAGCGTATTGCTCAGCCTTTCTTTCTATGTCCCAATACGGAAGGTACTAAAGGGCAAAGCTAGGATTCAAGAGTACGTGCATGGGATGGATGTGCCTAGTATTCTTTCTCTTTTAATGCATTTACATACTTTTGCTTTGCTGGACATTGTTTAGTCATTTCCTTACATTCTATACTTATGCATTTGTGTGTGGAGCTTATGTTGGAACTGATTTTTGTTTCCGGTTTCATTTATGGTCATTTAATGTTTTATACATTTACCTTGCAAGCTTTGATGACACGCCAGAATTACTACGTAATGGTCCATTTATCCAAATGGGGTCTTAAAATTTCTTACCTGAATGCATGTAGAAAGTGAACAGTTTCTTCTTCAAGTAAAATTTATTGGCTAAAGACTTTTTCATATACAGTTTCTAACTTTGACCATACCCCCGCAACAGAATCTTCTTTGTTGACTTCCCTGATCACCTTGTTATCCAAGCACAAGAGTAAGGCACTGTGTTCTTTTTTTATAGACATCCGTCTTCAAGGCCGTAGTTTTATCAGCGTCCGTCATAGTATCCGGTAATGGATCTAACTCAGCTTCCCAACCATGTTGAATTAATAGACACGACATCTTCACACGCCACAACCCGAAGTCATTAGAACCGTCGAACTTTTTGACGTCAAACTTCGCTGACGACATATTCTTTCTCCCTTGTTGCGTAAAAATACCTTCTTGTAAATCGAACTAATTAGAATGACACTAAACCTTGATCACGTACAAGCAAACCCGATCGTAAACTTGAAAATCCAAGCAAACCACGATCAAAATTGAACCACAAGAAACCCGCAACAAGAACCTTTGATTAAATCGAATTTTAAAAACTTTAAAAGATGATACCTGAATTAATATATATAAGTATATATCAAAACACCACTTGAAAATATACTTTACCAAAAGAAAATAAATTAGATTTAATAAATAAATCAATTTGGTTTTTCCTTACCCACGTGATGTTAAGATATTCAACCAATCAATGATGAGTTATCTTTTTCACAATCAATCACTGATCACCTCTTACTCTTCACGTGAAACAATATATTACTTCGTCTTCTTCGCTTAATATAAACCTGCAACTCAAAGAAAAATTACTCCGACAAACCTCGAAACCCTTTTCTTCACTCGAACCACGAATCGACCTAGCACCAATCTCTAGAGACAACAAACTTTGAGCTCTGATACCACTTGTTGGAATTGAAACCCCAACAAACCTGAAGATCGAAACACGGAACCCTAGATCGATATATGTATCAAGCAAAAGTTGCAACTAGAAGAAACGAAACAGTACAAGTTAAACCAAATGATTAAGTTTTATTAACTATGATCGGTTTACAAGAAAGAATCAAAGATGCGATGTGTAATGGTATAACATCCATAGTTTTGACTAATGTAACATCCAGTAGTTTTGCTTTTTATTATGATGTGTGACTAAATTATTGAATGTATGAATACTCACTATCTTAATTATCACATCCACATATGCCTATATATTACATACACTATGTATATATCAAGCCTGAGTTCTAATGATAACTATATGTACAAATAATGAATACGAACAACTCAAATACAACAAAGATACCCTAAATAGCCATAGAAACCATATAAATCCCTTATAAACTAATATTTCAAGTAATATAACAAAAAAAATGTAATATTATTAAACACTTTATACTAATTCTAATACACCATATAAAGAAAAGTTAAATAATCACAAAACACTAATATTCACTAATCACAAGCTAATTACAAGAAAATGACCTAAAACCGATATTAGCATATAAAATCCAATCTGTAATGAATTAGACTCCAATATTTTGCAACAAATTATAAAACTCAACTAAGTAGGATAATATAAGAGTGAATTACGTAAATCGTCCCTGTGGTTTGATGATTCCTACAAGTTTCGTCCCTTAGTTTTTTTTCACTGTTTTTGGTCCCTGTGGTTTCTTTTTCCTACAGATTTAGTACCCTATCAATATTTTCCATTAAATACAAATAAAAAGGCAGGGGTATTTTGGTCATTTTCGAAAAAAAGAATTTAATTTTTTTTCAAACGTTTGTTTTTTCTTTCAAAAAATATTTTTTAAAACCCTTTTTTTTTCACTAAATATTTTTACGAAAGCTTATTTTTTTCAAAAACTTTTTTTTTAAATTCGAAAATTAAAAGTTTTTGAAAAAAATATTTTCTAAAATTATTTCGAAAAAAATGTTTTTACGAGACAAAACAAAGTGGTAACTTTTATACTTTTTTTTATTAAAAAAATACTTTTTTGAAATTACGTTTTGTTTTTTATTTCTTAAATTTTTTTATCGAAGGTTTGTTTTTTTCTTAAAAAACTATTTTTTTAGAAACTTTTTTTCACTAAATATTTTACGAAAACATAATTTTTTGAAAAAAAAACTCTTTTTTAAGTAACTTTTATAGATTTTTTTAATCAAAAAAATCTTCGAAAAATTATATACTGATTTTTTTTCCAAGAAACTTTCTTTTTGAAATAAGAAAAAAAAATTTCGAAAATAATTTCAAAAGAACTAATTTTATAGATTTTATAATTTTTTTGTTTTGATTTAAATTTTAAAAATACTTTTTTTTTCGAAATTACGAATTTAAAAAAAAAAAAATTTTCCAATCAAAATCTTTTCAAATTTTTTTTTTGAGAAAAACATTTTAGTTTTTTTTTTATAAATTTAGACTTTTTGTCTCGTAAAAACATAAATTTAGACTTTTTGTCTCGTAAAAACATTTTTTTATAAATTTAGTTTTTTTCAATCATATAGATTTTTTTCAAAAACTTTTAATTTTCGAATTTAAAAAAAAAAGTTTTTTCAAAAAAATAAGCTTTCGTACAAATATTTAGTGAAAAAAAAGTTTTTTAAAAAAATATTTTTTGAAAGAAAAAAACAAACGTTTGAAAAAAAAATTCTTTTTTTCGAAAATGACCAAAATACCCCTACCTTTTTATTTGTATTTAATGAAAAATGTTGATAGGGGACTAAATCTGTAGGAAAAAGAAACCACAGGGACCAAAAACAGTGAAAAAAAAAACAAGGGACGAAACTTGTAGGAATCATCAAACCACAAGGACGATTTACGTAATTCACTCATAATATAATCATACATTTATCTTAAACCAAGTTACAAGTTATTAAAGCATAAACTACAAGTTTTCAAAGCATTGAACCATAAGCTTACTTAAATAACCCCAAAATATGATCAACCTATATAAACCCTTAAACTAAGAATGTAGAACTCATAGAAGTCATAAACATATCATATAAGACTTAGAATAAGTGTACATTATGATAAAAACCCTAATTACCCAAAATAGAAAGTCATTAGGCTTAATGATATAAAAACCCTTATATTAAGAAATCTACATGGAATCATAACCTAGTCTTTTAGGACAAGTATACAAATACTCATAGGACTTCATTAAGATTATAAGATTACGTTAAGACACTGTAAAAGTACCCTAATGCACAAGGTATAAGATTCTAATGCATGACTTGTAAATTAGGTCAAAATAGGTATTTTCACTCTTTAGACATGTTTACCTAAACTAAACCATTAAACCAAGTGTGAGAACTCTTTGGACACTTAAGAAAAAATTTCTAGGACCTAAAATAAGTTTACATCAGTCACTAAGAGGAGGATAATCACATTTACTAAGATTTAACCCTAGATCATTAGAAAACCCTAATATACAAAAGTATACTTCCCATTTTCACATCAAACCTTTGTTAAACTTAAAACCAAGGACCTAAATCTCTTAAATAGAATGTATAAACCCTAATTAAGCCTTAATCATTCACTAATAACCTTCCTAAGTCCATAATCACCAAAAACACAAACCGTAAGTTACAAGCCCAAGAAATTAGATCTAGTTTTGTATTTTGCATCCAAAACCCATTTGCAAACCATTTCCATCCATTCCAAATTCAAATATAAGATATTTAGGACTTCTAAGATATTTTAGGACTGGTGACAAGTAGGTTCATCACCTCCTTGCTTGCTACACATCACCATTCTTATCTACATGTTATTGTGACCCATTTCTAGTCACAAGAGAAGATTAGAACTAAGCTAGGGTCTAAGAACTTTTGTAGAGCTTAAATAGCCTTCATTAGTCATCCATATATACTTCTTACACGTTTAGATTCCAAACTTGGAGCCTAAGTGTTTCCATGACTATAAATAGAGTCGTATACCCCTACTTGAAGACTTGTACCCCGTTTTCATTGTATCCCCTACCCATTCTCCATTTAAACATCTATAAACTTCTTAGTACATCCCACAGGACCAAAAACCAGGTCTAGAAGGTTTCCATTGAAGCCCTTGAAGCTTTGATAGCAAGTAGTGTTCATAGGAAGCCATAATGAGCCATTTTGGAGCTACCTGGGTAATTTCTATACTAAACAAGCTTTGATCTTGTTATAATGAACTATAATACTTGTTATAATGCCAAAATTATTTTAGAAATACAATCAAAAAGAACTAAGTCATTTCATCAATTTAACTGAAAGTTATAAGCTAAAGATGTCTTAAAATCCTAGTTTTGTATTTTACATGAAACAATGACTTAAAACCATTTTTAAGAGCAATAATTCTGATAAAATATTTTTATTATGATTACAAATATGTTTTGAAACTTTTTTTTAAATCCTAGCTCATTTGGTTTATTTTTGAAGAAGTTATACGATTTTTACAAGTATAGGGACCAAAACTATCATTTTTGAAACTATTTGACATTTTTGGCCAAAAGTGTCATTTTATGATAGTAAATCTATAATAATAAAATTTAGAAAGTTTGAGACCCTAAGGTTAAATATTGAAGGATTAAATTGCAATATAATGAAACTATATACTTAAAAGGGTTAAAAGTGTAATTATGCTAAAATATAACTATAAGAACTATTTTGTCAATATTGAAACTAAAGAACATAAACTTTAATAAAATACAATGTGTCATGTTACTAGGGAGCTTTGTACAAAGGTGTTCCATCTCTATATTACGTTCTGACTAAGTGGTTGGGTTTACGATTTAAAGTGCCCTCGCTCCTCAAACGTTTATAGAATGGCTTCTAAGTATAATGGCACGAACAATGATACTATAATAATAAAATACAAGAATCAAAGAATAAATACATGAAATAATAAAATATTGAACTCAGAGAGTATGACTTGATATATCTATATATTGTGTGTTAACACGGATATTGTGAGAAGGTTGTGATTGGGTATAGCTGATTTAATCAAAGACTCTCTAGGCTAAGGTGAGTTCATAACCTCACTTTTAAAGTTTTATAAATGATTTGAAAACTCGTGAGAGGGATATATGCTAAAACTGGAATACAAGTGTTTTTGTATGATGGCCTATATGAATATTGACACTACGCTTACAAGTTGCCGTTAAACCCCTTTTTAATTGTGGACCGCTAATCATTTAATGAGCGCTAATATTGTGAATAGTATTATTAGAGACTGACATCTCCTATCTGGGCAAGTCGCACTTGCTAGCAGCTAATGGTTCCTACCTAGGCTAAACAGATATGCTTTATTTTGCATTTAGGATAGTCCGACAAGCTTCCTACTTAAGAGAAAATTTGTTGGGTTTTCTTGATGATGTCTAGTTACGGGGTCATGAGCTAGTTCAATATGAATTGATGAATTTAAAATTTTGTGTGTATAATAATGTAGCCCTGGAGTCATACTTGTATTCAAATATTGTTTAAAAACCTATGAATTCGCTCAACCATTGTGTTGACTTTAAGGCATATATTTCAGGTGAATGAGGACTGGCGGGATGCGGATGGTGGTGTCTTGAATAAAGTTATCATTCTAGAAAATAAATCTAGATCTTTGGGAAAAACATGTGTTGTACATTACTGTATAGTTGTTTTTATTAACTCTGAATAAATGAATGATGAAATTAATATTTATAAAAATGTTTTTAAGCATTTTCTATTATTTTGACTATGATACTTTGATATAAATACCCCAAAAATTAGCTTCCGCTACTATAAGGTAAAATAGGAGTGTTACAGATTGGTATCCAGAGCTCATGGTTATAGAGAATAAGTTTTTCTTAAATTATAACTAAAATTTTAAATTCAAGACTATCAGCCATCATCAGCGCCAATGTAAGATTTTTATTTCTTTTAAATAAAATATCTTATGTTATTATATTACATAAACTACAAGGATGTCTACTTCCACCTATATTCTCATTTCCGACGATGATGAAAGAGAAGTTCCGATGTTCACTCTATCTCCCACAAATGTGGGTGTTCCGAGTTTGTATTTTTACGATTTCCCTAAAGTACAAGAATATTTCTCACATCAAACTAAAGTGATAAATAGTGTACCTTCACCTACGTCTCGTTTTCTGTTACCTGAAGATCTTTATTCGTCTCCCAATCGAAGTCGTGAAGATCCTTGTGAAACTAAGGAAGACTCTAGAGTACGGATTGTGGAAAAGCACGACAAGCAATTATCCGTAATTTCTAGTCATCTTGATGAAATATCCATTGAAGATTTTAGATTCGTGGAAAGGAGTATTAGGAATCTGATAAGATGAAGGAAGGAGATTTAAGAGCATATTAGTCAGTTGGAATATAAAGTGGACGTTACTCGACGCCATAATATTAGACTGAGTAGAAGGAAGCATGCTCATGAGATGAATATGACAAGACTAGAGAAGGAGAATACTGAACTGAAAGAAGGACTTACGAGGGCTGGGCTTAATTTAGAATTACTCATCGACAATCTTAAAACAACTCAACAATCTGACTCTGGATATATTTTGGACAGAATTGAGGAGATCAAAATGGGAAATTAAGCTTAGAAATCTAGTTTCAGTTTGTAAGATATGTACAGTTTTTCTTTGTGTAACAAAGATGCTTATCGTGTACATATAAACGATAAGTTGTTCATAAATAAAAGAAATGTGTGTTTATTCTCAAAAATTCTTGTTATCTTATTTAAATCCTTATTGTCATTCATATTATGAATCCTCATAAATGAATTAGAAAATTTTATCGTCATTCATATTATGAATCCTCACATATGATGTAATCGAAAGAAGTAAGAATACTCTATGATGTCATAAACAAATTCCATACTCCAAGTATGAAAATTTAAAATAAAAATAATTCTTATCGAGTATTATTATGTTGGTAGGATGGCTCATACGAGAGCATCAACATCTGCGACAATAAATATGACACCTGAAGAAATAAGGCAATTGGTTGCTGAGAGTGTGACTGCAGCTTTGCAAGCACAAGCCGCCAATGTAGCTAGAGCAAGTAATGGAAATGCTGCTAGGACAGAAGTTCCGATCACTACTACAAAAAAGTTCATAGACACCGATTAGAATAGCATATGAAGACTGGTTTTAGAACCCATCTAGGTGGGGGGTATTTCTATAACTGAAACATATAGAAACTGGTTCCATAATCGGTTTATAATAGATGTATCAAGATCGTTTTTATTAGTAAGAGAACGTCTCTATTATAAAATAAAGAAACCTTCATTTATTTAAGAACCGGTCCTACTTTTATTTCTCATCTTAAAAAAACAAATATTCAATATGTGACTCAATTGAAGTTGAGAGTCTCAATTGAAATTAAAGTCACCAACTACAACCATTTTTTATGCTTCTTGCTGCTAAGAAATCTCACATAAAATCTAATGTACAATTTACGAGCTAAGAAGTATATTGCATTTTCAAGCATTCGTCTCTCCACTACTAGTGATATTCTATTATTAACTCTCTTCTCTAGGGTACGAGTTCTGTTGCAATGCTTTATCTTCTTTGTTTATTTTGACAGTAGCTCAGCTCTATTATAGTAGTATGCAAACTTACTGAATAGACCTCAACCTAACTATAAAAGCCAAAAATCCAACTCTTTGCTAGATAGAACCAAGTTATAGTTAAAAATTGTATTTAAATAGTCGAATATTATACATATACTAAAGAGACAAAGTTATAAAACATTCAAAAATAATATATGCACACATATAACTATTTTAAAGGCTACTCTTTTATATTCAAATAATAATAAGCACATAAGAGACCAAATATAAGGCCTCGTTGCCCAATTAGTAAATACAGTGGCCATAATCATATATATACTCAACTAATTTTCATAGTGACATAAGTGAAAATTGCTTTTGAGATGAAAGTAAAACATAATCTGTGAGTCTTGTTTTGGGTGTGTAAAGTTTATAGCTTTTTAATTCTTACCCAATGTTGTTACGTTAAATATTTATATGTTTACGTACTTTACCCGATAAGAAATGAAATGAACATACCTGTCCCTTGGTTGCATGTTTTAAGTAAAACCATTCGATCTTACATCGCAAGTAATATAATACGCATACCTGTGATTTTACGATTTTTCCCTCCACAACAAAATCATTATCAATTAGTAATTCAGAAATGATCTTTTTATAAATAAACCAAATATAATCGTAACATACATGGGCTAAATTTTGATGCATTTCGTTACACACTTCACCTTCACCAATGTTACTAAATTAGAATACACATAAAAAAATTTATTTTACACATAGGTATCAATGATTATGAAAACAAAAAAATAAGCTTTTGGTAAATATGTTACCTGGTGCATTAATGTTTGGCTGATTTGGAACAAATGTACCGAAGTTTGCTGAAATAACGACATATAACAATCAATATCGTAATATGAACACACAATTTAAGTATGTACATTTATCAAAATAAGTAAATAACACATCACATGCCAATTGCCATACGTTCATTAGTGATGACGTATAGTCCCCAGCCGGGTCATGAACCCGACCCACGTGTACTACCCGCATCCGGCCCATTACTGGTGGGTTGGATTAATATCATTTAAGCTTATAGGCTTCAATGAACAGTGACCACATACATGTGTGCGACCCACGGCCCGGCACTGCCGGTACAGGGTTAGACAGATTCATACTCTAATTATGATTATGATTTACCCCAAAGTAGAGGATATATACTCACCATAATTAGAAGATAACAATCAAGCTAATTATATATGGTGCTTATCCTTTGCTTGGGGCCGAAGCATCGGTGACAGCCCATTAGGGTTTCACCGCCTATATAAGGAACCCCCAAGGGTTCCACAAAGGTATTACATTCTACACGCTCTCAACTCTCATCCGATTCTTAAACCCTAACCGATTACTTACTCTCACGCGGGAGTCTAATCGTGGGATACATTCCCACGGTAAGCCTAACGCGTGTTGTTTTAGTGTACAGGATCCCAACCAAACATTTCACTTGGTGCAGGATCCGGGACCCAGCCAACCCGAATTAAGCCTAATTCGGGTCTAGCAAGGATAATCCAACTTTTGTATCAACAAGTTGGTGCCATCCGTGGGACCTATACACTAAGCTAGAATAAGTTTCTTCTCGATCTCTTTCAATGACGAAAGGACATCCGCAAGGAAATCCCAGGAACACGAATCCTGCGAACCGGAAGTCCACAGGGGACGGGATACTCATTCCCAATCAGTCCCCTAGCAACCAAACAGGTGGACCAAATAACCGAAGTGTTTTTCAGTCCATGGGAGTGATAGACACGTCCGCTATCACCCCACCACCTACCTCGACCTTGGACAACCCTGATCCAGGGAGTGCGCCTAAGCCCCCTAACAAGGAGCCGCGCATGCCATCGACCGAGGAAGAAGTGGAAGTTGAACCACTTAGTAAGGAACACCTCGCTCGAGTTCTCACGCAGAACTTTGAGAGGATCGTCCCAGGAATCGCGTCCAGGTTAAACCTAGGTAGGAACCTCCAATCTAGGCTCAACTTTGGTAGGGCCGCATCCGGCACCTCTCCTCAGACTCAAAGGAAGAAGATGGCACGACCCCAGGAACGAAACCTCTTTGAGGAAACCCCTCAACCTCGGAATGTGTTCGAACGCATAGGGGATCGTGTTATGCAGGAACTACTACAATCTCGTGAAGAAGGAGATAGATCTGACGACTCAGCCGAACGGTCGGACCTGGAATTAACCAGGAACAATCGCCGCACAAGTGTGTGGGATAGGATGAATACCGGGAAAAAGGCTCCTAGCTCTTCTCATAGAGAGGATCCTTTACCAAAAGGTGGGGCACCGCCCCCTTCCCCCGGTCCATCAGGGGAAGACTCGGACGACCATCCACCCAAGCGTCACCGACCTAAGCGTACTCCTCCACCACCATCGGACGATGAGGGGTACTACGGTGGTCCTTACTACCATGAGATGGAATGAGGTGATCCCTCTCGTCCATGGTGTGACCCTAATCTCACCCGACCATGGTGTGATCCTAGGGAAGACCCTTTTAGTCTCCGCATACGAAATTACTCTAAGGATAAGAAGCGTCGCATGCCGGCGTGCGTCAAGACTTATGATGGGTCTGGTGATCCGGACGATCACCTAAAGATATTTGACACACAGGCGAAAATCGAACGATGGCCCATGCCTATATGGTGCCAAATGTTTAATTCAACCTTGATTGGCAATGCCCGTAATTGGTTTGAAGGACTTCCTCCCCGAAGCATTGATAGCTTCACTGAGCTGCGCATAACGTTCAAAAACAATTATACTCAGCGAAAGAAGTATAATAGGGATCCGGTCTCATTAGCAACTGTCAAGCAACGGCCTGGAGAATCTACGGAGGATTTCACGTCACGCTTTAATGACGAGTGCACTCGCACAAAAACGATGTCGGAGCTCCTAAAAATTTCCGATTACATGCATGTCATAACAGACAGAGAATTAATTAGGCGCCTCAATGACAAGCGATCAGAGAGGTATGACGACCTCATGGAAAGGGTCAGGAACTTTATAGAAGGAGAAACCGCGGTAGTCGCGGCCTATCCTACAAAGGGAAACAACTATCGATCAAACGACCAGTCCAGGAGACAGTCGGGTGGTCAAAACAACCAAGGCAGTGGAAGGAGCTCGGACTACAAGAGCCAAAACAAAGGAGGACGATCGGAGGACAAGTTCACCCCCGTAAAGATGTCCTACCGGGAGATCCTGCTGACCAAAGGGGCAAACTTCCCAAGACCTCCCCCAATGACGACTCCGGTGGATCGTCGTCAAGGAAATCGCTTCTGCGAATTCCACAACGACAAGGGAAACGGCACGGAGGAATGTATCCAACTCAAGAAGCACATTGAGTCACTGATCAAATCAGGCAAACTCAAACATTTGGTCAAGGATTGGAAGGACAGAAAGGATAACAAGAAGCACGATAAGAAGGATCCCCAAAAGGACAAACCTTCGACCATATACATGATCCAATCCTGGCAACGCCGCACAAAGCAAAAAATTAGTCAAAAGTTTTCACGAGGCAGAGATATCTCATTCCCTCCCATTACGGCAAGCGACGTGACCGATGCACCTCTCACGATTGAGGTAAGCATTAGAACACACAATGTTCTCCGTATGTATGTGGACGGAGGGTCATCGGCAGAAGTACTATACGAACACTGTTTCGTACAGCTACGACCAGAAATAAGAAACCAATTAGTACCGGCCACTTCGCCGCTCATCGGCTTTAGTGGAGACACCATCTGGCCAATAGGACAGCTGCGTCTGCTAGTAACCATTGGGAATGAAGAACATTCCACCATGGCGTGGATGAACTTTATGGTGATACGCTCACACTCTCCATACAATGGGATAATAGGAAGACCAGGTATCCTAGCAATACGAGCAGTACCTTCCACAGCTCACGGAATGATTAAATTCCCTGTGGAAGGAGGAATTGTCACCATCTATAACTCAATCATGCCAGCATCCGAATGTTATGTCGTGGCAACACCAGTCCTACCGGTCCCCGCCAAGGAAGGATCACCACCCCCCAACTGGAAGGTGGCAATTCATCCCGGTTATCCGGAACAAGAGGTGTCCATAGGAGGAACGCTCTCGGATAGCGGCAAGAGGGCCATGTGCTCTCTACTGAAATCAAACTTGGATGTATTCGCATGGGAGCCCAAGCATATGACGGGTGTGCCGCGTGCGATAGCATAACATAAACTCCAAATCCGCCAGGGATATCCTCCCGTTAAGCAAAAGAAGCGTGGTCAAGCACCAGAACGCAGCCAGGTAATATTGGATGAAGTACGGAAATTAGTGGATGCAGGAATTATGCGCGAGGTATACTACCTTGAGTGGTTATCCAACCCGGTCATGGTCAAGAAGCATGATAGGAGCTGGCGCATGTGTGTTGACTTCACAGACCTGAACAAAGCCTGTCCACAGGACTGCTATCCGTTACCAGAAATTGATTGGAAGGTGGAATCCCTATGTGGATATCCCTTTAAGTGCTTCTTAGACGCATACAAAGGATACCACCAGATACAGATGGCGGAGGAGGACGCGGAGAAGACGGCGTTTCATACTAGTTAGGGCATATACTGTTTTACAAAAATGCCATTCGGACTGAAGAACGTCGGGGAAACATATCAGCGACTTGTTGATAAAGCCTTCGACTCACAGATAGGCCGCAACCTTGAGGTCTACGTTGACGATCTAGTCATCAAAAGTCATACGGAGGAGGCACTTCTCCGTGACATCCAAGAGACGTTTGACACATTGAGGAGGATTAATATGAAACTGAATCCAAAAAAATGAACGTTTGAGGCAACTGAAGGGATGTTCCTTGGATACATGATCAATCCATGGGATCAAACCTTGCCCAGAAAAGACAGACGCGATGATACAGTTACCGTATCCTCAGACGCGAAAAGAGGTACAATCATTAGATGGAAAGCTGGCCCGGCTAAACACGTTCTTGTCGAAATCCGCGGAGAAGTCACTCCCCCTATTCAAAACACTCAAGAAGTGTATCAAGAAGGGAGATTTCCGTTGGACAAAGGAATCTGAGGAAGCTTTTTGTCAGCTTAAACAACACCTCGCAGCTCTTCCCATGCTAGTAGCACCCCGACCTAAGGAAGAGCTCATCATGTATCTGTCGGCTACACATGGAGCAATAAGTGCGGTACTTATGACGGAGAAATTGGTTTTGGCATTAGTATTCGCCAAAAACGGTTACGCCGGTACTTTCAGGCGCACCCAATTGTGGTTATTACTGATCAACCAATAAAACAAATCATCTCAAAACCAGACGTGGCCGGCAGGCTACAGAAGTGGAGCATTCTACTAGGAGAGCATAATATCTCCTATAGACCAAGGACCGCGGTCAAAGGCCAAATTTGGCAGACTTCTTGGTTGAGAAGCCAAATGAGGACGGATCAGTAATACAACAAGAGGAAGCTCCAGCAGAACCATGGGTATTATTCACTGATGGATCCTCGTGCACGGACGGATCAGGAGTTGGGCTCATCCTTACGAATCCGGAAGGAATGGAGTTTACATACGCCCTGCGCTTTGAGTTCACAGCTGTTGGGAATAAATTTAGGCCAGAACACTTGAACGCTGACAAGAACAACTCAAACGTTGACAAGAGCAAAGTAAGCGCTGACAGCATAAGCGTTGACAAGATAAAGTCAAGCGTTGACAGATTGAAGACAAGCACTGATGGAAGATGTGAGCTACACGTATATTATATTCTAGAATACTTCTAGTAAGGATAGAAACGACAATGTATTTTCTATGTTTATCTTTACCTAGAATAGTTGATTCGTAGCTTATTGTACAAGACTTCTTGTTCTATAAAAGAAGATCTTTTAGGTTAATGTTTAATATCAGTTTTCATAGTATTCGCAAGTTAAACCTTTCATTGTAATCAACACGATTATTCTAATACAAGTGAAAGTTTGTTTAACATCATTGTGTTTTAGATCAAGTGTTAATTCCGCATAACACTTTGTTACTTTATTCATAAGCAAAGGTTTCTCTACGTGTAGTACTTGATCTAATCTCGTATACACAAAGCTAATCGATCTAAGTTTGGGATCAACAAGTGGTATCAGAGCTTGTTGAGAAACTTTTGATCTTTAAGTAACGCAGAACCCTAAAACACCAAACCCTAAAAACCCTAAAATTCTCAGAACCCTAAAAACATCATGTCTGGCACAAATCAACCTCCTGCTTTGCTTCAAAACAACTTCTCAAACCCTAGTATCAAAATTCCCATGTTTGATGCCAGGAACTTTGAACTTTGGAAGTCCAATTTTGAGCAATACATAGCTATTCATGACTACACTCTTTGGGAAATTATCGAATATGGAAACACATTCGATAAAGCAGCAAAGATTACTGCTGCAATTGCCGCAAGGACAGCTGTTCCTAATTATCCTGAAGCTGATAAAGTGGAAAAGCCTGATGATGGGAGAGCGGTAGCTGTTGAAGATATAGCCAAGAAGAGGGTGGACATGAAAATTTTGAACATCTTGAAACATGCCCTAGGTCATGAGAATCAGCATAAGTACAAACGTTTTGAGTCTGCAAAAGAGCTTTGGGAAGCTCTTGAAGTAGCACATGGTGGCAATGCTGACACAAAAGAAGAAAAGAAGAAGCAACTCTTGCATGAGTATGCTGTCTTTAAAGCTCAACCTAATGAGAATCTCAGCAGTGTGAGAAGTAGACTTCTTGACATCACAAGTCAACTTTCCTTCATGGGAAAACAGATTGATGACCCTGAATTGAATGCTACTTTTCTCAAAAGCCTTGGTGATGTATGGAAGATTGAGACAAGATCTATTCTTGTCAATAACACCCACAAGACTTCCAGGTTTGATGACATCTTCAACAAGTTAAGGCTGTTGGAGAATGAATGGCAATTGGAGAGTGATAACAAATCTTCCAGTAGCAACATGGCTTTCTTTTCACAAAGTGAAGGCCAATTTGATTCCATGAACTTCTATGGACATTCAGCAACTGGATCTCAAGGTGTCAGCGCTGGATGTCAATCTGTCAGCGCTGGATCATACCCAGTCAACGCTTTGTACTCAAGCGCTGACACACACAATCATGGCGCTGATAGAATTAAACCTGCTGGTTTTGATCTTGATACTGTGTGTGCGTTCATTGCTTCCTTGCCTAGTGATTCAAGGATTACTTATGAAGATCTTGAGCAGATAAGTGATGAACAATTGGAAGAGATGGACATCAAGTGGACTATGGCTCTTGTAAGTTTAAGAGCAAACAGGTTCAATAAAAGGTTCAAGAAGAAGATGACCTTTAATCCTAAGGATGTTGCTGGCTTTGACAAGTCCAAGGTAGAGTGCTACAACTGTCATAGGATGGGGCACTTTATGAGGGAATGTAGATCTCCAAGGAGATCTGATGCTGGGAAGCCTTCTAGCCAAATGATTAAGAACCCAGATCCCAAGGCCATGGTTGCTGTTCAACAAATTGATGGCGTTGGAGAATGGGATTGGAGCTGGATGGCTAAGAATGAAGAAGAGGACAGAGCTTTGGTTGCTGAAGTTAAAGAAGAGCATGCTGAATATGCTCTCATGGCACACTCCTCCTCTTCATCAGACAATGAGGTATATGATGATGCTTTCTGTTCTAAGGGTTGTCGTTTAAATACTGAAAAATTAAAACAAGAGATAGTTAAATTATTAGATGAGGCAAGTACTGAAAGATGCAAAGTATCTAACTATCAAATTGCTCTAACCCAAACAGAAAAGACAGTATCTGAGTATAAGAAAATGGAGTTTGATTTAAAAGATCAAATAAACATCTTAAAACATGAGTTATTTCAGAGTAAAGATGTGCAAGATATAGTAAATAGGGTTAATCTTGATTTGATAGCTCAGTTAGAGGAGGCTAACAAAAACAAAGATAATGTGAGTCTTAAAATCCAGAGGTTTGATAAGGCCACACAAACCCTAGGAGAGTGTGTTAGTAAACAAAGAGACTCTAAGGATATGAGTGGGATTGGGATGAATAATTATACTGTTGTTCCACCACCAGCTGGGGATTTCTATGGTGTCCAATCAAAGGACTTATCTTGGACTGGCTTGCCAGAATGCCAAGAGGAGGAGTTTATTCCTCCACCTAGAGTGACTTCCCCAGTTGAGGAATATCAGCAAAAGCTGACTGACCTAGAAGAATGGAAGAAAGCTAACCACACTTTGTTTGTTAAGGGAGGGTTATTGTGTGAAAGTCCAAATGAGCCCACACCAATCACAAAACCAATTGATGATCCTAAACCTATTAAGATCACACACCCTACCACTGGCAAACCTGTTGACCTTGGCCCACAAAATGTTAGAAAACCTAGTGTTAAATATGCAGAGATGTATAGAAATTCTAGGTCACCAAAAAGCCAAGTTAATAACCATGGAACAGGCTTCTTTGCTTCTAGACCTAAGACTATGTCTAGAAAAGCTTGTTACACATGTGGGAGCTTTTCACATTTGGCCTACAAATGTGTCAACGCTTCCAATGTCAACGCTGACAGGAACCATTTCAGCGCTGACAAAAGTCAACATAGGTCAAACACTGTCAGACCCAATACCTTTGTGAACAAAAGTTCACAAGTTGTTAGACCAGCCCCATTCTTTTCTAGAGGGTCTAACACACAAGGCCTAAGACCTTTTCAAAAGTCAAATACTTGGTCAAATAGGCAATGGGTTCCTGTAGCAAACCCTAGGTTCAACGCTGATAAGAGCAATCGGGGCGCTGACAAGAGTAATTTCAGCGCTGACAGACACACTGCTAAACCTAGGTATTTGCAGCCACAGGGAAATAGGTCTAAGGCTTCTACTAGCTTAACATGGAGACCAAAACAAGACCAGAACCCTAATAATACTGGTATTTCTATGACATGCAACAGGTTTCATTATATTTCAAAGGCATTGTCGACACCAATTGGGGTTAACTGGGAATTTCATTCAAACAGGGATGAAAATGGGGTTGTTATGAGAACCAAGTCTGTTCTTGTTGAACAACCAAATGAATCCAAGTCTTCCAAGGCTTGGGTTCCCAAAGAAAACTAATGTGTTTTCTTTATGTGCAGGGCATTCAGAAGAAGATCAATGACTATGGATACTGGGATAGTGGATGCTCAAGGCACATGACTGGAAAGGAAGACTATCTGACCAATTTCTCTCCTATTCAAGATGGTGATAAGGTATACTTTGGGGGTGGCTACGGCACAATCACAGGAAAAGGAACCCTTGTCACCAACAATCTTAGGTTTGATAATGTCTTCTTGGTGAAAGACTTGGATTATAATTTGTTTAGTGTATCACAAGTGTGTGATAACAAAAATAAGGTTCTTTTCACAGATACTGAGTGCTTGGTGTTAAGCAAAGATTATAAGCTCCCTGAGGAGAAATACATAGATTTTAGAACACCAAGGCATAAAGACATATATAATGTGAATCTTAATGGAATTAAGGTAAATAATAAAATGTCATGTCTGTATGCTAAAGCCTCAGTAGATGAAAGTAATCTTTGGCACAGGAGACTAGGGCACATAAACTTTAAGAATATCAATAGGCTTGTGAGGCTTGGTTTAGTTGATGGTTTGCCTGAAAAGGCTTTCCACAATGACCACTCTTGTGTTGCATGCCTTAAGGGCAAGCAGCACAAGGTCTCATTCAGGTCTAAACAGGTGCACTCTAGTTCTAAACCCCTTCACTTATTGCATATGGACCTCTTTGGTCCAACTAATATAGAAAGTTTGAAGGGTAAATCATATTGTTTTGTCATTACTGATGATTACTCCAGGTTCACATGGACTTTCTTTTTAGCCAAGAAAAGTGAAACTGCCCTTAGTCTGATTAATTTCATTACCCAAATTGAAAAGAAAAATGGTAATGAGGTCAAAATTATTAGAAGTGACAATGGGGGTGAGTTTAGAAATCAGTTGTTAGATGATTTTTGTGCCAAGAAAGGGATTACTAGGCAGTTTAGTATAGCTAGAACCCCACAACAAAATGGGGTTGCTGAAAGGAAGAATAGGACCCTTATTGAAGCAGCCAGAACCATGTTGGCTGATGCCCACTTTCCTATAGCCTTTTGGGCTGAAGCTGTTAACACAGCTTGTTATGTTCAAAATAGGGCATTGGTCAACAAGATACATAATAAGACACCTTATGAATTACTTTGGGGAAGGAAGCCCAACATTGGCTTTCTCAAGCCATTTGGTTGTCATGTAGTTGTTTTAGAAACTAGTGAGGCCCTAGGTAAATTTGATTCTAAAGGTGATGAAGGCTACTTCATGGGTTATTCAGTGCAGAGTAAAGGATATAGAGTTTACATTAAAAAGGAAAAACGTATACTTGAAAAGGTACATGTTAGGTTTTTAGAAAGTAAACCTAGTGATCCTGAGAGTGGTCCAAATTGGTTGTTTGACTTAGAACCTTTGTCTAGAGCTTTAAATTATATGCCTGTTACTGATCCAGACATTGTGAAGGTACCTTCAAGTGTTTTGGAAAAGAGAATTGGTAATGTTTCAGGTATACAGGTTGCTAAGGAGGATGGACCACCAGCAGTTGAATCATCTCCCACACAAGAATATGTTACACTTCCTATATGGACAGATGAGTATTATGCTGCTGCTACTGCTGCTACTGCTGCAAGGAAAGATAATGGTGGTGTTCAAATACCACCAAATACAAACATGCATGATTCTTCAGGCGCTGACAAAGGAAAATCAAGCGCTGACACGACCAATTCAGACGCTGATGGCTCCAACGCTGACAACACCAGTTCAGGCGTTGTTAGCCCAAACGCTGACAAACAAGGATCAGACTTTGGAGACACCTTTACACAGCTTTTCTCTTCCTATTTTGAACAGGGTGGACCTTCCAATATCCATGAAGAGATTCCTGTTGATGAAGAAGAATCTGAAGAAGATATTGGCAACATGGAGCGTGAAATTGAGGACACCAGACTTTTTGAAGGAGGAGTTCTCACTTCCACAGCAAAGGATCACCCCACATCTCAAATCATTGGTGATGTTATGGCTCCAGTTCAGACAAGAAGATCCCATCAAGGTCTTGGTGGATTTATTGCCAATATACACAAGAAGGTTGATACCCCTCTTGTACAAGCATGTTTGTTTGCCTGTTTTCTGTCACAGGAAGAACCCAAGAAGATTTTTGATGCTCTCAAAGAACCAAGTTGGGTGGAAGCAATGCAGGATGAGCTTCACCAATTTGCTATACAGGATGTTTGGGAGCTGGTTGATTGTCCTAGGTATGTGAGACCAATTGGGACAAGATGGGTTCTAAGGAACAAGAAAGATGAAAGAGGCATTGTGGTCAGAAACAAGGCACGTTTGGTAGCTCAGGGTTATACACAAGAGGAAGGCATTGATTATGAAGAAGTCTTTGCTCCAGTTGCAAGAATTGAAGCTATCAGAATTTTCTTAGCTTATGCTTCTTGCATGAATTTTACTGTTTATCAAATGGATGTGAAGAGTGCTTTCCTCTATGGCACAATTGTTGAGGAGGTTTATGTAATGCAGCCTCCTGGTTTTGAAGATCCTGAGAATCCAGACAAGGTTTATAGAGTAAAGAAGGCAATGTATGGTCTTCATCAAGCCCCAAGAGCATGGTATGGTACATTGTCCACCTACTTGGTGGAAAATGGTTTCAAAAGGGGCACCATAGATCAGACACTATTTACAAAGAAGAAAGGAAAACATGTGTTGCTGGTGCAGGTCTATGTAGATGACATCATTTTTGGGTCTACTGATCCAAAAATGAGTGAGGATTTTTCCAAGCTCATGACAGATAAATTCAAGATGAGTGCAATGGGTGAGATGAACTTCTTTCTAGGTTTACAAGTTCAGCAGAAAGAAGATGGTATCTTCATCTCCCAAGACAAGTATGTAGCAGAAATCTTGAAGAAATATGGTTTTTCTCCACATGAGAAGGAGGCTTCCACTCCTATGGATAGACAATACCCTTGGGGAAAAATTGGAGCTGGAAAGGATGTGGATGTTAGGCACTATAGATCAATGATTGGATCATTGATGTATCTTACAGCCTCAAGACCTGACATCATGTTTGCTGTGTGTGCATGTGCACGCCATCAAGTGACTCCCAAAGAATGTCACCTTTTTGCTGTGAAGAGAATTTTTAGGTACTTAAGATGTTATCCAGATCTTGGATTATGGTACCCAAAGGATTCTCCATTGGATCTTATTGCATATTCAGACAGTGATTATGGTGGTGACAAGTTTGATAGGAAATCCACAACTGGTGGATGCCAATTTCTTGGGAGCAGATTAATATCTTGGCAATGCAAGAAACAAACAGTGGTGGCCAACTCTACACTGAAGCAGAATATGTTGCTGCAGCTGCTTGTTGTGGACAAGTCTTATGGATTCAGAACCAGCTGTTGGATTATGGGTATAATTTTATGCATACCAAGATTTTTGTAGACAATAACAGTACTTTATGCATTATTAAAAATCCTGTACATCATTCTAAAACCAAACACATAGAAATTAGACATCATTTTATAAGAGATTGCTTTGAGAAAGGTTTAATACAACCAGATAGGGTAGATACTGAAGATAATGTAGCTGATTTATTAACTAAACCTTTTGATGCTGGAAGATTTCAATATTTGGTAACAAATATTGGAATGGTTAATCTCACTTAATATGTGTTTTGGACCTTTTTGTAAAAGTATGTACAGGATAATGCATTGTTATTGGTCTTTGTGATGATTTAGATTTTCCACATTATTTTTCTAACACTGACAAAGGTAAATGCAACGCTGTCAAGTGTTATTTTGCCATTGTTGGAGATATTATTGTCTAACGCTGACAAGAGTTCCTTCAACGCTGATAAGTGTTGTCGGGACGCTGTCAGCAACAAGTGTTAGTTTTGTGGTTTTCATCTAAATGTGCAGGTAATGGTAGCTTTATGCCATTGGATACAGAGTTGCTTATGGATCTTTGGAGAGCTATTTGGACATGTTTTGTTTATGGATGATGGTTGGAATATTTATATTCCTATCTTGACATAAATTTTTAATGTTCATATATATATTTTGAGAACTCATGTATCATAGTTTAAGGGGAGGTTTAAGGAACCTTTAGGACTCTTGGGTATTCTTAGAATACTCTCATCACAATTCTAGATTGTGTCCACTGGTGAGTATGGGTTAGTTTTACTAAACCATGAGGCACTGTAGCATGCATAGTATATCAACTTTGCATGCTGCCAAGACATTTTTGACTTAGAATTGGTTATGGTCTGATGGGAGGCTTGGGAATCCTTTTGATATGGGTTTTACCTGGGAGTAACAAGGATTTTATGAGGTAACTTGGTTGTTAAGAATTTTGGTTAGCAAGGGACACTAGAGGACTGTTATGTCTATCTTGCTTATGCAAGTGTGCATAACTGGACAGTGCTTGCCGCCCTATGATAATTATCAGCTTTTGATTATCTTCTCTAGGATAAATTACTTGTTAAGGTCATTGTTCACTTTTTAAAACAATTTTATTTTTGGACGCTGACAAGATTTTTCCAAGCGTTGTTGTGACCAAAATGGACGCTGACATGGCTTTAGGCGAACGTTGACAGGATTATAGCCGTTGGGCGTTGATGGGTTATATTTGACCGTTGACAAACAATGGGACCTACCCAGTTGTAACTTTTTGACATATTTTCAAGCCGTAATTTTAGGAGTTGTTACTTTCATTTAATGCATGAGATAACTTATAAACTTTTTCAATATTTTCATGATTGATTTTTGAAAATCTTTGCCTATTTTTGGGCCAATCACGTGCATTCATCCACTCCTATAAATTTGGCTCCTATTTTAAACAGGGTATCTATAATTCTTGTCTAACACTTTTCTCTTATCAACCTTCATCTTTTATACATCAAATTAACAGCTTTCATCAATGGCACCAAGATTTAACTCAGCAGAATTGGATTTGGGGTTCAAGTCTCAACACAACATGATTGCTTATCTTGTTGCTGATAATACTTTGTTCCCTGAATACACACAGATGGTGGAGTATTTGAATGCATCCCCATTAAGGTATGCTCTTTCTCATGCACCACTCATTCCAGTCACACACATTAAACAGTTTTGGAACACTGTCAGTTCCTCAACAGTTAATGGAGTGACAACATTGAATTCTATTGTACATGGGAGACCTTGGGTGGTTACTGAGGCCTTGGTACGCCAGGCCTTGCATCTTAATGATGCTGATGGTATAACCATGCTTCCCATATCTGACATAGAACAAGGGCTTAGGGCTTTGGGATACCCTATTCCTGATGAAGGTACTCTAAATAAATACCATAAGCAGGAATTTCCCCCAGCCTGGAAGTACCTAATTCACATTCTCCTTCAATGTTTGAGTCCCAAATGTACTGCACACAATGAGATCAATAGATCCATTGCATCTGCTATTGTGTGTATTGCAACAGGGCAAAATTATAATTGGACTAAAATGATTTTTGAAGGAATGTGTAAAAACAAGGGGACAAAAATGACTTTAGCTTATCCCCGTTTTCTGCAAATGGTTTTTGATGCTCAAAGATATTGTTCAAGGGATCACAATGACTTTTATAAGATCCCTGAACAAAAGAAGGCTATTTTTACCAAGATGAATTCACCACCTCATAGAGATCTACCATTAACCCCAGCCATGCTTGCTGTTATTGCAGCAGCACAACCCCAACCAGACCCCCAACCTCATATTGACCCTCAACCACAACTTGAACCTATCCCTGAACCTTTACCCTCACCTGACCAAATGCAACTAGACCAAAATCCCTTTGACGCTGACACATCTAATGTGGGCGTTGATATGACTATTCCCAACGTTGACACCCAACCATCACAATCCCAAACACCCCTTAACCAACCTACATCTACACCATCTTCTACACCATCTTCCACACCACCAGAATATAGGTTGATTAAACGCCAAAGGACTGCTGGAGTGTTCTCCTCTGGTGGTCCTAGCCATGTAGCAGAGAGAACCACCACCACAAGTGTGGCTGGTGACCTGGATGAGGCTGAGACTATTGGTTCTGGCTTAGAAGCTGGCCAAGACAGTCCCACCATAATTAAGTCCTCATCCTTGCCCAATGAACCTAACTTGGGAGGTCAAATTCCCATTTTGGAAGAGGGCAGACTGGAACCAATGACGCTTTTAGAATTGACGGCTGTCTGCATTAGCTTGCAAAAGCAAAATGCAGACTTGGTACAAATTGTCAGTAACCAAGGCCTTGAACTCAAAGAATTGAGGGAGAGGATTGTTGTTTTAGAGAGTGCTCATTCAAGGGGAGGTATGGAGGAGTCTTCCAAAGGGGAGGAAGCAAGAAATCTGAGTGATAAGAGCAGCCAAGATGGTCAATCATTGGATATTGCTGAAGCTCTTACTACATTGAAGGAACAAAAAGGTTTTGATACGTCCTTAATCTCTCCAACAAATTTAAATTTATCATTTACAGATATGCTGAGAGAGGTTACACAAGGCGCTGAGGGAAAATATTTAAGCGTTGATAAGACAAGTTTGGACGCTGACAGAAGTATTTTGGGCGCTGATAGAGGAAATTTGGGCGTTGACAGATCTGCATATGGAGGTGATGTATTCCAGTCATCATCTATCATCAAAGATGTTCCTACTCAGGTATTATCATCTACCCTACCAACAATTGAACCAACAGATAAGGGTAAGGGTAAGTTGGTAGAAGAAAATGTTCCAAAGAATGCAGCTCAGGTTGAATTTGATAGAAGATTGGCTGAGCAAATGATGGAACAAGGTGAGAAGGAAAAGTCACCATTTGTTGTGACTTCTGAGGAAGAAAGTGATGGAGGCAGCTCAGATTCAAGTGTGATGATTGTTGAACCAGAAAGACTTGAGTATGGTGATGAGCTTGCTAAGGAAAGGCTGAGAGATTTGAAGTTGCAAATTGATTTTGATATGCCAGAGGTAGTTCAGATGTACAATTCTTGGGAAGAAAGCTGCATGGATAATCCAGACTTGACCATTTCAGATCAGATATGGGGTTTGGAAATTCTTCTTAGAGTTCAGCAGGATTGTAAGGTTATGTTGAAGTACAGGGCAAGCAACATTCTCTCTCAACTGAAAAGGGATAGAAGGAAGCTCTATTTTATGTTGCTCAAATGTCATGGAGTTGGATGGACACATCAGAAGCTGAAGGCTTTGACATTTGATGAGTTGGAACATAGGGCTTATCCTATTTGGGTGAAAGTGCAGGAAGAGAACACTTTCAGACTTCTTTCAGATGAAAGAAAGGAGCAACTTGCAGAAGAGATGGCAATCAAGAAAGCTATGATAGTCCCTAGACCAGTGAAGAAGGGATTTGTTCTTGAGTTTCCAAAAGATATGTCTCAACTGTATCCAAGTGAAGCAATCATTAGAAAGAGCCTTAAGCTCTCCCCATTAGAAGCTTCAGATATGGTTCATGTGTTACCACTAGATTCCAGGAATCCAATTATAAGTTATGAGGAAGATGAGTGTGGATTCTGGAAAATTGGAAGATTTGGCAAGGAGGTACACACTTTTACCACTCTCATATCTTTATTTGCAAGTTGTGACAGAGAAGACTTGGTAGACCTTTGGAGGTTGTTAGAGACCAAGTATGAGGCTGAAGCACCAACTTCAGCCAATGGAATAAAACTTTGGACCACATTCAAAAGAATGTGTGGGACAAAAGAAGAAGATCCTGAAATATGGAAGGATCTTGAAGATGACCTCAGTGGTCTTCAATGGTGGTTATATTCAGCTGCAGGTGTATACCATTTGAGTTCTACAAAGTTTGCTGAGTATTTACTTGTAGATGCTCAGTATTTCATATCCAAGGCTGTTTTGGAGAAGATGAAGGACACCCAGTTGGAGATAGACTATACAAGTGACGTGGCAAAGAATTTGATCAGATTTATTTATTACCAATATGATAAGGTTTGTCAGACTCCTCCAAGTTCTTAATGTTTATTCAGAAACTTGATCATAAGAGTGGATATCAAGTTTAGGGGAGGATTGTTGGGAATAAATTTAGGCCAGAACACTTGAACGCTGACAAGAACAACTCAAACGTTGACAAGAGCAAAGTAAGCGCTGACAGCATAAGCGTTGACAAGATAAAGTCAAGCGTTGACAGATTGAAGACAAGCACTGATGGAAGATGTGAGCTACACGTATATTATATTCTAGAATACTTCTAGTAAGGATAGAAACGACAATGTATTTTCTATGTTTATCTTTACCTAGAATAGTTGATTCGTAGCTTATTGTACAAGACTTCTTGTTCTATAAAAGAAGATCTTTTAGGTTAATGTTTAATATCAGTTTTCATAGTATTCGCAAGTTAAACCTTTCATTGTAATCAACACGATTATTCTAATACAAGTGAAAGTTTGTTTAACATCATTGTGTTTTAGATCAAGTGTTAATTCCGCATAACACTTTGTTACTTTATTCATAAGCAAAGGTTTCTCTACGTGTAGTACTTGATCTAATCTCGTATACACAAAGCTAATCGATCTAAGTTTGGGATCAACAACAGCCACCAATAATGAGGCAGAATATGAAGCGTTGATTGCGGGTTTAAAAATCGCCGCTAGAATGGGAGTCCGCAACCTTGAGGCCTACGTGGACTCACGGCTTGTCGCGAACCACATTCTAGGGGGTTACGTAGCCAAGGAGGACAACATGGTTCGATACTTGGAGAAAGTGAAGTCGCTTATCGCTACTTTCAGCAAGTTTTCTATCAAACCAGGTACCAAGAGGTGGAAACAAGAATGCGGACGCTCTTAGCAAGATTGCGTCTACAAGTTTCGCCCACTTATCCAAGCAAGTCTTGGTAGAAATACTAAAGGAAAAGTCTATAACGGAAGGGGAAGTCGCATCTATAGTTGAGGAAGATGGACCTACATGGATGACCCTGATCATCAGCTATTTAACTGACGAAACCCTTCCGGATGAGGAAAAAGCGGCATGGCGTATCAGAAGGAAGTCGCAGTACTTTGAGCTTCGAAAATTTCGTGTCACGAATCGCCCGTTAACTATCATAAACGAGCCTCAAACAATTATTTAACAAAAGTTACAATATTAACCCTAAACTATCAAGACCTTACACAGTTATTTAATATAAATAGAAAATAATTTTTTTATATTATTCTAAATAACAAAAACTCAAACCCTAACCCAAAACACACACACATACAAAACCCTAGCTCTCTCTACCTCCTCTCTTTATACTCTGGTGCCGTCACCATTTTCCGGCCGTCACTTCCGGCAGCCATCTTCGTCAACACCACATACTACACCACTCCACCCCATCCAATATAAAGCCCACTGTCACCACCACTGAAATCCGCCATCACTTCACAATCAACCACCCACTCCGGCCACCATCTGCCATAACCACTTGACTACTAGCCGCCACGGCTGTCTATACCCTCCACCATCCTCGAAGCTCCAACATCATCGATCCACCACACCACCGCTACTACACCACTTGAATCCACCTAAAACCGTCACCTATCGCAGCCGCCGCCACGCTGTCATTGTTTAACATCACCAGACAGCCACCATCTTGCTGCTACATCCTACCGACGGCGTCCACACTGCCTCCACTACTATTAGCCGCAATCACCAATCACCATGTATTCACCACATATCACTCAGCCACCACCGTGGTCCGCCGTACCAGATCCACCCCTGACCGTCGACACCTCCACCTTCATTGTCGCAGCCATCACCATCATGACCATCATCATCACAACCATCGTTCGTGGCTCTACCACCAGCCACCCACCGCGAACACCACCTATCTACTCCTGCCGCCACTAGATTGAACCACCCACCAGTCGTGGTCTCCTCACCATTGCACCACCATAAAACACCAGATCTACCATCGAGGTTGTTAGTTTTGACAGCCATCAGGGGTGTTTGTTTGTTGTTGCTTCGTCACCACAACCACACCCAAATAGGGTGCCAGGCTCGTGGTATTTATCCTTGCTATTGTTTTCGATGATTTCTATAGTTTTTGCTATAGATCCGACTTTTAGGGTATGTTTGGATTTGAGTATAAATTGTCTTAAAAGAGGCGTTTAGATTTGTGGTTATCAATGGTTGAAAGTGTTGGTTATCGGTTTGATTAATTACTTTTGTTATAATTCGACAACAAATAATTTTATATAATAAAAATAGACATTTGCAAATGAATTGACTTTGGAAGTGAAAGATATTGTATTTTGTAAATATAGGAAACGTTATATAAACGAATAGGTTATGCCGAAAAATCTATAAACTTAATATTTATTAGTTTTTCATAAATATTGTTTAGAGACTTAGAGGTTTTAAGACGTATTACATTGTCGAATAAATAAATGATGATTTATAAAATATTATTTTATAAAATTATAACTAGTGTATATACTTTGAAACTCTAAAACGTGTGCTTATTTTTATAAAAAGGTTTTTTTATTTAATTCACGGGTGATTTTAAATGCGTGTCGAATTACTTTGGTTATATACTTTGACTATTTTATTTTGTGGCGTCATCTTTCTTGGGTTATTCGTGCGTTGTTTTTCTTGTTATATTATTCAAGATATGATATATATACATGTTCCGTTCTTTCGTGTGTAATATATATTAGGTATATATATTACATACATGGTGGTACCTTTTACGTTTCACCTTACTGAACCGATTATCGAATGATTTCGACATGGGATTTAAACGGTTTATGAACCGACAGTATTGATGAAACCTTTCATTGAGAAAACTTGGATGAATCGATTTGGATGATGGGAAAATAATCGATAATATAGACTGCGACTTCTGGTATCGAGCAGTTCCGGTTTACATTACGCTGCTCTTAGTATTTGCATTTTGCAAATTGCTCTACACATCGATGTGAGTTCATACCCCCTTTCAATTCTGGAATCACTTTATAAATGTTTTAAATCTCTTTTGGGGGAGATGCATGCTTGTTGATGTCAAATACGTGTTTATACGTTTTGATGATTGTTTGTGATACATACGTGGTTATACTTTGCAAGCATTATTTTTGGCTGAACATTGTGAATATGTGAGTGAGTCATAACTACTTTTGATCTGTCTTATATGCTTAATGTATTTGTGGTGTGATAATGCTTGTAACATCTTTTGTTGACGCAAAACTATCGTTTTCTTGAATTACTTTGTTGTGGTTATGCTTATGAAGATAATGCTTATTGCTTGCTTATGAATGCAATACATGTTTCTTGATCTGTTCCCTGAAGTTATATTTGTGATGATAACGCTATGTTGCTTGCTTATGGACGCAAAATGTGTTTTGTCTTGAATCACTTCGCGGAAGTTTTGTCATGAGCTTATTGCTATCGTAACTGGGTACCCAATATGCTTGCCATTATTTAATGGATTCATATGCTGCTAAACTTTATATGCTTGCCATTATTTAATGGATTCACATGCTTCTAAACTTTATATACTTGCCATTATGTAATGGATTCATATGCTGCTAAACTTTATATGCTTGCCATTATTTAATGGATTCATATGCTTCTAAACTTTATATGCTTGCCCTCCTATAATGGGATTCATATGCTTTAAAACATTTTGTTTGCGGTCCGGTTAATCTTGAATGTGAATCTTGGCTATGATCTTGTATTGATTGGCTGTGAATTTTACCGTGATCTTGTATTGACTTTGAGTTGAATCTTGCTATGATATTACCGTGATCTTGTATTGACTTTGAGTTGAATCTTGCTATGATCTTATATTGATCTTGATTGTGAATCTTGCTAAGATCTTGTATTGATCTTGAGTTGAATCTTGCTATGATTTTGTATTGGTCTTGAATGTGAATCTTGCTATGATCTTGTATGATGTTGATGTACTTCTTATATCTAATCTTGATATGAATCGTGCATGTGATGTTGATATGAATCTTGAATATGAACTGAATTATTTTGAGATGGCTGTATGACTGAACTTTGTGATAAACTTTGCTTTTATTGCGAAACTCTGGATTTCTAAACGCTTTTACGATACTACTTTTGGTAGTGGATTTTATAAACTTTTAAAGTGTCATAAAAATTTTAATAAAACTTATGAACTCACCAACTTTATGTTGACCGTTTTAAGCATGTATTCTCAAGTACTTGACTGTATGATTATTTGGAGTCTACGTGTGATATTTGGCATAGAGGTTGTTCTCTTGGATCAAGACTCGTATAATCATGACGTAACAGGCCCCAAAACTCATGGGCTTCCGCTGGGCCTAATTTGGGGGTGTTACAGATTGGTATCAGAGCCTTGGTTATAGAGAACTAGGTGTTATTGTATAAGCCTAGACTATAACTGATGCTTTCATGTGTTTTATTATGTCATCGTGCTTATTGTTCAGATATATGAATACGTGCTTTACATATTACGATTGCTTATCCGCTGCTATATGATTGCTCATTTTGCATGTTTGCAATTTCTATATTCGCTGCTGCATGACTGTTTGCTTTATCTGTTTATGATTGTTTTATATGATAGCTATTCGATAACCGTTATAATATAATTATATTATATACGAGTTACTTGTTTGACACGTATTTTGCGCACGTTATCGCGCGTCGATATTTTATTTTCTCCTACTTATGAATTTGAACGTCAACTTACGGGACACGACTTATTGACGATTCATGCACTTTGCTTTTGGTAATTTTATCTCATATAGTTTTAGTGATCTTAACTTTGTTGATTATGAATTTTGTTGGTGATGCTTGAATAAAATGATTTATAATGTCTTTATTGAAATGAATTGGGACGCCTCTACATTTGAATAAATAGGTTATAAATCGCTGAACCATGAGGTTATAAATTTTTATTTACATGGATTAGGATGCTTTGCGATGTAAATATGATTTATAAACAAGCGGGTTTAAGTGTATTCGACATGTCTCTATATTTTTATTATTATTTTATTATTCCAATTATGGAATGTGTTTTATAGACTCACGGTTCGTCCGTATGATTTGATCATTATTTTGTCCTTTTATTGTTACCCTTATTGCGTTTTGGCGAATAATTTCTCAAACTTCATTTGACTCGTGATTTGTTGCACATAATTTCTCCGAATGAAAATCGACGGACGTGAGCTTAACCAACTAACTGTACTTAACCCTATATCGACTTTTCAGAGTTGACGACTTGCTAGATTCTTCACTTTTAATTGTCCTTTAATCGTTTTATGAACCGTTACCGCTTTGTCAGATTGACCTGTCAAACCTTCCGGATACATTCCAGCTTTACCTATTCCTTTCCGACATTCTTGACACTTCTCAACTTAGTAACGACGATCGAGTTTCGAGGGAGAAACTCAAAATGACACGTGGATGATGTAACACCCGAGAATTTTTCGTACTTTAAATAATAATAAATTATATTAATTATTATTCAAAATTAGTTTTTGAGCGATACGAAACTTATTGGTTATGAAAACGGGACATATTTTGCAAAATCTGAAAAAATCGCACAGCCTGCGTAACGACATAGTAAAAATTTAATTTTTATAGTTAATTGTCACGAGATATTTAATAAGATGATTTTTTAAATTATTTAATATTTTATTAACGTTTATTAAAAACGAGAATATTTACTGAAGTCTATTTTTCATTAAATTTAAGTTTGACTGTGATACTAGATGAATAATCAACATTTTTGAAAGAGTTTTTAAAATATAATGAAACAATGGTCAAGTAAATACTCATTTTTATAGGAAAAACTATTTAGAACACAATGACGAAAATTTCGTGTCACGAATCCCCCTGTTAACTATCATAAACGAGCCTCAAACAATTAATTAACAAAAGTTACAATATTAACCCTAAACTACCTACACCTTACACAGTTATTTAATATAAATAGAAAATAATTTTTTTCTATTATTCTAAATAACAAAAACTCAAATCCTAACCCAAAACACACACACATACAAAACCCTAGCTCTCTCTACCTCCTCTCTTTATACTCCGGCGCCGTCACCATTTTCCGGTCGTTACTTCCGGTAGCCATCATCGTCAACACCACATACTACACCACTCCACCTCATCCAATATAAAGCCCACTGTCACCACCACTGAAATCCGCCATCACTTCACAATCAACCACCCACTCCGGCCACCATCTGCCATAACCACTTGACTACTAGCTGCCACGGCTGTCTATACCGCCACCATCCTCGAAGCTCCAACACCATAAATCCACCACACCACCGCTACTACACCACTTGATTCCACCTAAAACCGTCACCTATCGCAGCCGCCGCCACGCTGCCATTGTTTAACATCACCAGACAGTCACCATCTTGCTGCTACATCCTACCGACGGCGTCCACACTGCCTTCACTACTATTAGTCGCAATCACCAATCACCATGTATTCACCACATATCACTCAGCCACCACCGTGGTCCACCATACCAGATCCATCCCTGACCGTCGACACCTCCACCTTCATTGTCACAGCCGCCAACATCATGACCATCATCATCACAACCATCGTTCGTGGCTCTGCCACAAGCCACCCACCGCGAACATCACCTATCTACTCCTGCCGCTACTAGATTGAACCACCCACCAGTCGTGGCCTCCTCACCATTGCACCACCATAAAACACCAGATCTACCATCGAGGTTGTTTGTTTTGACAGCCATCAGGGGTGTTTGTTTGTTGTTGCTTCGTCACCACAGCCGCACCCAAATAGGGTGTCAGGCTCGTGGTATTTATCCTTGCTATTGTTGTCGAAGATTTCTAGAGTTTTTACTATAGATCCGAATTTTAGGGTATGTTTGGATTTGAGTATAACTTGTCTTAAAAGAGGCGTTTGGATTTGTGGTTATCAATGGTGGAAAGTGTTGGTTATCGGTTTGATTAATTACTTTTGTTATAATTTGACAACAAATAATTTTATATAATAAAAATAGACATTTGCAAATGAATTGACTTTGGAAGTGAAAGATATTGTATTTTGTAAATATGGGAAACGTTATATAAACGAATAGGTTATGCCGAAAAATCTATAAACTTAATATTTATTAGTTTTTCATAAATATTGTTTAGAGACTTAAAGGTTTTAAGACGTATTAAATTGTCGAATAAATAAATGATGATTTATAAAATATTATTTTATAAAATTATAACTAGTGTATATACTTTTGAAACTCTAAAACGTGTGCTTGTTTTTATAAAAAGGTTTTTTTATATTTAATTCATGGGTGATTTTAAATGCGTGTCGAATTACTTTGGTTATATACTTTGACTATTTTATTTTGTGGCGTCATCTTTCTTGGGTTATTTGTGCGTTGTTTTTCTTGTTATATTATTCAAGATATGAATTAGATACATGTTCCGTTCTTTCGTGTGTAATATATATTAGGTATATATATTACATACCTGGTGGTACCTTCTACGCTTCACCTTAGTGAACCGATTACCGAATGATTTCGACATGGGATTTAAACGGTTTATGAACCAACAGTATTGATGAAACCTTTCATCGAGAAAACTTGGATGAATCGATTTGGATGATGGGAAAATAATCGATAAGATAGACTGCGACTTCAGGTATCGAGCAGTTCTGGTTTACATTACGCTGCTCTTAGTATTTGCATTTTGCAAATTTCTCTACACATCGATGTGAGTTCATACCCCCTTTCTCTTCTGGAATCACTTTATTAAGTTTTTAAATCTCTTTTGGGGAAGATGCATGCTTGTTGATGTCAAATACATGTTTATACGTTTTGATGATTGAAAATACATACGTGGTTATACTTTGCAAGTATTATTTTATGCTAAGCATTGTGAATATGTGAGTGAGTCATAACTACTTTTGATCTGCCTTATATGCTTAATGTATTTGTGGTGTGATAATGCTTGTAACATCTTTTGTTGACGCAAAACTATCGTTTTCTTGAATTACTTCGTTGTGGTTATGCTTATGAAGATAATGCTTATTGCTTGCTTATGAATGCAATACATGTTTCTTGATCTGTTCTCTGAAGTTATCTTTGTGATGATAATGCTATGTTGCTTGCTTATGGACGCAAAATGTGTTTTGTCTTGAATCACTTTGTGGAAGTTTTGTCATGAGCTTATTGCTATCGTAACTGGGTACCCAATATACTTGCCATTATTTAATGGATTCATATGCTGCTAAACTTTATATGCTTGCCATTATTTAATGGATTCAAATGCTTCTAAACTTTATATGCTTTCCATTATGTAATGGATTCATATGCGGCTAAACTTTATATGCTTGCCATTATTTAATGGATTCATATGCTTCTAAACTTTATATGCTTGCCCTCCTATAATGGGATTCATACGCTTTAAAACATTTTGTTTGGGGTCTGATTAATCTTGAATGTGAATCTTGGCTATGATCTTGTATTGATTGGCTGTGAATTTTATCGTGATCTTGTATTGACTTTGAGTTGAATCTTGCTATGATTTTACCGTGATCTTGTATTAACTTTGAGTTGAATCTTGCTATGATCTTATATTGATATTGATTATGAATCTTGCTATGATCTTGTATTCATCTTGAGTTGAATCTTGCTATGATTTTGTATTGGTCTTGAATGTGAATCTTGCTATGATCTTGTATGATGTTGATGTACTTCTTATATCTAATCTTGATATGAATTGTGCCTCTGATCTTGATATGAATCGTGCATGTGATGTTGATATTAATCTTGAATATGAACTAAATTATTTTGAGTTGGCTGTAATACTTTTGGCTAAATATTGATATATGACTGAACTTTGTGATAAACTTTGCTTTTATTACGAAACTCTGGATTTCTAAACGCTTTTACGATACTAATTTTGGTAGTGGATTTTATAAACTTTTAAAGTGTCATAAACATTTTAATAAAACTTATGAACTCACCAACTTTATGTTATTCTCAGGTACTTGACTGTATGATTATTTGGAGTCTACGTGTGATATATGGCATAGAGGTCGTTCTCCCGGATCAAGACTCAGATAATCATGACGTAACAGGCCCCAAAACTCATGGGCTTCCGCTAGGCCTAATTTGGGCCTAACTCGGATCAAGACTCGGATATCACATCATTGGGAGCATCCTTCAGCGACTCCAGGTCGTCTAGGAATGGGTGCTGGATTTCCCCAAGGGCGGCCATCGAGGCGGTCATCTTATCTTCAGCTAGAGGGTTATGGTAGGCGTGTTGGGTAATGTCTTCCTTCTTGCTTATCAACTCCACAGCTTTGATCATACCTTCGTGCCTACCACGGTCAATACCGTCCGATACAACATTTGCAAAAGCCTGCAACAAGTAAGGAGCCTCTGTTACCTTGCTCACGGTAAGCCGCTTTCCCTGGCAAATCATCCATCTACGCCCGGCTATGGCTGTAAGCAAGGGAGGGCACAGCACTTCGGCGCAGTCCGTTGCTATCTTGCTCAGTTCTTCCTCAGCTACCGCAGCTCGCTCTTCCAAGGCAGTCTGCACATGGGTAAGTTTGTTCTTAAGCGTGTCGCGCTCTTGAGCAATGGTGAAGGCTTGTACTGTTACGGCTTTAGTGGCGGCTTCGGCTGCGGATACCTATAAATAATACTTCGAATTACTACAAGACAATATGGGTTTTTGTGTGAACAAATGAGTATCAATAGAAGCATATACCTTCTCATTAGATGAAGCTAGGAGGGCCTCCAGCTCAGCAATGCGTTCCTCGCGTGCATTGGCGTGGTGGGCTTGTTCCTTGACTATTGACTCTGCCACAGCTAAAGCTGCCTGCAGGGATGTGATAGTCTTCTCATGCTTTTCGACCAGTTCCTCCCAGCGAGCAATCTTTCTCTCAACACGGCTCACGTTGGCCAAAGCTCCTTCCAGGCGGCGCCGTAGGGCCGCAACAACTGTCACTAGGTGAGTGGAGGATGCATCAAACTGCTTCAGCAGCGTCTCGTGCTCGAGTTCATCCAAGTCTTGTGCCAGCGCTGGAGGAGTGATGTGATCCATAAATTCTCTGCACTCGGACTCCGCCTCTAACCTTGTCAAGCTGGACAAGTTCCAGGTTGGGCGAAGGTTGGTGTCAGGGCCCTCAAGACGTGGCTCCTCTTCATGAGTTACGGGAGGAGATGGAGGTCTCAGTGATATCACGGGTGAGGGTTCCCTTTCCACTTCCTTCTCTTGTGCTACTGTTGACGGGTCCGCCCTGTTATTAGAACACAACTTATTAGTTTTTGTTTATGGATTATATCTTGAGGAGTATTGATTGGTACTTACGTAGTGCCAGTCACGGGTTCCGTGGTAGTAGGAGCCACGGCATTTACAGGTGTTGCTTTCCAGACTTGATCATCAACATGCGATGAAGGGTTGACTTGGGCCGTAGAGATACCGCTTCCCTCTTGGAACTGCGGATGGTCCTTCCTTAGTTTCTTTGGGGGAGCGTTGTGTGCCCCTGCCTCAGCCTCCAGGTTCTTCGCCACCTTCCTGGTGGTCTTGCGTTTTCTAGATTTGGGCTTTGATGGCTGAGGGGATCCAGACTCCTGTATTGTTTCATCTTCTTCACCGGTGTGATTGTTCGCTGGACTGGTGAGTTCTTCTTCTTCATCTTGGTGCGACACGGCATCTTCCAATAGCAGCTCCTCACCATCTTCATTATGGAAGTCTAGGGGGACTTCTGGATCACGGGCTCCTCCTCATCCGACCGCTGCTCGGTTGTTTCTTCCAGAGGGATGGTCATGTTGACGGTGGCCTCTAGTAAGGGGGTTCACCTTCTTTCAGTGGTCGTGATCCTTGAGGAACTTTGCTTGGATCGCCTTGGCGTAATAAACCAAACATCTTCATCTCTACAGACATTTGCATACATACGGATTAGTAAATTCACAAGTACTATAGGACATGTTCGCATCTAAAGTAGAGAAGACCTACCCTGCCTACGCTCGGTCAGAAAGAACGGATATCTATCCTCCCTCCCATAGTAATAGTGGCTGATCCCTACTAAGCAGAGGAAGTGCTCCGGCAGGCCCCTATGGAATTCTGTACGGTGGGTGTCTAATATTTTCAAATCCTTACTACTATAGTCCTTGGATTTGGGGGGATAGTCTACGGGTGCTCTGGTTTTGAGAACAAAAAGGGTTGGGAATACTTTCTCATCGACGAAAAAATAGTGGTCGTACCAATTCTTAAGGGAATCTAAGGGTTTCTTGTAAGTCATGGGGGCGGACGCGGATCGTTTCTTGAACGATAGCCACCCATTCACCAGTTGGGGGGAGTAAAAAACCCTAAATAGATTCACGAACGGGGTTACCTCACATGTATAGCAGGTAATCTCAAACTGGTTGATCTTACATGCCCCTATGCAGTGAAGTTGGGGTATGTGGAAGTCGTAGTACAGAAGCAGATCTACTAAGAACCTAGATAGGGGGATGCGGTAGTTAGCCGATTCAAATAGACGCATATACACGCCTATATTTCCCTTTGGAGCATCCGTAATAGCTTCACCGTCACCTGGATAGGTCGGATGTACGCTTTCGGGAATATAGTACTTAGACAAAAAGTCTATGTATTTCTCCGTAGGCATCACGTTGAGGACATCCGTAATAAGAGTGTTATCCTTCACCATGTTTTATAAAAAGGAAACCTGCGGTGGAGAAAATCCGTGGGATAAGAAGAGAAGGTATGAAGGAATGAGCTTGAAAATGACAATGGCGGAAAGAGGTATAAACTGTGTGTGTAACAGTAGCACACACCAACTCTTTTATAGGGTTGCCTTGATTTCCAAGGTAATGTGGATGTTCGCCACGTGTAAGCCACTACGCCCATCTAACGGATGGGATTTCTGACACTTCTGAAACGTCAGAAGGGACCCACGGGTCACATCTTGACAGTTTTACGTGGCTCAAGGGTGGGCCTTTCTGGTGCACTTTTGCAGGCGTGCGTCCGACTATTGACTACCATTAATGCATTCATTAAAGTTGTCCCGGTCGGCTTATTTTGGAATGCGACCGTATTTGCAGCAACAAATTCTACAGGACAAATGATTAGTCTAGAGGTTACGCCTACGGCTGTAACAACTAGACTGGGGGGACATGATGACGCATAGTCCCCAGCCGGGTCATGAACCCGGCCCACGGGTACTACCCGCATCCGGCCCATTACTAGTGGGTTGGATTAATATGATTTAAGCTTATGGACTTCAATGAACAGTGACCGCACACATGTGTGCGGCCCAGGGCCGGTACAGGGTTAGACAGAATCATACTCTTATTATGATTAGGATTTACCCCAAAGTAGAGGATATACACTCACCATAATTAGAAGATAACAATCAAGCTAATTACGGTGCTTATCCTTTGCTTGGGGCCAAAGCATCGGTGACAGCCCATTAGGGTTTCACCGCCTATATAAGGAACCCCCAAGGGTTTCACAAAGGTATTACATTCCACACGCTCTCAACTTCTCATCCGATTCTTAAACCCTAACCGATTACTTATTCTCACGCCAGAGTCTAATCGTGGGATACATTTCCACGGTAAGCCTAACGCGTGTTGTTTTAGTGTGCAGGATACCAACCAAACATTTGACTTGGTGTAGGAGCCGGGACCTAGTCAACCCGAATTAAGCCTAATTCGGGTCTAGCGAGGATCATCCAACTTTTGTATCAAGTCAAAAGTGATCCATAAAATCTGTTATCGGTACAGATATTAAAACTATGTAGTACTAAAAAAAAGGATGCAAATTTACGAAACTGACAACACAATTATAAAGCTAATGCGAGTGGTTGGCTAAAAATGATCATTTTTAGAAACTTAAAAAAAAGAGTAAAAAATAATACAATGAATTATTGTTTACATGTGTTTTTCTAACCATACATATATGGCCCTTTAGTGATCAAACTAATGAATCTTCAACAAATAATAATTTATTACTAAATTATACATATTCTAATGTTACGCTAAAGCAAATACAGTATATAGTTTACCTTCAATTTTGTGGACAAAGTCAATCAGTAGTGTTGGATTTTAATCGTCTTTTTTTTCATTGAACACGATGAGGAGAATAGTGTAGTTGTGCTTTGGCGAACAGTTCAAACCTTTCAATTTCAGTAGCCCATAAACGGATTGTGTCCTGAGTAATATTTGACAATTCGTTAGCCAAGACGTCTGTTAGAAATACGTTTTACGTATACTAGAAGTATCGGTCACTCCACAATATTATTTATGTTGTAATAGCTCGTAGTTAACAAATAGTTGTTAGTTGCTTATTAAGTTAAGTAAGAACCGGTCCATGGGCTTGTCATGGACCGGCCCAAGCCCATGTTAGCTTGGAAGTATAAATACCCCTTTCCACCATGGAAAGGGGTTGGTGGTTGTCACTTTTCTAGTTTCATTTAATAAAGTAACACATAGTTTCTCTCACTTTCTCTCTCTAACTTTCTCTCTCTAGAAATCAACAAACCCCTTCATAGATTCATAGGTTATCAATATTCTACATTTGGTATCAAGAGCTATGGGGTGATTTAAGGTAGTGATTTGTGTGGTTTTTTAGTTTTTGTTTGTATTAGTGTTCTTTAAGAAAAACCATCTTGATTCTTGGTGTTTTTGGTGTTTTTGTGATTGGGATTAGTGGATAAGTATTAGTTTTTACTTATTATTGTAGAAATCACAAAACTTTTTGGGTTATTTGGTCAAAATCTGGGTTTAATCTTCATTTTTAGTGGTCGACTGTTCATCGAACAAGGTTTCTGATTAACCCAGCAGAAGTTCCGGATCAAGAAGTTCCGGATCAAGAAGTTCCGGATCAAGAAGTTCCGGATTAAGAAGTTCCGGATCAAGAAGTTCCGGATCAAGAAGTTCCGGATCAAGAAAGTTCCGGATCAAGAAGTTCCAGATCAAGAACTTCCGAACCAAGAACTTCCGAATCAAGAAGTTCCGGATCAAGCCAAAAGTTCCGAATCAAGGTAATTCCAAGCCAAATCTTCCGAATCAAACTTCCGAATCAACAAAAAGTTCCGAATCAAGGGTTATTTTGCTTGTTTTTTCGACGATTTTTTAGAGGATTTAATCTTGGTTTCTTACAACAAAAACACAACACAATTCACAAGCTTTACTTCACTGCTCGATCAACTGATAATCTTTGTCTCTTTGAAGTTAACAAAATGAATCCAAATTCAGTAATGCCTCAGATGACATCACTTACGGATATTTCGGTATTTACGGGAACGGATAATCGCCCGCCAATGCTCATCAAAGAAGTTTTTGAAGCTTGGCAAGGCCGGATGATGTCTTATCTTAAGGGAAAACCGGTCTATGGGAGGCTTATGGTTAAGTCAATTTTAAATGGTCCACTTGACTATGGTACCATAGTGGTCAACAATGTGACTCGACCAAGAGAATTTGAAGAACTTACACCAGCCCAACAACTTGTTACCGATGCAGACGAGAAAGCACTTCAAACAATTCTCCAAGTCCTTCCCCATGACATCTATAGGATGGTGAGTCAATATACGGTGGCAAAGGATTTATGGGAACGTCTTAAGGTGTTGCTACAAGGAGCGTCTCTCACCAAACAGGAAAGGGAATGTCAGTTGTATGACCTGTTTGATAGATTCACGTACAACCCAGGGGAAACGCTTCACGATTATTACTTCAGATTCACCACACTCATGAATGATCTGAATGTATACAATCTTGTGATTGCACCATTTCAGGTTAACACCAAATTCTTGAATACTCTACCTCAAGCTGAATGGGGTGAGTACATTACCGATGTTAAGTTAACCAGGGATTTGCATAAGTGCAATTTGGATCAACTATATGCTTTTCTTCAGCAGCATGAGAAACATGTGATCATGCACCGTTCTCCACGAGGTATGTACCCTGATTCATTAGCTTTGATGGCGAATCAACCAAGCTTGTCTCACAACAACACTCCTTATATTTTGGGACATCAAGCCTATCATCCATCACCTTACATGACACCAGCCTTTCCCCAATACTCGATTTTACCACAACCACCCACCTCACATCAGCAATAATATCGGTTCAGTGCACCTTCATCACAATATGCTACACAACCTCACCCAGCAAGTATTGCACCTTATGCTCAATCTTCATATTCATCTTATCAAGAGAATGCAGCATATCCAACAAGCTACCCTGATCAAATGAGTATTCCTTCTAGTGATTATGCAGCTCAAGATCAAGCAATGTACTGTGATGATGAGGAAGTCCCCGTTCCTGTATTTAAACAAGGTGCTGATCCTGTTGAAGTGTTAACCACTATGTCTGCCTATCTCACAAGGACTTTAAGCAAACGAGGATTTAGGGGATCAGCTCCTACCAACAATCAGTTGAGGAATTCATCCAATTCTCGCCAACAAGCTACTATTGAGAATGGCAGGGTAATGGTTCAGCCTATTCAACCATATCAGGGGAGACCTACCACATCAACCACCAATGCTCGCACGGTCAATCAGGCTCCAATGGTCAATCCTGCTCCACGGGCTAATTCCACGGGCAAGTTGCGAATGATTACATGCTACAACTGCAAGGAAGAGGGTCATATGTCCAGGGATTGTAAGAAACCCAAGCGGAGAAGGGATGGACAATGGTTTGCAGAAAAGATCTATCTGGTGAATGCTCAAGCACAAGGAAGGGAACTTGATGAAGAGGAGCTTGCATTTCTTGCTGATCCAGGGATTGCTGAACAAGACACGGTCACCACACATAATGCAGCATACCAAGCAGATGATCTCGATGCGTATGACTCAGACTGTGATGACTTTCAATCTGCAAAGGCTGCTCTCATGGCAACTATCTCCAGCTTAGGGCCAGAAAAGAGATCTGAGGTACTTATTAATACCACCGATAATACCACTGATGCTAGTATTCAACCACATCAAGTTGTGCAAGAGAGTGCTGATTCGAATGAATCTTCGGTGGTGAGTCTTTCAAACGAGGAGACAAACAATGATAGCAATATCAATGTGAGTCCCCAGACTTTGAGTGAATCACAACCGGGACCCATTTCGCATACGCCTACTCCTGCTCAACAAGATTTGGTCATGGTTCCTGCTACATTACTTAGCCAAATGAATGCTGCACTCTTAGAAACCTTAGCTAAGAATAAGAATTTGTCTGATGAGCTTGCCTTAAGCAATGAGAAAGTTCAAACCTTGGAATTAGTGCCTTCGTCTAGTGTTCTAACTAATCCCGAATATGATCATTTTAGAAACAAACAAATGGATCACTTGCAAGAAATTGAAAATTTAAGAGCAAATTTGACTAATGAACTTAAAGAAAAGGAGTTAGTGGTCACTATTTTCAAAAACTTCAAACGGATTTTGAATCACTAGAGTCTAAGAAGAATGAAATGGAGATTAATGCCACTAATAAGATTAGAAGTCTAGATTACTTGCTGTTAAGACAATACGCTGCTTCTCAACTAGTGCACTTATTTGATGCTTCGTTTAGAGAGTTTAACTTATCACGTCTAAAAGGCCTTCCCCCTAATCCACGGTATGCAAAACAAGCTTTAAGACATAGTCCTAGACTTTATAATGCAACACAATTAGGATTGGCTTTAGACCCGATTGTTTTTCCTGATGATCGAACAAGTAAGGATCTAGTTGATGAGGATCGGTCATACAATTCTGCAAAATATCCCGAGTGTGATTATTTTAAATTGAATAAGGAGCTTGCAAAAACGGATTTTAGAATTCGCTTCCATATGGACAAAGATCTCATAACAGCACCGACCTACATATTAAATGAAGAAAACCCTAGTACATTTCCTACACTTGTCAATATGGAAGGTCCTAAGGAAATTCCAAAGGATCTTCCAACTGTTAGCACTGTATGGTTAAACTTGCAAGAGATTAATCAATACTTTACTAATTTTGACAAGGTCATTTTGGATTGTACGACTTCAAATGGCTTAAATGCCGGAGAATGGGCTTTCGAACATATGAACGAGGTGTTTAAAAATGAGATCAATCCGTTTGTCGAAAGTCTAAAAGGAACTTTTGCATCTCTTAAGGAAAATCTTGTGTTTGAAATTGGTGAAGTTCAAAAAGTGTTTTATGAAATGGACACCGCTTACGAACTACAACTAATTGAAAAAGAAAAGATTTTAACCGAATATGACCGATTCTTGTCTGCAGTAATCTCGTGTGATGTGCTTACTACTGTAAATGTTAATTATTCGAATGAGCTTACATCCGCTATGATTAATTGTGATGATGTGCATATATGTGATGATGTTTGTGATCTTTATGTAAATGTTGCTGATACTGTAAATGAAGTAGATAATCATTCTTGTCACGAATCTAACGCTGAGTTTTTAAAGCTACAAGATTCTTACAATTTACTTTCAAAACGCTTTAATCAACTAGAACAACATTGTATATCTTTAGAATTAAAACAACAAACTCAAAATGAGGATCTTTTGATATCAAATGGTTGTGAAAACGGTGTTGAGACGAGTGACAAGATGATTGCAATTGTTAAGACATTAGAGGAGGAAATCATGAGATTGAAGAGAGAGGTATCATCATAGGAAACATTAAAATTGGAACTAGAGGCTGCAGAGTCTAAAAACCAAGTCTTAGAAATTAGACTTTCATCTGTTCTAGGGGAGATGGATCGGACTAGACAGGGATTATCCGCTCTTTATGGTTCACTAGAAGAACGCTTCGCTTTTAATGCGGCACAGCAACAATCTTATGTTGAACAACTGAACCAAAAGTGCGAGGAAATCTCTGATTTGAACATCCTGCTCATAGACAAAAATATGGTTTTGGCTGAGTTAAAGGAGACACTTCTTCTCACCCGACAAGAAGTTGTTGATAACTTAGCTACCGACTCTGCACCGTCCACTAGTGCTCCAACAACCAAGTCAGTAGTGCTTTATAAGAATCCGCTTCATAAGAGAAACCCGGTTACCTACGATGATTATATGAGGAATGCCATTAAGCATGTCGATCTTCTTAGGGATATTTTAGACGATCTTTATGCCTTAGATCCCTCAAGTAGCGACTATTATTCGGCTCATGAATATATTAAGCGAGTTCAATATTGCTTGGCATATTTGCAATACATAGGTACACCAGGTTCGGCACTACTTAATAATAGGCCCATTGCTCTCACTCCATTTAATAAGACTCCAGGAGCAAAACCGTCATTGGCACAATCAAGTAAGACACCTTTAAAATCTGTTGCTAATGTTCCCACTTTGCCTTCTACAGGATTAAAAGAGACTACTAAGGCTAAAGGATCGCCACTCAAGAAAGATAAGATCAAGCCCTCCACTAGTAGTGCCACAAAGAAGAAAGTAGAAGTCCACAATAGGAATGCTAGTTCAGTTTTAAATAAAAAGAATCATGTTAAGACTAAAAGCTCTGCGCCTGTGCAGCAGCCTAAACCATTCGTGAATTCTGATTTAAATTGTTGGAATTGTAATGAATGTATGTTTTCCCAGCGTCATGATTTGTGTCTGATTGATCACGTGAATGAAATGAATGCTATTAAGAATGGTCTTGAATGGAAGCCAACGGGTAGAACTCGTGCCCAAGTTGGCTGGCAATGGCGTCCCACTGGTAGGACCTTTACATTAGATGGAAAAATGTGCCCTTTAACTAGGAATGCATCCATTGAGGTTAGGTCTGAGCGTCCTTTAGTTAGGAACACTCACACTCAAGTATGGAAACAGCGCCCTTTAATTAGGTCAGCCCCCATTATAGTGCCTATCAGTGAAGAAATACCTCAGGATTTAAGCCAACTAGAATCTACACCACCTATTAAGAAAAGGAAGGCTAGGAAATCTAAGAAACCTAGAGTTAGCAAATCTAAGGTTATTAAATCTGTACCTGCTAATAACAAGGAACACTCAGATTCCGATACCTCTACATTGTCTTCGTGTGGTGATATTTTCAGGTGGTCCAAATCATCCTGTGGTATTTGGACTCCGGTTGTTCAAAACATATGACCGGAAATCGCTCGATGCTCCGAAATTTCGTCAGCAAGTTTCTTGGTACGGTTAAATTCGGGAATGATCATATAGCAAAGATTATGGGGTATGGTGAATATCAGATTGGAAACGTAACGATTTCAAGGGTATACTATGTAGAAGGTCTTGGTCATAACTTATTCTCAGTAGGACAGTTTTGTGATTCCAACCTTGAGGTTGCTTTTCGACAACACACTTGTTTCATCCGCAACTTGGAAGGAAAAGATTTGTTGAAGGGATCTGGTGGTGCAAATCTTTATACTTTGTCCTTACAAGACATGATGGCCGCCTCTCCAGTATGTCTTCTCTCTAAAGCATCTAAGACCAAGTCATGGTTATGGCATCGCAGATTATCTCATCTTAACTTTGATGCTATTAATCATCTGGCTAAAAACGAATTAGTTCGTGGTCTTCCAAAGCTTAAATTTCACAAGGACCATTTATGTTCCGCGTGTTCAAGGGGGAAAAGCACCAAGAAATCTTACAAGCCCAAAGCTGAAGACACCAATCAAGAAAAACTTCATCTTTTGCATATGGATCTTTGTGGGCCAATGAGAACTGAAAGTGTGAGCGGTAAGAAATTCATTCTAGTAATAGTGGATGATTTCTCCAGGTTTACATGGGTTAGATTTTTACGTACAAAGGATGAAGCACCGAAGGCTATCATCACTTTTCTGAAATTCATTCAGGTACGTTTGAATACTACTGTCCGCCGTATTCGTACAGACAATGGTACAGAGTTCGTCAACCAGACTCTTCGTGATTATTATGAAGGAGTTGGTATATCACATGAAACATCCGCTGCACGCACTCCACAACAAAACGGTGTCGTTGAAAGACGGAATCGTACACTTATGGAAGCTGCTAGGACCATGCTTATTTATGCGAACGCTCCATTGTTCTTGTGGGCAGAGGCTATTTCTACTGCATGTTTCACCCAAAACCGTTCTATCCTTCGGAAACGCCATGGAAAAACACCTTATGAGCTTTTACATGACCGTAAACCCGATGTTTCATTTTTCCATGTGTTTGGTGCTCTTTGTTATCCAAACATCAATAGTGAGAACTTGGGTAAGCTTCAACCGAAAGCCGATATAGGTATTTTCATTGGTTACTCACCGTCCAAAAGAGCATACCGAATCTATAACCGTCGTCTTGGCAAGATTGTAGAAACTATGGACGCAGATTTCAACGAGCTGACAGCGATGGCTTCTGAGCAACACAGCTCTGAACCCGCGCTTCATGAGATGGGAACCGGTGCTATTAGTTCCGGATTAGTTCCCAATAATCCTACTTCTACATCATTCTTACCACCATCAAGGCCCGAGTGGGATAAACTGTTTCAACCGTTGTTTGATGAATTCTTCGATCCCCCGACTGATGAAGTTCCAGCACCTGTAGTAATCGCTCCAATCCCTGAAGTGGTTGCTCAAGCTAATGAACCTTTATCTAATGCATCTACAATTCACATTGAACCGGATACACCTTCACAAAGTGATTCTCAAACTACACCTGAATCGTCACCCCTACTTGTGCCTAATGATGTGGAAGAGGATTCTATTGATCACGACTTGGAATATGCTCACTTGCAAGAGCTTCCTTTCTTTGGTGTAACGATCCCTGAAAACCCTTCAGCCGCGTCTACCTCAGAAGTAGCTCCTTCTATTGTTCACTCCAGACCACCTAGGATTGAAAACCATAGCACTAAATGGACAAAAGATCACCCAATTAGGAATGTTATTGGAGATCTAGATCGACCAGTCTCTACACGCCATCAATTACAAGAGAGTGCACTCTATTGTTACTTTGATGCATTTCTCTCTGAAGTTGAACCCAAAAATTGGCAGCAGGCTATGACCCAATCATCTTGGATTGAAGCTATGCAGGAGGAACTAAATGAATTCCAACGACTTGAAGTATGGGAATTGGTTCCTCTCCCTGACAAGGTTAACATCCTTACTTTGTTATGGGTTTATAAGGTTAAACTTGATGAGATGGGTGCGGTATTGAAGAATAAGGCTAGATTGGTCGCTAGAGGATATAAACAAGCCTTGGGTATAGACTTTGAAGAATCTTTTGCTCCTGTGGCTAGATTGGAGGCTATTAGACTATTCCTTGCGTATGCTGCTCATATGAACATGATCGTCTATCAAATGGATGTGAAGACGGCATTTTTGAACGGTGAACTAAGGGAAGAAGTCTATGTTAGTCAGTCGGATGGGTTCGTCAGTACGGAGTTTCCTAATCATGTGTACAAGCTTAAGAAGGCTCTCTACGGGTTGAAACAAGCTCCACGCGCGTGGTATGATCTCCTGTCTACATATCTCATTTCGGAAGGCTTCTCCAAAGGCAAGGTGGACCCCACATTATTCACTCTCAAGGAAGGCAACGACATGATTCTGGTACAAATTTATGTTGATGATATAATATTTGCTGCCACTAACATAGAATTGTCAAATCGATTTGAGAAGATAATGTCCACACGCTTTCAGATGTCGATGATGGGAAAATTTTCATTTTTCTTAGGATTACAGATTTCTCAGAATCCCAGAGGCATCTTTATTAATCAATCCAAATATGCTCTAGAATCTCTTAAGAAATATAACTTTGAAAATTGTGACCCCGTGGACACTCCAATGGTGGAGAAATCCAAGTTAGATGAAGATAGGAATGGGACTATTGTCGATCCAAAACTTTACCGTGGGATGATCGGCACCCTTCTATATCTGACTGCTAGCAGGCCTGATTTGCAATTTGCTGTATGCATGTGTGCCCGGTATCAGGCTCGGCCTACCGAAAAGCACCTACATGTTGTGAAAAGGATCTTTCGGTATCTAAAAGGAACACTTCATCGTGGTCTATGGTATCCGAAAGATTCCTCTATTGCTTTAATATCATACGCAGATGCCGATCATGCTGGATGTCAAGACACGAGGCGTAGCACTTCTGGATCTGTGCAACTCCTTGGAGATAGATTGATCAGTTGGTCTTCAAAAAGGCAGAAAAGCGCTGCAATATCAAGCACGGAGGCTGAATACATCGCCATGTCCGGTTGTTGTGCTCAAGTCCTTTGGATGAGATCACAATTAACTGACTACGGTTTGGGTTTCAACAAAATCCCGATGTATTGTGACAACAAGAGCGCCATTGCCCTTTGCTGCAACTATGTTCAACACTCCCGGGCCAAGCACATAGACATTCGCTACCATTTCATTAAGGAGCAGGTGGAGAACGGAGTGATCGAGCTGTATTTTGTCACTACTGAGTATCAGCTGGCATATATGTTCACCAAAGCCTTAGATCGAGGACGAATCGAGTTTTTGATCGACAAGCTTGGCATGAAATCATTCACTCCAGCGACTCTCAAAGAGTTGGCAGAAGAATCAGCTGAATAGTCGTGGTAAACTATTCAGAGTATCCTTTGTTCGTGATCATGTATATTATCGTAAATATATAAACCACAAAAAGAAAATACAAAAATATAAAACCTACAAAATCCATAAAAATTATAAAATCAAGAAAAACCAAAAATATTTTTCGTTTCAAACGGGCATGTCTTTTAGTACGGTAATATTTACGGCCTTAGAAATGTCGATTAATATTGACACGGTGCCATAAATAGAGTCCGTATAAAAGTTGTACATTTTTAAAACATGCCCATAGTGGCTTGTAGTTATTTCTGACTGCAACCCGGTTTTCATATTAAAGTCACGTATTTCCTTGGAAAACGTTGGCTCAGAACGGGAATTAATTTTCTCAGGCATGATTTACAAGCCAAATCATGCAAAGGGATCAAGTTTACTTTACAACTTGGTCTAACACGAATTTATGTACGTCTCAGTGCATTAATTTGTTAAAATAAGAGAAATCTTATTGACACCACGAATCAAACTTTTTCAAGAATATAAATTGGAAATGCTTTCATCAATATTTGACTCTTTAAACAATGACTACAGCTCTTTAAATAGAAAACGGGTCATCGTTTAAGGGGGAGAAAATATTAAATCATCTTCGTCATTAAAATTGATTTTTCAAAAGTGATTGTGAAAATTAATGGCTAAATGGTAATTGAGTGGTTTTTCTTTAGAGTAAGATTTGTGTTCGTTCTAAGTGTTAGGCATTGCTTTTAGATATTGGAGATATGCTAATAGATTGCGTTTGTTAAGTTGTGTGTAAGTTAAACAAGAGTTAAGAGAATTGAAAAAGTTAGAAACAAAAAGGAAAAGGAGAGAAAAGTAGAGGGACTTAAGTTGATAATGGGTATAAGATGCAAAAATTTGACCTAAGTCAAATATAACCCCCCCCCCCCCCCCCCCCCCCCCCGCGCCCCCTTTTCTCCTTTCACTGTACTTCTATTTCAATTGCCGCCATTGTTAAAAACTCACACACAAGATCTAACATCTCTCGGTTAATCATCCATTTTGATCCTGTTCATTCGCTTAATAAGGTAAATACATCAATATTTAAACTCATTATTCTTCTAATTCTTCACTATCTCCTAGCAAATGATTCGTTTAATTTAGATTAAGTCCAAGTTAGGGTTTTGCGTCTAATTAAACAGTAATTGATTAGGATTAGTGGTGGGTTTTGCTCGGAATCTCATTAAATGATGTTTAATTGCCTTAGTTTGCCTTAGAACTCACAAACGCACATCGATTAGATCAACAAAGGCTGTGTTTGAAAAGTTCCGGATGAACATGGTTATAACTTCCGAATGAAGGAATGTTCCGGATGAAGGAAGTTCCGAATGAAGAACTTTCGAATGAAGGAAGTTCCGAATGAAGAACTTCCGGATGAAGGAAGTTCCGAATGAAGAACTTCCGGATGAAGGAAGTTCCAAATGAAGAACTTCCGGATGAAGGAAGTTCCGAATGAAGAACTTCCGGATGAAGGAAGTTCCGAATGAAGAACTTCCGGATGAAGGAAGTTCCGAATGAAGAACTTCCGGATGAAGGAAGTTCCGAATGAAGAACTTCCGGATGAAGGAAGTTCCGAATGAAGAACTTCCGGATGAAGGAAGTTCCGAATGAAGAACTTCCGGATGAACGAAGTTCCGAATGAAGAACTTCCGGATGAAGGAAGTTCCGAATGAGGAAAAGTTCCGGATGAAGAAGTTCCGAATGAGGAAAAGTTCCGGATGAAGAGTTGTTTGATTATTATTGTTTGCATGTTATATGTACTTGTTGTATTATGTTATGAAATGTGTTATCCTTAGAAGTAAGAATGATATATATCTATATGTTTTTGTGCATCAACCTTTCATGTCTTATCTTAAGCAGATACAATGACTAATCCAACAGTACAAGCAATCCAAGACTCTAGAGAAGCCGATATTGCTAAAGCACGAACCCTTAAGTTTATACCCAACAACTACAGGCTGAAGCAAATCTCAAAATCCACTCACCATGGATTTAAAGTAGCCATTGCGATCCTTGATCAATCCCATTTTAAGAATGCTTTGAGAAGTAGTGCCTCGGTGCCTTATGAGTATATGTATGAATTTTGGGCTACCAAGGAAATCACTTCAAACAAGATCACCTTCACCATCGACAACAAGCAGCAGACACTCACAGTTTCAGACTTCCGTAAGATTCTTGGTATACGGGATACACCCAAAGGCATGTCATTCTCGAGGGATCCTACTAAAGATGAACTCGTGGAGTTATTTGACGCTCTTGGATGTCCAGAAATACGAGTTGCGTCTGAGTTTACCACTGCTAAAGTAGGACAACCTTGGAGAGCATTGATGGGTATTCTCAGTAGATGTCTTACACCAAAAATAAGTGGCCATGATGCTTTGCGCAGTCCTATAATATACCTCTTCTATGGCATGTACAAAGCTGCAAATTCAGATTATGCTTTGTTGATATGGGAAGAATTCACCTTTCAACTCTTCTATAACAAGAAGCTGAAGACAAACTTCTTTCCTTATCCTCGGTTTATCAAGCTTATCATTAATTATTTTATGAAGAATGATGCTACTATTGATAGGCGTGCAGCAAGTCGCTATCACACTGAAGAAGCTGATGATACTGTGGATCTGAGGCATGAAGGACCGTCTATTGGTGTGATTCCGGGTCCTATTCCTGATTACCTTCTGTCTGAGAAAATCAAAGGTTCTGCTGATTACAAGCTACTGTAGATAGAAATCAAGAAGCTGAAAGCAAACCTTCAGACTGGAGAAGACTCGTCTACAACGGTTAAGAGTAAAGGTAAACGCAAACAACCAGCTGCGTTACCTGAACCCAAAACCAAGAAGAAGAAGACAGAGGGTAAGAAGGGAAAGGGTAAGACTGATGAGATGCGTTTACGTGATGAAGAAGATCTTGTTGATCCTGCTCTTGACAAGACAGAGAGAAAAATGCTGAAGATAGCAATTCAAAGGAGTAGGAAAGATACTGGCGGTAGTGGTTCAGGTGCAAGGGTAGATGTTGAGGATGAGTACGTGGAACCAGATGATGTTGATGAGTTTGGGTCACCTGAACATTATTCCACTTCGAAGGAGCCATCAATCCCTATTTCAGCAAGTGTGGAAAAGGAGTCTGTTGCTCCTACGATCATGGTGTCAACTCAACCCTTAGCAACTCAACCTCCACCCATACAACCCTTACCAACCAGACCGGCTTCAACACCATTTCTTCCACCACCTACAATTCCCATCCTTAGTACCGCAGTAACAACCGAGGCTCTCCAATCAACCCAAAGCAGCTCTGCAACATCTACAATGGCTGCATTGGTGATGGCCGAACTGTTGGATAAACATGTGGATACTCACAAACGAGAAATGGATGAACTTCGCCAAGAGTTACAAAGACGAGCTCAAAGTGAAGAAGCATCTAGGAAAGCCCAAGAGGAGATGATTGCTAGGTTCGCTGCAGATATGGAGTTGACTCGAAAAGCACATGCAGAAGAACTAGCTCGGGTTAAGCAGGCTGAGGCTGATAAGCATGCTGCACGTATCACCAGACTTCAAGCGATGAGGGATAAATACAAAGAGCAAAAAGAAGCACTTGAAGCCTCTGTGGAAGAAAGAGTGCAAGAATCCGTTGAATCCCTGATGCCTAAACTGCGTGATGAGTTGAAGACACTTGTTGCTGACAACTTGATGATCAAATCATCCAATCCTTCAGAAGCCGCCTACAAGATTGCTTATGACTTGACGGATTTTGAATTGAAGAAGATCCTTAAGGCTCGTATGGTGGAACTTGGATCGTTTGATAAGTCTAGGATTCAACGGGCTCTATACAAATCCTTGAATGATGCTATCATGGAGGATGATAGGTTATTCAAAACGTTTGGAAGTGTGGTACCTTAACACATTCTACCTGAAGAAGAAAGGGAAGAAAGTGAGCAGGAAGAGGGTACTGGTGAAGAGGAAGAGGAAGAAGAAGGAGAAGAAGAGGAAAAGGATGACGATGATGGTGATGATGAGGATAAGGATGAGGATGATGATGACGAGGATGAGGATGATGATGATGGCGATGATGGTGGTGATGGGAATGAGGAGAGTGCTAGGGGTAGTAACGGGGATGACAATCAGGATGATGATGGGGGTGAACAGCCTAAAGAGGGAGACAAGGTTACCAGCTCCAAGAAAACTGCTAAGACTGGAACCAAGTCCAAGAAAGATGCAGCACAGAAGGACAAATCAACATCATCGGAATCTAGACGAACTAAGTGGCGCCACGATGTGAATGCCACTACAGCGTCATCGGTTCTCGGTACCTCTATTGCTGTATCTTTACCTATTACCACTAACCCCATTAGTTCTGTTGTTGTTGCTCCTGTGATTGCAGAATCAGTAACAGAACCCGAAGCTGCACAACACTCACCAGTTCACGACACTGCCGAAATGCCTGAAACTGAACCAACAGATGTTCGCACTTCTACTCCTCTACAACAAGCACAACAATCTACGGTTCCTGAACCAAGCACACGAGACTGGGCAGACACGTTGGAGATAGACGAGACTGCACCACCACAGGCTTGGATCACGGCAGCAGCACAATATGATCCGATCACAGACGCTGACAAAGATGTGTTGTATCTCCGTATCCGAAGTCCGATTGACTTATGTGCATTTTTTGCTCATGAGTATAAGACTTCGGTTACTCCATCCTTGGTGAAGAAAGCGCTGAAAGATAAGAGACTTCGTGCCAAAACCCGGTTAACCCGAATGGAGTTCGAGTATTATGCCGATGAGATCCTGAAGGCTCTGAATACCGTTCAACGGCCAGGACTTCATGAATCAGAAAGAGCTCCACCTCCAATGGATCCTTCTCAAGATAATCAGATTGCTCTTGACTTCTTCGTCACCAATGATCTTGTGTATCTACTGAAGGGGTCATCAAAGTACGCAACCTCCCTGACCTTGCTGAAAGCTGCCAACTGGGGGACAATACCCTTTATCGAGGAAAAGGTAAACCGACTCTGGGTCCCAAAAATAAATCGTAATTATGATATGTATGCTGTCATAGGTGCATCTCATTGGGACGAACGAGTCCGAAGGGCGTACAGGGGTTGCTGCCTAGTCAATTCTGGAAGTATCGTTAGATCCGATATCCGCATCTCCAGCATTTTAGGGTTGAAAACTGAAGCCAAGAATGGCTATTATCATGTGACGGAGATTCGCTTGAAAAGGGAGGATGACAGGGAATACAAAATACAGCAGGGAGATTTTTCCATCATTCGCCTTGAGGATATCGAAGATATGCTGCTTCTGATGACCCGAGATCAACTCACACATATTCCTCGTGAAGACCTCATTGCTTTGAATACAGCACTTCGTATGTTCACACGAAGCGTTGTCATCAAGTCACGAGTTGAAGATCTTCAGTTGGGAGTCGAAAGCTATCAAAGGAAGCTTAACCTAACCCGTCCAGTGAATCAAGTGCTACCTCAACATGTAGAAAGATGTCCCTATACCGGCATTTCTGTCCCGAATTACGGCATTTTCTACTTGAACAGTCGAGGTTTGATGAAGTTTATGAGGGTGGGTGAGCTCCATAAGTACAGTGATGGGACTCTTCTACAAGTCAGAGGAAAATTGGAGCATCTGAACTCGGGTGGGACTTTGCCAGAGATGACGGAGGATTGGCATCCGGGTTACCGGCAGATGGCGAAGTACGTGATCAAGAAGATTGATCAAAAGCTCCGTGAACGTAGATTGATGAGGAGCTTGGAAAGATTCGTTGGTGGAAGACCGTATTTAGTGCACCACAAGCTACTGCAACGATCCATCTAATGGGTCGTACATTTCAGGTCCACTTTATATTGGTTTTCAATTGTGAATATGTATATTTGTGAATAATGTGCTTTAATGGCTTGATGTAGTGTTAAGGTATGATAATTTTTCAAGAATTTCTCACGAGATTCTAAATCTTTCAAAATATATCATACTAAAGCACTACAACTATCCCTTATTAACTTAAGGGGGAGCAATAACTTGTTCTATGGCCAAACATCGATTTCATTTTTTACCCAAAGACCGGTTTGTTGATCCCAAACTTAGATCGATTAGCTTTGTGTATACGAGATTAGATCAAGTATAACACGTAGAGAAACCTTTGCTTATGAATAAAGTAACAAAGTGTTATGCGGAATTAACACTTGATCTAAAACACAATGATGTTAAACAAACTTTCACTTGTATTAGAATAATCGTGTTGATTACAATGAAAGGTTTAACTTGCGAATACTATGAAAAACTGATATATGACTTTAACCTAAAAGACCTTCTTTTATAGAACAAGAAGTCTTGTACAATAAGCTACGAATCAACTATTCTAGGTAAAGATAATAATAGAAAATACAATGTCGTGCTTATCTTTACCATACACAAATAAAGAAACAAATAAACAAAAGATATTCTATCAGTGTCAATCTTCAAGGCTGTCAGCGTTGACTTCTATCAGCGTCCAAAGTCAATCTATCAGCGTTGACTTTCTTCTTATCAGCGTTTGGTGATCTGACCCATATTTTATTCCCAACAATCCTCCCCTAAACTTGATATCCATTCCAATGATCAAGTTTCTGAATAAAAACTAAAGGCTTAGGAGGAATCTTTCAATAACTTCGTATGTTGGTGATAAACATATCTGATCAAGTCCTTGGCCACATCACTAGTATAATCAATCTCCAAGGGTGTCTCTAGCATCTTCTCCAATACTTCTTTGGACAAGAAATAGTCAGCATCCACAAGCAAATATTCTGAAAACTTTGTAGAGCTCATATGAAATACACCACAAGTAGAATATAGCCTCCAATGAAGATTACTGAGATCATCTTCAAGATCCTTCCAAATGGCAGGATCTGCTTCTTTTGGACCACACAAAGTCATAAATGTGTTCCAAAGTCTTATTCCATTAGCTGAAGTAGGTGCTTCAGCTGTATACTTGGCCTCTATTAACCTCCATAGATGCACCAAGTCTTCCCTGTCTATGCTTGCAAATATAGAAATAACTGAAGTGAAAGTATGTACCTCCTTTCCAAATCGTCCAACCTTCCAAAATCCACACTCATCTTCATCAAAACTGATGATTGGATTTCTGTCATCTAGAGGTACCACATTTACCAAATCTGAAGCTTCCAAGGGAGAAAGCTTGAGATGCTTCCTTATAACACCTTCAGTTGGAAAATACACATCCATGTCTTTAGGAAATTGGAAAGGATCTCCTTTCTTCACTGGTCTTTGAGCAATCCTTATTTCCTTTTGAATCTGCATCTCCTCTGCAAGCTCTTGTTTTCTTTCTTCTGAAAGAAACTGGTAGACATTCTGTTCTTGCACCTTCCTCCAAATAGGATGTGCCCTATACTCTAGCTCCTCAAAAGATAAGGCCAGCAACTTCTTTGATGTCCAATTAGGCTGATGACACCTAAGCAACTTATAGTACAACTGCCTTCTATCTCTTTTGAGCCAGGTCTTGACCTCTTGTGCATTAAACCTCATAATCACCTTAATGTCTTCTTGTACCCTAAGAAGAACTTCCAACCCCCAAATTTGATCTGATAAACTCATACCTGGGTTGTCCATCACCTGGTCTTCCCAAGCATGGTACATTCTGGTGATTTCTGGTAGGTCCCAATCAACCTGATTCTTTAACTCACTCAACCTTTCCTTTGCTAGCTCATCCCCATATTCAAGCCTTTCTGGATCTTCAATAATTTGAATGCTTGAATCTGAGCTATCACCTTCTTTATCATCACCACTTTCATCCTCACTCTCAGAAACAACAAATGGTGATCTTCTACTCCTCTTCAAATCTCTTTCCACAAGTTGTGCAGCCAACTGTTCATCAAAAGCTATTTGTGCTGCATCTTTCTTTGGAACATCTTCTTCAATCAAAATACCTTTACCTTTGTCTTTTGGATCAATAATTGGTAAAGTAGAAGAAGAAACCTGTATGGACACATCTTTGATGATTGTTGATGGCTGGAATACATCAACACCACCTGCAACTTTATCAGCGTTCAAGTTGCTCCTATCAGCGCCACGATTACCTTTATCAGCGCTGGATGTGTCAGCGTCCAAACCTGTATCAGCGCCCAATGTTTCTTTGAAAGATCCTTCCAAATTCTTTGGTGTCATCTTGGATGTATCAACAACTGGGTGCTTCTTCAGATTGGTGAGAGCTTCAGCAATCTGCAAAGATTCACTAAATTGTGAACTCTTTTCTGAACTCTTTTCACTAGCTGTGTGAATCAACTCATCCTCCTCATCCTCTTTATCCTCCCCTTTGGAAGATTCCTCCATTAGACTCCTGCTACTTGGATTCTCCAAAACAGTTACTCTCTCCCTCAAAACTTGGAGTTCTCGTCCCTGTTTGTTGACAGTTTGTACAAGACTGACATTTTGCTTTTGCAAGCTAATGACAGCCGCCGTCAATTCAATTATGGTCATGGGTTCCAATCTGCCCTCAGCTAGAATGGGGATTTGACCTCCCAAAATAGGATCATGGGGCATGGATGAGGTCTTAATGATGTTGGGACTGTCTTGACCAGCATCTAAGCCTGTGTCAATAGCCCCAGCCTCACCCATTTCACCAGCCACACTTGTGGAGGTGGTTCTCTCTGCTACAAGGCTAGGATCACTAGAGGAGAACACTCCAGTAACCCTTTGGCGTTTAGTCAACCTAGATTGTAATGGGGTGGAAGATGAAGTAGATTGTGTGGGTGTGGGTTGATTAAGGGGTGTTTGGGATTGTTCAGGAAGTGTATCAGTGTTGGGATTGGCTGTGTCAGCGCCCACATTTTGAGTGTCAGCGCTGGGTTGGTCAATGTCCATGTTTTCTGGTGAAGGTGATGGTTCATGAATAGGCTCAAGTTGGGGTTCAGGGTCTGTTTGTGGTTGTGGTTGTGGTTGTGCAGCCTGAATTACTTCAAGCATTGGTTGGGTAAGAGGTATGGATTCATTGGTGGAGCTCATTTTAGCAAAAATGGTTTTCTGTTGTTTAGGGATCTCATAAAAAGTGTCATGATCCCTAGAACAATATTCTTGTAAATCAAAGACCATTTGCAAAAATCTAGGGTAAGCCAAAGTCATTTTACTTCCCTTGTTTTTACACATCCCTTCAAAAATCATTTTTGAAAAATTATACTTAAGCCCACGTGTTATACAAACCAAAGCACTTGCTATTGACCTGTTTATTTCATTAAAAGAAGTACATTTTGGACTTAAGCATTGTAAAAGGACATGTATCAAATATTTCCAGTCAGAGGGAAATTCCTGCTTATGATATTTATTTAAAGTGACATCAGCAGGAATAGGATAACCCAATTCCCTAAGACCCTGTTCTATTGTTGCAATGGCAAGGGTAGTCACACCATCAGCGTCATCAAGACGCAAAGCTTGGCGAACCAAAGCTTCAGTGACCACCCATGTTCTTCCATGAACAGTAGAGGTTAATGTGGTCACTCCATTAGTTGTTGTGGAACTAACATTGTTCCAAAACTGTCTAATGTGTGCGACAGGGACTAATGGTGTATGAGAAAGTGCATACCTCAATGAAGATGCATTTAAAAATGCCACCATCTGTGAATACTGAGGAAATAAAGCATCATCAGCAGTCAAGTAAGCTACCATATTGTGTTGGCTCTTGAACTCCAATGTTAAATTCTTTGAGTTGAATTTGGGTGCCATGATTGAAAGCTGTTTAGGTTATATGATATGGGAAAAATTTAGGAGGAAAAGTGTTAGACAAGAAAATATGAATACCCAGAATAAAAAGATTAGCCAAATTTATAGGAGAGAGGCATGATTTTGATTGGTCAAAAATGAGGCGGTTATATTCAAAGAGCAATCATGAAAATCTTGAATCAAATATAACTTATCTCATGCATTAATTAAAAGTAACTTCTCCCCAAAATTACGGCCAAAGATTAGTCAAAAAATAACAACTGGGTAGGGCCCACTAGGTGTCAACGGTCAAAAATAGCCCATCAGCGCCCAACGGCTATATTTTCTTGTCAGCGTTTGCCTAAAGCCTTGTCAGCGTCACGATTGGACGTAACAGCGTTTGGAGAAAAACTTGTCAGCGTCTAAAATAAAAAATATTTAAAAAGAAAAAGACCTTAACAAAGTAATTTATCCTAAGGGAAATATCTTACAAGTTGATAATAATTACTGGGCGGCAAGCATTGTCCATTTATGCACACTTGCATAAGCAAGATAGACACAAATGTCCTCTAGAGTCCCTTGCTAACCAAAATACTTACCAACAAAGTTATTTCATAAAATTCTTTGTAACTCCCAGGTAAACCCATATCCAAAGTATTCCCAAGTCTCCCATCAGACCACAACCAAGTCTAGGCCAAAAGTGTCTTGGCAGCATGCATAGATTGTCACCTTTGCATGCTACAGTGCCTCATGGTTTAGTAAAACTAACCCATACTCACCTGTGGACACAATCTAGAATTGTGATGAGAGTATTCTAAGAATACCCAAGAGTCCTAAAGGTTCCTTAAACCTCCCCTTAAACTATGATACATGAGTTCTCAAAATATATATATGAACATTAAAAATTTATGTCAAGATAGGAATATAAATATTCCAACCATCATCCATAAACAAAACATGTCCAAATAGCTCTTCAAAGTTCCATAAGCAACTCTGTATCCAATGGCATAAAGCTACCATTACCTGCACATTTAGATGAAAACCACAAAACTAACATTTGTTGCTGACAGCGTCCCGACAACACTTATCAGCGTTGAAGGAACTCTTGTCAGCGTTAGACAATAATATCTCCAACAATGGCAAAATAACACTTGACAGCGTTGCATTTACCTTTGTCAGTGTTAGAAAAATGTGGAAAATCTAAATCATCACAAAGACCAATAACAATGCATTATCCTGTACATACTTTTACAAAAAGGTTCCAAAACACATATTAAGTGAGATTAACCATTCCAATATTTGTTACCAAATATTGAAATCTTCCAGCATCAAAAGGTTTAGTTAACAAATCAGCTACATTATCTTCAGTATCTACCCTATCTGGTTGTATTAAACCTTTCTCAAAGCAATCTCTTATAAAATGATGTCTAATTTCTATGTGTTTGGTTTTAGAATGATGTACAGGATTTTTAATAATGCATAAAGTACTGTTATTGTCTACAAAAATCTTGGTATGCATAAAATTATACCCATAATCCAACAGCTGGTTCTGAATCCATAATACTTGTCCACAACAAGCAGCTGCTGCAACATATTCTGCTTCAGTTGTAGAGTTTGCCACCACTGTTTGTTTCTTGCATTGCCAAGATATTAATCTGCTCCCAAGAAATTGGCATCCACCAGTTGTGGATTTCCTATCAAACTTGTCACCACCATAGTCACTGTCTGAATAAGCAATAAGATCCAAGGGAGAATCTTTTGGGTACCACAATCCAAGATCTGGATAACATCTTAGGTACCTAAAAATTCTCTTCACAGTAAAAAGGTGACATTCTTTGGGAGTCACTTGATGGCGTGCACATGCACACACAGCAAACATGATGTCAGGTCTTGAGGCTGTAAGATACATCAATGATCCAATCATTGATCGATAGTGCCTAACATCCACATCCTTTCCAGCTCCAATTTTTCCCCAAGGGTGTTGTCTATCCATAGGAGTGGAAGCCTCCTTCTCATGTGGAGAAAAACCATATTTCTTCAAGATTTCAGCTACATACTTGTCTTGGGAGATGAAGATACCATCTTCTTTCTGCTGAACTTGTAAACCTAGAAAGAAGTTCATCTCACCCATTGCACTCATCTTGAATTTATCTGTCATGAGCTTGGAAAAATCCTCACTCATTTTTGGATCAGTAGACCCAAAAATGATGTCATCAACATAGACCTGCACCAGCAACACATGTTTTCCTTTCTTCTTTGTAAATAGTGTCTGATCTATGGTGCCCCTTTTGAAACCATTTTCCACCAAGTAGGTGGACAATGTACCATACCATGCTCTTGGGGCTTGATGAAGTCCATACATTGCTTTCTTCACTCTATAAACCTTGTCTGGATTTTCAGGATCTTCAAAACCAGGAGGTTGCATGACATATACTTCCTCAACAATTGTCCCATAGAGGAAAGCACTCTTCACATCCATTTGGTAAACAGTAAAATTCATACAAGAGGCATAAGCTAGAAAAATTCTTATAGCTTCAATTCTTGCAACTGGTGCAAAAACTTCTTCATAATCAATTCCTTCCTCTTGTGTATAACCCTGAGCTACCAAGCGTGCCTTGTTTCTGACCACAATGCCTCTTTCATCTTTCTTGTTCCTTAGAACCCATCTTGTCCCAATTGGTCTCACATATCTAGGACAATCAACCAGCTCCCAAACATCCTGTATAGCAAATTGGTGAAGCTCATCCTGCATTGCTTCTACCCAAATTGGTTCTTTGAGAGCATCAAAAATCTTTTTGGGTTCTTCCTGTGACAGAAAACAGGCAAACAAACATGCTTGTACAAGAGGGGTATCAACCTTCTTGTGTATATTGGCAATAAATCCACCAAGACCTTTATGGGATCTTCTTGTCTGAACTGGAGCCATAACATCACCAATGATTTGAGATGTGGGGTGATCCTTTGCTGTGGAAGTGAGAACTCCTCCTTCAAAAAGTCTGGTGTCCTCAATTTCACGCTCCATATTGCCAATATCTTCTTCAGATTCTTCTTGATCAACAGGAATCTCTTCATGGATATTTGAAGGTCCACCCTGTTCAAAATGGGAAGAGAAAAGCTGTGTAAAGGTGTCTCCAAAGTCTGATCCTTGTTTGTCAGCGTTTGGGCTAACAACGCTTGAACTGGTGTTGTCAGCGTTGGAGCCATCAGCGTCTGAATTGGTCGTGTCAGCGCTTGATTTCCCTTTGTCAGCGCCTGAAGAATCATGCATGTTTGTATTTGGTGGTATTTGAACACCACCATTATCTTTCCTTGCAGCAGTAGCAGCAGCATAATACTCATCTGTCCATATAGGAAGTGTAACATATTCTTGTGTGGGAGATGATTCAACTGCTGGTGGTCCATCCTCCTTAGCAACCTGTATACCTGAAACATTACCAATTCTCTTTTCCAAAACACTTGAAGTTACCTTCACAATGTCTGGATCAGTAACAGGCATATAATTTAAAGCTCTAGATAAAGGTTCTAAGTCAAACAACCAATTTGGACCACTCTCAGGATCACTAGGTTTACTTTCTAAAAACCTAACATGTACTTTTTCAAGTATACGTTTTTCCTTTTTAATGTAAACCCTATATCCTTTACTCTGCACTGAATAACCCATGAAGTAGCCTTCATCACCTTTAGAATCAAATTTACCTAGGGCCTCACTAGTTTCTAAAACAACTACATGACAACCAAATGGCTTGAGAAAGCCAATATTGGGCTTCCTTCCCCAAAGTAATTCATAAGGTGTCTTATTATGTATCTTGTTGACCAATGCCCTATTCTGAACATAACAAGCTGTGTTAACAGCTTCAGCCCAAAAGGCTATTGGAAAGTGGGCATCAGCCAACATGGTTCTGGCTGCTTCAATAAGGGTCCTATTCTTCCTTTCAGCAACCCTATTTTGCTGTGGGGTTCTAGCTATGCTAAACTGCCTAGTAATCCCTTTCTTGGCACAAAAATCATCTAACAACTGATTTCTAAACTCACCCCCATTGTCACTTCTAATAATTTTGACCTCATTACCAGTTTTCTTTTCAATTTGGGTAATGAAATTAATCAGACTTAGGGCAGTTTCACTTTTCTTGGCTAAAAAGAAAGTCCATGTGAACCTGGAGTAATCATCAGTAATGACAAAACAATATGATTTACCCTTCAAACTTTCTATATTAGTTGGACCAAAGAGGTCCATATGCAATAAGTGAAGGGGTTTAGAACTAGAGTGCACCTGTTTAGACCTGAATGAGACCTTGTGCTGCTTGCCCTTAAGGCATGCAACACAAGAGTGGTCATTGTGAAAAGCCTTTTCAGGCAAACCATCAACTAAACCAAGCCTCACAAGCCTATTAATATTCTTAAAGTTTATGTGCCCTAGTCTCCTGTGCCAAAGATTACTTTCATCTACTGAGGCTTTAGCATACAGACATGACATTTTATTATTTACCTTAATCCCATTAAGATTCACATTATATATGTCTTTATGCCTTGGTGTTCTAAAATCTATGTATTTCTCCTCAGGGAGCTTATAATCTTTGCTTAACACCAAGCACTCAGTATCTGTGAAAAGAACCTTATTTTTGTTATCACATACTTGTGATACACTAAACAAATTATAATCCAGATCTTTCACCAAGAAGACATTATCAAACCTTAGATTGTTGGTGACAAGGGTTCCTTTTCCTGTGATTGTGCCGTAGCCACCTCCAAAGTATACCTTATCACCATCTTGAATAGGAGAGAAATTGGTCAGATAGTCTTCCTTTCCTGTCATGTGCCTTGAGCATCCACTATCCCAGTATCCATAGTCATTGATCTTCTTCTGAATGCCCTGCACATAAAGAAAACACATTAGTTTTCTTTGGGAACCCAAGCCTTGGAAGACTTGGATTCATTTGGTTGTTCAACAAGAACAGACTTGGTTCTCATAACAACCCCATTTTCATCCCTGTTTGAATGAAATTCCCAGTTAACCCCAATTGGTGTTGACAATGCCTTAGAAATATAATGAAACCTGTTGCATGTCATAGAAATACCAGTATTATTAGGGTTCTGGTCTTGTTTTGGTCTCCATGTTAAGCTAGTAGAAGCTTTAGACCTATTTCCCTGTGGCTGCAAATACCTAGGTTTAGCAGTTTTTCTATCAGCGCTGAAATTACTCCTGTCAGCGCCCCGATTGCTCTTATCAGTGTTGAACCTAGGGTTTGCTACAGGAACCCATTGCCTATTTGACCAAGTATTTGACTTTTGAAAAGGTCTTAGGCCTTGTGTGTTAGACACTCTAGAAAAGAATGGGGCTGGTCTAACAACTTGTGAACTTTTGTTCACAAAGGTATTGGGTCTGACAGTGTTTGACCTATGTTGACTTTTGTCAGCGCTGAAATGGTTCCTGTCAGTGTTGACATTGGAAGCGTTGACACATTTGTAGGCCAAATGTGAAAAGCTCCCACATGTGTAACAAGCTTTTCTAGACATAGTCTTAGGTCTAGAAGCAAAGAAGCCTGTTCCATGGTTACTAACTTGGCTTTTTGGTGACCTAGAATTTCTATACATTTCTACATATTTAACACTAGGTTTTCTAACATTTTGTGGGCCAAGGTCAACAGGTTTGCCAGTGGTAGGGTGTGTGATCTTAATAGGTTTAGGATCATCAATTGGTTTTGTGATTGGTGTGGGCTCATTTGGACTTTCACACAACAACCCTCCCTTAACAAACAAAGTGTGGTTAGCTTTCTTCCACTCTTCTAGGTCAGTTAGCTTTTGCTGATATTCCTCAACTGGGGAAGTCACTCTAGGTGGAGGAATGAACTCCTCCTCTTGGCATTCTGGCAAGCCAGTCCAAGATAAGTCCTTTGATTGAACACCATAGAAATCCCCAGCTGGTGGTGGAACAACAGTATAATTATTCATCCCAATCCCACTCATGTCCTTAGAGTCTCTTTGTTTGCTAACACACTCTCCTAGGGATTGTGTGGCCTTATCAAACCTCTGGATTTTAAGACTCACATTATCTTTATTTTTGTTAGCCTCCTCTAACTGAGCTATCAAATCAAGATTAACCCTATTTACTATATCTTGCACATCTTTACTCTGAAATAACTCATGTTTTAAGATGTTTATTTGATCCTTTAAATCAAACTCCATTTTCTTATACTCAGCTACTGTCTTTTCTGTTTGGGTAAGAGCAATTTGATAGTTAGATACTTTGCATCTTTCAGTACTTGCCTCATCTGATAATTTAACTATCTCTTGTTTTAATTTTTCAGTATTTAAACGACAACCCTTAGAACAGAAAGCATCATCATATACCTCATTGTCTGATGAAGAGGAGGAGTGTGCCATGAGAGCATATTCAGCATGCTCTTCTTTAACTTCAGCAACCAAAGCTCTGTCCTCTTCCTCATTCTTAGCCATCCAGCTCCAATCCCATTCTCCAACGCCATCAATTTGTTGAACAGCAACCATGGCCTTGGGATCTGGGTTCTTAATCATTTGGCTAGAAGGCTTCCCAGCATCAGATCTCCTTGGAGATCTACATTCCCTCATAAAGTGCCCCATCCTATGACAGTTGTAGCACTCCACCTTGGACTTGTCAAAGCCAGCAACATCCTTAGCATTAAAGGTCATCTTCTTCTTGAACCTTTTATTGAACCTGTTTGCTCTTAAACTTACAAGAGCCATAGTCCACTTGATGTCCATCTCTTCCAATTGTTCATCACTTATCTGCTCAAGATCTTCATAAGTAATCCTTGAATCACTAGGCAAAGAAGCAATGAATGCACACACAGTATCAAGATCAAAACCAGCAGGTTTAATTCTATCAGCGCCATGATTGTGTGTGTCAGCGCTTGAGTACAAAGCGTTGACAGGATATGATCCAGCGCTGACAGATTGACATCCAGCGCTGACACCTTGAGATCCAGTTGCTGAATGTCCATAGAAGTTCATGGAATCAAATTGGCCTTCACTTTGTGAAAAGAAAGCCATGTTGCTGCTGGAAGATTTGTTATCACTCTCCAATTGCCATTCATTCTCCAACAGTCTTAGTTTGTTGAAGATGTCATCAAACCTGGAAGTCTTGTCGGTGTTATTGACAAGAATAGATCTTGTCTCAATCTTCCATACATCACCAAGGCTTTTGAGAAAAGTAGCATTTAATTCAGGGTCATCAATCTGTTTTCCCATGAAGGAAAGTTGACTTGTGATGTCAAGAAGTCTATTTCTCACACTGCTGAGATTCTCATTAGGTTGAGCTTTAAAGACAGCATACTCATGCAAGAGTTGCTTCTTCTTTTCTTCTTTTGTGTCAGCATTGCCACCATGTGCTACTTCAAGAGCTTCCCAAAGCTCTTTTGCCGACTCAAAACGTTTGTACTTATGCTGATTCTCATGACCTAGGGCATGTTTCAAGATGTTCAAAATTTTCATGTCCACCCTCTTCTTGGCTATATCTTCAACAGCTACCGCTCTCCCATCTTCAGGCTTTTCCACTTTATCAGCTTCAGGACAATTAGGAACAGCTGTCCTTGCGGCAATTGCAGCAGTAATCTTTGCTGCTTTATCGAATGTGTTCCCATATTCGATAATTTCCCAAAGAGTGTAGTCATGAATAGCTATGTATTGCTCAAAATTGGACTTCCAAAGCTCAAAGTTCCTGGAATCAAACATGGGAATTTTGATACTAGGGTTTGAGAAGTTGTTTTGAAGCAAAGCAGGAGGTTGATTTGTGCCAGACATGATGTTTTTAGGGTTTTGAGAATTTTAGGGTTTTTAGGGTTTGGTGTTTTAGGGTTCTGCGTTACTTAAAGATCAAAAGTTTCTCAACAAGCTCTGATACCACTTGTTGATCCCAAACTTAGATCGATTAGCTTTGTGTATACGAGATTAGATCAAGTATAACACGTAGAGAAACCTTTGCTTATGAATAAAGTAACAAAGTGTTATGCGGAATTAACACTTGATCTAAAACACAATGATGTTAAACAAACTTTCACTTGTATTAGAATAATCGTGTTGATTACAATGAAAGGTTTAACTTGCGAATACTATGAAAAACTGATATATGACTTTAACCTAAAAGACCTTCTTTTATAGAACAAGAAGTCTTGTACAATAAGCTACGAATCAACTATTCTAGGTAAAGATAATAATAGAAAATACAATGTCGTGCTTATCTTTACCATACACAAATAAAGAAACAAATAAACAAAAGATATTCTATCAGTGTCAATCTTCAAGGCTGTCAGCGTTGACTTCTATCAGCGTCCAAAGTCAATCTATCAGCGTTGACTTTCTTCTTATCAGCGTTTGGTGATCTGACCCATATTTTATTCCCAACACGGTTAATCCATTCAATATCCCAAATATTAATGGTTAACATTTTGGATAAGGGGAGAAAATGGGATTAAGGAGACGTAAGTGATACTTGGCTAAAAGATGAAAAAGACTTAACGATTATTCAACTTAATATGTGTAAAGCACGTGTTAAGGGGGAGCGTTTTTGATGAACAAAACACCTAAGGTACAAAACTTTTGATTTCAACATCACAAGTACTTTAGGTGATTTTCAATGATTTTTCATGGTGGCAATTCCTTCCCAAAACACTCTTAATTCACGACGTATGTGGTGACAAAAGGGTGGTAGGAATAGGTTTAGTCCAATGATTCATCAGAGCCGATGGAATCTTCCCAAGGACAATTCCCTAGATAGAATTAGAAGTCCTAGGAAAGATGGAGAAAGAATGTGAACGTAGCTGAATGCCGACCAAGTACTTAAGCTAGCACTGGAACAATCACAACAAGGTGCTAGTGATGACGTATTGGTAAGCATTGAAGGGGTTGAAGAATGAAAAAGAATTGTAAAGATAAAGGGTGTAAAGAAAGAAGCCCTCCTTACAACTTTAGGCAGAAACCGGGTCAATACATATGCTATTGAGGTCATTTTTGCTAATGATTCTCGGTATTGAAGAAAGACATCATGGACCCAGTGATGCAATGCACAACCCTTCCCAGCTAACTCAAATATCTCTCAAAAGGTATTTGTTTTAATCACACGGAGATCAACACGTTATCTATTGGTTTATTCACTCCGAATAGACTGGTATTGAAAAGGTGGCACTCCTCTCCAGCCATCGCTCACTAAATCAAAACGCACAATCGAGTCTAGAGCCAAGAGATCATCAAAAGTCTCATTAGGACACTTTCCATTTATTCCTTGCTTTCTCACACACTGTGAAAAGTAAGATATTTTCATGAGTTCTACGCAGTATTCCTGTAATATTGCCAGAACATCCGAGTAATACGCAAGTATTACAATGAAGATGGAAATCCTGCTTGAGCCAACATCAAACAAGCTCATGGTAGGTTACACGTGCGGTTCTTTTAGAACCAATCTTGTGAAAAACTGGAAGGTAACAGTGGTTTAATTCTTAATTGAACTTAAACTCGTTCAAGGCCTCTTCGCATTATCATATGATCTTGCCAGAACACTCAGAGTGACTCTTTATTGACCACAGTGACGAGTGGAAATCCTTCTAGTGTCAACATCAAACAGCACTTGGTAGGTGACGTGCAAGATTCTTTATGAATTAAGCTCGTGACAACTGGAAAGCAACGATGGTGAAAATCTTAATTGAAATTCACTTGTTCCAGGTTTCATGAATTGACGGCTTCTAATCACAAGGATAATTTATCCAAGTGATTCACTCTTTATGTTCGCAATCAGCTTTGGACGGTCGAATAAAGAGAACGGGTTTACCCGCGAAATCCTGTCAGGAAGTTACTTAATTGAAACTATCCGTCACGGGTACGATATCTAATATCGTCCAACGGTCTTCACCGACCGGAGGTAAAATGCTACCGATTTAGAATAAAATGTTCAAAGCCATTTTATTCGTATCGTTGCTGTGTACCTGTTAAAGACGGTGGCGTTGCTGTGTACCTGTTGAAGACGGTGGCGTTGCTGAGTACCAGTGAAGACGGTGGTGTTGCGGTGTACCTGTAGAAGTCGTTCCTACATGCTTATGTCTTTCTGCATCAAAGTTTAGCAAAAATTCAAGAAAGTACAAGATAAAGTCTTCCGCTGTACCAAACTCTGAAACTTTCGAGAATTCAACAAAAAGACATAAGTATGTGGAACATGGAGTCACGAGAAGGCAAATTCACAAGAGAGGCAAAGATCGCACGTGAAAGGCCAAAGAACAATGCTCTCAAGCCAAAGCCAAAAAGATCAAACCAACATATTCACATCAAAAGAAAGAAAAGAAGAAAAGACTACGAGCTAAAGAACGAAGACTTAGTATAGTATGCTAGGTTTAGAACTTTGTAACGTGGAGTGACCTCCCTTAGGGGGAGATTGTTAGAAATACGTTTTACGTATATTAGAAGTATCGGTCACTCCACAATATTATTTATGTTGTAATAGCTCGTAGTTAACAAATAGTTGTTAGTTGCTTATTAAGTTAAGTAAGAACCGGTCCATGGGCTTGTCATGGACCGGCCCAAGCCCATGTTAGCTTGGAAGTATAAATACCCCTTTCCACCATGGAAAGGGGTTGGTGGTTGTCACTTTTCTAGTTTCATTTAATAAAGTAACACATAGTTTCTCTCACTTTCTCTCTCTAACTTTCTCTCTCTAGAAATCAACAAACCCCTTCATAGATTCATAGGTTATCAATATTCTACAACGTCAAGTCAAGTTTCAACTTAATTTAAGACAAAAAAAATTTCAAATCCATAGACTTGCCATTCACCAACACACATTAAATTCAATATAAAATCTAAGAAGGTTTAAATGTAACTACAAATTGCATCAACATAAGAGGCCAATTGATGATACTGGATAAAAGATAGCTTAACCTTGTGCAGATTCTAGTAACCAAATAAACGAAAATATTTTGATAGTAGCGGTTATAAGCAAAATTGATTGACTCAAGTGTTATTGTTTGGTTAGTAAAGACGTAAAGAATTAGTGGTGAGTGATTGGAAGGAGTTGGCAGGATTTACGGGATAGTGGGTTGTGAAATATAGAGGGGAACTAAAAGTTTAAGAGGGAAACCATTTTTTTAAGGTAGCTTATTATTTTATGCATTATTTTCTTTAGTGAAAAATAAATAAATTAAAACTAACCACAAATGTAGTTATTTTGAATTTGCATTACTAAATTTGTGGGTGCGGAAAAGACCTAACTTACGTATGACTATTATAGAAAATCATATAGACTTTGATCTTCAAATCAACCAATGTATTTGACTCTTTCACTATGTTTAGAGACTGGTTTTCTACAACACAACCGGTTATTTAAGATCTCAATTATAAATACCGGGTATTTCAAGTAAACCAGTGATTGTGCCTCTCATGGTCCTTATTTTTTAACAATAGAAACCAGTTTAATTAAAACTGGTCTCTATTAGAAGGTCTTTATGTACTTTTGTGTAGTAGTGCGATAGAGAAAAGATGTACTTACAAAGATTTCATGAACTGTCAGCCTTTAAACTATAAAGGATATGAAGGAGCTGTTTGGACTTATTCGCTGGTTCGAGAGAACTGAATAAGTATTTGTTCGCAGTGACTATTAATATTGTAAAGTAAAATTTGATACGGGTACGCTCATAGAAGAAGCTTTTGTCTTGGTGGAATGCTTATTCACAACCCATTGGGATAGAACAAGCTTATCAGACTCCCTGGAATGAATTTAAGAATATGCTAGTTAAGAAGTATTGTCCTCGCAGTGATTAGGAAAATGGAGGATGAATTCTGTAATATAGTAGTAAAGGAAAATAATCTCAAAGTTTACATCCGAAGATTTCAGGAATTGGCATTATTATGTCCTAATATGGTGCCTAATACTGAAAAATTGATAGAAGCTTTTATTGGAGGATTGCCTAGAAGTATATAAGAGAATGTTACCGCCTCTAAACCCCAAACATTAGAGGAAGTTATCACTATTACTCAAATATTAATGAAATACTCCTGTACAAGTGGCAGTTAATAATAAAAGGAAGTTTGATGATAGGAAGAGTTTTCCTATTAATCGTAATTTCCAGAAGAATAGTTTTTGTAACTATAATCAAGGCAATAATCGTCAACAACAAAACAAAAGAAATGATGTTTCTAAAGTTTATGCAATAAATTCGAGCAATGGTTATAGTGGAAGACAACCCCTTTGTCAGAGATGTTCTCTACATCACATAGGATTTTGCACTATCAAGTGTCAGAACTATGGAAAAATAGGACATCAGACAAGATTCTGTAGAAGTAAAGGATTAGCTACTGGAAGTAATCAAATTCCTGTAACTAAATTTTGTCAAAACTACGGAGAAAAAGGACATCTGATGAATGAGTGTCGTAAAGAGAGCAATAGCTGAGGAAAAGCTTATTTTATAAACGATACTCAACAAGATCAGAATACGGTTACGGGTATGTTTCATCTAAATCAAATTCTGGCTAAAGTAATATTTGACTCAGGAGCTGATAGAAGTTTCATATCTGTTAAAATTTGCTGCTAAGTTAGAAATTCCGATTGTTTCTTTGAATACTAAGTATGATATAGAAATGGTCGACGGAAAAATAGTTAGCACTAATACCGTCATTCGAGGATGTATCATTACTTTATTACGTCAATCCTTTGAAATCGATCTTATACCCATTAAGCTCGGTAGTGTTGACGTAGTCATTGGCATGGACTGGTTATCTAAATACCATGCCAAAATTCTATGTGACGAGAAAGCCGTTCATATTTCTATTAACAGTGAAGTTTTAATTGTCCATGGTGAGCGAAGTAAGACTCGACTAAATCTCATATCGTGACTTACGATAATTAAGTATGTATCCCGAGGTGGTCAAGTTTTCTTAGTTCAAGTATTGGAAAAGGAGAAAGAAGAGAAGCGATTAGGAGATATTACGATAGTTAGAGAATTTCCCGAAGAATTACCAGGTTTGCCGCCTGAGCGTCAAGTTGGATTCCAAATCGATTTGATACCAGGAGCAACACCAGTTGCTAAAGCGCCTTATCGATTAGCACCTTCGGAAATGCAAGAATTGTTAATTCAAATCCAAGAACTAACTGATCGAGGATTTATTAGACCAAGTATATCATCGTGGGGAGCTCCAGTCTTATTTGTGAAAAAAGAAAGATGGATCTTTTAGGATGTGTATCAATTACCGTGAGTTAAACAAACTTACTATAAAGAATCGTTACCCATATCCCAGAATTGACGATTTATTTGATCAACTCCAAGGATCAAGCGTATATTCGAAAATTGATTTAAGGTCAGGTTATCATCAACTGAGAGTTAAGGAAGAGGATATTCCTAAAACTACTTCCAGGACGCGGTATGGACATTATGAATTTCAAGTGATGCCTTTTGGTTTAACCAATGCACCAGTTGTTTTTATGGACCTCATGAACAGAGTGTGTAAGCCTTACTTGGATAAATTGATAATCGTGTTTATCGAAGATATTCTTATCTACTCTCGTAATAGAGAAGAACATGCCAAGCATCTTGGTATAATTCTAGAATTACTTAAGAAGGAGAAGTTATATGTTAAGTTCTCGAAATGCGAATTTTGGATCGATGTTGTTCAATTCCTAGGACATGTCATTGATAGCCAAGGTATTCGTATGGATCCTGCTAAGATTGAAGCGGTAAAGAATTGGAGTAAGCCTAGTACGCCTACGGAAATAAGACAATTGTTAGGACTTGCTAGGTATTACCGAAGATTTATAAAGGTTTTTCGAAAAATGCTAAAGCTTTGACTGAATTGACTCAGAAAAACAAACCGTGTGACTGGGGAGATAGTCAAGAGACAACTTTTCAATTATTAAAGCGAAAGTTGTGTGAAACACATATCCTAGTATTACTAGAAGGTAACGATGACTTTATCGTTTATTGTGATGCATCTATTCAAGGAATGGTAGCAGCGCTTATACAAAGGAATAAAGTTATTACTTATGCATCAAGCCAACTTAAACCTAATGAGAAGAATTATACTACTCATGATCTAGAATTAGGAGCGGTGATATTTGCTCTTAAAATCTAGAGACATTACCTCTATGGTACGAAGTGTGTAGTATTTATTGATCATAAAAGTCTTCAATATATTCTTCATTAGAAAAAATTGAATATGAGACAGCAACGTTTGTTAGAATTACTTGCTGATTACGATTGTGAAATTCGTTATCACCCATGTAAAGCCAATGTAGTAGCTGATGCTTTAAGTCGAAAAGAGCATGCTAAGCCGTCACGAGTTAGATCATTAATAATAACTCTTTTACCGAAGTTACCTACCCAAATTCTCGAAGCGCAAGAAGAAGCACTTTAGGTAGAAAATGTAGGAGCTGAGAAATTAAGAGAAATGGATAAAGAATTTGAAATTCGTCAAGATGGAATTCGTTGTATTAAAAATCGTAGTTGGTTACTTGCCCATGGTAATTTACGAGATTTGATTATGCGCGAGTCTCATAAAACAAAGTATTCTATACATCCTGGTTTTGACAAGATGTATCAAGATCTGAAAATACTCAAATGGTGGCCTAACATGAAGGCAATCATAGCAGAATACGTTAGTAAGTGTTTAACGTGTGCAAGAGTTAAAGCAGACTATCAAAAACCATCTGGTCTATTGATACAACGAAACATTCCAATATGGAAGTGGGAAAGAATTAAAATTGATTTTGTGACTAAATTACCTAAGACATCAAATAGACATGACACCATCTGGGTTATTGTCGATCGTCTTACAAAATCTACGCGATTTCTTCCTATTACAAAGACTGATAGTATAGAAGCTGTTACGAGATGGTACATTAAGGAAATAATCTCTCAACAGGGAGTGCCTGTATCTATTATCTCATATCGTGATAGTCGTTTTACATCTGTATTTTTGGGATCGATGCAAAATGCTTTAGGTGCTCAAGTGGACACGAGTACGGCATATCATCCACAAATAGATGGACAAAGTGAAAGGACTATTCAAACTCTCGAAGATATGCTTAGAGCTTGTGTGATAGATTTTGGAAAAGGATGGGAGAAACATCTACCTTTAGTAGAATTCTATTATAACAATAGTTATCATGTTAGTATTAAAGTAGCGCCTTTCGAAGTACTTTATGGAAGAAAGTGTCGATCGCCTGTTTGTTGGGTCAAAGTTGGAGATGTTCAACTAACTGGACCAGAAATAATACATGAGACTACTGAAAAGATTATTCATCTTCTCCAACGATTACAAGCGGCACAAGATTGACAAAGGAGTTACGCTAATACTAGACGTAAACCTTTGGACTTTGCAGTAGGAGATCGTGTTATGTTGAAAGTTTCGCCTCGTCAAGAAATTATCCGATTCGGAAAGAAGAAGAAACTGAATCCAAGGTATATAGGACAATTCAAAATAACCAAAAGAGTTGGCCCTGTGGCATATAAACTAGAGCTACCTGAAGATCTTAGTAATGTTCACAATACTTTTCATGTTTCGAATTTGAAGAAATGCTTATCTGATGAATCTCTCATCATACCTGTTGGGTCAAAAAGTTGATGTGGCAGAAACTCAAAAACGAAGAAAACATGAAGATTCTGTCTAAGCGTTGTCAAGAGCAATTTAGGCGTTGACAAGAACAAATCCAGCATTGTTGGCTCAAGAGTAGTCGTGTACAATCTAAGCATTGTCACATGCAATTCAAGAGTTGATAGAATTGTAGACAAGAATATTTTAGAAGATTCTATTTCGATATATATGCAGGATATATTCTGTATATGTTTATCTAAATAGAAGATTCACATGTTTATTTATTCTTATCTCTTGTAAACCCTAATCCTTACACTATAAATGTGACAATCCGTCAATTTATGGTTGATATTTTATTCTCAATATTATTTAAAAACAATTTACAATATGAACTCACTTATTTTTGGGAAGAAATTCGGATTTACGTCTTGGAGTAGCATCGACTACGTCTAAACCGGAGGATTCAACGTTACGTGCTTACGTTTACATACACCGTCTTTGGTGACAGTCCGACATTTTAGAAAATAAATTTATCCGTGAATATTATTTTGGAGTTTTAAATTTGTGTTGGTTCATAAACTCACAAATTTACGAGAAAAGATTAGGACTTACGATTTTATTTTAACGTCCTTTACGACAAAACCGGAAACCTTAGGATTGCGTATTTACGTTTTCGAACTCCGTTTTTGATGAGACAATTTTTATTGGATTCGTTTTGTGACGTCGATTCATAATTTATAAAAACGTTTTTCGTAAAACGACCCGAGGGCACGCAAATCGAGGAAACTAGAATCGAGAAGTACCCGTAAATAAATGGGATGAGACAAGTGGGACACTTGTCCCACCCCATTCAAACCGGCCTAAAGAAGCCACCAAGCCAACTTATGTGGCAAGTTTATAACATGTAACTTAACACTTGTCTAAGCTTACTTTGTAAGCTAACCAAACCTCAAAACTAGCTACCAAAACAACTCATCTCATTTACACACATGCAAAACAACTCTCCTCTCTCTCACACTCATTTTTGGGCCGTCCCTCATCTCCATCAAACACCACCTTTCATACAAACTTTTACCATAAACATATGTTATAATTAACATATGTTAATCTCCATTCAAAAAGATGAAGATTGGTGCAACTTATAACATCCATGGAGGAGTTTTCATGGTGTCATGGGGCTGATTTTCCACAAGGAGTTGATAAAGATTGGAGTTCTTGAAGATGGTGTTGGCTAAGCACAAGTTTCTCCATCAAAAACCATGCCAAACTCATAACCTACATCAAGTTGGTGGTATAAAGATTGTCCTCCTCAACTTCTTGTTATTTTGATTATGTAAACATGTATTTTATTTCCTATTGTATATATTTATGATGATTATATGATGATAAAAATGTTATGTGGGGATTTGTTGTTGATAAACATGATTAAAAAGGTGAAAAACCATATGAAACAAGGTTAAAATCTTGATTAATTTACATGGCTGTATAAAACAGTAAATAAGTAAGTCATAAACTGATAAAATGATGAAGTGGAATAGATTTACGGTAAGCTATAGGTCTTTTACAAATGTGAGAGTTGGTCATGCAATGGAATCAAAGTAATGAGTGAGATATGACCAAAACAAGTTTAGGGTATAAATCTGAAGTTACTGTTTTGGACGATTTTTAGAAAATACTTAAAGGATGATTCGACAGTAGCTATAGAAGAGTTAAATGTAGCACAATACATGTAGTTTATGTGATAAAAATTTGAGCTTCTATCTCCATGTAGAACTCAAGATATGGCAGTTTTGGTAAAGATGAAGTTAAAAATCAGATTTTTGGAAATTAAAGAATAATACTATTATATAAGCACTCACATTTTAATATATAAAATGTAAAATAAAAACCCACTAACTTATAAAACTTATTTATATAAATATATATAAAAGGTTATTCAAATGGATAAATTATATAAATGGTGGTGAAATAATGTTTATAAGTAATAAAAACTATAAACTTGATTTTTACGACTTTTTCGGCTATTGCCGTAAAATTAACGTTTTTGTTAAATAAAACTTAGATGGTTGGACCCGTCTAATGAAAACTTTATAAAACTTATAAACTGATATATAGACATGTATGACAAGTAAAAACCGATAAAACCCGAACCATAGGACATACGGACGTTAACGGACTAAATTAACGTTACTGGACTAATAATACAACCAAAATGGACTAAAATACTTATGAACTTATTATTGGGCTTAACCCATTTGGGCCCAACTTGTAAAGTTTAAGTACTGATAATATAAGTACAAAATGAATTAAAATAAGTTAAATAACTTATAATAAGTTTATTAGACTTAAAACACGTAAATAGGTAAAACGAGAAAACTAGTATAAAAATTATCAACACATAACTCTAAAATGAGTAAACGAGAATATGTAAACCCACTTGATCATTATATATATATAATCATCATATGTATACATAATTGATATTTTTATAAAGTCATTGGACAAACGTCTAAGACCGAGTATTATTTGTCTAGGTTTCCGTGATTGAAGCACGTATCGTACGTCCGAATTGCCGATAACCCGCCTTCCCACATCAACGTGAGTTCATAGCCTCGCACTCTTTTAAATGTTTTTATAAATGTTTTATAAACCCGCGAGGGAGATAACATGTTAGTTTTATAAAATAGGACACCATTTGTCCCGATTGTTTGTTTATTGATTTTGGACCCGAATGATTGAATGACCCGATTGTATGACCCGATAAATGATTAAAGGACCCGATAGATGAAATCAAATGGATTATTAAAGTTAGGTTATGTCACTAAAAGTCCCATTAGCATGAATTGTGAACTACCGGGAGTTGGTAGACGCTTATGCATTTAATAGTACTATTTGGAGACGATCACCCCAGTTCGCGCCTTGACGGTTGATCCCCGTCGTGCCACATTGATTGGTAAGCGAATTAATGTATGAGAAGATTTCAATAGCGTGACCTTTGTGACGACACGCTACTTTAGATGGGCAAATTGGTATCGGGTTAGCTACCCATTTTGGTTTTAGTAAGGTAACAATGTCATGCGGCTTATAATAATCCAATCACCAAAATATTACTGGACGCTCCGAATTACGATGTATTGCCTGACTAGCAATACTGGGTCATACTATTGATATTATGTTGGTATTTTGGTTTTCATAACCATATTCATATAACGGTTTTTATTTGATTTTATACAACGTCATAAGACGTATTGTATGATGTTTTTACGACATTGGCTCGTATATTGATTTTAAGGCAAATGCCTATATTATGATTTTCGATAAGGATTTGTATAAATGATTTTGGCTATTTTATGGCCTATTATAAAGATTTGTATAAAATGATTTTGGCTATTTTACGGCCTATTACAATGATTTGTACGAATTGATTTTTGGTACTAATTTTATACCAAAGTTATACTGATGGAATTTATTAAACTCTATGAATTCACTCGGCGTTATCGCTGACCTTTTCTTTTAACATGTTTTATCTCAGGTACTTGAAGGTAATTCTCGGGAAGACGACAAGAATTCATGGCCCGCACTTAAACAATATTTTCCATTCAAACACTTTGTAAAACTTTGTATGAAATGTAATGACTTGGGACCTATGTAACCTTGATATTTATGAATGGAAATGATTTATTATTAAACGACGCGATTTTTATGCGTTGTCTATGATGTGAGTAATGTGCTATTTCGTAACACCAACTAGTCTTCCGCTGTACTAAGTTGTATAAATTTGGGGGTGTTACAGTTTGGTACCAGAGCTCTCGTTATAGAGAACGAAAGATTTTTAAAACCAAGGTTTTGAATAAAACATTTCAAAATCTTTTAACTATAAACATTTTTCTAAAAATGTCTAAAAATCTTTTGACTATAACGGTGCCAAAGAATTCCCGAGTTACCGACAAGGCCAGACTGAGAAGTGTTATTTTAATATATATATATAACTTGGATTATATATATATATACATATGATGTAATTTTATTACATGATTGTTCGATGATTATTTTGATATTTATACGAGGTATTTATACGACGTAGATTGTCACAAGAAACCCTAAATCCCCTAGTAAATTAATCAAAGCTATTCTCGTAGGAATTCTAGCTATCCTAGATCTAAACCAAGTTGCGGATATTTATGATCCCAGCAAATGGTTGATATTCGTAGAAATGTAGATATTAGTTGATTGTGATATTGAAAAAGAATTGGCGAGATTAAATTTGATATCGATGTTATGACGATCTTTTCTTATAGAGTGGAGTTTGACAAAACGTTATCACCTGGAAAGATGTCATCTGATTCGTTGTCATCCAATTCTTAAATTGAAATCGAAATGGTGAATGTTGCACTTGAGGCTGTTATTGGAACCATTACCCAAAAGCCTCATGCCACTAATACCTTTCCGAGAAGTCTAGTTGAATGATCGAGTCATTTCATACTAGTGACTCCTTTGATAATTGTTGTTGTAAGAGCTAATAGGATTGGAAATTAAGTGTTGATGCATATTGAGATTGTATTGCCTTTACAAGGCCGAAGAATAAGATTGAAAGTATTGGAGAATAAGGTAGGATATTGAATTGAGTATAAAATTGGTTGAAACTTGAATAAATAAAAGTAAAACTTAACCTGTATGGAATATGAGATTGTTAAGAGGAAGACATTAAGTTTTGTGATTGAATTATAAGGTTTTAAATGATTGTTGATTCGTGTTAAGGGTTGTTCCTAGGCCATTGTCCACTAACGAGGATGCCCAGTGTCCAAGAAATAAATTGAAGAAATCTTCTTCTGAACTGAGACCGATGGATCTTCTGGGACATGTGGAACACCTAATGACTCTTGTAGATTAGTATTCATTGTGGTATCTTTTAAAAATAATCCCTAACTTAACTGAGACATCAGTTGGTAGGATGAGATCTGAAAATTGTATGACATAGTGACATGTAATGTGTTACGGTACAATTTTGACTTGTTTGTGATTAATGAAAAGACTACCTTTGATTACTAAATCCTACATGTATCGATGTTATCTATCTTTTCTTGCTTCTTCCTAATATTCGCATTAGTGATGCAACCATTAAACAAGTACTCATCTCGATTTGAGTTACGTTGTGGATTATTCTTTTGAGTGCCATCGAGATCATGAATCTCATGATTAATTGGCTAAGCTCATTTCCTATTATATCGTAGTTAATTCTTGGTGAACAAGCTTTCATCACTCTTTTGCAGATCACACATTGTTTTTATAAAGTTAAAACGATATCCTTTGAGAAAATTGAATTTTCATCACTATAAGGATTATTTATAGTGAGATTTATAAGTGATTGTTATTGAAATGAGGTTGTTTATAAAACACTTTGGAAAACCTAATTGTTTTCATAACGAAGAAAATCTTTGTAAATATATTTTTGATTCTTATTTAAGAATTAAGCATGAAAATGTTTTTATTATAAACATGATGATAACATTTTGACGAACTGAGTATTGCATCGTTGATCTTGAAATTGTATATAGTTGCGCGCCTACATACAATTTGGAATGGACTATGCAAGACTGATTAGTAGTCACCATAAAACTAATGAATAAACACTACATTTTCTTTGAAGTTGTGAAAGATTAAATTTTATGAGATCTGCAAGAAGTGGAAAATAAGGACATATTGTTAGGGACACCTACATATGTGCCTGTAGCATCTATTCTTCTGAGTTGAATTTACTCATCTGTGGAATTTGTCTTATTTGACAATTGATATTCCCTTCTTGTCCAATTCTCCCGTAGTGAGATTCTTAGGAAAAGTATATGACTACCGAGTGTTGATACCCGACTGGATGTATTGACGTTCTTATCATTTCTTATGATTTGATTTCATTTGAATGACCTGGGTGACGATCCGAGGAGCTTTCTAATGCGTACTCAAATTATGAAAACATGGGATATATTCTTATTCGTTAAATGTTCTCGTCTGTATCTGATTTGAAATTCTATAGCACAGATTATGCGTTGACCTTACTCTTTTAAGGTTAGATATGTCTCCATATATCCTTGAATCTGTGAAGAATCATGAACTATTACTAGTCTTTTGAGAAGTTCACATCTTATCGACGGCAACGAAACTGGAAAGTTAGTAATGCCAGTAGAATGGATTGATTGATTATGACATGACAACATTGTCTTAATTGATGGGAACTCGGATAGAATTCCCCTAAATGATAAGATGTTGATTATCAAAGGTGATCTAAATAATTCTTGACGGATGCCCGTATCCTGTATTTAGACTTGAAATTATACCATGAATGGTTGTGAATTAGTCATAAATATTGTAATCTAGAAGAACCTAATATGTATTTATTAAAAGATTTTTATCTTATCTGAAACTTTAGGAGGTAATTATTGGTGAATTATCTAGACTTTCGCCATTAAGGCAAGTTGAAATTAGTATTGATTATATTCCCGGTGCTGCACTTGTGGCTTGTGCACTGTACGTCAGCACCATCTGAATTTAAGGAGTTACCGTACAACTGAGAAAGTTGTCGGAGAAAGATTTTATTATACCAAGCCTATCATCCTGAAGAGCTATGGTGTTATCTTTCCTTATATTTATAGATTACTGTGAATTGAGTAAAATGACAATCGAAAACGATATCCATGATTCGAAATGGAAGATTTGTTCGATCATTTACAAGGTTCTAAGCGTATGTTTTAAAGATTTGATCCATAGCATGGTTATCATCAACTTCGCATCTGCGAAAGAGATTATCTATTCCAATCACTACATCCGGTACTTGTAATGAACATTATGAGTTTCACGTGATGTTGTTTGGATTGACCAATGCACATGTAGTATTCATAAATTCGGTGAATCACGTGTGTAGGCTGAAATTTGATAAATTCATGCTTGTGATCATTAAGGACGATTTATTTAGTTGTTAATACGGATAATAATGAGTTAATAATTATTTATAGATTGCCCTGAACTGGCCAAACAATGAAAACATGTACCTTAAATATTTAACATGTGATTAAGGACTTAATCCTTTACATAAAAGGACCGTTGGATTAATAATGGTAAGATGTATGCATATAGACTCTTCAAAAATTAAGAGCCCTTTTAAGACTTTGGATTTTACCAAAAAGAAATGGAAATATGTTTTGACAAATGTTTTAACAAAGGATTTTAAGGGATTATTCCCTTATACACAAACCATTTAACTAAACTTCTGTTTAGGGGTAAATGTTTGTGTATACTTCTAACTTAAGAAGAATTGAGGAAACTATATAATTTATGACTTGAAATTTGAAACGAAAATTTTTGCTTTTCAACTAAGAAAATTTTGACCAAAGTATAAACGAAGGTTTTTCGAACATTTACGAATCTTATTAATTATTTTCGATAAATCAACAAAAATTTTGTTAATTAAATTCAAATTTAATTTTGAACATTTTATATAATTGGACGGACTAAGAAATTTAAAATCTTTACGTTTACGTTTCATAAAAATTTAATAAATAATTATTTAATTAATTATAATGATTATCGACGCTTTAGACAACGGATTGAGTAAAACGGATAAAAATGATAGTAAAGACGAAACTAAAACATAGAAGATATGAAGAAAGAATTTTGAATAAATAAAGTTATGATATTTATTTCATCAGGAGAAAGTGAACGTAATTACTGACACTTAATATAGAAAGAATATCTGAGTGAATTGTGGACATGATAAGTATATCATCATGAGAAGTGAATATAGATACCGATGCATTATGTAGAAAAGATAAAGAACCAGTTAGGACATGTTCCTTAATAATGAAGGAGCAAAATAAATTGCCGAACAATTTAAAATATGAGAGATATTTGTAAAAAGGATAATATAAATAGTGAAAGGTTTCACGGCTAATGTGAACCATTAAAAATTGAGAAGCCGATAGCGTTAAATGTTTTAAAGACCACTTATGGTTGCCTAAAAATGGAGGATTGTGAGATATAGTTATGTTGGAATTTGTAAGTATAAGTATTCTATTTATGTCATTTATGACTAAGAGTATCTTTGTCTGAAGAAATTGTACTGATGAAAATTATGAAGGCAGACATCGCCTCATACATTAGTAAACGTCTAGCTATTGCAAAGGTCATCATCTGAATTTGATTCGATTTGGGTCATCGTCGACAGACTGACCAAATCTGCTAATATCATTCCCGTTAATGATAAATGCAAAAGAGTTATGTAAACATAGTGTGCCTGTATCGAACATCTTTATCAAGATCCTCGCTTCGCATTGAATTTCTAGAGATTGGCTCAGAAATCATTGAGAACGAACCTTGATGAGAGTACTATGTACCACCCCAAATCGAAGGGACGAGGTAAAGTAACGATACAAAGTAATATAAGTGTTGTTTTATGTTTGAATGATTGACCTTTGGTAATAGACCGTATAATCGTTTTCCTTTGGAGAGATTATCATTGATAATTATCGTATTAGGATCGAGATCTAATCTTGTTAGGATTTAAATCTTAGAGCATCTGTAAGCAAGAGTTGAGATAAAGACATCCGACATACACCCATTGTGAGTTGGACATGTCTTTTAGGTTTAAGGTTTCCTATAATGGCGAACCTAACCTTGCAAAATACCCGACCCGCGAGATCTGAAATGATTGTTGAAATTAGGATTTGATTATTGACTGCCGATAGTGGGCAAGAGGTTATGTGAATGTGAAATGTAGATCTTGAAGTGCCAAATGGGTAGCGAAGTTATGCCACAATTTTTAAACTTGGGAAAATAAATGCATGATCTGACAAATCATGGGATATAAGTCCCCGTTGTTTGGGACCATTGAGATGATGTAAAAGTTGGGATTGAAAGGCATATAAGCTGGATCTACCCTAGGACTTCAAAGACTGCGTGAATTATGTTTCGTATATCGAACTTGATGGAATATCTATCAAGTGAAATTCTGATTATTCTTAGTAAAGCTTAGATCGGCGAAAAGTTGCATTCATCAGAAACCCGTGAACATCATGGATAGAGAAAGTAAGTCAACATTTAGCCTGATCTTATTCCCGTAGTTATGTTTGATGAAACTCGCGTATTATAATGGATTACACTTGTGAGAAAAGACCGAATGTGGAGGAAATACCCACATGGCTTTAACTCTATAAGAAGCGAGTAGTCAGGTAAGATGATCTTTGAGGACAAAGATCCTGTTTAGGGGTAAATGCTGTGACAATCCGTCAATTTATGGTTGATATTTTATTCTCAATATTATTTAAAAACAATTTACCATATGAACTCACTTATTTTTGGGAAGAAATTTGGATTTACGTCTTGGAGTAGCATCGACTACGTCTAAACCGGAGGATTCAACGTTACGTGCTTACGTTTACATACACCGTCTTTGGTGACAGTCCGACATTTCAGAAAATAAATTTATCCGTGAATATTATTTTGGAGTTTTAAATTTGTGTTGGTTCATAAACTCACAAATTTACGAGAAAAGATTAGGACTTACGATTTTATTTTAACGTCCTTTACGACTAAACCGGAAACCTTAGGATTGCGTATTTACGTTTTCGAACTCCGTTTTTGATGAGACAATTTTTATTGGATTCGTTTTGTGACGTCGATTCATAATTTATAAAAACGTTTTTTGTAAAACGACCCGAGGGCACGCAAATCGAGGAAACTAGAATCGAGAAGTACCCTTAAATAAATGGGATGAGACAAGTGGGACACTTGTCCCACCCCATTCAAACCGGCCTAAAGAAGCCACCAAGCCAACTTATGTGGCAAGTTTATAACATGTAACTTAACACTTGTCTAAGCTTACTTTGTAAGCTAACCAAACCTCAAAACTAGCTACCAAAACAACTCATCTCATTTACACACATGCAAAACAACTCTCCTCTCTCTCATACTCATTTTTGGGCCGTCCCTCATCTCCATCAAACACCACCTTTCATACAAACTTTAACCATAAACATATGTTATAATTAACATATGTTAATCTCCATTCAAAAAGATGAAGATTGGTGCAACTTATAACATCCATGGAGGAGTTTTCATGGTGTCATGGGGCTGATTTTCCACAAGGAGTTGATAAAGATTGGAGTTCTTGAAGATGGTGTTGGCTAAGCACAAGTTTCTCCATCAAAAACCATGCCAAACTCATAACCTACATCAAGTTGGTGGTATAAAGATTGTCCTCCTCAACTTCTTGTTATTTTGATTATGTAAACATGTATTTTATTTCCTATTGTATATATTTATGATGATTATATGATGATAAAAATGTTATGTGGGGATTTGTTGTTGATAAACATGATTAAAAAGGTGAAAAACCATATGAAACAAGGTTAAAATCTTGATTAATTTACATGGCTGTATAAAACAGTAAAGAAGTAAGTCATAAACTGATAAAATGATGAAGTGGAATAGATTTACAGTAAGCTATGGGTCTTGTACAAATGTGAGAGTTGGCCATGCAATGAAATCAAAGTAATGAGTGAGATATGACCAAAACAAGTTTAGGGTATAAATCTGAAGTTACTGTTTTGGACGATTTTTAGAAAATACTTAACGGATGATTCAACAGTAACTATAGAAGAGTTAAATGTAGCACATATCATGTAGTTTATGTGATAAAAATTTGAGCTTCTATCTCCATGTAGAACTCAAGATATGGCAGTTTTGGTAAAGATGAAGTTAAAAATCAGATTTTTGGAAATTAAAGAATAATACTATTATATAAGCACTCACATTTTAATATATAAAATGTAAAATAAAAACCCACTAACTTATAAAACTTATTTATATAAATATATATAAAAGGTTAATCAAATGGATAAATTATATAAATGGTGGTGAAATAATGTTTATAAGTAATAAAAACTATAAACTTGATTTTTACGACTTTTTCGGCTATTGCCGTAAAATTAACGTTTTTGTTAAATAAAACTTAGATGGTTGGACCCGTCTAATGAAAACTTTATAAAACTTATATACTGATATATAGACATGTATGACAATTAAAAACCGATAAAACCCGAACCATAGGACATACGGACGTTAACGGACTAAATTAACGTTACTGGACTAATAATACAACCAAAATGGACTAAAATACTTATGAACTTATTATTGGGCTTAACCCATTTGGGCCCAACTTGTAAAATTTAAGTACTGATAATATAAGTACAAAATGGATTAAAATAAGTTAAATAACTTATAATAAGTTTATTGGACTTAAAACACGTAAATAGGTAAAACGAGAAAACTAGTATAAAAATTATCAACACATAACTCTAAAATGAGTAAACGAGAATATGTAAACCCACTTGATCATCATATATATATAATCATCATATGTATACATAATTGATATTTTTATAAAGTCATTGGACAAACGTCTAAGACCGAGTATTATTTGTCTAGGTTTCCGTGATTGAAGCACGTATCGTACGTCCGAATTGCCGATAACCCGCCTTCCCACATCAACGTGAGTTCATAGCCTCGCACTCTTTTAAATGTTTTTATAAATGTTTTATAAACCCGCGAGGGAGATAACATGTTAGTTTTATAAAATAGGACACCATTTGTCCCGATTGTTTGTTTATTGATTTTGGACCCGAATGATTGAATGACCCGATTGTATGACCCGATAAATGATTAAAGGACCCGATAGATGAAATCAAATGGATTATTAAAGTTAGGTTATGTCACTAAAAGTCCCATTAGCATGAATTGTGAACTACCGGGAGTTGGTAGACGCTTATGCATTTAATAGTACTATTTGGGGACGATCACCCCAGTTCGCGCCTTGAAGGTTGATCCCCGTCGTGCCACATTGATTGGTAAGCGAATTAATGTATGAGAAGATTTCAATAGCGTGACCTTTGTGACGACACGCTACTTTAGATGGGCAAAATTGGTATCGGGTTAGCTACCCGTTTTGGTTTTAGTAAGGTAACAATGTCATGCGGCTTATAATAATCCAATCACCAAAATATTACTGGACGCTCCGAATTACGATGTATTGCCTGACTAGCAATACTGGGTCATACTATTGATATTATGTTGGTATTTTGGTTTTCATAACCATATTCATATAACGGTTTTTATTTGATTTTATACAACGTCATAAGACGTATTGTATGATGTTTTTACGACATTGGCTCGTATATTGATTTTAAGGCAAATGCCTATATTATGATTTTCGATAAGGATTTGTATAAATGATTTTGGCTATTTTATGACCTATTATAAAGATTTGTATAAAATGATTTTGGCTATTTTACGGCCTATTACAATGATTTGTACGAATTGATTTTTGTTACTAATTTTATACCAAAGTTATACTGATGGAATTTATTAAACTCTATGAATTCACTCGGCGTTATCGCTGACCTTTTCTTTTAACATGTTTTATCTCAGGTACTTGAAGGTAATTCTCGGGAAGACGACAAGAATTCATGGCCCGCACTTAAACAATATTTTCCATTCAAACACTTTGTAAAACTTTGTATGAAATGTAATGACTTGGGACCTATGTAACCTTGATATTTATGAATGGAAATGATTTATTATTAAACGACGCGATTTTTATGCGTTGTCTATGATGTGAGTAATGTGCTATCCCGTAACACCAACTAGTCTTCCGCTGTACTAAGTTGTATAAATTTGGGGGTGTTACAATAAAAGGAACCAAGGGTCTTAGGTTTTTAATATAATTCATTCACAATGTAAACCTAAAGCGTGTGTGCACTAGACGTGGGATTCAATGTATACACGTCTAGTGGTTGTTAATTATTAATATAGTTAACAGTCCATTTGTTTTCAATTCATGTTCTTGTGCCTAAACACCTTGTTAATGTGTTATGTTCTAGTTCCGCTTTGATTATTTAATCATATGAACATGATGCATTCCTAGTAGCTTCAAAGATCCGGAAACCAAGGTTTCCACAATTGGTATCAGAGCCTCGTGGCTCGTGATGCTAGGACCAACAAGGTGTTCGTGTATGGTGAAGAAAAGAAAAATTCGTCTAGGGTTTTTCTGGACGTTTTTGTGTGCGCAGCAGTATTCAGAAGGTCATAACTTTTGATTGAACCGTTGGATCGTCACGATATTTTATATGTGTGTTCTACATACATATATATAAACATCCACCGGAGGGATTGTCGAGTTTTATCCCCAGTCAAAAGTTATTAAGCGTCGAAGTTGGCTGATGAGATGGTTTTCAGTTTTTCTGATCTTCATAAAATTATGATTTAGGGTTTCTCCAAACCCTAGATCGTTTTTAAACTGGAAATTGAAGTATGTTATCTATCATGCTAGCCTTGGTGAGTGAATTTATAAATTCATGATGAACCCTAGTATGGTGAGGTTCTTGGATGTTATCTAAAGTCACCATGGATAATGGGGTTTTGGTAAACCCTAGAATCTGTGAAGCAATATTCATGGTTTCGTTACTGTGTTACTTTGAAATCAAGAACCAATAAGATCTGGTGGATGAAGGATGGTGTTAGGCAATCTCATAAGTCCATTGGTTGCTACACGTCACATCAGACCTGACATCCGACGAGAGTTTTTTTTATTCTGCTAGATGTTCGTCTACTGCCAAGATTTGATAATATGTGAATTTTGAAATTCACAATCATATGGTTCTGTTGAAGATTATTTAAATCTTGGATGGAAATATTACACCACATGTAAACAACTTGCTGGATGTGTATGCTATTTTCATGGAAATAATTAAGTGGATCTGGATATATGTACGTGAATATTGGGAGTAGAAAAAGGGGCGTTTGTTCATAGCAGAAGGGAAAAAGTCAGAAAAAGGAAATAGATCATGTGATGAATATCGCGTCCTGATTTTGTGGGATACGTCTTTTATGAAAACAATATTTATGGATACGTGAAGAAAAGGTTATATGCTAAACGTGTATTCTGATGCATGAATTTTGCCAAAAACTTAGGACATGCATAATACTCTTTCATCCATACTGAACGGGTATCACAAAGTTATGGGCTGGATAGATTGGGTTTTTTATGTCGAGTGATCTATTACATTATGTGGATGTACAAACTTTAGTGGAAGGAAGTTTCTGATAGTTTGTAGTCCTAGATGACGTCAGCGAAAGAGGCGCTGACATGAGTGGTATTGACGCTGACAGGAAGTAACTTGACGCTGACAGAATAAGTCAACGCTGTTAGCATTGACAGTGTTGTCCGATATATGGTATTTCAAGCGCTGATAAGTATTGTCCGATATTGGACAATACATCTGGTAATGATATTGGACAGAGAAGGATATTGGATAACACAATGTTTGCTGCTGTTTGAGAAAATTGGTACGTTTTGAGCACACAAAAAGGAGGATTTTACACACGAAGGTACATGGAATCTCCATTATAATTTAGAATATCATGTTGATATTTATGGCTCGGATATTTTTGAAAGGAATTAATGATTTTAAGGCGAGTTAGCAACGATTCATGAAGTACTTTGTTGGATTATGTAATCGGGATAGCCTTGTGAAAGAGTTATTCGTTGACAGCTTTTACATATGAAGATATTAACTTGTCATGAAGAGGTGTTGGCTTAAGGGGAAGAATTCTTATGGTAAGTTTGATGATTGAAGAAGATTTTTGCGAGTTTGTGTTCTATCATATCTTAAAGTCGTGCACTCCCAGTCATAGACTTTAAAGGTAACTTGTTTATGCTTACATGGTTACTGATGAAGTGATACAAGGTCTAGGAATATGTGATTTTTCTTATGGTTCTCTATGCACATATTTGCTATCACTTGAAGGAGTTACATTATCGTGCTCAGTGTCTCACAAAGGATGAGGACTTTTGTATCAGCCACATACTTCATCACATCATCGTACAAGATATGGAACATAGGTTTGGGTTACTCTACTTCTACATCAAAAATATTATATTAATTGTTCTTCAAGATCATTACACAGAGCCTACATTTGGAGAATCTTCAACATTGCATACATTGTTTACTTTCCTGTTGATGTGACAAAAAGGGGAAGAAATACATGCTACACTTGAGGGGAAGCAATTTGAAGATCATGTACAACTTACAAGAGATACACATAGAGTTTTGCCACCATCAACTAGGGGAAGATTGTTGGGTCAAAAAGTTGATGTGGCAGAAACTCAAAAACGAAGAAAACATGAAGATTCTGTCTAAGCGTTGTCAAGAGCAATTTAGGCGTTGACAAGAACAAATCCAGCATTGTTGGCTCAAGAGTTGTCGTGTACAATCTAAGCATTGTCATATGCAATTCAAGAGTTGATAGAATTGTAGACAAGAAGCTTTTAGAAGATTCTATTTGGATATATATGTAGGATATATTCTGTATATGTTTATCTAAATAGAAGATTCACATGTTTATTTATTCTTATCTCTTGTAAACCCTAATCCTTACATTATAAAAGGAACCAAGGGTCTTAGGTTTTTAATATAATTCATTCACAATGTAAACCTAAAGCGTGTGTGCACTAGACGTGGGATTCAATGTATACACGTCTAGTGGTTGTTAATTATTAATATAGTTAACAATCCATTTGTTTTCAATTCATGTTCTTGTGCCTAAACACCTTGTTAATGTGTTATGTTCTAGTTCTGCTTTGATTATTTAATCATATGAACATGATGCATTCCTAGTAGCTTCAAAGATTCGGAAACCAAGGTTTCCACAATACTGATGAAAGAACTTCAACTCGATGATAAGTTAATTTTGTAGAAGAGCCTGTAGAGATTATGGATAGAGAAGTGAAACACTTGAAGCAGAACTGTATCCCAATAGTTAAGGTACGATGGAACTCGAAGAGAGGACCTGAGTATTCTTATAAACGTGAAGATCAAAATCGAGCTAAATATCCGCATCTATTTTCTTCTATCACCCTAGTTCTAGCTAAATCTTGGGACGAGATTTAAAATAAATGAAAGAGACTATAACATCCAGTAGTTTTGACTAATGTAATATCTATGTTTATAAATAAAGAGGTGATTTTACTAAGAAATTTTGCTTTTTATTATTATGGGTGACTAAATTATTGAATGTATGAATACTCACTATCTCAATTATCACATCCACATATGCCTATTTTTTAAATACACTATGTATATATCAAGTCTGAGTTCTAAAGATAACTATACGTACAAATAATGAATAAGAACAACTCAAATACAACAAGGATACCCTAAATAGCCATAGAAACCATAGAAATCCTTTATAAACTAATATTTCAAGCAATATAACAACAAAATAACTATGTACTATTATTAAACACTTTATAATACAGCATATAAAGAAAAGTTAAATAATCACAAAACACTACTATTCACTAATCACAAGCTAATTATAAGAAAATGACCTAAAACCAAGATTAGCATATAAAATCCAATCGGTAATGAATTAATCTCTAATCTTTTGCAAAAAAATATAAAACTCAACTAAGTATCATAATATAATCATACATTTATCTTAAACGAATTTACAAATTATTAAAGCATAAAGTACAAGTTTTCAAAGCATTAAACCTTAAGCTTACTTAAATAACCCTAGAATATGATCAGCCTATATAAACCCTTAAACTAAGAATGTAGAACCCATGGAAGTCATAAACATATCCATATAAGACTTAGAATAAGTGTACATTAAGATACAAACCCTAATTACCTAAAATAGAAAGTCATTAGGCTTAATGATATAGAAACCCTTATATTAAGAAATCTACATGGAATCATAACCTAGTCTTTTAGGATAAGTCTACAAATATTCATAGGACTTCATTAAGATTATAAGATTATGTTAAGACAAAGTAAATGTACCCTAATGCACAAGGTACAAGATTTCAATGCATGACTTGTAAATTAGGTCAAAATAGGTATTTTCACTCTTTAGACATGTTTACCTAAACTAAACCATTAAACCAAGTGTGAGAAATCTTTGGAAACTTAAGAAACAATGTATAGGACCTAGAATAAGTTTACATCAGTAACTAAGAGGAGGATAAACACATTTACTAAGATTAAACCCTAGATCATTAGAAAATCCTAATCTACCAATGTATACTTCCCATTTTCACATCAAACCTTTGTTAAACTTCAAACCAAGGACCCAAATCTCTTAAATAGAATGTATAAACCCTAATTAAACCTTAATAACTCACTAATCGCCTTCCTAAGTCCCTAATCACCAAAAACACAAACCATAAGTTACAAGCCCTAGAAATTAGATACAGTTTTGTATTTTGCCTCCAAAAACAATTTTCAAACCATTTCCCGCTATTCGAAATTCAAAAATCAGATATTTAGGACTTCTAATATTTTTTAGGATTGGTGACAAGTAGGTGCATCACCTCCTGGCTTGCTACACATCACCATTCTTATATACATGTTGTCGTGACCGATTTCTAGCCACAAGAGAAGATTAGAACTAAGCTATGGTCTAAGAACTTGTGTAGAGCTTCAATAGCCTTCATTAGTCAACCATCTATCCTTATTACATGATTAGATGCCAAAATTGGAGCCTATGTGTTGCCATGACTATAAATAGAGTCGTATACTACTACTTGAAGACTTGCACCCTGTTTTCTTCTTATCCCCTACCTATTCTCCATTTCCACTTCTATAAATGTCTTATGACATCCCACAAGACCAAAAACCAGGTCTATAAGGTTGCCATTGAAACCCTTGAAGCATTGATAGCAAGTAGTGTTCATAGGAAGCCATAAGGAGCCATTTTGGAGCTACCTAGGTAATTTCTATACTATACAAGCTTTGATCATGTTATAATGAATTATAAGACTTTTTATAATGCCAAAATTATGTTAGAAAGATAATCCAAAAAGAACTAAGTTATTTTATCAATTAAAATGAAACTTATAAGCTAAAGATGTCTTAAAATCCTAGTTTTGTATTTTACATGATATAATGACTTAAATACATTTCAAGAGCCATAATTCTGATAAATGTTGTTATTAAAATTATAAATATTTTTGTAAACTTTTTTTTAAATCCTCGATCATTTGGTACATTTTTGAAGAAGTTATATGATTTTTACAAGTATAGGGACCAAAACTGTCATTTTTGAAACTATTTGACATTTTTAGCCAAAAGTGTCATTTTTTTAAAGTTAAAGCTAGAATAATAAATTTTGGAAATTTTGAGATCCTAAGGCTAAATATTGAAGGATTAAATTGCAATATGAAACTATATACATAAAGGGTTAAAAGTGTAATTATGCTAAAATATAACTATAAGGACTATTTTTGTCAATATTGAAACTAATGAACATAAAATGTAATAAAATACAATGTGTCATGTAAGTAGGGAGCTTTGTACAAAGATGTTCCATCTCGATATTACGTTCTGACTGAGTAGTTGGGTTTACGATTTAAAGTGTCCTCGCTCCTCAAACGTTTATAGAATGGCTTCTAAGTATAATGGCCCGAACAATGATACTATAAAAATAAAATACAAGAATCAAAGAATAAATACATGAAATAATAAAAGATTGAACTTAGAGAGTATGACTTGGTATATCTATATATTGTGTGTTAACTCAGATATTGTGAGAAGTTTGTGATTAGGTATAGCTAATTTAATCAAAGACTCTCTAGGCTAAGGTGAGTTCATAGCCTCACTTTAAAATTTTTATAAATGATTTGAAAACTCGTGAGGGAATATATGCTAAAATTGGAATACAAGTGTTTTTGTATGATGCATATATGAATATTGAAACTACGTTTACTAGTTGTCGTTAAGCCCCTTTTTAATCGTGGACCGCTAATCATTTAATGAGCGCCAATATTGTGAATAGTACTATTGGATACTGACATCTCCTATCTGGGAAAGTCGCACTTGCTAGCAGCTAATGGTTCCTACCAAATTTAACAGATATGCTTTATTTTGCATTTAGGATACTCCGGCAAGCTTCCTACTTAAGGGAAAATTTGTTGGGTTTTTCTGATAATGTCTAGTTGCGGGGTCATGAGCTAGTGCAATATGAATTGATGAATATAAAAAGTTGGTTGTATAATAATGTAGCCCTGGAGTCGTACTTGTATTCAAATATTGTTTAAAAACCTATGAATTCGCTCAACCATTGTGTTGACTTTAAGGCGTATATTTTATGTGAATGAGGACTAGCGGGCTACGGATGGTGGTGTCTTGAATAAAGTTATCATTCTAGAAAATAAAACTATATCTTTGGGAAAAAACTGTGTTGTACATTACTGTACAGTTTTTTTTATTAACTCTGAATAAATGAATGATGAAATTAATATTTATAAAAATATTATTAAGCATTTTCTATTATTATGACTATGATACTTTGATAGTAATACCCCAAAAATTAGCTTCTGTGGCTATAAGGTAAAATGGGGGTGTTACATATGGCATCACCCCCTTACCTCCTTTTATAGGGTAAGGGGGTCGGTTACAAAGACTACGCAGACCAAGAACACCCATTGCCCAACCTTAGCCGACTTACACACTTACCATAAGGACAAGCTTACATCAAAGGTAAATATCCTAATCTATATTCTAACTAGTATTGATAATAATGCTAACACTACACTTCAATAATAGTTGGTTATAGGATTTAGGGAAGGGTCAATAAGACGTCAATTGTTGTTCTTCCAGCTTGTAGTTATTCTGAATTCCCCTTTTTTCACTATGAATAATCAATCAAATCTTCATTCCTACAAATCATCCGTGTTTTACAAAATTCTATGTCGTAAATTAATTCAGTCGAATCAATTACATTGTTCTATCCATTCGAATTTTTTCATGAATTTTTGTATTTTTAAAACATAATTTCTGAATTGGTATTTTATGTCACGATTCTTCTCTGATGAAGATTTCGATGAAACACAGATCATCAAAAGGGTAATTGAAGGTTTCTGTAAGATTTGAAGATCTTGTAATGAGGATTTTGAGTTAGAAGTCTGATTCAGGAACGGATAGAAAGGATAAAGTTTGGAAATCTAGAGTTGTAATTGGGGAAAATGAGATTGAGGAAGAAGATGAGGTGCTTGGTACTACTGGTTGTTGCAATGAAGTTGTTGAATTCAATGCAAGTGCAAATGCGGTTAAAATTGATAAGGATTTTGTGAATGTTGATACTAAGAGTAATAAGACTGATAATATGTGTGATAATTTAAATAGTTTGAATAAGAGTTCGATAATAGCACTTTGCAAATGTCATTAAGAACAATATTGGTAATTATTTGGTATGACTGATAAAAAACTTGACTTCATATCACCTGAATTAGCTGATAATGGAACTGAAGCTATATATTTTGTAGAGGACTTAATGGCAGAATGATGCAAGAATGTTAGGAGATAAGCTGCTTGGCTCATGAGGTGCACGTGTGGGTTTCACTCCCTCACGTGAGGTGCATGTGTGTTTTCTCCACAGCCTCTCCTAACAACTTTTCCCGCTAAAAGACTTTCCTCTTCTCTTTAAATACTGCATTTACCCTCATTTGTCCCTAGTCTAGAAAAAATGTTGAATAATCATTCTCTCTTCATAATTCAGTTTTCCTTTCACTTGTAACAAACTACCAACTGTTTGTAACATAATTCTATTACAAACCACTATTGATAATATAGTTTCACCTTCGTCGTTCTATTTCTTATTCTCTTGAGTAACCGGGTAACTATAACTAGTATCGATCTTCATCGATCCTATTAAGTATGAAAGATCTCGTTGATTCATTGTTCGTGATTCAGTTTTTAGGGGTTTCTTGTTCAAACTGATTTTGGCGGGAAATTATGTTCAAATACTGTTACAAGCATGGCACCAACAACAAGGCTTACTAGTGCAATCACTAATGAAGATAACAATGGTGATGATCGATGGAGGCCCTGAATAACAGAATAGCCCAATTAACAGATCAATTGGAAATTAATGGATTAATTTGTAGGATTCATATTACAAAACACTGGTGGTGCAAAGAATAACAATGAATTCACAAGAATGACTTAACTTGAATTCCCACGATTTACTACTGAGGAAGTCAAGGGATGGATATACAAGTGTGAGCAATTCTTTCTTCTTGATAACATTACTGAAAATAAAAAAGTAAGATTGGTTGATGTTCATTTGATTGATACACTATTGCCATTGAATAAGCAGTATATTAGACTCTACGGGGAAAATGTGGGTTGGGAGGTGTACATGGTTGCAATTTTGAAACGATTTGGTATAATAAATGATGATCCCATAAGCCAGATAAGAAATATCAAGGATGAGTCTAGTGCTAGAGAGTATCAAGATCATTTTGATACATTATTGAGTAGGTGTGATATTGTAGAAATTTTTACTTAGAATGTCTGCCAACTGAGCTTAAAATAGGGGTTAGGATGTTTGACCCTAAGTCCTTGGCTGATGCTTATAAGTTTACTAACTTCCAAGAGGCTACATTTCAGGCCATTAAGAAAAGTCATAAGCCAATTGGGGGAAATTTTGTTAGTGGCTCAAAATTAGGTAACTCTGTGGCTACCACTAGTATACACAAACCACCCTTATTAGCTTTGCCTGCTCCAAACAGTGCCTAGAAAACTAGGGCTTGTCCATCAGTCAATAACCATGTGAGGAAACAACTGACACAAAAGTAATATGAGGACAAGAGAGCTAAGAATTTGTGTTTTTATTATGACCAAAAGTATGTGCGTGGAAACAATAGTACAAGTCGGTTATATTCTTTGGTAGTCCTTGCTGATGAAGATGAAGAGGATGAGTATTTGGATGCCCATGACACTAAAGAGAGTTTATTCATGGAAGAGGGCCAGGCTCAAATTTCCTTGCATGCTTTGTTAGGAGTTAGTTCTTTCCAAACCATGATAGTCCTTGGTTTGGAAAACAAGGGCCACAAATTGCATATCTTAGTTGATTCAGGATCAACACACAATTTTTAGATGTTAATTTGGCCAAAAGATTAGGGTGTTAAATTTGGAAAACTTGTCCTTTAACTGTTATTATGGCTGGGGGTAAATAATTGGTGACAGTCAGTGAATGTAAAGATTTTCAATGGCAATTGTATGGACAGACTTTCACAACTGATGTTATACTTTTACCCTTAGGAGGTTCATATATGGTGTTATGCATCCAGTGGTTGTCTACATTGAGAGATATCAAATGGAATTTTCAGGACTTAAAAATGGAGTTTCATTACAAGAACATAAAGGTGTGCTTAAGTGGTACTAATAAAACTTTTGCCCATTGGATGGATTATAGCAATATGAAAAGCTTGAGGCTAGTGATAAAGTTGAGTTGATGCTTATGAGTGTTTACCCAAACACTAATTTAACTTTCATGTTTGTCGATTCTGTACATCAAGATGAGCAGTAGTTGCCTTCATGTTTGAAGAGGGTAATTGAGACATATGTAGGGGTATTTGCTGTTCCTAACAACCTCCAACATGTGAGATCTCATGACCATAAAATTCCATTAGTCCCTGGTTCTCCACCTGTAAACATTAGACCATATAGGCATCCTCCTATGCAAAAGGATGCCATAAAAGCCATGGTAAATGAACTGCTTGAATCAAGGGTTATCAAGCATGGCCAAAGCTCTTTTACTTATCCTGTGGTGATGGTAAAGAAGAAATATTAATCTTGGAGGATGTGTATACATTACAGGAAGCTCAATAAGCAAAATATTAAAGATAAGTTTCCAATTCCCATAATTGAAGAACTTATTGATGAACTATGTGGATCAGTGATTTTTTCCGAATTGGATTTGAGGTCTGGTTATCACCAGATCAGGATGTATGAGGATGACATAGCTAAGAAAACATTTAAAACTCATGAAGGTCACTATGAGTTTTTGGTTATGCCATTTGGTCTTACTAATGCTCCTTCAACCTTTCAAGCTCTTATGAATGAGGTTTTCAGGGAATGCTTAAGAAAATTTACCTTAGTCTTCTTTGATGATATATTGGTCTATAGCAAAAGTTTAGAAGAGCATGTGTAACACTTGACAGCTGTCTTAGCCAAGATGCAGGCTCACAGTCTCTTTGCTAAGGAGTCTACATGTGTGTTTGGCACAACCCATTTAGAATATTTGAGCCATGTTATTTCAGTTGAGGGAGTGGCTAAAGATCCTTCCAAGATACAAGCTATGCAGTCTTGGCCAACTCCAACTACTCTTAAACAACATAGGGGGTTCCTTGGGCTAACTGGCTACTATAGGAGATTTATCAAGGACTTTGCTATCATTAGTAAACAACTTGCTCAGCTGTTGAAGAAAAATTCTTTCAAGTGGTGTCAAGAAGCATAACAAGCATTTGATATCTTGAAGCAAGCTATGACACATGCACTTGTCTTCTCACTGCCTAATTTCCATAAACCCTTTGTTGTAGAGACAAATGATTCTGGAGTTGGATTAGGAGCAGTTTTGCAGCAAGATGGACACCCTATAGCTTATATCAACAAGTCCTTGGCACCAAAACATCAAGCACTTTCTACCTATGAGAAGGAGTTTTTAGTTGTATTGATGGCCCTTGAGATAAATGGAGAGTCTACCTTTTGGACAAATGCTTTATCATTATAACTGATCATTATAGTCTCAAGTACTTGTTGGATCAAAGAATTACTACACCGACACGGATGAAATGGCTGTCTAAGCTAATGGGATTTGATTATGAAGTGCAGTACATAAAAGGATCAGATAATGTGGCAGCTGATGCCCTTTCCAAAAGAGAGGATGTAGCATAATTCTTGGAGTTAAGTGTTACTTCAATAGACACTGACTTGCACCAAAGAATTTTGTCTAGTTGGGCTAATGATGAACAAGTGCAGAAAATTTTAGAAGATCTGCAAAAGGGAACTCCTAGGAAACACTACACCCTACACAATGCTCAATTGTTCAGGAAAGGGAAATTGGTAGTAGGAAAAGATGAGGCTTTAAAGAAATATTTGTTGTCTTCCTTTCATATTGGAGCCATTGGAGGTCATGCAGGAGTGAGAATAACTTCTTACAAGATATGCTCAGTTTTCTATTGGAAAGGATTAAGGAAATAGGTTAAACAATTTGTTAAGGAATGTTTGGTCTACCAAAAATGTAAACCTGCTTTAGCTTCTTACCATGGGTTGCTACAGCCACTTCCTATTTCCACAAACAGTTTGGTACAATATTTCAATGGATTTCATTGAGGGTTTGCCTAAGTCCCATGTGTGTACTGTCATTTTAGTGGTGGTGGATAGGCTCACAAAGTATGGTCATTTTATTCACATGTCTCATCCTTTTATAGCTTTACAAGTAGCATAGGTCTTTCTAGATCAGGTATGTAAACTACATAGGATACCTGAATCATTGTGTCAGATAGGGACAAGGTATTCTTGAGCACCATTTAGAAAGAACTCTTCAAGTTGTTTCATGTTAAGTTGTTGTTATCTACTTCTTATCACCCACAGACAGATGGTCAAACAAAAGTGTTAAATAGGTGTTTGGAAGGCTATCGTAGATGTATGACTAGTGAAAATTTTAAGGAGTGGTAAGTGGCTTCCTTTGACTGAACTTTGGTACAACTCTAATTTCCATTCAGCTATTCGGACTAATCATGTTGAAGCTTTGTATGGTCAAGCTCCTCTAGTGCGCATTCCTTATGTTGGAGGATTGAGTAAAGTAGATGTTGTGGATAGGTCACTTGTTTCCAGAGAACAAGCTTTAGCTATGCTCAAATTTCATTTGGCTAGAGCTCATAACCGAATGAAGCAACAATCTGATTAGCACAGAACTGAAAGGTCATTTGAGGTTGGGGATTTGTTGTTGCTTAAGCTACAACCTCATGGACAAGTCTATATTAGGTAAGACAAACATAATAAGTTTTCTCCTAAGTACTTTAGTCCATATGAAGTCCTAGAAAAGATTGATCAGGTTGCATACAAGCTTAAGTTGCCACCACAAGCTCAAATTCATGATGTATTCCTGTTTCTCAACTTAAGAAGCCCACAGGGATACATTCCTCTGTTACTCCTACTGTGTTACCACAACTAAACAAAGAAGGGTTGCTTGTTGTGAAGCCTCTTAAGCTTTTGGATGGGAAGATCCTTAAGAAGAATAATGTGGTTGCTGTATATGGATTGATTTAATGAAGCAATGGCGAACCACAAGATGCCACTTAGGAGCCTTTGGAGGACTTATGCAGATAGTTTGCACACTTTGATCCTTGAGGACAAGGATCATTTAAGGAAGGTGGATTGTTAGAAGATAAGCTGATTGGCTCATGAGGTGCACGTGTGGGTTTCACTCCCTCACGTGAGGTGCATGTGTGTTTTCTCTACAGCCTCTCCTAACAACTTTTCCCGCCAAAATAATTTCCTCTTCTCTTTAAATACTGCATTTACCCTCATTTGTCCCTAGTCTAGAGAATGTGTTGAATAATCATTCTCTCTCTATAATTCAGTTTTCCTTTCACTTGTAACAAACTACCAATTGTTTGTAACAAAATTCTGTTATAAACCACCATTGATAATATAGTTTCACCTTCATCATTCTATTATTTATTCTCTTGAGTGACCAGGTAACTATAACTAGTATTGATCTTCATTGATCCTATTAAGTGTGTATTAAACAAATGGAATATGACTGTTTGTGGTTATTTTATGGGTACTCGAATGTCATTGAATGAGGCTAAGTACAATGTTAGAAGGATGTGGGGAAAGTATGGTTTGGATCGCTTTTATTTCTTCAAATTTAGGTAGGGAGAGGGTATGAAATATGTTGTGGAAAATGGCCCTTGGATTATCAATAACAAGCCTATGATCGTCAAGTCTTGGAACCCTGAAATGGATATTGAGAAAAAGGAACCTGAAGTTCTACCTATTTGGGCCTAATTAGTGAATGTACCTACGGAAGGGTGTACTAAAAAAAGGTATAAGTACATTGGCTAGTAGCTTAGGGAAACCATTCATAATGAATGAAATGACTACCCATATATGTAATCAAGGGGTGGAAAGGGTTGGATTTGCAAGAGTTCTTTTTTAGATTAATGCTAATAAGGGATGTCAAGACCACATTGATATACATTATGTGGATAGTAACAAAGTAAAACAAAGAACAAAAGTGATGAGGGTATATTATGCATGGAATCCTATGTGTTGCAATCATTATAAAGTGTTGACTCTGTGTTGGAATGCAAATCCTGAAGCTGAAATAAAACTGGAACACAATAGTAGTAAGGGTAATAATAAGAGGTTGGGGTAGTGAATGTTTAAGATACAAAGAAGACTAGAAATAATGAGAAAATGTTCCAAAAGTCGATTGAATTAGTCTATAAACCAAAGGAGAAGAGTAGTTGTAGTGATTTAACGACTACACTCTGGCCACTAGATGTAGAAAACTCGATCACAATGAAGAACACACACCACAGCAGATGAATCGACAGTAAAATCACACAAGGTAAATCACTAATCTTACAATTAGTATTATTGAAAGAATTGACGTATTAAATACCTCCCCCCTCACATCCTTTTATAGAGATAAGGGGGAAGGTCAGTTTTCAATACATAGAAAGAAAACTACAGGTTAGGCTTGCGACACAAGCTTACCAACCGACCCTTATTCGACTAAGTAATAAGGAAACTTGATACACGACTTAGGCTAATAGAAGACTAGATATAACAGTAGTAAAGAGAATGGTACTGAGAAAGAAGCTATACAGGATCAGGGAAGTAGTGATAGCTTGAAGAATGATCATAATACTAGATATAACAGTAGTGTAAGAAAATAGAAAGGAAATGCTAGCAGTAACAGAATAATGTGGAATATAAGTAGGAGTATAGTAGCTATTCTAAATTTCACTTTTAGATGGGGGTTTTAAAAATTGTCAGTGCAAAGTTTCACTTCTAAATGGTGATATTATACAAATGAAGTCCAACTTAGTTGGACGGATGCATCCCGCTATAGTCTCTATGTGTGGGAGGTCAGGAGTTCGATTCCTGTAATTTATCATGTGGGGGATTTTCTCAGAATTAGCAGCCGGGTTTGAATCCCAGCGCAATGCCTTGAAGCCCCTTAATGGGAAACTGGATGGCTAGCATGGGGTTCATATTCTCTTCATGAGATGATTCGAACTCGGGTTGAGAGAATTAGTGCCTTAGTGGCACGCAAGATACTCCGCTGCACCAAAACTTGTAACACCCCCCAAGTTGGTCAAATGCAGCGAAATAGTAATTGGGGTGTTACTTGGGTGGATCGATAGCACATAGCATATAGAGAAATGATCATAATATCATTTGGAAACATATTACATGAATTAATCGTACACATTAAGTATCTTGTCCAAATTTAAACCACATTTATTATAAAACAGAAATAAATATCCCAGCCCAATGGTCAACATGATGCTTCCTAAAATGCTGGAATCCAATGCATGAACCTGCTTACTTTCCTGAGAATACATAAAAGTAAAATGTGGGGGTCAACACGAGGTTGGTGAATTCACAGGTTTAATTAATTAAATGAAGTATCAATATGCAAAGCACCACGAAGGTAGCAGGACATCACAGCCCAACGCTACAGTAGTTCCTACTGCCCTGTAATAGAAGCTAGACATGATTCTCAGTACGCCCATTGGGTCTATCCTGATTGAGGTTTCCCTAAATCCGACAATGAAATAAACCTGCTGCTCGGCCTAAGCAATACGTGACAGCTGATCACGACAGGCCGGGTGTTGTCAATACCCGAATAGATCTATCCATACATTTCGCGCTACACTATTAACTAATACAGTCCACGGGAATGGAGCAAACAGTAGGCAAATAAATTGTTGTTGTCTGTGCATGCTTGCATATTAATAGTTTTGTATGTTTTCTCCCCAAGTTATAAAACAGTAAAGATGGGCCATGAACTCACCTTAGTGATAATGAGGTAGTGAGGATGATGTCACAGTATAGTCACGAACTGGAGAAATTACCTAAGTAATTTAAATGTCTCAGTGAATGCAATAATAACTATGCATGATGAATACGAAAATGCATGATCACAATTTATGAATTGTTACGTTGGCTTAAGTGTTTGTTCTTATAGTGAAATAAAGGTATGTATATATATATTTTTGTTCAAGAAAAATATATATATAAGTGTATATAAAATTTGTTTGAAGGAAAAGGGGTTGTAAATTAAATAAGTATCTATATCTTATTTAATTTATCATAAAGAAATAAATTATAATTTATTAAGTTTTAAGGTTTCAAAGGAAAATGGTTAGCGGGGTTTGTCAATATCGTAGAGTTTGTAAATAACTAAAATAATTTATTTTACAAATGACAAGTTTTATTATTCCTTTTAATTAAATAGAACTATAATAAATTTTGTAAAAATAATTGTTTAGAAAATTAACTTTAAGTTTTCATCCGTTAAATTCATTACACCGTTAGTCCTTGTTGGTTATTCCATTTTATGAAAATGCCCCCTAGGGCTTGGTAAACTTTCGGGAAATGGCAAAATACCCCCTCCAACCCCACAGCTTATATATAAGGTAGGGTTAGGGCTTGCTTTGAGTTTCAAAAATGGCGCAAAAGGTCCTTGTGGTTTATTTAAGTCTCACGGTTGAGTTTTGTTTACCCCTTTAGTTTCAAACATGGCATAAACACCCCTTGGACTATATAATAGTCACGAAGTGTTTTACATAGTTTTACTAGTTTCATTTTCGGACCCAACTTTCACCATATGACATTTTTGGCACGAAAAGTACCCATTTGATTTTAGTGTTGGGCTATGCGGCCCATTATGGTCTGGTTAGGGTAAAAAGGCTATTGGGCTTAGTAAAACTTAAGGTAATTAGTAAATGGTAATTTTTACTATTGGGCCTTAACTAGTGGGCTTATATTAGGTCTTAATTTCAAATAACTAGTTTAGTTTCTAAGCTTATATATTTCAGCTTATTTGTGTGGCTTATATAAGTTTATTATTTTTTTTGACTAAAACTTATATTTTCCTACTAGTTAATCATAAGTTTATATTTTGAAGGCTTTTGGGCTTATTCTAAGGCTTATAATATTCGGCTTATATATGCATGGCTTATATTTTTAGGCTTAAATTCCTAGGAGCTTAAATAAGCTATTTAGGTCTCGGCTTATATATAATTTTATTGTCAAACTAGCTTATTTTAGTACTATTTAGGCTTATATAGATTTTTAAGGCTTATATTACGTGGCTTATATAACAATATGGGCTTATATATGCTAAGTGGTTCGGCTTATTTTACAATATACTCATTTTTAAGGTACCCATTTATAACTAGTTCATTCCTAGGGTTTTTAAGCAAGGTGTCCAACATGTTAGAACATGATTGAGGATTCTAGGGCACGAAATGCTCACCCATTGTATAAGCCGTGGCTTATATGTCACATGGATGGACTTTCATGGAAGTTTTACGTATGCATGGCAACCTAGGTCCATTTCCTAAGCTTATACATGCATGATATGAGATGGAAAGTAAAAGAAAGATGGAAATAGGTCTAGTGTAGTCTTACTTACTTGTTTGATCAAAATGGTGACAAAGAGAGTAGTGTTGGCGTCGGCTTGCTTCTAGACGAGTACTAGGAGTCTTGAATGCTAGACTTCAATGCTTGGAGTACTAGGATTTGGTAGTAAATGAGATGAAGGATTTTTGGTTAACTCAAGGTGTTATATGGGAGGGTTTATGATCCGAATATAAATGTGTGAGGGTGAATGAGTGTTTGTGAGGTTACTAAATATCTAAGAGTGAAGATGGGTTATGGCTTGGGGTAAGACACGGCAAGAGAGAGGGGTAAAGAGATTGTGTGTATTTGACATGGTACTTGGTGAGTACATTTCATAAATGCTTAAGATGTACAAGCTTGCTAGTTGGGTTGTGTTTAGCCATCGCATGAAGTGATTCAAAGGGACAAATGGTAAGTTTTTGAGTATTTCCATTTAATGGCATGTTGTACAAGTTTTGGTGTGTGGTGATATGGGTATACACGGCTAGGAGCAAACAAGGATTGATGTGTGACTTGGTTTTCCAAATAGTATTCCTAGTACTAACCTTAATTGCCCAAAAATGTACAAGTTCCCATGGTTTACAAATGATACCGGCGGTTTTATAGGTTTCAAGTCAAAAGGGAAGTAAAATTTATGTAATGTATATACATAGGTGTTATATTTAGTGTAAAGTCTAGACACTTGGTAAGGAGGGTAAGAGTTTTGGTATAAAAGGGTTATGGTTAAGTATGTATATGAATATATACGGTTTAATATAAGTCTAGGGTATGCTTGTGTTTAATTTTTGTGTCTAGGTGAGTGTTAAGTGAGTTAAGGTTATAATATTATGTGAGTACGTTTGAGTTTAAGTAATTTTGGTTACGTTTAGGGCCTTTGGTGAAAGTATGGTCCTTAGGTGATTTTATTATTACAAAAATATATAAAAGAAATATAAAATGACTTATTGTAGTGTTCATGTGTAAAAGTAATTGTCATCGTAGTTTAAAGACAATTATAGTGTGAAAATATATATAAACTATCCAATTTAAAAATATGTATATATATAAATAGCCAGTTATTAATTGTGATCATGACGTTGGATTTTTAGAAAAATTAATGGGATGTATGCAAGTGATCATATATTCAGATGACTTAAAGTCCTTTACAATGGATCATTTGTTGTCCAGTATGCTATTGAGATATAGTCATACATATGTGGTCAGGCTTTTATGATTAAAATACTCATAGTCACAATAAAAATTGTGATATAGTTGTTTCCTGTTCAGATGATTGGGATGATGTATGCTCATGTGATGCATATGATTGTTCAAAGGAATTCATGTAAGGGTGGTAGAATAAATATATATATAGATATCATGAGGTGACGTACACAATGTTGACATGGTCAAAACCTGAAATTTACAGGTTTTACAGCATAAACCCGTTATTTTAGCTTTGTCCTCAAAGCTTAAGGTGACGTCACTGCTCAGGTGAAAAGGTGTGGGTATTTAGCTCTAAACGAGTCTTCATGTTCCCAAGTAAATTCGGGACCTTTCCTAGAGTTCCATCGTATTTTAACTAACGGGATTTGGCTTCGTTTCAACTTCTTAACTTCTCTCTCCACGACTTCCACTGGTTCTTCTACAAATTGAAGTTTGTCGTCAAAATGGACTCCTTCCAATGGCATTGCTAATGGTTCGTCTGCGTAGCACTTGTTCAAGTTGGAGACGTGGAATGTAGGGTGTACTCGGCTCAACTGCTGGGGTAACTTTAAGCGATAGGCGACCTCTCCAATTCTGGCAATTACTTTGAAGGGTCCTACGTAACGTGGATTTAGCTTTCCCCGTTTCCCAAACCGTACAACACCCTTCCAAGGTGATACCTTCAGCATGACACGATCACCTACAGCAAACTCCATAGGTTTACGTTTCCTGTCGGCATAACTCTTTTGTCTATCCTGGGCAGCCTGAATTCATTGCTTGATGAGGGCGATCTTCTCAGTAGTCTCTTGGATCAGTTCGGGTCCTGTCAGTTGAAATTCTCCCACCTCTGCCCAACATACTGGTGAACGACATTTGCGGCCATAGAGGGCCTCAAATGGTGCCGCCTTAATACTGGCATGGTAGCTGTTATTGTAGGAGAACTCCACCAATGGAATGTGTTCGACCCATCCTTTTCCAAAGTCGATCACACATGCTCTCAGCATGTCTTATAATGTTTGGATTGTTCGTTCACTCTGACCATCTGTCTGTGGATGGTATGCGGTGCTCATATCCACGTTTGTCCCTAAAGCTCTCTGAAAGGCTTTCCAGAAGTTTGATGTAAATCTGCCATCTCTATCGCAGATGATTGAGACTGGTATCCCGTGTCTTGTCACAACTTCCTTTAAGTACGTTTTGGCTAATTTGCTCAGAGAATCATTTTCCTTGATAGGTAAGAAGTGAGCTGATTTTGTGAGGCGGTCAACGATTACCCAAATTGTATCGTAACCGTGGGACGATGTAGGAAGTTTGGTAATGAAATCCATGGTGATATTGTCCCATTTCCATATTGGTATTTCGGGTTGAACCAACAAACCTGATGGTCGCTGATGTTCTGTTTTAACTCTAGCACAAGTCAAACATTTCTTCACGTAGGTGGCAATGTCTGCTTTCATGTTCGGCCACCAGTATAGTTTCTTCACGTCTTGATACATCTTTTCGGATCCGGGATGTATGGAGTACTTGGACTTATGGGATTCGTGCATGATCATGTTCCTCAAGTCTCCGTAACATGGTAACCAGCTTCTTCCGTGTAGACACAACGTTCCGTCTGTTCTAGCTTCTAACTTTTCCTTGCTTAAGTCCGTCCTAAGCATTCCTCCTATGTCTTCCTTTCCGAAATTCTCGGGCTTCTGTGCCTGGAGTTGGGCCTCTAATATCTGTTTGGGTAGGTCCAAATTAATGGTCATGACTAAGGCTCGAACTCTCATGGGAGGATCAGTTCCCTTTCGGCTTAGTGCATCTGCAACTACGTTTGCTTTTCCTGGGTGGTATTTGATGTCACAATCGTAGTCGTTGAGTAATTCTATCCAACGATGTTGCCTCATGTTTAATTCTTTCTGATCTAGGATATGTTGCAAGCTCTTGTGATCAGTATGAACTGTGCACTTGGTCCCGTACAGGTAGTGCCTCCAGATTTTTAAGGCGAAAACTACGGATCCAAGTTCTAGATCATGGGTGGAGTAATTCTGCTCGTGCTTCTTCAGTTGTCTTGAAGCATAAGCAATCACTTTCTGTCTCTGCATCAACACAGCTCCCAAACCTTTGTGTGAGGCGTCACAGTAGACAACGAAATCTTCGTTACCTTCTGGTAAGGCTAAAATAGGTGCACTGCATAACCTTTGTTTGATGGTCTGGAATGCAGCTTCTTCTTTTTCTTCCCACACAAACTTTATACCTTTCTGGGTGAGCTTGGTCATTGGTTTAGCAATCTTAGAGAAACCTTCGATAAATCGTCGGTAGTAACCGGCAAGACCTAAGAATTGACGAATTTCCTTCGGCGATGTGGGAGATGCCCAATCTTTCACGGATGCGACTTTCGCAGGGTCAACTTGGATTCCCTTGTCGTCAATCACATGACCGAGAAAGTGTACTTTAGGGATCCAAAAATCACACTTTGAGAATTTTGCATACAACTTTTCTTCCTTAAGCAGTTTTAGTACTTGAGCCAGATGTTCTCTGTTCTCTTGCTCATTCTTGGAATAGATGAGGATGTCATCAATAAACACTATCACGAACTTATCCAGATAGGGTCTGCATACTCGATTCATGAGATCCATGAATATGGCTGGTGCATTGGTCAGTCCAAACGGCATGACTTGGAACTCATAATGACCGTATCGTGTTCTGAAAACTGTCTTTGGTATGTCCTCTTCTCTGACCTTCAATTGGTGATACTCGGATCGTAAGTCGATCTTGGAGTACACGCTTGATCCTTGTAGCTGATCAAATAGGTCGTCGATTCGTGGTAACGGGTAGCGGTTTCTCACAGTTAACTTATTCAGTTCTCTGTAATCGATACACATTCGAAAAGAACCATCTTTATTTTTGACAAACAATATTGGGGCTCCCCAAGGCGAGGAACTGGGCCTGATAAAGCCTTTGTCTGACAGTTATTTGAGTTTTTCTGCGAGTTCTTTCATCTCGGTAGGTGCTAAACGGTAGGGTGCTTTAGCTACAGGTGCAGCTCCTGGCACCAAGTCTATTTGAAATTCAACTTGACGAGTCGGAGGTAATCCTGGCAAGTCGTCTGGAAAGACTTCAGGATAATCACGGACGACGGGTACATCCTTGATCTGTTTCTCCTTGGATTCTTCTTCTTTGTCTGTTTTAGAAATATGCGCTAAAAAGATAGGACATCCTTTTAGTAGATATTTCTGGGCTTGGGTACACGAGATCACACTCAACCTAGTGTCTGTTTTATCCGAATTTCCGTTTCCTCGGATAATTAGATCTGCGTTTCCCCATGGTATACGGACTAGTTTCTCGTCACACACAATGGTTACATGATATTTGGCTAACCAGTCCATACCAATGATGACATCGAAACAACTTAGTTCTATGGGTATTAATTGAATATCAAATGGGTGGTTCTGAAGGTTTAAAGTACAGCCTCTTATGATGGTATTAGTTTCAATGATCTTTCCGTCTGCTAATTCGACTCTGTAACAGTTATCTAACGGGGTTGGTAAAATTCCTAGTAAGCTACTAAACTATGTGGATACGAAACTCCTATCGGCTCCCGTATCGAATAAAATATTTGCATAGCGATTATTCAGAAGGAACGTACCAGTAACTACATTGGAGTCGGGGTTGGTCCTGTTCTCTCCTATGACATAAACTCTGGCGGATGCGCTTTGACTTTCATTCTTACGCTTTGGGCAGTCAGGTCTGATGTTTCCAATCTCTCCACAACCAAAGCAACGGATCTCCTTACGAGCCATGTTTCCACTGCCAGTGAGCTGGCGGCTTCCTTGGTATCCACTTCCACGGAAATTCTGCCTGTTGCCGTTGTGGGACTTGTTTTTGGCACTGAAGTTGTTCCTATTGGTCGGAACATATGCACTGCCCTGCTCTGGTCTTCGGCATTCAGCAGTGGGGTAGTGATGGAAGTTACACTTTGAGCATTTTGGTTTGTTCCCCACGTATGGTGGTGATCCTGAGGAAACAGCACTGCAGACTTGAACTAAGCCCTGCCTCTTGGGCTGTTGAGTCTGTGGATGATGACGGTAGTTATCATCGACTTTCCTCTTGTGCTCTGCTTGTCTAATCATATGATCACGACCACGTTTGTCCACTAATTCTGTGGCAAACTCAATAGCACTCTCGATGGTAGTAGGTCGAGATGCAAGCACACTGTCATGAACAGCGTCTGGAAGTCCACTAACGTACTTCTCTATCTTATCCGACACCTTTGGGTACATACTGGTACACATCAAAGTTAGTTCCTAGAACTTCTGATTGTAACCCGTAATATTGAAGTTGGTGCATTTGAGGTTCCATAATTCAATCTCCAGCTTTTTGATTTCACTACGTGGGCAGTATTTCATGGTAAGCTTTTCCTTCAATGCAGCCCATGTCATCCCATAGGCTCCATCGTGTCCGAGGGTAGCAACTTGTGAGTTCCACCACGTGAGTGCATGTTCCAAAAGTGTACAAGTGGCGAATTTCACCTTGTTCTCTTCAGTACAGTCACTAATACGAAACACGGTCTCAGTCATCTCAAACCATTGCATGAGCTCGACTACCCCTTCCTTGCCCATGTAATAGTTGGGCTTGCACTTTAGGAAGTCAGGGTAAGTACATCCTCGAGCTTCGCGGTTTCGGTTATTAGAGTTTTCATTGTCTCCATGGGTTCCGCTGGGGCGGTTTTCTCTGGCAGCTAAGGCATCAGTGATGCCTTGCTCAATCAGTACTCTGAGTTGTGCATCAGATATAGTCGTCGCAGGTGTTTCTGCGGGGTTTGGGCGTGCGCGTCTTGGTGGCATTTTTCTATATTAATAAGAAAAACTGAGATCTGTTAGCTGATAAACGATGGTTATATTAAACTGCATGGGTAATGTTTATGCATAGAATTCACAACAAATTTGATAATCCGTTAAGAGTTCATAATAATATAAATGTAAACAAACAAGTGGACGGTAACATGCTATTTCTGGCAAACAACAGTATGGTACAAGTACAACCGATCTAAGACAGAGTCATAGCAACCTGTCTGAAATAGTGGTACATATGTTTGTAATACAACCAAAATATATCCTACCTACTAAGGTTAGGTACTACGAATACAACTTAAAGGAATATAAGTACAAAAGAAATAAATCATGCGAGCTGAGATGCAACTCAGTGCTTGGCATGATGTACAACTAAAAATCTATCCTACACTAGTATGGCTGCCTGCAGGTGCAGGTGGTCCTGCTGGTGGTGCACGCTCGTCCTGCATACGGATCACGGCACTCCGGGTCTCTCTGGTGTATCTCAAGGCCTCTAGTAGCTGCTGCTGACGTGCAGTGTCGGCACTCCGTAACTGCTCTGTCTCTGTAGTGATCCCCTGATGACGGAGATCTATCAAATCTACGAAGGTCCTAAAAGTGTCCTCCTGTGTGTAGATGGCGGCTCGAGTCTCGTAGGAATGACTCTCCAATGAAGCTAAGAGGTAACGGAGGTAAGCTACCTCATCCAATAGCCAGTGTATGGTCTCCCGGGTGGTGTATGACTCCCCGGCTATGGCCCAATAGAGAGAGTCAAGTCTCTCCTGGAGCATGGCGCGACCCTGCTGGTCCGCCTATAGTAGAGAGTGGATAAGGGTGGTGTCCTGTGCCTGTCGGGCCGTGAGTGCATCAACCTGTGCCTGAAGGGCACTAAGTCTAGCCTGCCCTGCTCCTGATCCCTCTCCAACCTCATAGGTTGAGTCAGGGATAGTGTCATGTCTCCTCTTACGAGGTGGCAAGACACTGGTGGGGTAAGTGCTAGGTACAGAAGGTGGTGGTAAGGATGGTAGAGAAGGTACGACCTGGTCCACCTCTCTAGGAGGGGATGTAGGTACTACAAGCAGTGGTGTAGTAGGAGATGCAGTGGGTGGTGAAGGAGTAGGTGAATCTGTGAGTACGATGACCCCGTCCTGCTGGTCATCTCTGGACTCTGTATCAGAAGCAGGTCCAGCTAATACTGACGTCGGTGACAAAGGTGTAATGGTAGGAACCATAAGCTCCTCGAAGGTAGTAACAATAGTGGGCGTCGTCATGATATCTGAAAGTAACATTTTAAAGTTGAGCAAGTTTTCAACTTACACAATTTAAAAAGTTTTCATGATGCATATGCGATGTGGTTTTAAAGCTTTTAACCATGATGTCAAAAGTATAAATAGATACTTATGTGATCTATTTACCATGAGGTAATAAATCAATGTGAAGTTAGTTCACATAATATGCATGCTCTATAATGCCATATGCCTAACTTATAGGTTCCCCAAAAATCAATTTTTCTTTAGACTGATTTTTATGTTCAGTTATAGTCCAGTTTATAATTTTTATTATTTAAAAATTTTTAAGTTTTTGATCTGGTTCTCTATAACTATGCGCTCTGATACCATTTCTGTAACACCCCCAAGTTGGTCAAATGCAGCGGAATAGTAATTGGGGTGTTACTTGGGTGGATCGATAGCACATAGCATATAGAGCAATGATCATAATATCATTTGGAAACATATTACATGAATTAATCGTACACATTTAGTATCTTGTCCAAATTTAAACCACATTTATTATAAAACAGAAATAAATATCCCAGCCCAATGGTCAACATGATGCTTCCTAAAATGCTGGAATCCAATGCATGAACCTGCTTACTTTCCTGAGAAAACATAAAAGTAACATGTGGGGGTCAACACGAGGTTGGTGAATTCACAGGTTTAGTTAATTAAATGAAGTATCAATATACAAAGCACCACGAAGGTAGCAGGACATCACAGCCCAACGCTACAGTAGTTCCTACTGCCCTATAATAGAAGCTAGACATGATTCTCAGTACGCCCATTGGGTCTATCCTGATTGAGGTTTCCCTAAATCCGACAATGACATAAACCTGCTGCTCGGCCTAAGCAATACGTGACAGCTGATCACGACAGGCCGGGTGTTGTCAATACCCGAATAGATCTATCCATACATTTCGCGCTACACTATTAACTAATACAGTCCACGGGAATGGAGCAAACAGTAGGCAAATAAATTGTTGTTGTCTGTGCATGCTTGCATATTAATAGTTTTTTATGTTTTCTCCCCCAGTTATAAAACAGTAAAGATGGGGCCATGAACTCACCTTAGTGATAATGAGGTAGTGAGGATGATGTCACAGTATAGTCACGAACTGGAGAAATTACCTAAGTAATTTAAATGTCTCAGTGAATGCAATAATAACTATGCATGATGAATACGAAAATGCATGATCACAATTTATGAATTGTTACGTTGGCTTAAGTGTTTGTTCTTATAGTGAAATAAAGGTATGTATATATATTTTTTTGTTCAAGAAAAAAATATATATATAAGTGTATATAAAATTTGTTTGAAGGAAAAGGGGTCGTAAATTAAATAAGTATCTATATCTTATTAAATTTATCATAAAGAAATAAATTATAATTTATTAAGTTTTAAGGTTTCAAAGGAAAATGGTTAACGGGGTTTGTCAATATCGTAGAGTTTGTAAATAACTAAAATAATTTATTTTACAAATGACAAGTTTTATTATTCCTTTTAATTAAATAGAACTATAATAAATTTTGTAAATATAAATGTTTAGAAAATTAACTTTAAGTTTTCATCCGTTAAATTCATTACACCGTTAGTCCTTGTTGGTTATTCCATTTTATGAAAATGCCCCCTAGGGCTTGGTAAACTTTCGGGAAATGGCAAAATACCCCCTCCAACCCCACGGCTTATATATAAGGTAGGGTTAGGGCTTGCTTTGAGTTTCAAAAATGGCGCAAAAGGTCCTTGTGGTTTATTTAAATCTCACGGTTGAGTTTTGTTTACCCCTTTAGTTTCAAACATGGCATAAACGCCCCTTGGACTATATAATAGTCACGAAATGTTTTACATAGTTTTACTAGTTTCATTTTCGGACCCAACTTTCACCATATGACATTTTTGGCACGAAAAGTACCCATTTGATTTTAGTGTTGGGCTATGCGGCCCATTATGGTCCGGTTAGGGTAAAAAGGCTATTGGGCTTAGTAAAACTTAAGGTAATTAGTAAATGGTAATTTTTACTATTGGGCCTTAACTAGTGGGCTTATATTAGGTCTTAATTTCAAATAACTAGTTTAGTTTCTAAGCTTATATATTTCGGCTTATTTGTGTGGCTTATATAAGTTTATTATTCTTTTTGACTAAAACTTATATTTTCCTACTAGTTAATCATAATTTTATATTTTGAAGGCTTTTGGGCTTATTCTAAGGCTTATAATATTCGGCTTATATATGCATGGCTTATATTTTTAGGCTTAAATTCCTAGGAGCTTAAATAAGCTATTTAGGTCTCGGCTTATATATAATTTTATTGTCAAGCTAGCTTATTTTAGTACTATTTCGGCTTATATAGATTTTTAAGGCTTATATGACGTGGCTTATATAACAATATGGGCTTATATATGCTAAGTGGTTCGGCTTATTTTACAATATACTCATTTTTAAGGTACCCATTTATAACTAGTTCATTCCTAGGGATTTTAAGCAAGGTGTCCAACATGTTAGAACATGATTGAGGATTCTAGGGCACGAAATGTTCACCCATTGTATAAGCCGTGGCTTATATGTCACATGGATGGCATTTCATGGAATTTTTACGTATGCATGGCAACCTAGGTCCATTTCCTAAGCTTATACATGCATGATATGAGATGGAAAGTAAAAGAAAGATGGAAATAGGTCTAGTGTAGTCTTACTTACTTGTTTGATCCAAATGGTAACAAAGAGAGTAGTGTTGGCGTCGGCTTGCTTCTAGACGAGTACTAGGAGTCTTGAATGCTAGACTTCAATGCTTGGAGTACTAGGATTTGGTAGTAAATGAGATGGAGGATTTTTTGTTAACTCAAGGTGTTATATGGGAGGGTTTATGATCCGAATATAAATGTGTGAGGGTGAATGAGTGTTTGTGAGGTTACTAAATATATAAGAGTGAAGATGGGTTGTGGCTTGGGGTAAGACACGGCAAGAGAGAGGGGTAAAGAGATTGTGTGTATTTGACATGGTACTTGGTGAGTACATTTCATAAATGCTTAAGATGTACAAGCTTGCTAGTTGGGTTGTGTTTAGCCGTCACATGAAGTGATTCAAAGGGACAAATGGTAAGTTTTTTAGTATTTCCATTTAATGGCATGTTGTACAAGTTTTGGTGTGTGGTGATATGGGTATACACGGCTAGGAGCAAACAAGGATTGATGTGTGACTTGGTTTTCCAAATAGTATTCCTAGTACTAACCTTAATTGCCCAAAAATGTACAAGTTCCCATGGTTTACAAATGATACCGGCGGTTTTATAGGTTTCAAGTCAAAAGGGAAGTAAAATTTATGTAATGTATATACATAGGTGTTATATTTAGTGTAAAGTCTAGACACTTGGTAAGGAGGGTAAAAGTTTTGGTATAAAAGGGTTATGGTTAAGTATGTATATGAATATATACGGTTTAATATAAGTCTAGGGTATGCTTGTGTTTAATTTTTGTGTCTAGGTGAGTGTTAAGTGAGTTAAGGTTATAATATTATGTGAGTACGTTTGAGTTTAAGTAATTTTGGTTACGTTTAGGGCCTTTGGTGAAAGTATGGTCCTTAGGTGATTTTATTATTACAAAAATATATAAAAGAAATATAAAATGACTTATTGTAGTGTTCATGTGTAAAAGTAATTGTCATCGTAGTTTAAAGCCAATTATAGTGTGAAAATATATATAAACTATCCAATTTAAAAATATTTATATATATAAATAGCCACTTATTAATTGTGATCATAACGTTGGATTTTTAGAAAATCAATGGGATGTATGCAAGTGATCATATGTTCAGATGACTTAAAGTCCTTTACAATGGACCATTTGTTGTCCAGTATGCTATTGAGATATAGTCATACAAATGTGGTCAGGCTTTTATGATTAAAATACTCATAGTCACAATAAAAATTGTGATATAGTTGTTTTCTGTTCAGATGATTGGGATGATGTATGCTCATGTGATGCATATGATTGTTCAAAGGAATTCATGCAAGGATGGTAGAATAAATATATATATAGATATCATGAGGTGACGTACACAATGTTGACATGGTCAAAACCTGAAATTTACAGGTTTTACAAAACTGACGTTAAAAAAATGGTGATATTATTATTGATGGTTACAGGTTACTGTAATACATGCTTCAAGTATATATCAATGTATGGCTTTCTGACTTTGAATATATCAACTAATGTGGGTAAGTGATTTATTAAAAATAATTTGTTACTTGAATTAGGGAAAGGCTATTGAAAATCACTATCTTCTTCTTCGGCTTAAAGGACTCGAGATCGCAAAGCAGTTCATACCTCGTCTTCGCCATGGAAGTGAATGTACATTGCAGCTTCCAAATAACTGGAGCAATAACTTTTGTGGATTTTTAATATTCTTTGCAACAGGTAACTATGAAGCAGGTCGTGATGGATGGTTCGACGGGTATTGATTTTCATAATGATCTGGTTTAGAAAGAGGGTAAGTATGATTCTTCAACATGGGTTGGGTATGTATCATTTGGAACTCAACATACAACATGGTTTTGTTTTCCTTTGACATTGAAGCTACTAAAACAGTACCCGGACATACAGATGTTAACTCATGCAGTAGATTTGGTGTAAAATTTGTATCCAACGGGAACATCAACAGATTGTATTGAATTTCCTGATGAGAAAGATGATTATCATACAAGGGGTTTGCCTCGTATGAAAGTTCGTTAATCCAGTCTTTTCGAATTGATTACTAGTTAAAATTGTGACTCAGTCGTTCTTGGTGGAAAATAAAATGGTTTGGTTATCTATTCTACTTAAAAGGTAAATGCGCAAAATAATAACAATAAGCTAAAAGCAATTAACTAATAAAAACAAAACAATATAAATAATAAAACGTGAATTTATTATGAAACAATTAATAAAAATAAAACTAAAAGACGAAATTAACTATCGACTCGAAAATAAAGTTTACTTAATGAAAAAGGAGAGAATAAAACTAAGATGGTACTTTAAAACTAAACGAGGCAAAACCTAAAGCGGGTACTAAATAAAAGATAAAACTTGAACTTTACGAAAAAATATTAATTTTAAAAATAGACGAAAAATTCAACTAAAAATAGCAACTTTCAGAAATAAAATCGGAACAACTTTCAGATTTAACTAAACAATTACGGAACAATGCTAAAAACTAACCAAGCTAGCAGCCAGCTAGCTCAAGCTAGCAAGCTGCCTGGTCAATTTGGCGAAAAAAAAGATTAAGCAAGCAAGTAGCCAGCTTAATTATTTCGCAATAACTGTTTCTTCGGAAAAAAATTTGGAATGTTATAAATTCAGATATTTCTTCGGAATATCTTTTTTTCGCAATAACAGTTTCTTCGGAACTTGTTTTTTCGCAATAAAAACTTCTTCGGAAAACTTGTATTTTCGCAATAATAGTTTCTTCGGAATTTTTATTTCTTCGGAATAAATTTTTCAGATCTTTTACTTTTTCAGAGTTTTTACTTTTTCGGAAAAATGACTAAATTCAGAAAAATCAATATTTTCGGAAAAATTAAGAAATTCAGAGAAAATCTATATTTTTGGAATATTGAAGGTTTTCAGAGAAAAGGGGTATTTTCGGATAAATGATGATTTTCAGAGAAAAGGTACATTTTCGGAATATTTAACTTTTTCAGAGAAACTAGGATTTTCGGAAAAATAGCAAATCTTCGGAAAATTTATAATTTCAGAAAAAAGGAATTCTTCGGATAAACTAAATATTTTCGGAATAAGATGACAATTTCAGAGAAAAGAATAATTCGGATAAATGAACCAATTCAGAGAAAATTTTCAGAATAAACATTAAATTCAAAAAAATGAAAACTTCGGAATAATTAATTCGGAATACAGTGCAATCTTCGGAGAATGAAAACCCTTTTCCGAAGAAGTTAGAGAACAGATACATATAATCAGTAATATCAAAACTAAAGAGATAAGCTACGAATAAGCACGAATCAAACAAGCATTAAACCAAAACTTTAACCAAATAAATTTTAAGAAAAACTAAATAAGCCACAAATTAAAAACTATAATAACACTAAATAATCAAAACATTTTAGATCAACTAATAATCAAATCTAAAAATCTATCAAACCAACTTAATCAAAAATAAGCCAAACACTAGTAAATCAACAATCACAATAAGCTCAAAACATCCACCACATCAAAACTATAAGATCAATCACATGAATAAATCAATCACATAATCAAATAGATAAAATCAACTACATGATTAATTAAATCACCAAAAGATTAACAAAGGTAGAATGAGAGTTAAATGAAAAAGTTGATTAAATTGAAGATTTAAGATTCAAAGTTACAAGATTAAGATGAAGATTAAGAAAACTTGAAGAGAAAGCTAGAGAGAGAAATAAACACACTAATTACCTACTAAAAATTAAAAACTAAAAATTAACTACTCCACTAATGATTATTTTTCTACTATATATAGGGGAGGTGGTAAGTGCTTGTTTCTTCTCTTTTCTTCTCGTCTTTCTCGACTCAGTCTCGGGATTAGTCGAATGATAATTTGAACTCGTCTTCTATTTTTCTTCTTTTTGTAGACTTGGTTCTTCGACTTCGTTAAACTTCCGTCTTTAGACTTTTTCTTCGATAAATCTTCAGAATAGGCCTTGAACTTCCGTTCTTTTTGCACTCTTGATCTCTTGACTTCGTCTTTTGTCGTTTTCTTTGATAAAAGTCCGTGATAGCCCGTGTTTTCTCCCTTTTTCATATTTTTATCCTGAAACACAATAAAAACTCAAACCACGCATAATTCCGACTTTTACGACATAAAATACACGTTTTGATCATGTTATTATTGGAAATAAGCAGTAAAAGGATAAGTGTTTTCACACTTATTAAATCTCCTACACTTGATCATTGCAATGCCCTCATGCAATGCATTAATTTCAAAGCACAGTTTACATTTTCATCATAAATAACCCACCTTGGCCTTTATTAAATATTAAACACTAAGGAAACTTAAAAGATAGAAATATATACAAAACAAGTAAAGAAATTAAAGACTTACATTAGGGTTTTGGTGTCATGAATGTTTATCATCCTCAAATTTCACGTTCCCCACACAAAGCTTAAAAACGAGATCATTGTTATTATAAGTTAGCAAACTAACACGAACTCATGTGGCCCAATTATTCACTTAGACTCCCTTATTCCTAGGTGTATCTCTTATATTTTAATTTTGTCTTGAATGATCACGAGGATACATTGTTTGACTTATTTCGATAGTTTATTAAGGTCGAAAATAAAGAGGGACGATTTAATCAATAGTTAGCTAAAGGACAAAATCTTTTAAAACTGCTTCTCGGGACCTCATAAAGTTCATATCTTGGCATAACTCGCTTCACGATTTGAGACCTTTCTCGGACCGATATTTGGCAGTGACTTCATACTTCAAATCTTGAGAGACGTTCATGAAATAATGGTCTTCTCTTCATAATAGGAATTTCTTCACTTGAAGTTTTGAGAGATTCTTCATACTTGGACCACGACTTCTTCATTTTTCTCCAATCTTTATTCTGGAATTTGATATACAACGATCCACCTCCTTTTAGGACTTGGATCTATTTATCCTCATACCTTGTTAGGGCCTTTTTGGATAGACTTCTCCATGATCTTTAGGGGAGTATTTGCTTTTCGTCGTGTGTCTCGATCCTTCATATTGATTTTTGATAAATGATTCTTCACATCACTTTTGGATCTTTAGCAACAAAATGTAGCCCTCATGTCTTGTTAGGACCTTTTCGGACTCGCCAATCTTCGCATCCCGCTTCAATAAGTTATGCCTTGGCTATGAACTCTAATTAATACCGGGCAACTTTTAAACGGTCTTGTGCTAGAAGCTAAGTAACTTTTTAAACCGTACAACCTTATTTATTGCAGATAAATTTATTAGCAAGCGATGGGAGAAAAAGCTTATAATAAACTCACATAAATTCATGAAAGAATACCAAACTTATAATTGACTCTATCATCTCTCGTTCTCCACAATTAAAAATCTCAAGGAATGAGACTCGTGGATGCTTAGCCAATTAAATCAAAGTTTTGGGTTTTCGAGTCATCTATAGGATCTTGCAAACTCTTAGACTTTCTCAAGTTTAGAATTCGCATTTTAAAGTTCCTTTGATAAACGACTCTCTAGGATTAATTATAGGAACTTGCGAAAAGTTCTTGTTCTTAACCCGTGAGAGTTAAGACTTTCGCGTTTTAAAGTTCCCTATATAAAAGCCTAGCAAAACTTGACATAAACACGTTAAGGATACTAGCTAGAGTAAACTTAGATAAGTAAACTCGGGTTGAGTCAAAATATTCACAACGTTGAAAAATTTAAAACCACTTTATTGAAAATTTTATTTTAGCAAAGAAAGTAAATAACGATAACAAAGGAAAAACTACGAGGCCAAAATAGATTAAAATTTTTGAAAAATGTCGAAAAATTAGATTTTCCGGTTAAAATGAGGACAAATTCATGGAAAAGACCACTTACTTCGATAGAAGTCCCCCTACACTTGATATAAACATTGTCCTCAATGTTTAAGCATGTGGGAGTAAACTCCCCTACATTTAGGCAACATTGTGCACTATGTTTAAATCTTGCTAAGGGAAGGACAACTATAGTGATTTCAATGTGAATATATAAGATATGAAATATTCAATCACGATAGTTTAGGATAGAACCAGGAAGACGGGTACACGGGATCACGGTCGTCAAATGTCATCAAGAGTTCTCTTGGAAACTTTAATCCCTGCACATCATAAGAAGCAAGACAACAAACACATACGGGGCTCCCCCTACACTTATTATAAAAACGGTAAAGGATAGATCAACGAGTTGCCTCCCGAGAAGCGCTTGTTTTTGTTAACCAAGTCACGAGCCTGACTCAACCCAGAACTAATTTAAGGGATACGTGGTGAGGGATGGAATCATCTCATGAGAGATGTCCTCACCAAAGTACAACTTCACGCGATGGCCATTCACTTTAAAATTAGGCCCATTTGGCTGAGAAAGCTCGATGGTGCCATATGGGAAGACTTTGGCGACGGTGAATGGACCAGACCAACGGCTCTTCAACTTTCCCGAGAAGATCTTCAACCGAGAGTTAAAGAGTAAAACTTGATCACCAACGTGGAACTCTCGGTTCTTAATCCTTGCATCATGGATGATCTTGGTTTTCTCCTTGTAGATCAATGAGTTCTCATAAGCTTCATTCCTTAGTTCATTTAGCTCGTTGAGTTGAATCATCCAAAGATCACCGGCTTTGTTGATATCAAAATTCGCCCACTTCAAGGCCCAGTATGCCTTATGTTCTAGCTCGATAGGGAGGTGGCATGCCTTCCCGTACACAAGACGATAAGGTGTAAAACCAATCGGGGTCTTATATGCGGTACGGAAATCCCACAAAGCATCGTCTAACTTATCGGCCCACGAGGCACGATGCTCTCCCACAGTACGCTCAAGAATTCGCTTCAATCCACGGTTAGATATCTCGGTTTGACCATTTGTTTTAGGATGATAAGCGGTGGAAAGACGGTGATTGACACCGTACTTAGCCGTGACTCTAGAAAATTGATCATTGCAAAAATGAGTCCTGCGGTCATTGATAATAGCACGAGGAACACCGAATCGAGCAAAAAGCTGCTTCAAAAAGTTCATAACCACCCTCGCATCGTTCGTAGGGAGAGCCTTGGCTTCAACCCATTTAGAAACGTAGTCAACGGCTACGATTATGTACTTGTTCCCTTTAGATGATGGAAATGGTCCCATAAAGTCGATTCCCCACACATCAAAGATTTCACATTCTTGTATGAAATTTTGAGGCATCTCGTCTTTATGTGTGATCTTGCCTTGGCGTTGGCAAGCATCACAATTTTTAACCATCTCGTGAGCATCACGATAAATGGTGGGCCAATAGAATCCCGAGTCAAACAGTTTCTTCGCGGTGTAGTTGGGACCAAAGTGACCACCGGTGGGTCCTTTATGGCAAGCTTCGAGAATGTCTAAAGCCGCGGGTCCATCAACACACCGACGAATAATCAGATCAGCACATTGTTTGAAGAGATAAGGGTCATCCCAAAAGTAAGTCTTAACATCTTTAAAGAACTTCTTCTTTTGTTGGGATGTTAACCCTTCGATGAGAATACCACCCGCTAAGTAGTTTGTAATGTCCGCAAACCACGGGGTGTCATCAAGATTGGAATTGATAGACATTAAGGTCTCAAGGGGAAAAGAGTAATTGATCTCTTGATTCGGATGATCCCCTTGATAAGGATCCTCAAGTCTACCTAGATGATCCGCAGCTAGGTTTTCGGCTCCCTTCTTGTCACGAATTTTAGTTTTAAATTCCTGAATGAGCAAAACCCAACGAAGAATTCGTGGCTTAGAATCTTGCTTAGTCAACAAGTACTTCAACGCGGAATGATCGGTGTACACGATGGCGGTGGAAAGGAAAAGATAGGGGCAGAACTTCTCAAAAGCATACACTACAGCTAAAAGCTCTTTTTCGGTAGTGGTATAATGCAATTGAGCCCCCGTCATTTTCTTGCTAGCATAATGGATTGGTTGGAAGTGTTTGTTCACTCTTTGGCCCAAAACCGCTCCAATAGCAAAGTCGCTAGCATCACACATCAATTCAAAAGGTAGCTCCCAATTAGGGGTAACCAAGACCGGTGCCTTAGTTAGCTTGTCCTTAAGAAGATTGAAGGATTCAATACACTCTTTAGAAAAGATAAAAGGAGTATCTTTTTCCAAGAGGTGGGTCATCGGGCGAGCTATTTTAGAAAAATCTTGAATGAATCGACGATAGAAGCCCGCATGACCAAGGAAACTTCTCACACCCTTCACGGTTGAAGGTGGAGGTAATTTGGCTATGACATCCACTTTAGCACGGTCCACTTCAAGACCGGCTTTTGAGATTTTATGTCCAAGAACAATGCCTTCTTTTACCATGAAATGGCATTTTTCCCAATTTAGAACAAGGCGAGTGTCTTCACACCGTTGGAGCATACGTTCTAAATTGGCGAGGCAATGAGAGAAAGAATCACCATAGACCGAGAAATCATCCATGAAGACTTCCATAGTTTCTTCAACCATGTCATGGAAGATAGCCATCATACACCTTTGGAAAGTCCCGGGAGCATTGCATAAGCCGAAAGGCATTCTTTTATAAGCAAATTTTCCATAAGGACAAGTGAATGTGGTTTTCTCTTGGTCTTTGGGATCGATGGGAATTTGAAAATACCCGGAGAAACCATCTAAGAAGCAATAATAGTCATTACCCGCAAGACGTTCAAGCATTTAGTCCATAAAAGGAAGGGGAAAATGACCCTTTCTCGTAGCCTCATTGAGTTTGCGATAGTCTATACAAACTCTCCACCCTGTAACGAGACGAGTAGGAATCAACTCGTTGTTTTCATTGGGCACAACGGTGATTCCGCCTTTCTTAGGCACACAATGGACCGGACTAACCCATGGTGAATCCGAGATAGGGTAGATCATTCCATCATCAAGAAGTTTGATAACCTCTTTTTTGATAACGTCATGGATCTTGGGATTCACCCTTCTTTAGCTTTGAATAGTGGGTTTAAAGTCGTCCTCCATGAGAATTTTATGTGTGCAAAAGTGAGGATCAATTCCACGAATATCGGAGATTTTCCAAGCAATCGCTTTCTTATGATTCTTCAACACGGCGATAAGTCGAGATTTTTCTTCCTCTTTCAAATCCTTTGCGCTGATGATGGGTGACTTCTTATTGTCTTCAAGGAAAACGTACTCGAGATGAGAAGGAAGATCCTTAATCTCTAAATCTGGAGGATTTTCGATGGAAGGTATAGTCAAATTCGGATTATCGATAGAGATTTCCTTAGGAGATGGTGGAGAAATATGGTCCCCATTGAGAAGTTTCTCAATAGTGCTAATGTCTTCATCCCAATTGGAGGGAGAATCGTCATATTGTAAGTCCACATCTCCCAAAGTTGCTTCAAATTCTTTCAAAAGTAACCCACTTTCTCCAAATGGAGTTAGTGATGGAGCAACAGAGGCAACGATCTCAACAATGGGTAGAGAAGAAAAACCACTTTTACAAGCGTCTTTGAAATGTTCTTCACAAGCCTCATCAAGAACGTCAATGAAATTAACACTCTCGTTTTCAGAAGGCTGCTTAGAAAGTTTACCCATGTTGAAAACGATTTTATTATCACCAACTCTCATGATTAATTCGCCCGCGGCTACATCAATGAGAGTGCGACTGGTCCTCAAGAATGGACGTCCAACGATTAATGGAACACGAGGATCCATTTCGTAGTCAACGACAACAAAATCCGCCGAAAAGGTGAATTTGTCGACACCGACGAAGACATCTTCGGCTATCCCCACTGGATAAGCAACCGTACGGTTAGCTAATTCCAATGTCATACGTGTGGGGACTAGCTTGGGTAGAGATAATTGTTTCCAAACGCTTAGAGGCATTAAGTTGATACTAGCACCTAGATCGGCTAGGGCCATACAATTCTCTACCCCGGGGAAGTTGCAAGGAATGAGAAAACGACCCGGATCACCAAGTTTGGTTGGTAATTTCCTTAAGAGCACTGTGGAGTAATTCTCGTTATGTTGGGTCTGAGCGATCTCAAGAAGCTTCTCCTTATCACTGAGAAGATCTTTAAACATTTTAGTATATTTGGGCATGTGAGCGAGAGCCTCAGCAAAGGAGATATTGAAATTCTGTAACACCCCACTTGGATAAATGGACCGTTACGTGTATTTATGGCGTGTCATCAAAGCATAAGGTAAATGTCCTAGAACATTAACTGACCATAAAGGAAATACCGGAATCAAACTTCGGCAATCCAAACATAAGCCCAAAACATGAAAATGAAATACTGAAAGAAAGGACTAAACAATGTCCACATAAGCAGAATAATGCAAGTGCATAAAATAAGGAGTCTGTATAGCTTCCATTCCAAATGCACACGCTCTTAGAATCCTAAAAGCGTCCTGGTGTACCTGCCGTTAGAACATGAAAGGAACTACGGCTGAGCATAACGCTCAGTGAACGGATATAAAGCATGATAAGAATATACTGAAAGACACAAGCGATAGAATACAGAAACTGTAAGACTGATATGAAACTTGTGGTAGAACTCTGCATAAAATCTGAGCAATCTGGTTCATATATACTGATACTGAAATATAATCATTAATTCTGAAAACATGCATTTACTGTATTTTATTTGCCAGAGCTTATATAGGTCACGTGCTGTAACAACCGTGCATGAATAACTGGAGGGGTGACCTCGTCATGCTGTAGAGGGGTGACCTCTAAATAATTGTGCTGGGTGGAGGGATCAGCTCCAATGTGAAGGATGTAGAGCACACACCACATTCACCCTGATAACATGAAACACTTATAAGCCTAGGATGCATCCATACGCCCCACTAAAACATACATATAAAAATGGCCAACTGAACATGAGTGGGACGATGCAGGATATCACTCTCCTGCATGTGAGTCACGACACCGGTGCCTCTAGTGTCGTGGTTACGGTACCTCCGTAACTAGTACATAAACTGGTCGTGCTTGTATATAACGCTCAGGCAATTCCATTTAGTTATTAACATGATTACTGATAAATTAAACATATACTGGGGAAAACATTCGGCGGAAGACGGGGAATCCTAATCATGCATAGAAGGGAAGTCCTTACTGAAAGTACGGGAAATCCGTACCTCTTGTCCAGTACCGAGATAAGATCGAAAGCTGACGGATCGAATATGACTTCACGGATACTACATAAATTAACGGACGTGTAAATAAGTCGACTGATTACTGTTCTAAACTTTAATCTGTGTTTATCTTCCATTCTGATAAATCTGATTAAGTATCTTTGGTATTCCATGTGTTATTATGCTTACTGAACAATATTAAGTACTTACCAAAATTAGCAGGTTTCCTAAAATAGAAAGTTACCAAAATAGAAAGTTACCAAAATAGTTATAAACTGGCTAAATAGGTTAATAAATAAGCTTAAGTGTTTACTGATTAATATTCTAAGTCATAAAGATATAATGTATAGTTTATTGGTTATTACATATCATTTAAATAAACTATAGGTTAAATGCATTTAACTTAATATAATGTGATTTAATTAAATAAAGATATAATGCACTCGTAATAATAAGTCGGGTTTTATTAATTTTATTTACCTTGAAAATAATATACATGTTACGGCTAATTACTTGTAAAGATGAAAACCCGTAACCATGTATTATTTAACAAAAGCATCGAAACCGAATCCCGTGTCTTACTAATTTAAAAGGTGAGACTCGTGTTATGTATTTAAATAAATCGAACCAACCAACCCCTTAATATCTTTTAAAACTGGTAGCCAAACACCCTTAATTTCTGCTTATTAAACTCACTGCCAAACGCCCCCTACATTAACCACCACTTAAACATGTTTTTAATAACCCTTTTAAATTCAGATTTAATATCAATTTAAAAGAAGAATAAATAAAACGAATTTAGGTTTTTACCTCATGTTTCGTTTTAGGGTTTAGGGTACTTAAAACAACGAATGAAATCTTCATTCCTCGCGGATCGTGCAGCCATGTTTCTCCCTTTTTTCTTTGTGTAGGTCGCGGCAGGGAAGAGAGGAGAGAAGGATATGTGGCGGCTTGATTTGATTTCTAGGGTTTCTGTATGTTTGTATGTGTCGGCCTAGAAAGGATAAAAAGAATACTCTCCCGTTTGTTTTATTTCCTTCACACGGGCTTGGCCCAGATCACGAGTTGCGGCGCAAGACCCACCAGTTGCGGCGCAACAGATGAAGGGCTACAGACCATGGTGCTGCGGATCACAAGTTGCGGCGCATGACACATGAGTTGCGGCGCAGTTTAAGGGCCTACGGATCATGGTGCTGCGGATCAAGAGTTGCGGCGCAAGACACATGAATTGCGGCGCAACAGATGCTGCTGGCAAATATCCCGCGTAAAATAATAATAAACCGCGTATTTATAAATTCTCGATTTAAAATACGGGTTTTACAAATTCAGTTGTTTAAACATTTTAAGAAAGTTAGAAACCTGAATATCATCCTTGTTCTTCAACTTCTCTTTCCTCAACCTTGAGGGATAAGGTATATTGGGTTGAGATGAAGGCTTTGGAATGGAATTCTCACTCACATCTTTGGGTGGTGGTGGGGTGGAAGTAAAAGGTGGAGGAATTGTAGAAATAGAAGGTGGAGGAATTGGAGAAGTAGAAGTTGGAGGAATTGGAGAAGTGTACTCGTTTTCCTTTGTCACAATCACCGGTGTAGGTGTAGGAAGCTCGGGTTCCTTTAAACCATTTCCACTTCGAGTGGTGATTGCTTTCATCTCCCCTCTTGGATTAGAAACGGTGTTACTCGGAAGAGAACCCGAACCAGAGGCTTGATTACTTTGGAAGAAACTAGCCATCATATACCTTAAGTCACTCGTTTGACTGCTCAAAGAGTTTCGCATACCGGCTCGAAGATCATTCCCTTGTTTCACCATATCTCCTTTCAAGTTGGCCATTTGCCGCTGAAGATTTTGCACTATCGCATCATTAGTCCTCATGTAAGTTTCAACCTCGTGATTAAATACGGTGGGTTGGTTGGGAGGAAGAGCATGGTAGGCAGGTGGTTGATAAACGGGTTGTTGGTAAAATTGGTTGTTTCCTTGAGGTGGATATGGGTTTCTTTGGGTTGGATACTGATTTGGAGCTCGAGGTTGGTTTTGAGTGTTGCGATTGAGGTTGTTTGGGTTTTGAGGTGGAAAACCGGGTGGTGAAAGAAAGTTGTTTGAACGATAACTGAGCAAATTGCGGTCACCTTGAGGACGTGCTTGATAGCCTCCCGTGGAATAGTTACCGTTGGCGGCATACACATTTTCCGGATTATCATGAGTCGAAGGACAATCGGTGTATGAATGAGATCCCCCGCATATTTCACATGACTGACTCATAGCATTAACTTGTGCATTGATGGCTTTGGTATTGTCAGCGGTTTGGAGAGCAAGTGTTTCAACAAGCGAAGTAAGCTTATCAATTCTCTTGTTGCTCTCATTAGTGCTAGCACTAGCCACATTAGTCTGAACACTCTTGGTTTGCACTCTAGACTTATTCTCAATAATGTCCCATGCGGCATTAGAAGACTTAACCAAAATATTGCCCCCCGAGGCACTATTTAGTGAATCTTGGTCATTCATGCTTAAACCATTGTAAAAAGTATTAATTTGATGTACTTTTGTGAAACCATGTTGTGGACACTTTCTTAAAAGTTCCTTAAAACGCTCCCAAGATTCACTAAATGTCTCACCGTAATTTTGTTCAAAGGTAATGATTTCATTCCGCAAAGCGGTAGTACGTGAGGGTGGGAAAAAGTAGTTGATGAATTTAGTCTCTAAATCCGTCCACTTAAGAATACTTTGTGGCGGTTCCTTATCAAGCCAATGTCGGGCTTGTCCCTCTAAGGAGAAAGGAAAAAGTTGTAAGCAAATTACCTCTTGTGAAACCCCATTATACTTGACCGTATTAGTGAGTTGAAGAAATCGTTTGATATGGTCGTGAGGATCATCAAGTGTACCCCCCAAGAATGGTTGAGCAGAGACCATTTGAATGAAACCGGATTCGAGCTCAAAGTTGTTGGCTCCAATCTCGGGTATAACAATAGCATCGGTGTTGCCCTCTACTTGCGATTGCAAAGATCGATCATTGGTTGATTGTCCATGGTGACAATAGGTGGAGTAATGACTTCGGCTTGAGCTACTTTCTTCTTACGAGCACGAGTACGCATACACACCTACAAAAGGAAAAGAAAAATAGACAAGAAATATTTTTGGTTTTTTTATGTTTTTCTATTTTTTTGGATTTTTGAAAATTTTATATTTTTTAGGATTTTTGAAAATTTTAAAGCAAGAAAAATAACGTTCAAAAATGAATGGATCCCAAAATCCAACGCGTCTCTCACTATAAACCGTTAATCTTATCGAAAAGAGCCGGCAGCGGCGCCATTTTATACAAGGGGTTTGCCTCGTATGAAAGTTCGTTAATCCAGTCTTTTCGAATTGATTACTAGTTAAAAGTGTGACTCAGTCGTTCTTGGTGGAAAATAAAATGGTTTGGTTATCTATTCTACTTAAAAGGTAAATGCGAAAAATAATAACAATAAGCTAAAAGCAAGTAACTAATAAAAACAAAACAATATAAATAATAAAACGTGAATTTATTATGAAGCAATTAATAAAAATAAAACTAAAAGACGAAATTAACTATCGACTCGAAAATAAAGTTTACTTAATGAAAAAGGAGAGAATAAAACTAAGATGGTACTTCTTTAAAACTAAACGAGGCAAACCCTAAAGCGGGTACTAAATAAAAGATAAAACTTGAACTTTACGAAAAAATATTAATTTTAAAAATAGACGAATCAACTAAAAATACGTAACTTTCAGAAATAAAATCGGAACAACTTTCAAATTAAACTAAACAATTACGGAACAATGCTAAAAACTAACCAAGCTAGCAAGCTGCCTGGTCAATTTGGCGAAAAAAGATTAAGCAAGCAAGTAGCCAGCTTAATTATTTCGCAATAACTGTTTCTACGGAAAAAATTTCGGAATGTTGTAAATTCAGATATTTCTTCGGAATATCTTTTTTTTCGCAATAACAGTTTCTTCGAAACTTGTTTTTCGCAAAAACAACTTCTTCGGAAAACTTGTATTTTCGCAATACTAGTTTCTTGGAAATTTTTATTTCTTCGGAATAAAAAATTTCAGATCTTTTACTTTTTCAGAGTTTTTACTTTTTCGGAAAAATGACTAAATTCAGAAAAATCAATATTTTCGGAAAAATTAAGAAATTCAGAGAAAAGCTATATTTTCGGAATATTGAAGGTTTTCAGAGAAAAGGGGTGTTTTCGGATAAATGATGATTTTCAGAGAAAAGGAACATTTTCGGAATATTTAACTTTTTCAGAGAAACTAGGATTTTCGGAAAAATAGCCAATCTTCGGAAAAATTATAATTTCAGGAAAAAGGAATTCTTCGGATAAACTAAATATTTTCGGAATAAGATGACAATTTCAGAGAAATGACTAATTCGGATAAATGAACCAATTCAGAGAAAATTTTCAAAATAAACATTAAATTCAAAAAAATGAAAACTTCGGAATAATTAATTCGGAATACAGTGCAATCTTCGGAGAATGAAAACCCTTTTCCGAAGAAGTTAGAGAACAGATACAGATAATCATTAATATCAAAACTAAAGAGATAAGCTACGAATAAGCACGAATCAAACAAGCAATTTACCAAAACTTTAACCAAATAAATTTTAAGAAAAACTAAATAAGCCACAAATTAAAAACTATAAAAACACTAAATAATCAAAACATTTAAAATCAACTAATAATCAAATCTAAAAATCTATCAAACCAACTTAATCAAAAATAAGCCAAACACTAGTAAATCAACAATCACAATAAGCTCAAAACATCCACCACATCAAAACTATAAGATCAATCACATGAATAAATCAATCACATAATCAAATAGATAAAATCAACTACATGATTAATTAAACCACCAAAAGATTAAGAAAGGTAGAATGAGAATTAAATGAAAAAGTTGATTAAATTGAAGATTTAAAATTCAAAGTTACAAGATTAAGAAAACTTGAAGAGAAAGCTAGAGAGAGAAATAAACACACTAATTACCTACTAAAAATTAAAAACTAAAAATTAACTACTCCACTAATGACTATTTTTCTACTATATATAGGGGAGGTGGTAAGTGCTTGTTTCTTCTCTTTTCTTCTCGTTTTTCTCGACCTAGTCTCGGGATTAGTCGAATGATAATCTGAACTCGTCTTCTATTTTTCTTCTTTTTGTTGACTTGGTTCTTTGACTTCGTTAAACTTCCGTCTTTAGACTTTTTCTTCGATAAATCTTCAGAATAGGCCTTGGACTTCCGTTCTTTTTGCACTCTTGATCTTTTGACATCGTCTTTTGTCGTTTTCTTTGATAATAGTCCGTGATAGCCCGTGTTTTCTCCCTTTTTCATATTTTTATCCTGAAACACAATAAAAACACAAACAACGCATAATTCTGACTTTTACGACATAAAATACACGCTTTGGTCATGTTATTGTTAGAAATAAGCGGTAAAAGGATAAGTGTTTTCACACTTATCACATACACATAAATTTAATATTGTCATGATTCGACATATGAATTGACGATTTCCTCAAGGATCAGTTTTGAACCGTGAAATGTGTAAGTATTTGATGGAGGTCGAAGTATTCAAGAATGGGCTGACTTGTTTCTGGAAGCCTAAGATCGTCTGAAGAAGTGAGCTTTCTTAAAACAGTCATAACTTGAGCATCGTACGTCCGGTTTCAGCATGTGACCTGTAAAAACGACCAGAAAAGCGGGAGGAACAACGTGGTAACCACCTTTAGGCTGGTTAAGGATTTTTCGAGGCCCAAAAAGCCGTTTTACTATCATTTATTTTCATTTTTGTGTTATTTTCAGTTTCTGTTGGACTTTGTCATTGGGCCACAGTCCTGTCCATTGGTGTTTTAGGGGTTTTTCTTTGTTTCCTTTCTTTATTTAAAAAATCTGCTGTAACCCTAGCAAGACAGTTTTCAGTTTAATAAAAGTTAAAGCACTGGCCGTTGTGTTGCCGTGTTTTTACCCTAATAATCGGCATTCATAAGAATCAACAATTGTTAGAAGAAATTGTTTCATTCATTTGATTTAACAGATTCAATTATTATCTTTGTTTTTCGTCTACATCAGTGATAGAAAGTTAAAATCTTCTTATTACTTTCATCTGATGTAACCGATACAAACAGTAGTCTGTGTATTATTTAATCTCCTTGTTGTAATTATTCATTGGGCAAATTCTTGAGATTCCTCGAGATGCTATCATTTGTTTTTTTCATCCATCAAGTGAGAATGTCTCAAAATGTTGTATGCGACTTATGCAACTTATGCAATTTATGCGACTCAATAAAAAGTTTACTTTAATATTTATGACATGTGTAAGACAATAGTATATTTGTGTAAGAGAAAAGTATATGTAAGAGTTTGTTTTTAAGTAACTTTTTTGAAATTTTTATGTGACTTGTATTAAAAAAGTTTATTAAAAAGAATACATTATTAATTTTTTTACTTTAAACATTTTTATTTATGCGACTTGTACTACAATTAGACATTGACTTGTAAATTTGTTAGACATTGATTTGACGATTATGTAAGATTATTTTTTTACAAAATTTAAAAGTGATTTCATGCGACATGTACAATTTTTTATAATAAATAGTTTCTTTTTTAATCTCCTTGATGTAACCGATACAAATAATAGTCTGTGTATGATTAGATGTGGAAAACTAGATATTTATAAAAGTTTCTTTTATGCATTTTTTATATAAATTTCATGCGACTTGTACTTTTATTATTTTAAAGAAAATTTCGTTTATGCAACCTTTATGTAATTTTCTTGCGACTTGTATTTTATTATTTAAAAAGAACTAAATAACTTTTTATGAATCTTTTTAAAAACTAAATATATTGGTAAGAGTTTATTTTATGCAACCTCTAATTAATTTTCATGCGACTTGTACTTTTATTATTTAAAAAACAAAATTTTAGAAATTAAAACGAAAAACAATATTTTTATAAGAGAATTAGTTATTATTTTAAAAAAAGTACTAATGGCATGAAAATTAGTTAGAAGATTGCATAAAATATAATTAATTTTTTTTAATAATAAAAGTACAAGTCATATAAAAATTAGATAGAGGTTGGATAAAAATTTTTTACAAATATCTACTTTTTCATATCTAATAATAATAATTTTTATTATTAAAAAAATTCATAAAAGTCGCATGAAAATTACTTTGAAGTTTCACAAATTTATTTTTTTTAAATAACAAAAGTACAAGTTGCATGAAAATTAGATATAGGTTGCATAAGAAACTCTTACAAATATCTACTTTTTGCACATCTAATCATATTATTTTATTATTAAAATACTTATACAAGTCGCATAAAAGTACTCCTAAATTTTGTAAAATAAAAATATTGCACAATTGTCAAATGAATGTTTAACAAAGATACAAGTCAATGTCTAATCATAGTACAAGTCGCATAAAAAGTATTTTAAATTAAGTAAATTTAAAAGGCATTTTTTATTTTTTAATAAAAAATATTTTTTAATCAAGTCGCATAAAAATTAAAAACAAACTCTTACACATATGTAATTTTCTCTTATACAAATGTATTTTTTTCTAACATTCTCTTACACATGTCATAGAGAATAAAGTATACTTTTTAAATTTTTTATTAAGTCATATAAGTTAAATAAGTTGTATAAATCGCATATAACATTTAAAAAAAATTCTGATTTAGTAGATTAAAAAACAATTAAAATAATATTTAAGTATTTCAAGAATTAGCCATTCTTCATTTTCTTTTCCATCATTAAATTTAATTCTCAAATTAAATAAAATAATTCTCTCATATCCACATCACCGCCAAGAAGGCAAGAACGGTTCACTGACTGTCTCAATATACAACGTTACATGACAACTTACATTCTTTCATGTAAAAATAGGGACGATGCATGGATGTTCGCGTATATGGCCGCTCGGCCATATCCACGTGCCAAGTCATCTTCTAGAAACAAGATTGGCTGTACGGCCTGACAGACCGGCCTACCTACCAAGCGCAGGTTTAGAGGGAATCCTCGAAAGCGATGTCAATGCATTGGGAAGGAACGACGCACCCTATTGTCTAGTGGACACTCGCCTGGCGTTCGGATAAAAGAGCCATCCGCCTGCACACCTCAAAAGCAGGGTAGATTCCCTCGGGAACAAACGACGCATCCTTTTATGTAGATGCCTTGCACAGCCTGTTGGACCAAAGCTTGGCCTGTCAGGTCACAAGGCTCAAGGAGTGCTACCTCCAAAGAGCTACCGTCCACTACAGTGCTCTCAGCACTATAAATACCCCTCATTCAATGTAAGTCACATTCATTCACACAGACATTTATTACACACACCACGTGGCCACTCGGCTCTGCATGTTATTGGTCATTCGGCTCAATCAGACTCTTACTCTCACACCGGAGTTGGTCTCGGGCTCTTCACCCGAGGCGAGCTAATGTGTGCTACTTTCTTATAGGCTTGTGGAGAAGAAGACCCGGACGACCCATCGACATTCTCGGCCCACTTAGAGGCCCAGCGGACTTTTGCATCTACAAACTGGCGCCATCCGTGGGACCCTAAATTCGATCTACCAAGTAGCTAAAGAATGGCGGGTCCTACCCCAACATCACCTGAAATCGAAATTCATAATGACAACCACAACAGCCTTACAAATGAAGAAATCATTGAGGGTCACCTTTCAGCCCTAAAAGAATTGATAAAAGACAAAAGCAACCGAGACTACATCAAGCCGAGGCTAATCAGTTTTGACGAAGGGGAAGAGCCTTCGGGGGACAAGGGAAAAAAGAAGGAAAGCCAGGGCGAGGGAGAGAAAAGCAAGGGGAAGAAGGTGGCAGATGATGATTTGGGAAAACCTTTCAAATCACTGACCAAGTGCCCCCTTAGCCGAAGGATCATTGAATACTCAGCCCCTAGCCATAGGATGTCGGCCAACGTTAGGATTTACGCAGGGACGGGAGATCCGGCTGACCAAATCAACCATTTTAAAGGGATGGGGAACCAGGTGGAATGGCCCATGCCCGTATGGTGCCGAATGTTCCAACAAACACTAGATGATAAGGCCAGAGCTTGGTTCGACGAGTTGCCGTCAGGAAGCATAGACGATTGGGATGATTTGGAGGCCAAGTTTCTCACACGGTTTGGGATGCTGAAAGCGTGTGCGAAGGATCCCACTGAGATCACGAAGATCATCTGAAAGGCCAACGAGAGCCTGCCAATGTTCAAAGAGAGGTGGGTAAGTGAATCCAATTCCATCCCTAATGTGCCTGACCTCATGAGGATCTCTTCATTTATGGGCTCACACAAATGTCCTGGTTTGGCTAAACGATTTGCTGAAAGCATACCAAAGACAGTGGATGAGATGTTGAAGCATGTGGACGACTTCGTCCGTGCTGAAACAGCGTTTAGGGACGCCGAACTGCCAAGGGGAGAGTATATCCGGGGGGACAGTTCCCCGACGGGAGGCCAGAGGTATGACCGGGCCTAGAAAAGGGGTTTTGGAGGAAGAAGAGGGGGAGGTCGAGGAGCCTATCAAAATAGAACCCCTTACACCCAACCCTATACCTTGCCTTACCGTAACCCGCAGCGCCCACAAGAGGTGAATCGAATATACACCCTAGAGGACTTATCCAGCTCACCGAAGGAAATTTTAGCAGCAGAGCACCAGCTAAACCTTCCGGCCCCACCTCCCTTGGTAGGAACACCAAAAAAAGAGAACATGGACAGATACTGTGACTATCATTGTGCGAAAGGACACTACACGAATGACTGCTTCCAGCTGAGGAGACAATTAGAGGCCACCTTGGAATCCGGGAAGCTCAACCACTTGATTAAAGACGTGAGGCAGAAAGGCAAGGGCGGCTAGAAGGGCCACCCTCAAAAGTCCAAAGTGATAAACATGGTGTCGGGACATAGTGATAATCGAAAGAGGAAGTCAAGGTGGGTCAACGAGGACTGGATGAACGTCCCAATAACGTTCCCACCATGCCCAGACGAGGATCTGTCGGAAGAAGCGATTGTGATAGAGGCTGAGGTCGAAGGATACTTGGTAAGAAGGGTACATGTGGATGGCGGTGCGTCAGTGGAAATAATGTACGAGCATTGTTTCAACAGCCTTCACCCAATCATACAAGCTAGGATGACTAAGACGCACAGCACGGTGTCAGGATTTTCAGGGGAAAGTGTAAAGCCGTTGGGAAAGATAGAGTTGGAGGTGTGCTTCGGGGACGGAGGGTTGTTCCGAAGGGTCATGATGAGATTCACCGTCATACCCGCCCCTTCCCCATATAAGATCATCCTAGGGAGACTAGGGATAAGGAGGCTAAGAGCCATCCCATCTACCATCCATGCCATGATGAAATTCCCAACACCTCGAGGTATCACAACTCTCGTTACATCATCTTCAATTATTAATGAATGCAGAGAGATAGGAAAGAGGAAAATGGCGAAAGAAGAGCCGGAGAAGGGAGAACACCAAGACGTCAACTTAACAAAGGAGGTGATGATCAACCCGGCCTTCCCCGACCAACTGGTCACGATTGGGGAAAACTTGTCAAAGGAAGGCTCGGGGCAGTTAAAACAATTGCTAAAGAACAACTTAGATGTCTTCGCATAGGAGCCGCAAGACATGACCGGAGTACCAAGAAGGATCGCTCAACACAAGCTCAATGTGAATCCGTCGGTAGCGCCGGTGAGCCAGAAGCGAAGGGTACTGTCTGCTGAGAAAAGTGAAGTTGTGGCCAAGGAGGTTGAAGAATGGGTAAAGGCAGGGATCGTGAGGCCAGTTAAGTATCCTACGTGGATATCCAACACGGTGTTGGTCAAAAAAGTAGATGGAGCATGGAGGATGTGCATAGATTTCAAAATTTTGAATTCCGCCTGTCCAAAGGACTATTACCCTCTGCCAGAGATTGACGCCAAAATAGAAGCTGTCATGGGATACAAGTACAAAAGCTTTTTAGATGCCTACAAAGGCTACCACCAAGTGCAAATTTCCCAAGAGGACGAAGAAAAGACAGCCTTTTACACCGATCAGGGGACGTACTGCTACACCAATATACCCTTCGGTCTAAAAAACGCAGGGGCCACTTACCAAAGGTTAGTGGACACAACGTTCGAATCACAGATTGGACGAAACCTGGAGGAATATGTGGATGACATGGTCATAAAAAGAAAGACTGAGAAGGAAATGCTGGCAGACATAGCTGAAACATTCGACAACTTACGAAAGATAAACATGAAGCTTAATCCAAAGAAGTGTTCTTTCGGAGTTGAGGAGGGAAAATTTCTAGGGTACATGGTGACGTCGGAAGGGATAAGATCCAACCCAGCCAAGATTAAAGACGTCACGGATATGCAATCACCCAGAACATGGAACGAAATGCAAAGCTTAGCAGGGAAGTTGGCCGCGCTTAACCGTTTCCTCTCAAAATCTGCCGAGAGATCACTACCTTTCTTTGACACTCTGAAAAATATAACCAAGGCCAACAAAGAAGAGTACAGATGGACGGAAGAAGCGGAGGAGGCTTTCCAACAGATGAAGAGAATGGTGATAGAGCTACCATCACTCACCACACCCAGGCCCAAAGAAACGCTTTCCTTATATCTAGCAGCAGCGAAAGGAGCAATAAGCGCAGTATTGCTAGCAGAAAGAAAGGGGATCCAACGGCCAGTCCGCTACGTCAGTCGAACGCTACATGAAGCAGAAAGAAACTATGCCCCTTTGGAGAAGCTAGCCCTGGCCCTTCTAAGCACGTCAAGGAGGCTAAGGCGATACTTCGAAGGACACCTAATCAAGGTCATCACAGATCAACCCGTAAGACAAATCCTAAACAAGGCCGAAGCATCAGGCAAGCTTGCCAAGTATGCCATAGAGTTGGGGACATACGACATTGCCTATGAACCAAGAAGCGCTATAAAGGGCCAAATGCTAGCAGATTTTCTAAATGAAGTACCAGTTGGGACAAACACTTCAAAGGACCTGGAAACACACGTTTCCAAAGAAGAAAAGGTTGATAAAAAGGAGGAGTGGGTGCTATATACGGACGGAGCGTCCAACCCGAAAGGCTCTGGAGCAGGCTTAGTATTGATCAGCCCCAACGGCATGGAATACACGTATGCTTTGAGGTTGAACTTTGACAGCACAAATAATGAGTCAGAATACGAGGCCTTGCTAGCTGGCCTAAGAATAGCGGAAGAGATGGGAGTAGAACATTTGGCAGTAAAGGTGGACTCGAAGTTGGTGGCCAGTCAAATCAATGGGGATTTTGTGGTTGCCAACAAGAGCATGATCAAATACTTGAGTAAGGCAAAAGAGCACGTAGAACGGTTCAAGAGCTTCAAAATCTTGAACATACCAAGAAGTAAGAACCAAAAGGACGACGTACTAAGCAAGCTGGTCTCAGTGGCATTTAACCATTTGACAAAAGAAGTATTGGTGGAAGTGCTAGACAAACCCTCAACAGATAGGGAAGAAGTAAACGCCATTGTGGAAGAGGAGGAAGATAATTAGATGACACCCATCATAAGGTGCTTTGAGCAAGGGATATGGCCGTAGGATCACAACGAAGCACGTGCCCTTTGGATGAAGATCAACCAGTATGTAATGGAAGGAGGGGTACTCTTCAAGAAATCTTACTTAATGTCAATGTTGCGGTGCGTGGGACCACTCCAAGCCAACTATGTGATCCGAGAGATACACCGAGGAGCTTGTGGCATGCACTTGAAGACGAGGTCAGTGGTAGCTAAGGCACTTAGGCAGGGATACTATTGGCCCACGATGCATCGTGACGTGAGGGAGGAAACAAAAAAATGTGACGCGTGTCAGATTCACTCACCAGTGCCCAAGATGCCCAAGACGCTAATGACATCAATCATGGCCCCATGGCCGTTCTTCCAGTAGGGCATGGATGTGTTGGGTCCATTCCCCGCGGCGCCGGGTAAGGCCAGGTACATCATTGTGGCAATTGATTATTTCACTAAGTGGTTGGAAGCAAAACCCTTGGCCAACGTAAAAGGCAAGGACGTGATAAAATTTGTGTGGGATAACATTGTCTGTAGATTTGGCCTACCCCATGTAATAGTGACCGACAATGGGACTAACTTTGTGAACGACCCGTTCAAGACATGGTGCAAAAAACTCAATATTAAGCAAATGAACACAGCAGTCGCACACCCACAGGCCAATGGCCTCGTGGAAAGGGCAAACAAGTCACTCATGGAAGGGCTAAAGACAAGGCTAGGCCGTGATCGAACGGGATGGGCAGACGAGCTTACAAATATACTCTGGGCACACAGAACCTCATTGAAAACAAGCAATGGAGAAACGCCATTTAGCCTAACATATGGAAGTGAGGCCGTAATCCCTGCGGAGATAGGAATGCCAACCCATAGGACGCTTGTAATCAAGGACGAAGAAGCCAATGATGAAGAGCTCAGACTCAACTTGGACATGTTGCAAGAAAGAAGGGAGGCCGCAGTCATCCGGGAGGCCAAATACAAGAAAAAGATGGAACAGTATTACAACAAGAGGGTCAGGGCCAAGTCTTTCAAGGTGGGGAGCTACGTCTACAGAAGGAACGAGGCCAGCCGCGTGGAAAAACCGGGAAAGTTGAGCCCAACATGGGAAGGCCCTTACAAGGTGACAGAGCCCTACATGAATGGCTCATATAAACTAGAAAAAGTAAATGGCAAGGCCGTGCCACGCACCTGGCACGCAATTAACTTAAGGGAGTGCCACATCTAGCCTAGTGCTTAAACTTATCTTATCATTGTAACATTTTAATGATGAAATTAATTAAGCTATCTCCCGGCTGAGGAATAGCAATTTTCCCTACATGGTAAAGGAGTGTAAACATAAGAGAAAAAGTTTCCACCTCCGAAAGGCCAATCACCTGCGGTAGGAACGTGTGGCCAGTGTTTATAACCACCCTTTGTAAAAGAACAAACACATGAATGGTTCTAAATAACCCATGTGCATAGATAAACAAAAAGCGATCCTAACGTGATCGATATCTAACAAAATAGGCAAAGAACAAGCGACCTCGACGGAAGGCTCGCAACCTCCGAGATCGATAAATATGGTCGATGTTTATGGAAGGGGAATAAAAGTTTAAGTGGCTCCGAGTGGAACTTAGATCCCTCCACTCGATATATGTAGTCAATATTCCCCAACAAAAATTAGGAGTTGAATAAACATCCAAGTGGCTCCGGAGGGTAGGTGATTCCTCCCGGCCAATCTATGTAGCCAAGGTTCACTCTTAGGAATAAAGGTACATACAAATCAAAGTACCTGCGGGTTCACGCACGAAAGGCAAAAAATAGGAGGACAACTAAAGATACATAAATAAAGTGGCACGACGGCCAAGCATACAGACAGATACTGAAAAGTGTACGAACAAGTTAAGGCCAATGGCCATCTAATTGTTATTACAGACAAAGTTCAAAGCAAATCACTGGGCGGAGGAGCAGTCCTGCAAAAGGGGCCCTTGGCCGGGAGTCACTTCCCCATCTGGCATCAAGTTTTGAAGCTCCATTGGGCTCTTAAAACATGCCCGATAGACCTTCTCCACGAAGGGATACTTCTTCACAAATAGGGCCTCGAATGCCTCCACTAAACCAGTCTCTGTCACAGAAGAGTCAACACAGGACGCCTCGGCCAAAGCAGCAGCAATTTCTTCCTCAGTCCTCTCACGGCTCACGGCCTGCATAAAACCCAAAGACATAGCAAGGCTGAAAACATCCCCATGTGCAGATTTGTACTCCTTACTCGCTAGGAGGCGTCGAACAAACATAGGAAAGAGGTCCTTCACAAGGTTCTTCCTCAGAGTGGCCTCACGGCCCAAATCAACGGTCAACCTAGTATTGTCAACTCTCAGCCCTTGGGCATCTTCCTCAGCAACCTTTAGCTCGTTTTCCAAGGCAACGATCCTAGAATCCCTCGTAGCAATCACCTCTGCATGAAGTTTCTGTGCCTTTTCAAGAACGGCCAAGCGTCCAGCCATATCCATCTCCGAAGAAAGAAGGAGATCATGTTCACCAAGGAGCCTGTCATAGTCTCGGCGGCTCTTTAGCAGCTCCTCATTAGTAGTGTCAAGAGACATACGACAAGCCTCCAGCTCGGATTGGGAGGACATACAAGCTTTATGCTCTTCCAGCAAAGATTCGAAGCGAAGTAGAACACTGGACTGCATCTGGGTGCTCTGAGCCAATCGAAGCCAACTGGACCGTATGGCCACCTCATGATCAATACCTTCATTAAAGTATACAAGGTCAGTAGGGGTAAAGAGGTTAGCAAGCAGGTCACGTCAGTCCTTGGATTTGTCCACACGAGTAGACTCAGTAAGACCCCACTGAGGATTGAAGGGTCGCTTCCCAAAACGCTTGTAAGGATAACTTGCCAAGACGAAGTAAACATAAGAGGAAGAATATGCGCCCCAAATAATAATAATGCAACAGACAAATGAAATGGCCTTACGGTAGGAACTCTCAGCCTCGTCAGGAGTAACATCTGCATCCAAGTTAATGGGTTTGGAAGCATCACCTAAGTAAGGCAAGCAACAAAGTATAAGACGGAGGAAAATGTCAAAAAAAAAATAAAAAAAAGAGAGCTAACCTCCAGGAAAGGCAAGATTTTCACCATCAAGAGAAACATGGCGCCCACTAGGAACAACAGATGGGGGCGAGAAGCAGATGAGGGGGGATGCTCCTCCGCATGAGGCTCACCTTCAGAAGCTTGCGGTCGAGATAAGACATCATCAGTATGTTGTCGAAGTTTTTCCATGGCGTTAGGCCCCCCGGCCGAAGGAGTTGGAGGATGAGACTTACTACCATCATCTGCCTCAACAGGACTAGTAGGAGCCGAATGAGGAACGACGGAAGCCCTAGTTGCTTTGCTCTTATTATGAGAGGATTCCCTCTTCTTGTGAGAGGAGCCCTCACCATCGGCCTTTCTCTTCGACTTCCTAGAATGTGTGGTAGCCTGGGTAGCCCTAGTACCAGCACTAGGGGAGCCACCAGCCACTGCGTCCTCACGGGCAGCCTTCTCAACAGCACGCATTTGTTTTCTTTCGCGATCGACAACAACCCTAGCATCAACGGTCTCAGCTTGCTCTATAGCAAGGGTCTTTGGGGGGATAGGAGCATCCTTAGACAAGGGGGAACTAGTGTAGGTAGGGACAACTGTGCCTTGCGGCAAAGGGTCACCATTACGAATGGACGCACCAGTAAAACGAGGAATCCTCAAGAACTCAGACATGGTAACACCTGCAAAAGGGGGGAAAGTTAGACAATGTATAGAATATGAAGAGCCAAGCAAGAGAAAAGAGGAAGACATTACTTTCCCCGGCCGGACCACTGAGTACGCAATTGAAGCCTAGGTACTTCCAAAAAGGGGTAAGACGACCGGCATACAAGAGGCTTTGATATGGCCTACGAAGGGGAATAGCAAATTCGCAGAGTTTTTTGGCATCTAAGGGATCATATTCTAAAGCTTTAGGAAGGGGATCAGCTACGCTGGAGTCATGGTGTCTCCATGGCATAGCAATGGGAGCCGCCCTGCGATCGACAAAGAAAAAGAGACCTTTCCAACCTTTCAAACTAGTAGGACCATCTTTAAGGAAGGCACGGTAAGGTTTGGCGTCGCGACTCTGGAAGGAGAACCAGTCACCTACTTTACAAAGTTTATAAAACAGACGGAACAACGCCACGGTAGGAGTGACATCCAAGCCACGACAATAGACCTCGAAGAGAGTAGCTTTATTAACACCAATAGGAACAAGCTGTGAGATATGTACACCAAAATGTTCAACGACACGGAGAAAGAAGGAGGAAAAAGGAATACGAAGACCACCATGAGAAAAGTGGTGGACGTAAAGACCAATAAGGTGAGAAGGAAGCTCATTCATGCGAAAATTGCGAGAAGGAGCAGAAGGATTCAGATCCGAGGGAATGTGGTAAGCTGCAGCCATGCGGCGCACATGATCCGAATTCAAATCGGAATGATAAAGATGCATGTCAAATTTGGGCATAACCTGGGCCTCATTAATGGCCTCACGCTGTTCTTGGCTGGGGAGGCCAAGCTCATAAGACCCGTCGGAAGACATAATGACAGGCCGGGGAAGACCAAGAAAAGACAAGAAAAGAAAACTAATAAAGAGAAAGACAGACCTGGAAAGAAGAGATGTACCTCACGGCTCTCTGGTAAAAAAAGAGAAGGTAAGAAATGAGAAGGGAAAGGGGGTATTTATAGACCCCAAGGGCTGACCAAGGGTCATTTCAACAAACAGTAAAAACACGTGGCACCTCCCTCGACCACATAAAACACGAGTGCCATCCAGCTGGCCGACAAAGCGCGCAGAGGCATTAAATGAGGCGCGAATACCAGTATTTTGACCGAATGTAATTATGAGGGTAGGTACGCACCCGCAAAAAAAAGGGGAATAAAATACTCATGAATTATTAGTACAAGACAAACGAGAAAACGGAAGGGACGACAGTACGGTTAAGTACTGAATCACCAACGCTCCACATTGATAATCCAATATTGGGGGGACATGTTCGCGTATATGGCCGCTCGGCCATATCCACGTGCCAAGTCATCTTCTAGAAACAAGATTGGCTGTACGGCCTGACAGATCGGCCTACCTACCAAGCGCAGGTCTAGAGGGAATCCTCGAAAGCGATGTCAATGCATTGGGATGGAACGGCGCACCCTATTATCCAGTGGACACTCGCCTGGCGTTCGGATAAAAGAGCCATCCACCTGCACACCTCAAAAGCAGGGTAGATTCCCTTGGGAACAAACGACGCATCCTTTTATCCAGATGCCTTGCACAACCTGTTGGATCAAAGCTTGGCCTGTCAGGTCACAAGGCTCAAGGAGTGCTACCTCCAAGGAGCTACAGTCCACTACAGTGCTCTCAGCACTATAAATACCTCTCATTCAATGTAAGTCACAGTCATTCACACACAGACATTTATTACACACACCACGTGGCCACTCGGCTCTGCATATTATTGGCCATTCGGCTCAATCAGACTCTTACTCTCACACCGGAGTTGGTCTCGGGCTCTTCACCCGAGGCGAGCTAACGTGTGCTACTTTCTTATAGGCTTGTGGAGAAGAAGACCCGGACGGCCCAGCGGCATTCTCGGCCCACTTAGAGGCCTAATGGACTTTTGCATCTACAATGGAGTAATTATGAGGGTCTATTGCCTCTTATGGCTAGTCTAATAAGATAAGATTTTAATATATTTTTTTTCGATTTTCACTTTTTTTCTGAAACGCCTTTCACTAAATATTCAAATTGCCTCACCCGTATAGTAAATCTTAACATTTAACGATTTAAAACATTATAAATTCGTCATTTGTAAGTAAAAATACTCGTTTTATTTTTTCGAGATACAATTTTTTTTCCAGATTTTGTTGTTATTGTAATAACAAAATTTTTTGCCTCCTCCTGATTCCCGTCACTGTGTAAAAATGATTTGTTTAAAAGTCTTTGCAAACATGGGTTTGTATTGGTTTCTATTCTTTTTGTAGAAATGGGACTTCCGATATGCAAAGAAAACAAAAATGAACCCACCAGATCAATCGCTTTGTTTACATTTATCATTTAACTAGGTTAAAGACCCGTCTAACGTCGGATTTATTTTAATGTGTGATTTTTATATAAAATAATAAACAGATGTTTATATTAAAATAAATTAAGCGGGTTCTGTTAATAGATGAAAACAATAATATTAAGAACATGAAGTATTCGATAAGCTTTTAACTTTGTAAAAATCTTAAAAAATAGCTTTTCATGCATTTTTGTCTTCAACCATAACGTATGTGAGACCCAATAAAGTGAGCAACCGGTGTCTATTCCAATGTTCATTCCGTGAACACCTAAAAGTTGAACGTAAAAGTGATCAAAAGAAAAGCGTGAACAATAATTCAGATCTAATTATAAAATATTTAAAAAAGCATTTAAAAATAATATATATTACATACCATCATAAACTTCTTCACATACCATGTAACACTTCTTTGTAAACCACATTTGTAGTCATATTAGATACGTTCCCATCCGGATCACAAACAACAACCTTCTATCCTCTCTTGCTTTTCACTTTTGAAACCACTACATATAGTAAACCGCGACTGAAAAATAGAACGTGGGAGGTACAAACTCACTTTTGACTGTGAATGAAAACAGGACGTGAGAGGTACAAACACACTATACATAAATTGAATTCATAAAAAATATCATACATAACGAATAAAGTTAAAAAAATAAACTTTTTATCGAAAGCTAAATTTAAAAAAACATTTACGCATTTTGTTTTGTCATGCTTTATGACGTTTTTTTCTCTTTGTCTCACGTCAAACCTTAACTTCAAGTTTTAGTGTAGCTATAATCAACTCAATATACTTTCTTTTTCATTATTAATCGTCATATACTACATGTGAATATATAGACGTACTACTATTCAGTATAACTTAGAACATCATATTTCTTCATCATGGCAACTTGTGTGACAATGAAATTTTGACCCATGTTTCATTAACAACGACAGTTGAAACTGATCATTACGTTCATATGCGTTATTTTTATCATTTATAAAGTTGTAATCAGAAGCTTGTATAATAGAAATCGAAGTTTTAAACAATTTTGTCATGGTAGATGTTTCATAAAATAATTACAAACAATTTTTTCAATATCACACAAACATCATTAAACAAACAGGTCATACAGTCACTTGTTATTTCTCGAAGTGACATAAAAACAAATTTTTCAATATCACAATAAAAAATGACATAAAAACACGTCATTACTCAAAGAAATTATGATGTCTTTCAGAAATATTTGTATAAATACTTACTATATACAACTCACAAATGTTCCTAAATGGAAACATTTTGATGATACATAGACAGTCACTTGTTTGTTGTTATCGCGTATGGAACGGACACATGACCTGTTTTATAGACTAAGTCTAGGGATGAGTATTTCGACCCGAATCTTGAAATTGAATCGGAACCGTCTTGGAACCGTATCGACCCCCGGTACCCGAATCTCGTTCAGACTGTACCGGGACTACAAAATAAGGTGAAAAAAAATTCGGGACCACTAATTCGGGACGAGACCGGTACTAAATCGAGAAATTCCCCAAAAAAACGGGAAAATCGTATGATTTCCCGGTACCGGTACCGATACCCGTCCCCATACCGATACCCAAATCCCGTTCAGTACGGTACCGGTACCACTAATTAATGCTCGGAAAATATTCGATACCACTAATTCGGGACGGAACCGGTACCGTGCTCATCCCTAGACCAAGAACTCAAATAGTTTCCAATATTTCTTTAAAGTGAATAATAAGTAACTTATAAATAATACTCGGTAGTACAATGTCACCCTTTCTTCAAGCTCTCGCATCAAGTGTTTTCCATAAAATAAACACCACTCGTTCTTGTTTCAACCTTCGTATAACACCACTTGTTCTTGTTTCAACCTTCGTATAAATAAAATAAACATCACTTGTTCTTATTTTAACCGAATTGATCGATTATGGTGTCATAATCTCCTTTTTGTTCAGTGGTTAAACTGAACATATGTGACTTGCAACTCAGATGGGTTGTAATCAAGCGATCATCGTATATGAGTGGATTAACAAATTCTGAGATACGACATTTCTGGAAAATGTCTCAAAGAGGTACCTCTTGATCTCATGAGGTGTTGGTTATAAAACAATGCAACATTCTTTTTCTCGTCCGAGAGTTTCGAATCTGATTAAAAACGTACCACTTAGAACATGACTAATGTTCAAAGGAGCATCAAAGTATTACAAGAAATTTTTTACAATGGTCTATCTGATATGTTAGTATTATCTTCTTCATAGATTATAGTTCGTTATTATTCATGAAGTTGATTATCTTCTTCATATGTTTTAGTTTGTTATTATTCATATATGATTAATGAGGAAAATAGTAAAGCAACGTCGATAGTATACACCCAGGTTTGTTGTCCTGGTTATTAATATTATAATTGCTACTGTTATTGACTACTTAAAGCTGGACCTAAAGAAACTCTCAGTTTTGGCTTTTGGGTGCCTCGAACTGTTACAGCCCAAGATCTTGTGCAAGTAAATCCTATGTAGTTCTCTTTGCTCAAGAAATGTAACGTCTGTCGTCTTCTAAAAGACCTATGTTCGGCCTGTCGTATTTAGTGCAAGTAAATCATGTGTTGATAATAAACAATCAAAGGTAGAACTGCGAGCTGAAATATAGTTAAGAAAACAAACATGAGTAAAACAATCAAAGGCATGATTTATGAAGCTATATGTACTATTAGAATCAAATGATACATATAAAAAATACAATTCAGGATGCTTAATGACTTCTGAATTGTTTGACCCGTTTCCTTAATAAAGTCAGATTTAGTGAATACTCGATAAAGAAGTACTATATGTATTATTAGAATCGAATGATACATATAAAAAATACAATTAAGGATGCTTAATGACTTCTGAATTGTTTGACTCGTTTCCTTAATAAAGTCAGATTTAGTGAATACTCGATAACGTAGTACTATTGAAAGGGACTGTTATAAGCATCTTGTTTGGAGAGGCCAATATGTTGTTTTAGACACAAAGCAAATATAGACTATTATAATGATAAAGACGTAATCACTTAAAAATGCAGCATCAAGTTCGTAAGGCTTAGATTTATAATATCAGAACCAACTTGAAACCTAAATGGCAAACAACAAACTTTTCGCCTTAAATAATCCCTCACTAACTCTTCACCTGTCTAATGAAAGCTAAACCCAGAAATGAAGCCTACTCAATTATTCAAATCATCTTGAGATGGCTTGTATATATCCCAGTTCCAAGTTCTCTGTCACACATACTTACATAAGGTCTACTTACAAAATGTATTCGTACCTAATGCTTACCTTGAGTTATATCGTACCACAATGTTAAATAACTAATGGTAAATAATAAGATGTATGTCAATATCTCTTAATCACATTTCTAGCCTAAAACCAATTCAAATGTCATACTGATTGTTTTTAACCATGCATAACTTATTTGTAAGACAAAAACTATGCTTCATTAAATAAAACTAACTAATACCCGCAAAGTAGAATCTCGGCCAACTTTATTTAACGTGACTAACCTGATAGTTGTAAGAATATTATGGTGCATGTAAGACAGTAGCATGCTTCAGATGATTACAAAACAATACAATTTATATTATCAGCAAAGAAAACTATATTATAAAAAAAGTTAGTTTTTATAATCCTCACCAAGATCCGACGTTTTTACACATTATGTTTGAAAAAGAGAAGATGAATACAAAATTTGCAGGCCAATCCTATTTGTGAATGTCTGTTGTGACCCGTACAAAAAGTGACCCATTTCAGAATAGTTCCTGAAATGATACCTTAAAGAGGAATAAAAAAATTGATTGTACCACATTAGAGAGTTCAAGAATTACTTTATATGTTAGATAAAAATGACAGAATTTCATAAGCACATTGAACATTAAACAAATAAGTTTTTACATCTTAAAATACATAAGGAGAAATTTAAGGTACCTGTGACCCTTTCCATACCTTTTTTCATTTACGATGGTAAGATCAAATCGTTCTAGAAGATGAAAAAGATTGTCTCATCTCATATCCAATTTGAAAGTTGCTTACGCGCTATGTGAACCCTATAAAAAGCAAACTGCGAATCATTAGCTGTCTACTATGACATATTTTAGCGCTTAAATACTTTTTTGATTTCCAGCCGAAGATTTTGATAATTAGAACAGATGAAGGCAGGTTATAAGTTCACAACTTTGGAGCAAAGTTCGCCTGAATTTGCTTTCAGATAAGCTGATACAAACTTCAATAATAAAAAGAGATCAAACAGTTTGATGGCTTCATTTTTTGACACATTTTTTTTTCCATTAAATGTTTTTATATTTATATGATGGGCTTATTAGTTATGAAACTATGTCAAGTTTGAGAAGCTCATTAGCTCATTTTGAATGTTACTTGAGATTTGTTAAATTAGATAAGAAATAAGCTCATAAGAAATGAGCTTACCAAATTTCCAATAAGATGATAATTAAGCCAAGAAGAATGGGACTTTACAAAAGAACGTGAGCATCCAAACTTTCTCTTCAATCTTAGCATATACTGCTTTCTTTTAATCGTTAATGGAAATTATATCAGCCTACATGGAATATGAAAAGGAAACATTAGATGTATAACAAAAGTCATGGTTAAGACTCAGTTAATTACTGTTGTTAAATACTAACAAATGAGGTTGTCCTTTTGCATCACGCCTGGTACCTAAACCTAGTCAACTGTAGAAAGTAGAGATGCTTGAACGATTGTGTGATACAAAAACCGCCATTTAATCGGGCATTTTACTATTTCTTCCATGCCTACAATTATCATTGAAAAACTATTTAGTCACGCATATCGTCAAACACTTCTTAGGAAAGCAATCATAATAAAATATGAAACAAAAACAACATATCCAAATAGGCTAAAATGAAAAACAATCCCAGACCTAAAAATACATGATACAGCCCATCGAATAGTTTATTCAAAATCATTATAATTTGATCATAATTGTATACACTTGTATTCATATGATGTAAGTAAAGACATTGATGCATCACATGATGAACCCCTTAATTGAAAACATTTTTAGAGGAACAAAACCCCAAATTCTTTAACCGCTAGAATTAGACACACATTTAGTTAATAATGGTACAAAATTAACTAAAACAACTACCTATTTGTTGAAGGCCTTGAGTAGATCTGGTTTATAAGTTTTAGTGAATCGACGATATCACTGGTTGATTTTTTTTATATCATCGATATTTTATATATCCTGCATCAATTCGCTCGACGATATCACTATAAAGTGCTTGGAACATTGATATATCGCATCACATGAATTTTTACAGAATAGAGATTAAGAAAGAGAGGGTTTGAACTAAGCGCCGAACATTATTTTTCATAGAATTATGCAGATTTGATAATGTAAAAGGTTGGTTTATATGGAAGATTTCAATGACAATTTGAATAGTGTTTTAATTTTGGAGTGGAGCGTTTTGTGTTAATGATATTTGATCAAAATTGATGAAGATAATAAAAGTATTTATTAGTTTATAAAAATAGAGGAAATTTATAACGTATTTTTTTAAACAATTTCCTTGCAAAATCCTTGTAATCCGAATTGTTTCTGCTTATTACTTTTGGGCTTAAGCCCATCCAGGTTATGCCAAAAACAACCTAAATTAGGAAATGTTTTTATGGCGTTTTTAATGCTTTAGCTTTAGAGGCTTGTATATTTAGGTTAATTAAGGAAGGTTTTTTTAATTTTTCAAAGCTTAAAGAGCTTGTAATTTATTTTGTTTTATTAGTTAAAACTAGCTAAAAGACCCGTGAAATTCACGGGTATTTTAAAGTGACGTGTGAAAAAGTTATGAATAACATTGCGTATGATTAAGTTGGTTAAAAGAAAACACATTTGAATAAGTAGACATAATATATAAAATTGGTAACAATGAAATATATGTTACATGAAACACAATAGACAATAACCAATAAAAACAACATAAACACATTTAATCTTTTTTTTCTAGTAACGCGAGAATTGATGACACATAGATATGATCATAAAATGTGCAACACTTCTTATAAACTATGTTCATCTTGTTATTCATTAAATGATATTAAACATATGTTTAGGATTGGCAATTACAATATCTTGTTATGATGCATTTTAAATAACGATTAAGAACCCTATAAAAATGTCACAAAACATAACAACCATGTTGTTAAATTAAGTATCCATAGTTTCATATTTTTACTTGAATAAAATTTTCTTTAATAGCTATTCTAATGAAGCGAATCAATATTTGTTAGCCACTGACCCTCCATGTCACATAATTAGTTTGCATTTTGCGCAACTATGCAAAATCATCACTTTGGGGATTAATTGACCATGTGAAGTCTTTAATCATTAGTAATTTTCATCGAACTTTTAAATTGTCAATATGCGGTTCTCCCGTCAATCATTATCAATGGTGTGATTTTGTTGGAAAATACCTATAAAACTATATCACTTTTCTGTCAAACCACACGACGAACGTCTTTTATGAGAAAGTATCAATACTATTCACCATATCCATTATGAAAGAACACCGCACCTTTGTTAGATGACTATATGAAGTGAATTATGGTTTCCAAAAGACCCTTCTATTTTAATGCTAAACGGCTATGTAATTACAAATACACTCTTGATAACTTAGTGACAGGCCTGCACCAACAGTTTTAAACAAAACATAATAGCACACTCCCCTTGCAATTCAGTAGACCTAAAAGAAAGTTAATTTTGTCTAAACTAAATTTGTAACAATGATGCTATAAATTTATTCGACACAACTTTTAAATATGGCTAATCTTTCGTTTAATATTATACCCTAATAAAATGTCATCATTAAAAGAGCATGTGCATTTTCATAGATGAAACTTGAACGATATTAAGAATGTGAGATTAAAAAATATTTTGATAGATGAAACTTGAAGACTTTTTTTTCAAAAAAAAGTCTTAGAACGACTTTTATGACAATATTTTTTATATAAATGAAAATTAAAAAAGTAATGTAAAATTTGAAAATTTAAGTCTCATTTCAAACACATGCAACAATTTATTTCAATCATATAGTAACTATCCTCCGATCATGCTTAATTTTGAGAGATAAAAGTGATAACTTTTTACACTATTAATAATTAAAACGTCTTATTTTTTAAAAGACATGTCTTCACTACTCTATAAAGTATATGGACATGCTAAGTAAGAAAGATCTAAAATAAAAATATTTCCTCGTCAAAAAATTTATCACCAGATTATGATAGGTATTAAAGAATGTTAATCTATATATATAGTATTTTAAAAAACTATAAGTTAAAGAATGAAAGACAATCCTCAATATAACTAATATGCATTATGTTTTGTGATCAGTTAAAATTTTAAAATTTGATACCAGTTTATTTAAGTGACCCATAATAAAAAATATATACTAATGTATATACTCGCTTTAAGCTTTTCGAGAAAGCTTTTCACGTAATTTAGAATAACTCCAACTTACCTTTAGACAATTTTTCGATAATTACAAAGGTGTTTAATATATAGCTATTAATTTTTCATAAATGTATTTTCAGATTTTCCTAAAAGCTTGAATGTTGCTTAGTATTTGTAAAATAGTATCCTAATTTATAGTGTTGACATGTTAGTTTTTTTATTTTTTATTTTTTTGAACGGCGAGCTAGTTGTTATTGATTCGAGCTTATAGTGAGATCCAATTGGGCAGTATGCAAGCCTCGAACCTTCTCCTTAAGGGATAAACCCCGCTTGCTTTCTTTTAATTTGGGCCCCTGAAGGTTATTAGTGAGACTCGAACTTGAGAACTCTCTAACAATACCTCTCTAAGGTTACCCTTGTTGGTTTTTTTAATTTTATATAAAACCTTTTCTAATAAGGGAAATTAGAAAGCAAAAACAACCATTTACAAAAATTAGAATTATGAAATAAGTGTTGAAAATAGACTTACACGAATTAAGTCTCCTAATCATTTATATAAAACTTATTAAAATGCATGGGTTGTCAAAAATTCATCTATTATACGTTTATCTAAGATATGTAGATCGTAGTTTATTACTCTTTATATAGTACCTTTGTAAGATAGGTTATTAATCATTCTATTTTTATACAACATGTAAATGTCAAAATGTACGTTCTAATTACAAAATGTGTTTATTGTACTTTTTATAAATGACATGAATGATCAAAATTAATTAAACAAAAAAAGTCAAATTTAAAAAGGGTAAGTTTTGTAACCTTTCTAAAACAACATAGTCAAATTTTTTTAGAAATGCTCATTCCAAAACTCTTTAGTCCACGTGTCACAATGAGTTTAAAAGTTATTTTTGTAAAAAATTAATTAGATGTATGCTTTTATAATTGTACAATGGATGCTTTAGAGAGCTGTACAAAACTGTGTTTTATTAGATATAATAGATAATAGATAGATTAAGATCTAATGATGGGTTTCGCACAAGACAAGACATGTGTTCAACAAAGCAACGAAATTTTATAACGGCAAATTGTTATATTTAAGATATTGTGATTAAGGTTTATTGTAACGTTTAGCAATTGACGTTGACATATGTGAGATGATAACAACATAATGCCACTTCCTTGAGATTGAATTATGAATCCAGGCTTAGAACTATATTTTTATGCATTTGTAAAAGAAGAACCTTTTTTATAAAGATAGATTAATTTTATAAATAAAGTTCTTTTTTTTTAACATTTAAATAGAGTTCTTTAAGGCAACTATTTATAAAGCTATTTTTAATAACATTTGTTTGTGGGAAAGTAAAAAAGTCGAAGTTTAAATTTAAAATAGGTGGTTTTGGGGGTTAAAGGCGACTTGTTTGTAACTTTTATAAACAAATGTTTAAAAAATAAATTATACCGCATATCATATATTTTTGTATAAATTGCAAAATACATGTTTGTGGTGTGAACTTTTTCACATAATACTCCCTCGCTGAAAATATTGGCACTGTACACCATTCTTAGGCAAATATTTGCCACAATACATTCCTCAAGACTAATAATGCAAATATTTTCGTTATCTTCTGACAAGGGATGTGTTCTGCCAAAAAAAATTAATTTTTTTTCGAAATTTTTTTTCTTTTCCTTTTAATTTTTTTCGAAAGAAATGATTTATTTTTCAAAATAAAAAATGAGTTTAAATTTCGTTTCGAGAAAAGTTTAAAAATTGTATAAACATTTAAATTTAAATTTTAAATTTTATTTAACATTTTTTAAACAAATAAACGTTTATCTTTAGTAAAAGGTTTAGAAAAAATAAAGATTTAAATGTTTTAAAACATTTTTTAAAAAATTATTAGTTTTTCTCTTAAAAAATTATTTAAAATTGTTTAATTATTTTTATCTTTTTTACCACAAAAGTAAATTTCTTTTAAAGATAAAAGTTTAAATTTTTTTGTCCATTTTAAATAATGAATTTTTTAAAAGTTAAAAAATTTACTTTTAAAATTTTAAAAAAGATCAAAAAATTAATCTTTTTGAAAGAAAAACCTTTTAAACTTTAAAAAAGCGAATTTTAAATGTTTTTAAAAATTTAAAATTTAATGTTTTTAAACGTTTTAAACATCACTTAAGATAAAGGGTAAAAATTTATAAAGTAACGTTATGAAATGTTTCAACGTTTTTTTTCGTGTTATCATATATGTTAATGTAATGATACCTAAAAGCGTTACTTGAATTTTTTCCGTCTCGTTTTGTTTTGATTACGACAATATGTAAAAACAAGCATTTACGAAAACAACGAAAAATGAATTCTTGAGTTCAAGTATTTTTCATTTCAACCATTATCATTTAAGGTATGAACAAACAAGTAATTATCTTAATTAAGTGATCAAGGATTTAATCTTTTCTTAAAACTCACTTTTTATTAAGTGTGACAAAGTTTTATTATTAAACTTTCTTTTTAATAAAATGTTTTATTAAATTAATTATTTGAAAATTTGAAATTTGAAAATGGCATATTCTATCTTGGTTTGGAATATCCTTTCAGAATATTTTAATCCCCAGATCTGAACCAATCCACTAAAAGACAAAAGGGAGCGGACTCTACGCCGGCGGTTTCTTAGCGCCTATCGCGGTTCCTTATCGATAAGGAACTGCGGGCTCCAATAAGGAACTGGGGGCAGATATAGCCGTTGGATGTTTGTCTTATAAATAGTGGACCATTCTCAGACTTTCAATTCACCTCTTTTGCACATACATTTCCAGATTCTTTCATACTTCTTAAATCACTCAAATCCTTGATCATTTGTTTGATTACTACTTGTTTAGAAGTGAATCTTTCTCCTTCCATCTTTTCCTCTCAAAGTGCAAAGAGAAGAACATAATCATTCTTGAAGTGTTGTGTCTACCTCAAAGATCCATTGAAGATCCAAACTTATTCATTCATTGTTGTGTCATTTTTATGAAGATCCAAGTAGTTGTGTCTATTTGGAAGTTGTGTATGTATTAAGGTTAATACTTAGTCCTCAAAGTATATTAGTGTAGATTGGTCCTAGCTAAGATTAGGGCTCGTCTTTTAGCTTCGAGTGGAAAATTGGTTAAGCGACGTTGTGTACGGTTTCTCCACCTTAAGGAGCTTATTGATTAGTGAACTCTCGAGTAAGGAGTACTCCAGGACTGGAGTAGGAACGGGGAGTGAGCTTCGTTGCCGAACCACTATAAATCATTGGTGTTTGGTTTGATCTTTCCTTCCCTTATCTCTTTACATTCATTATCCTTTATACTTGTGATTATTAGTTTAGTTGCATTATACATTCATTATTCTTCATAATTGTGATTATTAGTTTAGTTGCACTATACCTTGTTCATATTGTGTATAATAAGGTTTCACATAAATACTCAAGCTTAAGTTTTTGAAAAATGATTTTTTAAAACCAACCTTTAACAAGTAAATTTAAGAAACTATTCAACCCCCCCCCCCCTGTAACACCCCATTTTGATAAATGGAATGTCACGCGTAATTATGGCGTGTCATCAAAGCATACAAGGATAAATGTCTGAAACATTACATGACCATAGGGATAACCGGAATCAAACATCGGTTCCCAAACATAAGCCCAAAACATAATAAAGTAAAAGAAATGAATGAAAGACTAAGAAAGCATAAGTATATGAAAGCAAAAAGGAAAAGAAGTCTCTAGCAGCTTCCATCCTATGCACGTCCTCCAAATGCTCGAGTCTTTCCTAGGGTACCTGCCGTTTTGGGACATGGAAAGGAAAGTAACGGCTGAGCAAAACGCTCAGTGCACGGATATAGACATAGTATAAGTGACTAAAACATAATGACTTAATAGCAGCGGAAATGTATAAGTCCTGGAAAACCTCGAACATGTTCATAAAACTGGTATTATAGTTTGAAAAGCCTTATGTTTATCTTATGAAAACTGTTTAACATATTTTACCATTAGCCAATATAGGTCATGAAAATCCACCGTGTATGAATACTTGGAGGAGTGACCTCATCATGCAAATTAGAGGGTCTGCCTCTAATTTAATATACTGGTTCTGGGTAGGAGGGATCAGCTCCTTGTGAAGGATGCAAGGCACACACCACATTCACCATGAAATCCTGACTGAAACATGTAACTAGGATTCACCCATACGCCCTACATGATAAATATAATATAAATGGCCAAAAGCTGAAGGGACTCCACGAGCAATCACTCCGCCGTGGTGAAGTCATAACATCAGTGCCTCTAATGTTATGGTTATGGTACCTCCATAACTAGGTGAAACTGGTCATGCATGTATATGGCTATAGGTATTCTAAATTAAACATAAGAAAATCAAACACATAACTTATACTACGGGAAAACATTTGGCTGCATACGGGGAAATCCTAATAAGGAAAGAACGTCCATACTTAAAGGACGGGAATCCGTACCTTATGTCCAGTGAACGAAGAAGACGAACTGAGAGGAATCCTACTTCCGTATCACTAATGCTACATAAATACATACATGAATAAGTATGTGCTTACTAATACGTAACTGATTTTATGTCATGTCTTAGCTTATTTTATATGTTCTTATCATGTTTTACTGTTTTAAGCCTTAAACTGTGTTTATCTTATATTCTGTTTACTCTGATCAAGTATTTCTGGTATTTCATGTATTATTATACTTACTGTGTAATAATAAGTAACTTTCCAAAAGTAGCAGGTTTCCTAAAATAGAAAGTTTCCAAAAATAGAAAGTTTCAAAAATAGAAAGTTACCAAAAATAGAAAGTTTCCAAAAATAGAAAGTTTTCAAAAATAGAAAGTTTCCAAAAATAGAAAGTTTCCAAAAATAGAAAGTTTCCAAAAATAGAATTACTACTTAAAATAGATAAGTTTCTAAAAATAGAAAGTTTTCATAAATAGATCAGCTGCCTTAATTAAATAAGTTTCCATAAATAGATTAGCTGCCTAAAATAAATAAGTTTCTAAAAATAGAAAGTTTCCATAAATAGATTAGCTGCCTGAAATAAATAAGTTTCTAAAAATAGAAAGTTTCTATAAATAGATTAGCTGCCTTATTTAAATAAGTATATAAGCCTAAGTGTTTTCATGATTATTTTCTAAGTCATATGATATAATGTATAGTTTATTAATTATTTCATGTAATTAAAATAAACTATAGGTTAAAATATTTAATTAAAGTGTATCATGTTTTTAATTAAATAAAGTTAAATACTTAGGTTAAACCATGTATTATTATTTATTAACAATATAACCTAAGTCATGTTAATTAATTAATTATAACCATGGTTTTTAAATAATTAATTAATTATAAGTCTAAAAATATAAAATACTTAGGTTAATAATTTCATGATTTTAATAATTAATATAACCTAAGTCATGTTATTAAATTAATCATGACATGTTTATTAATTTAATTTAACATATGATTACAAAAATAATAATCTTAACATACACCGTGAACCAGATCTTGACTAAGAACCATGAACCGGACATGAAATCGACACCATACCCCGAACCACTTCGGGGTTCCCCTTGTCTTGCTGCTGTCGTGGAACCCACACCTACCAACCGGGACCATATGGTCTCGGTGGTGGTCGAGTAGCCAAACCGAGACCCCCTTGGGGTTTGGTTTAGGCGCCGGCCAAAACAAACACCCCTAAAACAACCCTTTTTGATTTACCCAATAACCCTTTTCATGTTAGATCTATGTTTTTAACTAGGTTTTAAAAACATCATGTTCTTAATTAATTATTAGATCAAATCAAAAAGAAAAAGGGTAAAAAGAATATACCGAATGCGTGGATCTAAACGAGGATGAACAAACACGAACACTTGCACCAAAAACCAAGATCAAAATCAAATAAACGCCCTCCTTGGTGTGTTTATGTGTGGCGGCCAAAAGAAAAAGAAGAGGAGAAGGAGAAAAACTTTTTAGGGTTTTTGGTGTTTTCCTGTAAAGTGAAAAATGACCAAAATCTTTCCTAATTCCTTGTTTTAGTAAAAATTGATGGGCTAAGACCATCTTCCCTCCCTAATTTCATGGTATGGGGCCCACATGGGGTAACCCATACATTTCCTGAGTCTAAATATTATAGTGTGTTCTCGTGTTCGTAATTTACGTGTTTTAATTAGTTATCGATCGTGACTTAATATATTTATTCGTGTTCGTAATAAATATATATACGTAATTAATATTAGCTCGTGATTTAATTACGTTCATGATTTCATGATCGCATGTTCGTGATTAATTATTGTTTAAATAATTATTGCGTGTTCGTGCGTAATAAATACTTATCGTGTTCTAACACGTACGTAATACGTAAAATCCTAACACGTAATCGTAATCATGCTATAATAGGAAAGTTTTAATCTAGTACGTACGATCTTAAGGGTACTATTCATGGTAAAAGCATGCGGGTTTTACAACTCTTCACCCTTAAAAAGAATAATTCGTCCCCGAATTATGGATAACGTAAACTAAAAGAGAAACATACCCGAATCAAACTGAGAGGGTATGTAAGATAAATGAACGTGCGGGTTTCCTGGCAGAAGGAACGCGGAACGTGACATGTCTTGAAAGGACATGGAACGTGACGTGACTGAAAGGACATATCTAGTTGATAAGAGAAAAACGGATAAAAGTCCGGATGAACTTGTCCGTTTCCAAGTGGCCTCCCTCTTGGAACGGTTCCTTAAGAAGATCTTGACACTAATGATAAATCTTGGTCCTCCTGACCTTGACTTGGAATATGAAGAAATTCTTGGTTATCAACGGAAGGTATATCCCCTAAATTCGATCGAGGAAAGAAAAAAAATAGGAGTTAACGTGCAAGGGTAACTGAAACGTTATGATGCAAGACAATCTGACTTAACTGATAACTAGAAACGATGCGCGAGACATAAAGAAACGTAGTACGTGAAAATTTTGAACGTGATACGTGAAAAATTTTGAACGTGCTACGTGGAGATATGGCGAGTGTAGTATGAGTAAATATATCGTGATCCATGATACGTGTAACATATCTTGATCATGATATGAAGAACGTGGAATGAACATGACATGTGAAACATATCGTGAACATAGAATATAATGGTGGTAACGCCAAACGTTACAAGGTGAGACATAGAATATGACGAGAAACGTCTATCAGAGGATAGGGAGTTATACTAAACTTGGCTCTGGTCTCTCAAGTTCTTGCAAAACTTCCCAGAATGAGAAAAATAAACGTACAATCGTAAGCCAAGATACGATCATGAACATGAATAGTGTCATGAACACGAGCGTGAAAGCAAGTCGTGAACTTAGAACAAGGACGTGAAGTAAATAAGGAGCACAATTATGAATATTTATCTAGCCCGATAACTGAGGAATTGCCAAGTGATCGGATGAGCCTTTGCTGGGACATGACCGATCAATATGTTGGTTTTGAAATCCTTGCGGATGTAAGGATTCTGCAAACTTGATCAAACTGTTTGTAATAACTCAGATAGCATCATGCTTCTTCTGAGTTTGCGTTAATCTGGTAACCAAAATCCATGGAGATCTTGTCCCATTTCAATTCACAATTTTAGATGATAAAAAACATCCCAGTCTGTTGGTGTCCTATCTTAACCTTTTGGTATGTCAGGTACTTAGATATGAACGTAAGTGTATCTTGCTTCGTGGAACTTGATACATAGGAGATTGCGAAACTCCGAGTCTTTGAGGACTTCTCCTAGCGTAGGATTTTCTAGAACACCTAATGTAGTGTAGGGTTCTCTCTTTTACGCATAAGCTGAGTCATGGTAAGATTAACCATGCAATTCCATGTGATCCAGCGTGTCACTGTAATCAACCAGAATTGATATTGGAAATTTCCTGGGTGAAATTTCGCTTGTCATAGGATTTGTACCATAGTGCAGATATGGTCTTCCTGTTCTTTTCTAGGCTTAGAGGAAATCAGGTCATCCTCAATGAAAACACTGATGAATTTGCTTATGAGTTCGCTTATGAGTTCATGGAAACTCGTTCTTATAATGTTCTTTGAGCATTGATGAGACTAATTCAAAATCATAAATCTAGCATGACCGAGTCGTGCACGAATAGCAGTGATGGACATGTCCTACTTTTTCACTCGTCACTATTGACAGCATGATCGTGAATCTGATCTTGGAAAAAAAATGATTAACACTATAAGGTCAATTGGACATGTTGTCAATACGTGGAGGAGAATAACGGTCATGAATGGTGATTTGTTTAAATCGACGGTAGTCGACACATAATCTCATGGTACCATCCTTCTCCTTGTAGGTTCTTCTGGAATGTATAGGAATATTTTGGAATAAATCAATTGGCTATGCGTAAAAGACTTAAGTGGTCGTGTCTTACTGACAGCTAGAAAATTTTAGCGACCATGGCTAACAACGCACATGCTTGTAAGCATAGATAATTTGTACAGATTTTCCCGATGGAAAATCAAGCTGAATGTATTCAGGAGCCTGGACATCACTATACATAATTATGAATCGTAGCATGGTGTGTTGTTCATAGTACATAATTATGATAAAATTCATCCCGTGTCTGTCCGAGGAAATGCGTTAGCAGGTTGGATCTCATCATTAAGCTGAAGGAAAACCTTCGTATACGTGGGAATACGAAAGGCGTCATGAATCAATGATTTATGGTTACAAGAATGAAAGTGACATCAGCAACGTGACAGTTCTCACTGATGTGCCGGTAATGGTATTGAAATTCTTGTGGCCTGATTAATACATGGCACAACAAAATGGATATACCCTTGGAGGGTACCCTGAATTTCTTAGAAATGTTCCATAGTTGGACGTGAGTCATGTGTCTTGACTCGTTTCTTGGAACTATAAGCATGACATATGTCTTGACTGGTGTCTTGACATGTATCTTCAGAAAGTATACGTGAGAAATGTGTCTTGACTGATGTCTTGACATGTGCCTTCAGAAAGTATACGTGAGACATGTGTCTTGACTGATGTCTTGACATGTGTCTCGAGACGTAATTCAATAGAACTACAATATTATGTTGTTATGCCAGACTTGGCGGATCGGTTGGACTACTGATCCTTTGTATGTCTGATCACGTCCGCGGCCGGAGCCTCGGTTGCGATTTCTAGGATAGTTCTGTCATAGTAGTGGTTACTATCGTCTTGTCTGTCAGTTCCATGACGGTCTCATGATCGTGATTCATGTAACTATTCAGCTGAGTGGCCGGCTGGTACCGGTTTGCAATCATATGGCTAAAATGACAGCCGAATGACGTGTGACATGTAACTAAGAATTAGGGACAATGATTGATGAAAATCATCTGATGGTGAAGCATCTTCTCGTCCGATTACTTTGCTCTGACGCCTTTGTCTTCGTCTTGTAGGATCTCCAAGTTGTGAACAGCATCCGCATCTCGTAGCGTCTCCGAACGTCAGCAACATCAACCTTTAGTAACATCTCCCAGTTATGTGCGGCATCAGCAATCTTGTAGAATATCAGCAACTGAAAATACGCCTGAGGTGATTCAGAATCGACTAGCAAATACTCGTGAAGTATTGCAAGTGAAATACACATGGATTAAGGTACGTGTAATACACATGAAATACGGTACGTGGAGTACACGTCGAATGCACATGAAATGATCGGTATGGGGTCCATCATTTATCATGTTTTAAGGAAAGTATATCGGTTAAACGGTTAGGAAAACCATCATGATAACCTGACAATGCTAGTATATACCTCATTCTGGTTGCATAGAGAAACGCTAAAGTGTGGTTACACAAAATTCAACGATGATTTGCCTGACAACATGATCAATGAAAACCAACCATGACTATCATGAAAGCAGAATTCAATGAAATCCAACAATGTCTTGCGTGAAAGCATAAATAACAAAAGAGGCGTAAGACGTAATCAACATGTAGACGGAATTATCATGAAGGAACATAAAACGATCTATCATAAAGGAGTGTATAACATAATCAGCATGAAACCGAAGTTAACCATGACAGTATGAAAACATACTTGACATACAAACATAGTAACTTATGAGGGGAGATGAAAAAAAAATTATGCCAATAAATCATGAGAAAATTTTTATGCATGAATGCGTAATGTTAGTTTATAAAAACCTTTTATATGTGCGAGGGGATGCCTATGGGTCAGTCCCAAAACAAAAGACATGGCGAGGGGACGCCTTTGGGTCGGTCCCAAAAATAAAAGTTTCGATAAAAACACATGCGACTAAATAGGGCCAGTCCTGTACCAACCATCACTTAGTCATAATCCCTGCAACAATGATACATGAAACATAAATAAATGAAACTAATATTTCAAAACTTATCAGAAAAAAATTTTATGTGACTAATTATGAACTAATGGGGTTCACTCCACATAGCTACAGTTCACGAGGAACATTATGCCTGAAACAATGACACATAAGTAAATAGGAATGACGGTTTTCCATCCATATTAGTAAAACAATATCGATGAAAACATCAAGGTTAAAACCTAATAACAAGATTTTGGTAGTTGAAAAGTTCGTTTCTCGGTATCTCTTCGAATTGATTTCCGGTTAATTGTGTGAGATTAGTTGTTCTTAGTGAAACAAATATTTTTGGTTTTGGTAAAATAAATGAGCAAGGTTAAATAATAATTGACGAGAAATTAACACTAAAACAAGTTAAAATGTAAACAGTGCGATATTTAAAACTTTAAAAGTAAATGACGAGAAATGAATTGACGAAAAATTAAAACTTAACAAAAAGTAGATGATGCAAATCAAAACTTAAACTAAAAGGAAAGCAAATAAAATATCAAATAAAGAAAAAGGCGGGAAAAATAAAACTTGAAAATAAAAGACAAAAACTTAAAAAGAAAAACAAACAAAAACAAACTAACAGACCTTGATTCGGAACTTTGGGACTTCCGGATGAAGCTTGCTTCATTCGGAACTTTGGGACTTCCGGATGAAGCTTGCTTCATTCGGAACTTTTGAGCGGTGTGGAAACGATCTCGACAATACACAATTCCTATTCGGATTTTGTCCTTTGTGCAACTCGACTAATTCATCCTTTTTGAACCCACCTCCTCCTGTTCCCCCGTGCATCTATTGTGGAAGCGATTCTCATTGGCATGTTTCGTGCCCGGTTCGATACCCGTATTGTCACGGGCAAGAACCAGGGGTACAATCATGACAATGATAATAGCTATCCACAAGACGCACCTGATTTGTACTCCATACCCGGTTTGCAACAACTGTGGGGGTCCTCACGATACCTATTATTGTCAACCAAAGAATTATTATGAGCCAAATCCGTGTCCTCAGTTTTCTTCACCTATGGATTATTATGAACCAAACCCGGTTTCTAATTATTCCCAACCGATGAACAACTATGAGCCACAACCTTGCTATAATTCAGGTTTTCAACACTATGAGCCCCCACATCACACCCTCAATCATCAATCCTCTCAGCAAATTCATCTTGACCCACAACTCACTACCTTGAATGAAGAAACACACTCCATTGTTTTGTAACTTCAAGAGGCCGTTGTTTTGCTTAAAGAACTTAGGGACGAGGAAAAGCGACTGCAACAAGAGCAAGTATCTAATCTTAGTGATTATACCCCTCCGCTTGTGCGTCAATACTATTATGATGATGATGACGATGATGCTGTATGCACTTTCAACTCATATTCTGAAGTTGCTGCTCCTACTCTCGATGTTCCTACTGCGTCTAAGGATCTAGATTCGTTGCATGAGCTTAGTGATGTTGGTCTCGACAAAGTATTGGATGATGAGGTTCGTGACTTACCTGCTATGGAGCCTGAGGACGAAGTTGCTCTTACGAACAAGGTCGATCCTAGTGATGACGATTCTTCTCTCTGCTATGAGAATTTCACTTTTGAAATTTCCCAATCTCCACCGGGAGATGCAGAAAATGACGATTTATTCTCTCCGGTTTACGAGCAGTTCACCGATGAACATGATCTTGTGGATGAGGTGGAAGACGTGCTTCTTCGCGATGGATTACGGAAAGTGCACCTTCTTATTGCTCAAATCGAAGCGTTGACTTCTCCTTCTCTTTCAAAGTCTTTACCTCCATCTATTCCTCCCGTTGAAGATAATGACCCATTGCTGAAAGAAATCGATATCCACTCCATCCCTCCAGGTATTGATGACTCTGACACGGAGGGGGACATTATTTTTAATAATTTGCTGCAGGAAAGTATTGAACCAAGTCCCCCTCCCGAGCACCTTCCATCCTCCCTTTTAGCCACTATCACGGAGGATGAGTGTTTTGATCCGGGAGGTGACGTTGATTATGCTATGATTGATACCATTACGGCTTTGCCGTTTGCTCAGCATCCATTGTCTTTGGGTGAGGACAATATGCTTACTATACCCAACCCACCTCCCGTGGATCTTGAATTCACATACAATACGTATGTTGAAAGGACCTTTCTCCCTTTCAAGACTTATCCCCCCGCCCCTCCTTTGTTGATGTCAACCGGGAATGAGGACAAGGTCTTTGATCCTGGTATCACATTCGAGGTTTCCCCATGGACCATTTAATTCGGGGACGAGTCAGGCTCGTGACTCGGTGAACAAAAACAAGCGCTTTTTGGGAGGCAACCCAATTATCTATCTATTTTCATCATAAGTACAGGGGGAGCCCCGTTGGTGTTTCTTGTTCTCTTTCTTATCATGTGCAGGGATTAGAGCTTCAAAGACACACTCTTGATGACTTTTGACGAACCGTGATTCCGTGTTCCCTTCTTCCCGGTTCTATCCTAAACTCTTTTTGATTCTCTATTTTTATATTTCTCAATATTCAAATAGGAATCTCTTTAGTTGTCTCTTCCTTAGCGAGATTTAAACAACGTGCACAATGTCCTAAGTGTAGGGGAGTTTACTCCCACATGCTTAAACATTGAGGACAATGTTTATATTAAGTGTAGGGGGGACTTCTATCGAAGTTAAGTGGTCTTTTCCTTGTATTTGTCCTCATTTTAACCGGAAAATCATTTTTTCGACATTTTTCAAAATTTTTAATCTATTTTGGCCTAGTTGTAGTTCCCTTTATTTTTGCTATTTTTCTCTTATTTTTATAAAATGGTTTTAGCAAGTTTAGATATCTTAGATATATTAGGCCCGTTGTGAATATTTTGACTCAACCCGAGTTTACTTATCCAAGTTCACTCTAGCTAGTATCCTTAACCATGTAGACCTTAATTGGTTTATTAGGCTAAGCATCCACGAGTCTCATTCCTTGAGATTTTAAATTGTGGAGAACGAGAAATGATAGAGTTGGTTACAAGTTGGTATTCTCTCATTAACTTATGTGAGTTAATTATGATCTTTTTCTCCCATCACTTGCTAATAAATTATCTGCAATAAGTAAGGTCATACGATTTGAAAAGTTACTTAGCTTCTAGCCCAAGATCGTTTAAAAGTTGCTCGGTAATGATAAGAGTTCATAGCCAAGGAAAAACTTATGAAGCGGGGCGCGAAGATTGGCGAGTCCGAAAAGGCCCTAACAAGGCATGAGGATTCCATTTTATTGCTAAAGATCCAAAGTGATGTGAAAAGCATTATTCCTAAAGTTAATATGAAGGATCAAGACTCACGACGAAAAGCAATCAACTCCCATAAAGATGATGGAGAAGTCTATCCGAAAAGACCCTAACAAGGTATGAGGATAAATAGATCCAAGTCCGAAAAGGAGGCGGATCGTTGTATCTCAAAATCCCAAATAGAGATTGAAGAAATAATCATGAAGTCGTGGTCAACAAAGTTGGAGTACCTCTCAAAAGTCTCCAAGTGAAGAAACTTTATGAACGATGAGAAGACCATTATCTCAAGCACGTCTCTCAAGATATGAAGTATGAAGTACATGCCAAATACCGGCCCGAGAAAGGTCTCAAATCGTGACCCAAGTTATGCCAAGATATGAACTTTTTGATATCCCGAGAAGCAGTTTTAAGAGATTTTGTCCTTTGGCTAACTATTGATCAAATCGTCCTACTTTGCTTTCAGCTTAAATAAACTATCAAAATAAGTCCAACAATGCATCTTCATGATCATTCTAAGACAAAAATAAAATATAAGAGATACCCATAGGAATAAGGGAGTTTGAGTGATTAATTGAACCGCATGAGTAAATGTTTGTTATGCTAACTTGTACTAACAATGATCTTGTTTTTAAGCTTGGCATGGGGAACGTAAAACTTGAGGGTGATAAACATTCATGACATACAAGCCCTAATGTAAGTCTTAGATTTCTTTACAAGTTTCTTCCTTGTTGCATCTTGTTATTTTCTATCTTCTTGATTTTCCTTAGTTGTTTAATAAAGGCCAACATGGATTGATTATGATGAAAAATGTAAACGTGCTTTGTAACTAATGCATTGCATGAGGACATTGCAATGGTTAAGTGTAGGGGATTTGATAGGTGTGAAAACACCCATCCTTTTTACCACTTAATTACAACAATAACCGAGCCAAAACGTGTATTTTATGTCATTTATGTCGGAATTATGCGTGGTTTGTGTTTTTATTGTGATTTAGGACGAAAAGGTGAAAAGTGGAGAAAACACGGGCATTCACAGGCTTTTATAGAAGAAAACGACAAAAGACGAAGTCAAGAAATCAAGAGTGCAAAAAGAACGGAAGTCCAAGACCAATTCTGAAGATTTATCGAAGAAAAAGTCAAAGGACGGAAGTTTACTAAAAAGCCGAAGAACTCGAGTCTTTTTTATAAAGAAAAATTCAAGACGAGTTGAAGAAATCCCAAGACAAAGTCCAAGATTAACAAAAGATTAAGAAGATCAAGGACTTAAGTGTGCAATTAAGGGAAAGAAGAAAGAGGGAGGAAGCTTCCTAAGCTCCTCCCTAATTCCCCTATATATAGTTTTACCTTCATTTTTGTTTATTTGTTGGAGGCTTGACAAGCCTCTCTTCCCCATTTTTCATTTTTTCTTCCTTAATTTTATGCACTTTAATTCTCATGTAATGCACCTTTAATCTTCTTTTAATTCCAAGTAAGTTTACCTTTAATTGTTGTTAATCTTTATCTTATTGCCAATCTCCTTCTACCTTTCTTGTTTGAATTGTTCTTTATCTTCATTGTTCATGTTCTTGAATTTCTATGGTTTTGATCAAGTGGGTTTTGATTGATTTGGTTATGTTTGTTAGTTTTGATGATTTGTTTTGATTGATTATTGTTAGTTGATGCTTATTGGTTGTTTTGGTTTAATCTTTTGTTTGATTTTGATTAATTTGAGGATAGATTGTTGTTACTGTATCTCCCTTGTTCTTCGGTTTGGTGGTTTCTGTTACTGTATTCCCAGAAGTTCCGGATCAATGGATCTTCATGGACTTCTATCGAAGTTAAGTGGTCTTTTCCTTGTATTTGTCCTCATTTTAACCGGAAAATCAATTTTTCAACATTTTTCAAAATTTTTAATCTATTTTGGCCTAGTTGTAGTTCCCTTTATTTTTGCTATTTTTCTCTTATTTTTATAAAATGGTTTTAGCAAGTTTAGATATCTTAGATATATTAGGCCCGTTGTGAATATTTTGACTCAACCCGAGTTTACTTATCCAAGTTCACTCTAGCTAGTATCCTTAACCATGTAGACCTTAATTGGTTTATTAGGCTAAGCATCCACGAGTCTCATTCCTTGAGATTTTAAATTGTGGAGAACGAGAAATGATAGAGTTGGTTACAAGTTGGTATTCTCTCATTAACTTATGTGAGTTAATTATGATCTTTTTCTCCCATCACTTGCTAATAAATTATCTGCAATAAGTAAGGTCATACGATTTGAAAAGTTACTTAGCTTCTAGCCCAAGATCGTTTAAAAGTTGCTCGGTAATGATAAGAGTTCATAGCCAAGGCATAACTTATGAAGCGGGGCGCGAAGATTGGCGAGTCCGAAAAGGCCCTAACAAGGCATGAGGATTCCATTTTATTGATAAAGATCCAAAGTGATGTGAAAAGCATTATTCCTAAAGTTAATATGAAGGATCAAGACTCACGACGAAAAGCAATCAACTCCCATAAAGATGATGGAGAAGTCTATCCGAAAAGACCCTAACAAGGTATGAGGATAAATAGATCCAAGTCCGAAAAGGAGGCGGATCGTTGTATCTCAAAATCCCAAATAGAGATTGAAGAAATAATCATGAAGTCGTGGTCAACAAAGTTGGAGTACCTCTTAAAAGTCTCCAAGTGAAGAAACTTTATGAACGATGAGAAGACCATTATCTCAAGCACGTATCTCAAGATATGAAGTATGAAGTACATGCCAAATACCGGCCCGAGAAAGGTCTCAAATCGTGAACCAACTTATGCCAAGATATGAACTTTTTGATATCCCGAGAAGCAGTTTTAAGAGATTTTGTCCTTTAGCTAACTATTGATCAAATCGTCCTACTTTGCTTTCAGCTTAAATAAACAATCAAAATAAGTCCAACAATGCATCTTCATGATCATTCTAAGACAAAAATAAAATATAAGAGATACACCTAGGAATAAGGGAGTTTAAGCATATAATTAAGCCATGTGTGTAAGTGTTTGATTTACTAACTTGTACAAACAATGATCTCGTTTTTAAGCTTAGTTTGGGGAACGTGAAACTTGAGGGTGATAAATCTTCGCAGCACCAAAGCCCTAATGTAAGTCATTGATCTCTTTGCAAGTTATTTCCATGTAGCTATTTTCAAGTGAAAATGGTTTTCTATCCTTTTGTTTCCGTTTAAGTTTTAATTTCTTTTAGTACCTTAATTTTTGTTTTTGTTTCAGTAGTATTTTAATAAGGCCAAGGTTGATTAATTATGAGAAAAGTGTAAAATTGCTTTATCACTAAGCATTGCATGAGGGCATGGCAATGGTTAAGTGTAGGGGATTTGATAGGTGTGAAAACACCCATCCTTTTTACCACTTAATTACAACAATAACCGAGCCAAAACGCGTATTTAATATCATTTGTTTGGAATTATGCGTTGTTTTTGTGTTTATTGTGTTTTCATAGCCAACCGGATGGATAATGGAGAAAACATGGGATTGCACGGGATTTATCGAAGAAAAAGACTCAAGATGAAGTCTATTGTCCAAGAAATGCAAAAGATTTGAAGTCACTGGGCCTATTCGAAGATTTATCGAAGAAAAGGACCAAAGATGGAAGATTTACAAAAGTCGAAGAAACTCATGTCTATTAAACGAAGAAATTAAAAGACGAGTTGAATTTAATCGACAACAAATCCCGAATCAGAATCGAAAACGTCAACTTTTCTGAAAAGACGAGAAGACAAGAAGAACGGGATAAAGCCCACTCACCAACCAAAGGGAACACCTATATAAAGGGTTCCCCTCACACACTTTGCACCCAGTTTTTTAGTTTTTCTTTTCCCCATCTTTTTCTCCCTTTCTGTTTCGTAAATATCACCAACATCACTAGGGTGTTTGGTGATTTTGATCTTTGTTTTTCAATCTTGTAATTTTAATCTTTGTTTTGTGATTGTTAAAACCTTAATCATCAATACAAGTTCTTGTTTAATCTTTTCATTTCATCTTGTCCATCATCATCTTTTATTTCAAGTTCTTAAGTTCTTATTTAATTGATTTGATCTTTAAAAAGTTGTTGAATTTGTGTTTTTAGTGTTGGGATTTGTTATTCATGGTAGTTAAATGATTATTGGTTAATTTGGTAAAACCTTTTTGATTATTTAGCTTTATTTTGGATCAAAACGTTTCTCCCTGGTTTTCTGCTGAAGTTTCTGTTCTTGAGTGTTCCCAGGTTCCGGATGAACAAAACTTCCGGATGAACACAAAAGTTCAGAATGAACACAAAACGTTCCGAATGAACCGAAAGTTCCGGATGAACAAATCTTCCGAATGAACTAAAAGTTCCGGATGAGTTTAAAGTTCCGAATTAATATGTTTTTGAAAAGTTCCGATTCATCCGGAAGTCAAAAGTTCCGAATGAAGATCCATTGATCCGGAACTTCTGGGAATACAGTAACAGAAACCACCAAACCGAAGAACAAGGGAGATACAGTAACAACAATCTATCCTCAAATTAATCAAAATCAAACAAAAGATTAAAGCAAAACAACCAATAGGCATCAACTAACAATAATCAATCAAAACAAATCATCAAAACTAACAAACATAACCAAATCAATCAAAACCCACTTGATTAAAACCATATAAATTCAAGAACATGAACAATGAAGATAAAGAACAATTCAAACAAGAAAGGTAGAAGGAGATTGGCAATAAGATAAAGATTAACAACAATTAAAGGTAAACTTACTTGGAATTAAAAGAAGATTAAAGGTGCATTACATGAGAATTAAAGTGCATAAAATTAAGGAAGAAAAAATGAAAAATGGGGAAGAGAGGCTTGTCAAGCCTCCAACAACTAAACAAAAATGAAGGTAAAACTATATATAGGGGAATTAGGGAGGAGCTTAGGAAGCTTCCTCCCTCTTTCTTCTTTCCCTTAATTGCACACTTAAGTCCTTGATCTTCTTAATCTTTTGTTAATCTTGGACTTTGTCTTGGGATTTCTTCAACTCGTCTTGAATTTTTCTTTATAAATAAGACTCGAGTTCTTCGGCTTTTTAGTAAACTTCCGTCCTTTGACTTTTTCTTCGATAAATCTTCAGAATTGGTCTTGGACTTCCGTTCTTTTTGCACTCTTGATTTCTTGACTTCGTCTTTTGTCGTTTTTTCTATAAAAGCCTGTGAATGCCCGTGTTTTCTCTACTTTTCACCTTTTTGTCCTAAATCACAATAAAAACACAAACCACGCATAATTCCGACATAAATGACATAAAATACACATTTTGGCCCGGTTATTGTTGTAATTAAGTGGTAAAAAGGATGGGTGTTTTCACACCTATCAAAACCTCAAGGTGCTGAAAACGTCATGGTTAAAACAACAATGCGCTGAAAACATCAATACGTGGAATAACAAACGTTGGCTTAGGAAGCTCCTGGTGACTACCCACTAGTCACAAGTCAAGTTTTAGATCCTACAGGTCGAAGCCTTGGCTCTGATACCATAATTGTAACACCCCATTTTGATAAATGGAATGTCACGCGTAATTATGGCGTGTCATCAAAGCATACAAGGATAAATGTCTGAAACATTACATGACCATAAGGATAACCGGAATCAAACATCGGTTCCCAAACATAAGCCCAAAACATAATAAAGTAAAAGAAATGAATGAAAGATTAAGCAAGCATAAGTATATGAAAGCAAAAAGGAAAAGAAGTCTCTAGCAACTTCCATCCTATGCACGTCCTCCAAATACTCGAGTCTTTCCTATGGTACCTGCCGTTTTGGGACGTGGAAAGGAAAGTAACGGCTAAGCAAAACGCTCAGTGCACGGATATAGACATAGTATAAGTGACTAAAACATAATAGAGACTTAATAGCAGCGGAAATGTATAAGTCCTGGAAAACCTGGAACATGTTCATAAAACTGGTTTTATAGTTTGAAAAGCTTTATGTTTATCTTATGAAAACTGTTTAACATATTTTACCATTAGCCAATATAGGTCATGAAAATCCACCGTGCATGAATACTTGGAGGGGTGACCTCATCATGCAAATTAGAGGGTCTGCCTCTAGTTTTATATACTGGTTCTGGGTAGGAGGGATCAGCTCCTTGTGAAGGATGCAAGGCACACACCACATTCACCATGAAATCCTGGCTGAAACATGTAACTAGGATGCACCCATACGCCCCACATGATAAATATAATATAAATGGCCAAAAGCTGAAGGGATGCCATGAGCAATCACTCCGCCGTGGTGAAGTCATAACATCAGTGCCTCTAATGTTATGGTTATAGTACCTCCATAACTAGGTGAAACTGGTCATGCATGTATATGGCTATAGGTATTCTAAATTAAACATAAGCAAATTAAACATATAACTTATACTACGGGAAAACATTTGGCTGCATACGGGGAAATCCTAATAAGTAAAGAATGTCCATACTAAAAGGACGGGAATCCGTACCTTATGTCCAGTGAACGAAGAAGACGAACTGAGAGGAATCCTACTTCCGTATCACTAATGCTACATAAATACATACATGAATAAGTATCTGCTTACTAATACGTACCTGATTTTATGTCATGTCTTAGCTTATTTTATATGTTCTTATCATGTTTTACTGTTTTAAGCCTTAAACTTTGTTTATCTTATATTCTGTTTACTCTGATTAAGTATTTCTGGTATTTCATGTATTATTGTACTTACTGTGTAATAATAAGTAACTTCCAAAAATAGCAGGTTTCCTAAAATAGAAAGTTTCCAAAAATAGAAAGTTACCAAAATTAGAAAGTTTCCAAAATAGAAAGTTTCTAAAAATAGAAAGTTTCCAAAAATAGAAAGTTTACAAAAATGGAAAGTTTCCAAAAATAGAAAGTTTCCAAAAATAGAATTATTGCTTAAAATAGATAAGTTTCTAAAAATAGAAAGTTTCCATAAATAGATCAACTGCCTTAATTAAATATGTTTCCATAAATAGATTAGCTGCCTGAAATAAATAAGTTTCTAAAAATAGAAAGTTTCCATAAATAGATTAGCTGCCTGAAATAAATAAGTTTCTAAAAAATAGAAAGTTTCCATAAATAGATTAGCTGCCTTATTTAAATAAGTATATAAGCCTAAGTGTTTTCATGATTATTTTCTAAGTCATATGATATAATGTATAGTTTATTAATTATTTCATGTAATTAAAATAAACTATAGGTTAAAATATTTAATTAAAGTGTATCATGTTTTTAATTAAATAAAGTTAAATACTTAGGTTAAAACATGTATTATTATTTATTAATAATATAACCTAAGTCGTGTTAAATAATTAATTATAACCATGGTTTTTAAATAATTAATTAATTATAAGTCTAAAAATATAAAATACTTAGGTTAATAATTTCATGATTTTAATAATTAATATAACCTAAGTCATGTTATTAAATTAATCATGTCATGTTTATTAATCTAATTTAACATATGATTACAAAAATAATAATCTTAACATACACCGTGAACCGGATCTTGACTAAGAACCATGAACCGGACATGAAATCGACACCATACCCTGAACCACTTCAGGGTTCCCCTTGTCTTGCTGCTGCCGTGGGACTCACACCAACCAACCGGGACCATATGGTCTCGGTGGTGGTCGAGTAACTAAACCGAGACCGCCTTGGGGTTCGGTTTAGGCGCCGGCCAAAACAAACACCCCTAAAACAACCCTTTTTGATTTACCCAATAACCCTTTTCATGTTAGATCTATGTTTTTAACTAGGTTTTAAAAACATCATGTTCTTAATTAATTATTAGATCAAATCAAAAATAAAAAGGGTAAAAATAATATAACGAATGCGTGGATCTAAACGAGGATGAACAAACACGAACACTTGCACCAAAAACCAAGATCAAAATCAAATAAACACCCTCCTTGGTGTGTTTATGTGTGGCGGCCAAAAGAAAAAGAAGAGGAGTAGGTGAAAAAAAACTTTTAATTAGTTATCGACCGTGACTTAATATATTTATTCGTGTTCGTAATAAATATATATATATGTAATTAATATTAGCTCGTGATTTAATTACGTTCATGATTTCATGATCGCGTGTTCGTGATTAATTATTGTTTAAATAATTATTGTGTGTTCGTGCGTAATAAATACTTATCGTGTTCTAACACGTACGTAATACGTAAAATCCTAACACGTAATCGTAATCATGCTATAATAGGAAAGTTTTAATCTAGTACGTACGATCTTAAGGGTACTATTCATGGTAAAAGCATGCGGGTTTTACACCCCCCTTCTAGTTTCTACAATTGGTATCAGAGCGTGGTTGCTCAAGACTTTTTAAAATATATTGTATTTTAAAAGTTGAATCGATCTATGGATTCCAACAAGTATCTAGAAGGGCAATCCATGCAAAGACCATCTCTTTTTGAAACCAATAGTTTTATTTATTGGAAAAATAGGTTTGAGACTTATGTGAAATCAAAAGATTTAGATCTTTGGCATGTTATTACTAATGGTGATTTTTTACCATTCCAGTATAATAAAGTTTCTAAAGTAAAGAGATAGTCACTTTTGACAAAGCTAATGATGATACTAAAAGGAAACTTGCTAAAAATAATGAGGCTAAAATGGTGATTTATAATGCTTTACGAAAGAAAGAGTACGAAAGGATTTTTATGTGTAAAACCGCTAAAGACATTTGGAACACTCTTTTAGTAACCCACCAAGGTAATAGCCAAGTCAAAGAAAGTAAAATCGATATTCTTGTTCAACAATATGAACAATTTGTCATCTTAGAAGATGAAACTATTGATAGTGCATTTGCTAGATTTAACACTATTATTACTAGTATAAAAGTACTTGATGAAGGTTTTTCTAGCAAGAACAATGTTAGGAAGTTTCTTAGGGCGTTGCATCCCAAATGGAGAGCTAAAGTCACGGCGATTGAAGAATCAAAGGATCTCGCCAAATTATCACTCGATGAACTAATTGGTAACTTGAAGGTTCATGAGATGATAATTTTGAAGGACTCGGAAATGGTGAAAACTAAGAGTGAAAGAAAGTCTCTTGCACTCAAAGCCAAGAAGGCACAAAGTGACCATGAAAGCTCCTCGGATAGTGATGATGAGGAATATTACTTGGCGGTTAGAGACTTTAAGAAGTTCTTCAAAAGACGAGGTCAATACGTGAGGCAACCAAACAACAACAAGAAATCCTTCTCCAAAAACCGATTTGCCAAAGATGATAAAGGTGACAGGAAGTGCTTTAGATGTGGTGATCCAAATCATTTCATCGGTGATTGTCCTAATCCTTCACGCGACAAGAACCACACGGCGTTTGTTGGAGGTTCATGGAGCGATAGCGGTGAAGATGTTGATGACAACCACAAAGATGAGAAGTGCCTCATGGCTCACACTTCTAAAGAGGTACATTCCGAAACCGAGAATTATAGCAATAATAGTTCTTCTCAAGATGATAGTGAATTAGAAGGCCAATACAATAACTTGCATAAGCTTAGTCTAAAATTCATTGAAAAGAACAAAGTGCTAAAATCAACTAGAACTAAGCTTGAAAATGAGAATAGTGAGCTAAAAGAGAAATTAGCTAAGCTTGAGAAAAATAAAGAAGTAGATCTAGGATGCTTAAAATGTGAAAACCTTAGACAAGAAAATGAAAACCTTAAGACCACCTCCATTAGACTTGAAAAGTTCATGAGAGTTACTAATGCCCTTGATGATATGTTAAATAAACAAATTCATTCTAAGGAAAGACTTGGGTTAGGATATAATACTAATGAAGCATCAACTAGTGAACCAAAACAAGTTAGGTTTTCAGAAAAACACTCCCCTATACGCGGTTCTCCAATATATGGGGCGGTTCCTTATTGCTATAGAACCACCGATGGAGCTAAAGAAACGCGGCCAGAAGAAGATTTTTGTGAAAATCCTGAACTTTCTAAAAAGTCAATTTTAGGTGAAGGACCAAAACATATTCTTATTAACAAGGTCAAAGTACCTATAATTGAAAAGTCTACTCTAGATAAATTCTACAAGCCCTTGAGTAAACCTCTAATGGGAACTAGAAACTTATCTAGACAAACATCTACTCCTCCAAGAGTACGAAATGAATCAAAACCTAGAAGAAGAACACCTACGCCAAAAAGAGATGATCAAGCTAAATCACGACCTAGAAGTAAAACTCCAACACCTAGGAGGAATAATAATAAGTCTAGATCAAGATCAAAAACACCTAGGAGAAACTATGGACAACAAAATGGTCATATGAATTGGAATAATTTTCAACAACAATACTTTTCTCCATGGGGAATGTCTCCTTCATTCATGCATCCCAATCAAATGCAAGGGATGTTTGGAACTAACAATTTTGGACCCATGAGATATTGGGGACCAAATGTTTGATCTTGTGTGTTGTTACCTAGATATGCTTGGGAATCGATCTAGAGCCCGACGAGTGGATTAAGGATAGTGGTTGTTCTAAACACATGACAGGTAATCAAAGTTTGTTCTCACACTACAAAGCATATGATGGAGGTAACGTTATGACTATAGAAAACGTCGAGCACGTAGATAATTTAGGTTTTAACCTTCTAATTATAGGTAAAATTTGTGACAATAAGTGTAAGGTCGTCTTTTCGGAATATGACAGTGAAATCATAAAAGATGGAAAAGTCATTGGAAAAGGTGTTAGAAAGCATAAGCTTTATGTCATGAAGGTTAATAGGAAGTCAAAGGACAACTTATGTCTAGCGACTTTAGATGATAGTTCTACTCTTTGGCATAGGAGATTAGGTCACGCTAATATACGTTTAGTTCAATCTTTAGTCTCTAAGGAGTTGGTAAGACATCTCCCCAAGATGAAGTTTGATAGTCACTTTTGTGATGCTTGCAAAATTGGGAAGCAAGTTCACTCAAGTCACAAAGCCAAGAATTTGGTTTCGACATCTCGGTGCTTAGAGCTCCTACATATAGATCTCTTTGCACCTTCCGTCATATGGAGTTATGGAAGTAACCTTTATATCCTAGTTATAGTTGACGACTACTCTAGATTCACTTGGACTAGATTTTTGGCATCTAAGAATGAAGCTTTCGATCACTTCGAAAACTTTTAGTCGAAGAACTCAAAATCAACTAGGATGTTCAATTGTCTCTATTAGGACGGATCATGGTAGGGAATTTGATAATGAAGTGCAATTTTGTGCCTTTTGTGAAGCTCATGGTATTACCCATAACTTCTCGGCTCCTCGCACTCCACAATCAAATGGGGTAGTTGAAAGGAAGAATAGGACCATCCAAGAGATGAGTAGGACGATATTAAATGATCAATCTTTGCCTCAAAAATTTTGGTGCAATGCCGTAGACACATTGACCTACATTCTCAACCGAATTCTTATTCGACCTTTTCTAGGAATGACCCCCTATGAGATTTTTAAAGGTAAGAAGCCCTCATTGGAATACTTTAGGGTGTTTGGAAGCAAGTGCTTCATTCTCAACACCAAATATTACCTTACCAAGTTTGACCCAAAGTCTTACGAAGGTATCTTTTTAGGTTATTCTCAAACTAGCAAAGCCTACATAGTACTCAATAGAACCTCACATGTAATTGAAAAATCACTTAACGTGACATTTGATGAAACCCCTCCTTCATCTAAGACACCACCTTTGGTGGATGATGACTTAGATGAAATAGACATAGTTAATGCCAAAGATGTTAGAAACATAGGAGTTGAAGACCTTGGTGTTGAAAAGGGAGTGAACATTAAGGAGTCTAAGTGTAACACCCCATTTTGATAAATGGAATGTCACGCGTAATTATGGCGTGTCATCAAAGCATGCAAGGTAATATGTAGTAAAACATACATGACCATAGGGAAAACCGGAATCAAACATCGGTCCCCAAACATAAGCCCAAAAAATAAATAAAGTAAAAGAAATGAACAAAGACTACACAAGCATAAATCTATGAAGACAAAAGGAAAAGAAGTCTATGGCAGCTTCCATCCTATGCACGTCCTCCAAATGCTCGATTCTGTCCTAGGGTACCTGCCGTTTTGGGAGATGGAAAGGAAAGTAACGGCTGAGCAAAACGCTCAGTGCACGGATACAGACATAATATAAATGACTAAAACATAATAAAGACTTAATAGCAGCGGAAATGTATAAGTCCTGGAAAACCTGGAACATGTTCATAAAACTGGTTTTATAGTTTGAAAAGCCTTATGTTTATCTTATGAAAACTGTTTAACATATTTTACCATTAGCCAATATAGGTCATGAAAATCCACCGTGCATGAATACTTGGAGGGGTGACCTCATCATATAAAATAGAAGGGCTGCCTCTAATTTAATATACTGGTTTGGGTAGGAGGGATCAGCTCCTTGTGAAGGATGCAAGGCACACACCACATTCACACTGAGTAATCTGCTGAAAACATGTAACTAAGATGCACCGATATGCCCCACATGATAAATATAAAAATATGGCCAAAAGCTGAAGGGACGCCACGAGCAATCACTCCGCCGTGGGGAAGTCATAACACTAGTGCCTCTAGTGTTATGGTTATGGTACCTCCATAACTAGGTGAAACTAGTCATGCATGTATATGGCTTCATGTATTCTAAATTAAACATAAGCAATCAAACATATAAACTTATACTATGGGAAAACAGTTGGCTGCATACGGGGAATCCTAATAAGGAAAGAATGTCCATACTAAAAGGACGGGAATCCGTACCTTGTATCCAGTGAACGGAAAAGAAGAACAGATGAAAAGTCCTAGCTGGATCTCACTAAAGCTACATAAATAAGGGACATGTATAAGTTGTCTGATCACCGAGAATGTTACTGGTTATTATATGTTCTTAGCTTGTTTTATATGTTATTGTCGTGTTTTACTGTTTTAAATGATATACTGTATTATTCATGAATTTTATGTATTCTGTTTATGAATTATCTTGTATTCTTGTATTATTATACTGGTTGTGTAATAATAAGTAACTTCCTAAAAATAGCAGGTTTCTAAAGATAGAAAGTTTCTGGAAATAGAAAGTTTCCAAAAATAGATTAGTTTCTAAATATAGCAAGTTTCTAAAAAACAGAAATAGGCTTATTTAATAAGTTGTCAACATAAGCTAATCTTAATTATATGTATAAGTCATGATATTTAAATAATATAGTAAAGTTTATTTAGAATAAAACTATAGGTTACATGATAATTATTAATTAATATTAAATTGTGTAGTTTAATAAATATTAATTAATACTGTAAAATAAACTTTACCATAAAATAAACTTGTGATATAATGTATAGTTTATGAAATTAAACAAGTGAAATCATGTATAAGTATATAATTAATTAAAGCCTAATTTTAATAATTTTTTGGTCATGATATAATCTTGTATTATTAATCATATAATCATAGTCTAAAGTTTAATTTAATAAACCATCATTTCATGTCATAATAATTAACAACATAACTTATACATATGTTTTATGATTAAATAAGTAATAATAATTTATTTGTAACCTAAGTTTTAATGCATGATTAATTAATTAATCATTTTAATTAATTTAAGCCTAGGTTTCATGAAAATTAACATGATAAATATTTTTAACCTAAGTCCTTTATTTTTACCATGAGATGTTATATATTTACTTGTGATTACATAAATTAAAACCAAAATTAAACAAAACCAATATAATGAGCCCTAGCTCTAGTGTCTCTTGGCTGGACATGGATGAAAGAAACGAGCCATAGGCTCCTGTTCTTGGTTCTCGGCTCCAACATGAACCAAACAGCCCACCCCCTATTGGGTTTCTCGGCTCCACATCCAACAAGGTCGAACCCCTTGGTTCAATAGAAGGTCTCGGCTAGGCAATTAGAAACAGGTCGAGCCTGCTACTTGGCTCAAGTATACAAACAAACCGAGCCTTGAGCTCTTGGTTCTCGGCTATCCAATAAACCAAGACCCTTGACCATGTTGGGTCCCTCGGCTGGGCAGAAAGAAAGACCTCGAGATAGTCTCTTGGTCCCTCGATCACATGTACTGAACCGAACCGCTTGGCCTCTGTCTTGAACACAAAACTAGCCGCACCCTTGGAGGTCTTTGCGACGGCACAGGGACAACACACGCACCCTTGGCTTGGTTGGCCAGAAACATGGTCGATCATCAAAAGAGGAAGAACAAAACAGCAAAACAAAATAGGGTTTTCATGTTTAATACCTATGTGTGTGCGTCTGGGAAGATTTAACCGCGGACACCATTGGCAATGATCAAGATCAAGGTCCTTTCTTCCTTATGTTTCTACTCTAGAACCGGCGGCCCTCTAGTTTGAATAGGGTTTCTGTTTTTCTTTTACGTGAGATAAGGGTAAGAAGAAAAGAATAAAAAGGTGCGTTTTGATATCTACCAACACAGGAATGGGCCTAGGCCCCTTTCTATTTCCTTTTTTGCCGTAAGGTCCTTTTGTTTCCATAGTTTTGCTTTTATTGGCTAACAAATATATACTTGTCCTGTGCATTTAAATACGTGTACGTGATCTAATATTTCGTCTACATTTTATGCTTGTCGTGATGTAGTAATTATTTTATACTTTTAGTACATGTAGTATTTAATAAATATTATACATAAGATAGATAAATAAAATTTAAATTGGTCTGAAATTTTATGTGTTGACGTGTTCACGAATAATTTAAGCGAGTTTTACAACTCTTCCCCTTTAAAAAGAATAACTCGTCCTCGAGTTATAGATACGATAAACCGATAATATGAAACCGAAAGACATGAAACAAAAGAGAGCATGGAACCTGACGTGACTGAAAGAATCTTACTGGCTTATGGAAGGATGAGAGGATAAAATCCGGATGGACTCGTCCATTTCCAAGTGGCTTCCCTCTTGGAACGGTTCCTCCATAATATCTTGACACAACTGATAAATCTTGGTCCTCCTGACCTTGACTTGAAAATACGTAAAAGTGTCTGGTTGTCAATGTAAGATAGATTTTCATGAATCTGATCGAGTGGATTATAATTAACATGCAAGGGTAACTGAAACATTACGATGCCAAATAACCTAACCTAACTGATAATAGTAACGTCTTATCAATGATGCGCGAGACATACTGAAACGTAGTACATGAAAATTTATGAACGTGATACGTGAACAATTTTGAACGTGGTACGTGGAGATATGGGGAGTGTAATATGGCAAACATATCGTGATCAATGATACGTGTAACGTATCGTGAACGTGATATTAGAAACATGGAATGGAAATGACATGTGTAAAATATCGTAAACATGGAATGCGGCGGCGGTAACGCCAAACGCTATAAGGTGAGGCGTGGAATGTGACGTGAAACGTCTGTCTATGGATAAAGAGTTATACCAAACTTGAGTCTGGTCTCTCAAGTTATTGCAAAATTTCCCAGAACGAAAATAAACGTAAAATCATAAAACAGAAACATGAACGTGAATAGTGTCATGAACGTGAGTGTGAAAGCAATTTGAACAAAGACGTGAAGTAAATAAGGAGCACAATTATGAATATTTGTCTGACCCGATAACTGAGGAATTGCCAAGTGATCGGATGAGCCTTGGCTGGAACATATCCGATCAATCTGTTGGTTCTAAAATCCTTGCGGATGTAGGGATTCTACAGACTTGATCAAACTTTTTGCAATAAACCAGATAGCATCATGCTTCTTCTGAGTTTGCGTTAAACTGGTAACCAAAATCCATGGAGATCTTGTCCCATTTCAATTCACAATTTTAGATGATGAAAACATCCCAGTCTGTTGGTGTCCTATCTTGACCTGTTGGTATGTCAGGTACTTAGATATGAACGTAACTGTATCTTGCTTCGTAGAACTTGATACATAGGAGTTTGCGAAACTCTAAGTCTCTGAATCTAGACTTATCCTAGCGTAGGACTTTCTAGAACACCTAATGTAGTGTAGGGTTCTCTCCTTTACGCATAAGCTGAGCCATGGTAAGATTAACCGTAGAAAACCATGTGATTCAGCGTGTCACTGTAATCAAACAGAATTGATATTGGAAAATTTTCCAATGTAAAATTTCGCTTGTCATGGAATTTGCAACATAGTGCAGATATGGTTTTCCTGTTCTTCTCTAGGCTTAGAGGGAAATCAGGTTATCCTCAATGAAAACACTGATGAATTTGCTTATGAGTCATGGAAACTCATTCTTATAATGCGGCTGGAGCATTGTTGGGACTAAATCAAAATCATAAATCTAGCATGAACGGCTCGTGCACGAATAGCAGTCATGGACATGTCCTGCTCTTTCACTCGTCACTATTGGCAGCATGATCATGAATTCGATCTTGGAAAAGTTATTAACACTATAAGGTCGATTGGACATGTTGTCAATACGTGGAGGAGAATAACGGTCATGAATGGTGATTTGTTTAAGTCGACGATAGTCGACACATAATCTCATGGTACAATCCCTCTCCTTGTAGGTTCTTCTGGAATGTATGGGAAGATTTTGGAATAATCAACTGGCTATGCGTAAAAGACTTAAGTGGTCGTGTCTTACTGACAACTAGATAATTTTAGCAACCATGGCTAACAACGCACATGCTTGTAAGCATAGATAATTTGTGCAGATTTTCCCGATGGAAAAATCAAGCTGAATGTATTCAGGAGCCTGAATATTACTATACATAATTATGAATCATAGCAGGATGTGCTGTTCATAGTCCATAATTATGATAAAATTCAACTCGTGTCTGTCCGAGGAAATGCGTTAGCAGCTTGGATCTCATCATTAAGCTGAAGGAAAACCTTCGTATACGTGGGAATACGAAAGGCGTCTTTATAGTAATGAATCTACGAGCTATGGTTACAAGAAATGAAAGTGTCATCGGGAAACGTGATAGTTCCCACTGATGCGCCGATAATGGTACTGAAATTATTGTGGCCTGATTAATACATGGCACAACAAAATGGATATACCCTTGGAGGGTACCCTGAATTTCTTAGAAATGTTCCATAATTAGACGCGAGTCATGTGTCTTGACTCGTGTCTTGGAAATATAACCATGACATATGTCTTGACTGGTGTCTTGACATGTGTCTTCAAAAAGTATACGTGAGACATGTGTCTTGACTGATGTCTTGACATGTGTCTCGAGATGTGAAATAACTAGAACCACAATATTAGGTTATTATGCAAGAATTGGCGGATCGGATGGATCATTGATCAATTGTATGTCGGATCACGTCCGCGATTGGAGCCTCGGTTGCGATTTCTAGGATAGTTTCTGTCATAGTAGTGGTTACTATCGTCCTGTCAGTCAGTTCCATGACGGTCATTAACATGACCATGATTCATGTAACTATTCAGCTGAGTGGCCGGCTGGTACCGGTTTGCACTCATATGGCTGAAATGACAGCCGAATGACGTGTGACATGTAACTAAGAATTAGGGACAATGATTGATGGAAATCGTCTGATGGTGAAGCATCTTCTCGTCGAATTGCTTTGCTCTGACGCCTTTGTCTTCGTCTTGTAGGATCTCCAGGTTGTGAACAGCATCCGCATCTCGTAGCGTCTCCGAACGTCAGCAGCATCAACCTTTAGTAACATCTCCAAGTTATGAGCGGCATCAGCAATCTTGTAGAATATCATCAATTGAAAATACGCCTGAGATGATTCAGAATTGACTAGCGAATACTCGTGAAGTATTGCAAGTGGAATACACATGGATTAAGGTACGTAATACACATAAAATACGGTACGTGGAGTACACGTGGAATGCACATGAAATGATCGGTATGGGGTCGATCATTTATCATGATTTAGGGAAAGTATATCGGTTAAACGGTTAGGGGAACCATCATGATAACCTGGCAGTATTAGCATAAACATCATTTTGGTTATATCGAGAAACGTTAAAGTGTGGTTACACAAAATTCAACGATGATTTGCCTGACAGTATGATCAATGAAAACCAACCATGACGATCATGAAGCAGAATTCAATGAAATCCAACTATGTCTTGCATGAAGCATAAATAACAAAAGAGGCGTAAGACGTAATCAACATGAAGACGGAATTATCATGAAGAAACATGAAACAATCTATCATGAAGGAGTGTATAACATAATCAGCATGAAACTGAAGTTAACCATGACAGTATGAAAACATACTTGACATAAAAACATAGTAACTTATGAGGGTACATGAAAAAAATTTATGCCAATAAATCATGAGAAAAATTTTATGCATGAAAAACAGTGCATGAATGCGTAATGTAGTTTATAAAAACCTTTATATGTGCGAGGGGATGCCTATGAGTCAGTCCCAAAACAAAAGACATTGCGAGGGGACGCCTATGGGTCGGTCCCAAAGTTAAAAGTTTCGATAAAAGCACATGCGACTAAATAGGGCCAGTCCTGTACCAACCATTACTTAGTCATAATCCCTGCAACAATGATACATGAAACATAATTAAATGAAACTCAACCGTCAAAACTTATTAGAAAGAATTTTATGTGACTAATTATGAACTACTGGGGTTTAGTCCACATAGCCACAGTTCACGAGGAACATTATGCATGAAACTATGACACATAACTAAATATGAATGACGGTTGTCCATTCATATTAGTAAAACAATATCGATGAGAACATCAAGGTTAAAACCTCAAGGTGCTAAAAACATCATGGTTAATACAACAATGCACTGAAAACATCAATAAGTGGAATGACAAACGTTGGCTTAGGAAGCTCCTGGTGACTACCCACTAGTCACAGGTTGAGTTTTAAAGCCTACAGGTCGAAGCCTTGGCTCTGATACCATAATTGTAACACCCCATTTTGATAAATGGAATGTCACGCGTAATTATGGAGTGTCATCAAATCATGCAAGGTAATATGTAGTAAAACATACATGACCATAGGGAAAACCGGAATCAAACATCGGTCCCCAAACATAAGCCCAAAACATAAATAAAGTAAAAGAAATGAACAAAGACTACACAAGCATAAATCTATGAAGACAAAAGAAAAAGAAGTCTATGGCAGCTTCCATCCATTGCACGTCCTCCAAATGCTCGAGTCTGTCCTAGGGTACCTGCCGTTTTGGGACATGGAAAGGAAAGTAACGGCTGAGCAAAACGCTCAGTGCACGGATACAGACATAGTATAAATGACTAAAACATAATAAAGACTTAATAGCAGCGGAAATGTATAAGTCCTAGAAAACCTGGAACATGTTCATAAAACTGGTTTTATAGTTTGAAAAGCCTTATGTTTATCTTATGAAAACTGTTTAACATATTTTACCATTATCCAATATAGGTCATGAAAATCCACCGTGCATGAATACTTGGAGGGGTGACCTCATCATGTAAATTAGAGGGGCTGTCTCTAAATTAATATACTGGTTTAGGTAGGAAGGATCAGCTCCTTGTGAAGGATGCAAGGCACACACCACATTCACACTGAGTAATCTGCTGAAAACATGTAACTAGGATGCACCGATACGCCTCACATGATAAATATAACAATATGGCCAAAAGCTGAAGGGACGCCACGAGCAATCACTCCGCCGTGGGGAAGTCATAACACTAGTGCCTCTAGTGTTATGGTTATGGTACCTCCATAACTAGGTGAAACGGGTCATGCATGTATATGGCTTCAGGTATTCTAAATTAAACATAAGCAATCAAACATATAAACTTATACTATGGGAAAACAGTTGGCTGCATACGGGGAATCCTAATAAGGAAAGAATGTCCATACTAAAAGGACGGGAATCCGTACCTTATATCCAGTGAAAAATAGAAGAACAGATGAAAAGTCCTAGCTGGATCTCACTAAAGCTACATAAATAAGGGACATGTATAAGTTGTCTGATCACTGAGCATGTTACTGGTTATTATATGTTCTTAGCTTGTTTTATATGTTCTTGTCGTGTTTTACTGTTTTAAATGATATACTGTATTATTCATGAATTTTATGTATTCTGTTTATGAATTATCTTGTATTCTTATATTATTATACTGGTTGTGTAATAATAAGTAACTTCCTAAAAATAGCAGGTTTCTAAAAATAGAAAGTTTCCGGAAATAGAAAGTTTTCAAAAATAGATCAGTTTCTAAATATAGCAAGTTTCAAAAAAACAGAAATAGGCTTATTTAATAAGTTGTCAACATAAGCTAATCTTAATTATATGTATAAGTCATGATATTTAAATAATATAGTAAAGTTTGTTTAGAATAAAACTATAGGTTACATGATAATTATTAATTAATATTAAATTGCGTAGTTTAATAAATATTAATTAATACTGTAAAATAAACTTTACCATAAAATAAACTTGTGATATAATGTATAGTTTATGAAATTAAACAAGTGAAATCATGTATAATTATATAATTAATTAAAGCCTAATTTTAATACTTTTGGTCATGATATAATCTTGTATTATTAATCATATAATCATAGTCTAAAGTTTAATTTAATAAACCATCATTTCATGTCATAATAATTAACAACATAACTTATACATATGTTTTATGATTAAATAAATAATAATAATTTATTTGTAACCTAAGTTTTAATGCATGATTAATTAATTAATCATTTTAATTAATTTAAGCCTAGGTTTCATGAAATTTAACATGATAAATATTTTTAACCTAAGTCCTTTATTTTTACAATGAGATGTTATATATTTACTTGTGATTACATAAATTAAAACCAAAATTTAAAAAAACCAATATAATGAGCCCTAGCTCTAGTGTCTCTTGGCTGGACATGGATGAAAGAAACGAGCCATAGGCTCCTGTTCTTGGTTCTCGGCTCCTACATGAACCAAACAGCCCACACCCTATTGGGTTTCTCGGCTGCACATCCAACAAGGTCGAACCCCTTGGTTCAATGGAAGGTCTCGGCTAGGCAATTAGAAACAGGTCGAGCGTGCTGCTTGGCTCGAGTATACAAACAAACCGAGCCTTGAACTCTTGGTTCTCGGCTATCCAATAAACCAAGACCCTTGACCCTGTTGGGTCCCTCGGCTGGGCAGAAAGAAAGACCTCGATATAGTCTCTTGGTCCCTCGATCACATGTATTGAACCGAACCGCCTGGCCTCTGTCTTGAACACAAAACCAGCCCCACCCTTAGAGGTATTTGTGGCGGCACAGGGACAACACACGCATCCTTGGCTTGGTTGGACAGAAACATGGTCGATCATCAAAAGAGGAAGAACAAAACAGCAAAACGAAATAGGGTTTTCATGTTTAATACCTATGTGTGTGTGTGTGGGAAGATTTAACAACGGACACCATTGGCAATGATCAAGATCAAGGTCCTTTCTTCCTTATGTTTCTACTCTAGAACCGACGGCCCTCTAGTTTGAATAGGGTTTCTGTTTTTCTTTTACGTGAGATAAGGGTAAGAAGAAAATAATAAAAAGCTGTGTTTTGATATCTACCAACACAGGAATGGGCCTAGGCCCCTTTTCTATTTCCTCTTTTGGTCGTAAGGTCCTTTTGTTTCCATACTTTTGCTTTATTGGCTAACAAATATATACTTGTCCTGTGCATTTAAATACGTGTACGTGATCTAATATTTCGTCTACATTTTATGCTTCTCGTGATGTAGTAATTATTTTATACTTTTAGTACATGTAGTACTTAATAAATATTATACATAAGATAGATAAATAAAATTTAAATTGGTATGAAATTTTATGTGTTGACGTATTCACGAATAATTTAAGCGGGTTTTACACTAAGGATCATGCTCTCGATAACGTCATAGGCGAATTAAATAACAGGACCCTAAGATCTCAAGTCCAAAATCAAAGTAACTTCTCTTGTTTCGTCTCATTGATTGAACCAAAGAATGTTAAAGAAGCTTTGATGGATGAGAGTTGGGTCATCGCTATGCAAGAAGAATTGAATCAATTCGTTGCTAGTGATGTTTGGGAACTTGTTCCTCCACCTAGAAGTTCGACCATCATAGGAACCAAATGGGTATATAGGAATAAGTTAGATGAGAATGGTGTTGTGTCTCGTAACAAGGATAGACTTGTAGCTCAAGGATATAATCAACAAGAAGGTATTGATTATGACGAGACATACGCACCCGTAGCTAGATTAGAATCCATTAGAATCCTTTTAGCTTACGCTTGTGCTTTAGACTTTAAGCTTCAACAAATGTATGTAAAGAGTGCATTTCTTAACGGTTTGATCAATGAGGAGGTATATGTGGCTCAACCTCCCGGCTTCATTGATTTTGAGAAACCGGATCATGTTTACAAGCTTAAGAAAGCTCTTTATAGTCTCAAACAAGCACCCAAAGCTTGGTATGATAGACTTAAAGCGTTTCTTGTAAAACATGAGTATACCATGGGGGTGGTAGAAAATACACTCTTTACAAATAAGAAAGGTTCTCACCTCATTATCGTACAAATATATGTTGATGACAGTATATTTGGGTCAACTTGTCAATCATTGTGTGATGACTTTGCCAAAAACATGCATGACGAGTTTGAAATGAGTATGATGGGAGAACTTCACTTCTTTTTAGGACTCCAAATTAAACAAATGGACGATGGTATTTTCTTTAATCAATCCAAGTATGTTAAAGAAATGCTAAAGAAATTCGGATTAGAAGACTCTAGACCAATGAAGACCCCTATGGCCTCGAATACTAAACTCACCGTAGATGATGATTGTGAGTCGGTAGACTACACCAAATATAGAGGTATGATTGGTATTTGTTATACCTAACGACAAGTCGACCGGATATCATGTTTAGTGTTTGCCTTTGTGCTCGCTTCCAAGAGGCTACCAAAACCTCTCATCTTGAAGCGGTTAAGCGTATATTCCGATACATTAAGGGCACTATACATTTAGGATTATGGTATCCTAAAGGGACCGCGTATAAACCATTGTCTACGTAGACTCGGATCATGCGGGAGACTATGTGGACCAGAAAAGCACTAGTAGAGTTTGTACCTTCATGGGTTGTTGTTTAACTTCTTGGTTCTCCAAGAAACAAACCGCTCTAGCTATATCCACTACGGAAGCCGAGTAAGTGAGTGCTGGTAAAACTTGTCAACAAGCTCTATGGATGAAGCAAGCGCTTGTTGATTACGGGATTTCTCTTGATGATGTTCCCATCATGTGCGACAACAAGGGTGCAATAGACCTTAGCAAGAATCTCGTGCAACATTCGCGAACTAAGCACATAGAGATTCGCCACCATTTTCTTAGGGATAATGTTCAAAAGGGGAAGATTTCGATATAGAAGGTACCCTCGGTATAAAACTTAGCCGATATCTTCATTAAGCCACTTAAGAGGGAACCTTTTAATTACTTGCGTCTAGATCTAGGTTTAATGGAACATATTCCTTAATTATGCATTCTAATTAATCGAGTCTGTTTTCTCTTTTGAGTCTTTTCTTTCTTTAAGCTTTTGAGTATAGTAAACTCTTTTTGTAAAACTTCTCTTCCCGTTTTCAAAACTCTCAAAGTTCTTTCAAAAATGGTCTAGAAATGTTTTTGCATTGTTAATTCAATCTAAAAACGTTTTTCATAGCTTCTTGTTATTAGAAATGAGCTTACATAATTCATATGTATGGGTCTCTCAAATATAGCAAGAACAAAAGGAAATTATGGAGGATCATTGTGTCATGACCTTGTGTCTAGTTCTACACACCTCCTACATCGATTTTATTAAAAATCCATGTATTTTGGTCAAAACCTTGTTTGGTGATTTCTTGTGTGTTTTCTTTGTCTATCTTTGCTTCTTAGCATATCTCCATGATTAGTTAGACTAGAAAAATAGGATTTGCTGAATTGGAAAATCCTCCCTCATCACCAAATTCAACCCACTGTGGACGGTTCTCTATTGATACCGCGGTTCCCCAGTGTTAAGGAATCGCCGACTGAGATAAAGAACCGCGCCCAATACTCTCTTTTTAGAGTATTCCTGAAACTCCAAATTTGTTCCAACACTTTTTGTAATCTTTGTTTCAACCCTTTGACCACCCCCCAAATTATCTTGGGCTTTCTCTATTTAACCTTAATCATTTTGCATTCTTTCTCAAATCAAAATGTCTTATTACCCAAATATAAGGTTTGATTCTCCTCCATTCTCTGTAATTGCTTTCAATCCCAATTCACCCAAGAACACTCAAAATCACATCTCTTCTTCTTCTAAGAATGTTGATTGTGGAACTTCTTATCTTCCACCACTAGCCTTTAGTATTCTACCTCATTCACATGATAATGTCATGCATCATAGAACATATTGTCATTCTTGTCAATATCAACATCTTGTTATGGCTCATATATATGAAGAGTTGAATGACATCAAGAGTCTCTTAGCCAAACCTCCTCTTCACTATAACTATGAGATCTCTACCAAGCCACCACCACCTCCTTCCGCCACTACCTTGTCTTTCTTCTAAGCAGTAGTGCTTATTCTCAAGACATCTAGTTCAAGCAAATCTTAGGATTCTAGTTTAACTATGATAAGATTTATGCTTTTCTTTTGACTTATGTTTGTGTCTCATACATCCTTGTATGTTTTATTTCCTTGTATCTTTTATCATGTTTCCTTTTAACATGACTTATCTTGGATCTTTTGTTTCTTCTCTTATTTTTTTGTGACCTTTGCTATATATATATATATTGTTGGGTGTCTCTTCTCTACTACTAACCCTTCTATGTAGCTTGTCACCATATATTGATTCCTTGGTGCCCCAAGCAAGGGGGAGTAAGCACCAACGAGGGGCATTTGCAAAGTCCGGTTCTTTTCTTCTTCAAAAACTTTTGCAACCTTTTTGCTTCGACAAAGGGGGAGAAATGATAAACTCGTCTTCGAAAATCTTTTTTTTGTTAGATGATTGAGTTTATGTATTATCGGAATCAAAAAGGGGGAGATTGTTAATGCAATGGTGCCTAATAACGTTACTTGCATTTTTCGGTCTCGCTTTTTTTTGATTACGACAATATGTAAAAAGAAGCATTTACGAAAACAACGAAAAATGAATTCTTGAGTTCAAGTATTTTTCATTTCAACCATTATCACTTAAGGTATGAACAAACAAGTAATTATCCTAATTAAGTAATCAAGTATTTAATCTTTTCTTAAAACTCACTTTTTTTATTAAGTGTGACAAAGTTTTATTATTAAACTTTCTTTTTAAGAAAATGTTTTTTAAATTATTTGTTTGAAAATTTGAAATTTGAAAATGGCATATTCTATCTTGGTTTGGAATATTCTTTCAGGATATTTTAATCCCCAGATTCGAACCAATCCACTAAAAGACAAAAAGGAGCGGACTCTACGCCGGCGGTTTCTTAGCACCTATGGCGGTTCTTATCGATAAGGAACCGCGGGCTCCAATAAGGAACCGCGGGCAGATATAGCCGTTGGATGTTTGTCTTATAAATAGTGGACCATTCTCAGACTTTCAATTCACCTCTTTTGCACATAGATTTCCAGATTCTTTCATACTTCTTAAATCACTCAAATCCTTGATTTGTTTGATTACTACTTGTTTAGAAGTGAATCTTTCTCCTCCCATATTTTCCTCTCAAAGTGCAAAGAGAAGAACACTATCATTCTTGAAGTGTTGTGTCTACCTCAAAGATTCATTGAAGATCTAAACTTATTCGTTCATTGTTGTGTCATTTTTGTGAATATCCAAGTAGTTGTGTCTATTTGGAAATTATGTATGTATTAAAGTTAATACTTAGTCCTCAAAGTATATTGGTGTAGATTGATCCTAGCTAAGATTAGGGCTCGACTTTTAGCTTAGAGTCGGAAATTGGTTAAGCGACGTTGTGTACTGTTTCTCCACCTTAAGGAGCTTGTTGATTAGTCAACTCTCTAGTAAGGAGTACTCGAGGAGTGGAGTAGGAACGAGGAGTGTGCTTCGTTGCCGAACCACTATAAATCCTTGGTGTTTGTTTTGATATTTCCTTCCATTATCTCTTTACATTCATTATTCTTTATACTTGTGATTATTAGTTTAGTTGCACTATACTTTCATTATTCTTTATACTTGTGATTATTAGTTTAGTTGCACTATACCTTATTCATATTGTGTATAAGAAGGTTTCACATAAATACTCAAGCTTAAGTTTTTTGAAAAAGTATTTTTTAAAACCAACCTTTAACAAGTAAATTTAAGAAATTATTCAACCCCCTTCTAGTTTTAACAATATATGATATTGTATTATCATATATGATATTAAAAATATATGAAATCACGCCTCATCAATTTCTATTTTCTTATATAGGGTATTGTACTAGTATTTCATTTCGTAGCGTATTGTATCTATATTTTCGTTACGTATTTTAATACAATGTATTTGTATTTTCGTGTCGTAAGTTTAAGTTTATGTTAAAGTGTTTAAATAAAAAAAATGAATACAATCAATGAGTAATCACTTTACTACTACAGTTAATATATGAGTGTGGATGAATTGAATTTAGTGAAAAAAAAAACTTACAACTAGGAGTAAAATATGAACGGGATGAATTACTCCCTCCCTCCAACCTTATATTTGAAATTAGATGAGTTTTTATATAATTTACAACTGGAGTATAAAAGAACCCGACTTCTATAAGAACTCGTACTTTTTCGGTATTAAATTATTATTTTATTCGTACTTCTCGATTTTTACAATGTTTTACTTGTTCCTCTTTACTTTTTCATACGTAAATCCTGAGGTCTCGAGAATTTTAATTAAATTCTATTTTAATTATTTTTCTAATCATTGATAATATTTTATTCGGAATTATAAAAATTTTATTTTTATTTTTCCAAATTTATTTACTATAGTAACCCGAACTTTAAAATTAATATTTAGACCGAGTTCTAATACTATTTCAAATATTCGGACCAATATTAATTAATTGACTTTTATTTGTCATATACGTTCGACTAATAATATTTAATTCTCGGCTAACTAGCAATGTTAAGGCTTTAACATATCGGATACGTGTCACTTATTATTTATCGAGTAAGTGTATGTCTGTCATCGACCGTGAATATCCTCATTATGACATATAAATATTTTCTATTTTCGTCGTTTTTAATTTCTCATTTTACGAGCATTCTTGTAATTTACGTTAAGCCTTTAGGCGTTATTCGATTATACGACGTGTTAAAGTTTATTAAATCATAAGCCCTCATTTATATATAAAATATCAACGTTCTCCGAATGTTGGCGTTTTTATTTTATATTGAGTGTTTATTCTTGGTGATTTAACGTGTAAGTTTCGAATCACATAACTTTAAAATATCCGACTTCGATAATACCCGTTTTGGGGGTAAATTTTAACTAACAAAGGTTCTCCTTATCTCTTCATGAGACGTGTTGTAATATTGATATATCTCCATAATGACTAAGTATTTTATCACCATCATTGATATATCTCCATCATGACTAAGTATTTTATCACATGGTGCTAAGACGTGTTGAAACTATATATGTCATCCTCTTTTGTTCTCACGTGCATACAAATATGAATGGGTCGGATAGTAGATTTAAAGATCAAGTACATCTCAAAGTATCGGAGAAAGATGGTTTTATCGTGAAAGAAGTTGATAACCATTTGTAACGAGGTTATGTTCATAACGGTGTTGGTTTGTTCGCATGGGCTACAACATTTATGCGCCACCATCCATGAAAAGAGAAGTTGATGTATGAGTCGGAGTCTCGGCGAAGGTGACAACGATTTTAGTCATTTCCCCGACATGACATCTTATTTCATACATCGCTAAGTGTGTACGCGTAACTATTCGGATTAGAGTTCTAATGTAAGTTGTCTACTCACGTTTGCTGATAAAAGAAAGTGTGTAGTTGATTTCGGATCATTTTCGGGGTATATATTTGGTTGCGTAAGAATTGGTTGTTGCCTTGTTGGTATTCGGGTTGAACTTTTGTTGGTGATCATGTGATGACGTTCGTGTTTGAAGTCCTTAGTCGATACGGCCAAATGATGCGACTAGTTCATATCTCGCAAGTCGTTATGATATCGTTCATTGGTGTTCGATGGTAGAAGTTGAGTCTAATATCTTTGAGGTACATAGTCAGTTTATACATATATAACGATTAAATGAAATAATCTAAAATGAAGTCTTCTGACTTGCTATTTCCAAATGAACAATTCGTTACCCTTACTATTCGAATGAGACAATGAGAATGAAAACCATGTCATGTAGTTTTGCAAATGAGAATGATGAACTAGCTATTCACGTGAGTTACATTAATTCAATTGCATGTTTGCATTTCTAGTCCTTGTATTATTAAACTATATACAAATGAATATTATTTAATTTCAATGTAACACTTTTGGTCCTACTTCATTTTATAATCTTCAAAATTAGTCCGATCATATTATTTACATTTTAAAACTATATTTTTATGAAACCTTATAAAAATCAGTTATTATCTTGCGTTGTCATTTGTATCTCTAAGACGCGCCAGTTTATTTTAGGTCGTCGTTAGAAGCTCGTGGTTTCTCGGCTTATCTTATTTCATCGTTTCACTCGTGTCACTATTATCGTGATCGTTATCCTTCCTTTGATATCGATATCGTTAAGGTGAGTTCATAGCCCCTTTTTACTATTTATAAAATGTTTCTAAAACGCGGGGTGAGATTTTCATGTTGGAACACAATCTTTTAAACTGTATGCTATCCTAAACTGTATGATATCCTGAACTGTATGCTGCCAGATGAATAAAATATATTATTGCTTTTAGTTTCTATAGCCACTAAGTTTCCCCTCAATATCATGAACCGTTAATTTACTTGTGTTACTAAGCGCGAATGTTGTGGGTGGATCCATCGGGATTGACAATCCCCGTCTCGTATTACTTTGACGCATTACATTTGTTTATACTTGAGTATTTAGGCTGAATACTCACTAGGGGAACTTACCTTTTGTTAAGCTTCAGTGTCATGAGCTAAATAGCAATAATATACATCATGACTATGGATAATGTACATAGTCATCCCCCCCCCCCCCCCATCACTTGTTTTACAAACGAATGCTTGTGTTCTACACCTTTACTGCTAAACCTATGAATATTAATCAACTTTATGTTGACGATTTTACATGTTTAATCTTAGGTATTATTACTTAGCTTTGCTTGGATGGGAGCCCGCAGGATATTATCACAGTTTGGAGATTTCTTTGTATAATTAAACTTTGGTTTTAGTAAAAACTGTCAGAAAGTTTGTCATATATTCTTGGTAACTATATGTTACAAAACGATAATGAAATAATAGATTTTTCCGCATATAAAACTCTAGGGCCCATTGTTTAAAAACTCTGACCTTTTGTGATGTAATGTATATGTTTTTATTACGTCATTTTCAAGTCATTTTATAATTCATTGTTACTTGTACCATGACGTGGTACCCCATTGCTGCCTAGTTGTTCCCTTGCCTGATTCTGGGGGTCTCACAGATTGGTATTAGAGTGATGGTTATAGGGAACTGAGTCGTTTTCAAAACTTAGTCTATAACCGAAAGTTCAAATATTTTATGTTTCTAAGTGTCAAACACGGAATCTGCCATGGTTGTTCTTTATTTTCGCGGGTAACTCTTTAATCCATATTATTTACTTTTAATTATCGTTGTAGTATTTCATATCTTGATTACATTTTGAAATATTACATTACCCTAATGACGATAATTACTATGTCTTTTCAAAGCCTTTGTGCTTAATGAATTATCATTGGATATTACTTGATTACATATGCTCTTACTACATTTTTTGAATTCTTGTTCTTCTGAATTGACCTTGTTGTAATGATTTTATATTGTTATGACATTATATACTTGTATTCAGAGCGCGTATGCTGCCGACTTTTCATACTCACTTTTAGAAGTACTATTCCTATCTTGTTTATGCGTGATACAACTGACCTTATATACTCGTTCATTTTGAACCGCCTGTTTTCTCGACTCACTGTTACATGTTCTATGTATTCCCGTGATACCATTGTTTGGGATTAAATAAGTACTGCTTTCAATGAAACTTTCGATTTTCATTTTACTACCGAGCGTGTTACTATCATTGTTAAACCTCTCTAAAATGTCTATTTAGATATCCAAATTGCTTCCGATCATTTGTGATTGGATGTCTTAAAAAATAGTCTATAGACAATTGTGTAGCTCAATGTGTCTCCCAGAAAGACTAAAGGACATCGTGTGAGTCACACGTCTCGAAGCATTCGTTGAATCGGTGCTAATAATATCGTGGGTTTTCGTAATCTTGATTGACCTTTACTTCACCGTTTTACACGATAAATGTACATGGACTACATTTTATTTTATGGACCAATCTACGTTTTGATTATGAATTACAACGTCCACTTGTACCTTGGAAACATCATTGTCATCTTGAAATTCATCCTTTATTATGTGACGACTTTTTGGAACACGATTGTACTTCTATAAACTTGTACCCTCCCTTTCATTAAACCTCCTCGCTCCAGGAGTGCGACTTGTTAATATCCCGTTTCTTTCTTGATATGTCTTGTGATTTTTGAAAATCACACTGCTAAGAGACCTTTCTGCATTTCATCTTGAGATCGAAGACACGGATGTCATGCGCTGTTTTGATTTTTTTTATTATCGTTCGTATTCATAAACCAATTTTATACTATGTTTTCCTTATTATGCCCAATTATACAATTTATTCTCTCTCGTCTTTATGGAATCCGCAAGTCTTATGTGTACATTAATTCTGGGTTATTATGAAATTGGAATTAGTTTCGAGGTGTGTCGAAAAAAATCTACTTTGTGCAGAAGATTTACAGATAATTTAACGATGTCAAGAAAATATTTTTATAACTTTAGGCATGAAAATATATATTTCTACTTGTTGAGACATCCATTTAGGAAAATAAAATTTGGCCAGTAACTATTAAAAACGAGCAAGTTACGCTCATTTGAAATTATAAAATTTTAGAACTTATTTCTGCGTATTTCTAAAATATCATTTGGTTGGTAGATTTAATGCAAGGGCATTTTCGTCTATTTCTGATCCGTTTCAAGTCTCGAGTAAAACTAGAAAGTTGTTCAAAACATCGTTTTACACCCAATTGCTTAGCCGTAAAAATATCATCTAGTGAGTCAATTGGTCAGGTCAAACCTAAAAGGTCAAAACTGATAGAATTTAAAAATATGGATTGAAGCAATTTTAAGTTCATTTGAGCTCGTAAAACTTTAACTAATGATATTTTACAACTAAAAACATTGATTGCGTTTGAAAACGTTTAAAATATAAACTTTTCGGAGTAGTTGTACTATTTGGGAACCGAGGCCCTACTTTCTTAAAAAACATATTTATGTCAAATAAATTACAATGTGAACACATACGGATTCCTTATTCCTTTCTTTTATTTATGACTTATTTGTCATTCTGCATTGTCTTTTTTTGCTTCTATCGTACCTAATACAAGGGTTTTGCCTCGTATGAAAGTTCGTTGTTCCAGTCTTTTCGAATTGATTACCGTTAATTAGTGCAACTCAGTCGTTCTTGGTGGAAAAATAAAAGGGTTTTGACTATTTATTGTAAGCTAAAAATGAAAATGTCGTTGAGTAAATAAATAAAAATAAAAGTTTGAAAATTTAAACTAAAAATGAAGACTTTAAAAATTGAAAAGTAAATGATTAAAACTTATAAAAATGTAAACTTTAAAGATTTAAACTAAAACAAGACAAGTTAGAATAATGCTAAGTAAAAAGGCGGGAAAAAGAAAGTTTAAATTAAAAAAAATAGGAATTACAAAACCTTATCCGGAATATTATCCGGATTATGAGATACTGGTGCTTATCCAAAATCACTTGAGATGCTTATCCAAAATAAATAAAATAAGGTCTTATCCGGAATTCCCTGGGTGGTGACTGTTATTCGGAAAAATGGGGTTTAGAGAACCCGGATATCACACAAAACTTAACAATTAAGCAAATCCAAAAATAAGCACATACCAAAACTTAAGCCAAAAAGATTTTAAGAAAAAGTAAATAAGCTAGAATTTTAAATCTTTTAAAACTCTAAATAAGCTAGAAATCAAAAAGCACTTTTTATAAAAACTTAAACTTATTAAAAACAACTTATTTCTAAAAACAATTAAGCATAAAGATTAAGGAAAATAAGCACTTTAATATAGAAACTTTTAGGATCACCAAATTAATAAGCACAATCAAATAAGCTACACAATCAAACCATCAACAAAATTAAAATAAAACTACATGATTATCAAGATTAAGAAAAAGATTAAGAAAGGTAGAATGAGAATTAAGTAAATAAGCTTGATTGATTAAAGATTAATATCAAAAGATTACAAGATTAATGTAAAGACTTAATAAGTTTGAAAGGAAAACTAGAAAGAAATTAAAAACACAATTAAAATTAACTACAACTACTAAAAACTAACCACCCTCCTAATGACATATTAGGAGGGTATTTATAGGAGGTGGGGAGATTAAGTGCTTAAGCTTTCTTCTTTCTTTCTTCTCGTCTCGACTCGATTTAATTTCTTTGTCTTTCTCGACGTCGTCTCGGGATTTGTCGATATAAGTTGAACTTGTCTTATAATTTTCTTCTATAATTAGACTTGAGTTCTTCGACTTTATTAAACTTCTGTCTTTAGACTTTTTCTACGATAAATCTTCAAAATAGGCCTTGGACTTCCGTTCTTTTTGCATTCTCGATCTTTCGACTTCGTCTTTAGTATTTTTCTTCGATAAAAGCCCGTGATAGCCCATGTTTTCTTCCTTTTGCATCTTTTGGTCCTAAAACACAATAAAAACACAAAACACGCATAATTCCGACTTTTACGACATAAAATACACGTTTTGGTCTTGTTATTATTGGAAATAAGTGGTAAAAGGATAAGTGTTTTCACACTTATTAAATCCCCTACACTTAACCATTGCAATGTCCTCTGCAATGCACTAATTTCAAAGCATGGTTTACATTTTTCATCATAGAGAACCCACCTTGGCCTTTATTAAATACTAAACACTAAGAAAACTAAAAGAATAAAACAAGTAAATAAATCAAAGACTTACATTGGGGTTTTAGGTTGTCATGAATGTTCATCATTCTCAAGTTTCATGTTCCCCATACCAAGCTTAAAAACGAGATCATTGTTATTATAAGTTAGCAAACTAACACGAACTCATTTGGCCCAATTATTCATTTAGAATCCCTTATTCCTATGTGTATCTCTTATATTTTAATATTGTCTTAAATGATCACGAGGATGCATTGTTCGACTTATTTCGATAGTTTATTAGGCTGAAAATAAAGTAGGACGATTTAATCAATAGTTAGCTAAAGGACAAAATCTTTTAAAACTGCTTCTCGGGACCTCATAAAGTTCATATCTTGGCATAACTCGCTTCACGATTTGAGACCTTTCTCGGACCGATATTTGGCAGCGACTTCATACTTCGAATCTTTGAGAGACGTTCTTGAAATTATGGTCTTCTCTTCATAATAGGAATTTCTTCACTTGAAGTTTTTGAGAGATTCTTCATCTTTGAACCACGACTTATTCATTTTTCTCCAATCCTTATTTTGGACTTTGATATACAACGATCCACCTCCTTTTAGGACTTGGATATATTTATCCTCATACCTTGCTAGGGTCTTTTCGGATAGACTTCTCCATGATCTTTAGGGGAGTATTTGCATTTCGTCGTGTGTCTCGATCCTTCATATTGATTTTCGATAAATGATTCTTCACATCACTTTTGGATCTTTAGCAACAAAATGTAGCCCTCATGCCTTGTTAGGGCCTTTTCGGACTCGCCAATCTTCGCATCCCGCTTCAATAAGTTATGCCTTGGCTATGAACTCTAATTAATACCGAGCAACTTTTAAACGATCTTGTGCTAGAAGCTAAGTAACTTTTCAAATCGTACAATGATGACGTATAGTCCCCAGCCGGGTCATGAACCCAGCCCACGGGTACTACCCGTATCCGGCCCATCACGGATGGGTGGGAATGATGTCATTTGAGCTTATGGGCTTGGATGAACAGTAACCGCATACATGTGTGCGGCCCACGGCCCGGCATGACCGGTACAGGGTTAGACAGAATCATATTCTATCTCTGAATTTGATTCGCTCCAAAGAAGAGGATATTCACTCACCATAATTAGAAGATAACAATCAATCTAATTCTGGTGCTTATCCTTTCCTTGGGGCCGAAGCATCAGTGACAGCCCATTAGGGTTTCACTGCCTATAAAAGGAACCCCCAAGGGTTCCACAAAGGTATTACGTTCTATACTCTCAACTCACTCAATTCTCATAAACCCTAAACCGATACTTACTCTCACGTCGGAGTCTAATCGTGGGAAACATTCCCACGGTAAGTCTAACGCGTGTTGTTTATTGTGCAGGATCCCAACCATACAGTTCACTTGGTGCAGGAGCCGGAGCCCAGCCAACCCGAATTTAGCCTAATTCGGGTTTAGCAAGGATCACCCAACTTTTGCATCAACAAGTTGACGCCATCCGTGGGACCCATTACACTAAGCTAGAGCAAAATCTCATCTTGAACTCTCAATGACAAAGGGGCATCCGCAAGCTAATCCTAGGAACATAAATCCTGGAAATCGGAAGTCCCAAGGGGAAGGGATACTCATCCCCAATCAATCCCCTAGCCGCCCAGCGGGCGGACCTAGTAACCGTGGTGGTTTTCAGTCCATGGGGGTGACGAGCACGATCTCCATAACTCCCCCACCTACTTCAACCCTGGACAACCCTGATCCAGGGAGTGCGCCCAATCCCCCTAACAAGGAGCCGCGCAGACCAGCGATTGAGGAGGAGGTAGAAGTCCAACCACTCAGCGAGGAGGATCTCACTCGAGTTCTCACGTAGAACTTAGATAGGATCGTCCCATGGATTGCATCAAGGTTGAATCTAGGGAGAAACCTCCAATCTAGACTCAACTTTGGCAATACCGGACCAATCACCTCTTCCTAAAATCAGAGGAAAAGGAAAACCCGGCCTCAGGAGCAGAGCATCTTCGAGGAAACTCCTCAACCTAGGAATGTGTTCGAGCGCATAGGAGATCGCCTCATACAGGAACTAACGCAGTCTCGAGAAGGGGGGGAAAAGTCTGACGGTTCACCCGAGCGACGAGACCGAGAGCTGACCAGAGCCGCTCGCCGTACAAGTGTGTGGGATAGGATGGACACTGGGAAGAAGGCTCCTGGCTCTTCTCAAAAGAGCGGTCCTCACCCAAGGGATGGGACACCACCCCCGTCTCCAGATCCATCAGGAGAGGACTCGGATGACCATCCGCCCAAGCGTCGCCGACCTAGGCGTACCCCTCCACCACCACCAAACAATGATGAATATTATCGTGGCCCTTATTATCGAGAGGCAGAAGCGGAGGATCTTTCCCGCCTGTGGTGTGACCCATGGGATGACCCTAGGCTCACCCGTCCATGGGTGGATCCCAGGGAAGATCCTTTTACTCTCCGTATACGGAACTACTCTGAGGACACAAAACGTCGCATGCCGGCGTGTGTCAAGACCTATGATGGGACTGGTGATCCGGATGATCACCTAAAAATATTTGATACGCAGGCTAAAATTGAGCGATGGCCCATGCCTATATGGTGCCAAATGTTCAATTCGACTGTGATCGGCAATGCCCGTGACTGGTTTGAGGGACTCCCTCTACGAAGCATTGATAGCTTCACGGAACTACGCACTGCGTTCAAGAATAATTATACTCAGCGGAAGAAGTATAATAGGGATCCGGTCTCATTAGCAACTGTCAAGCAACAGCCGGGGGAGTCTACAGAAGCCTTCACTAAACGCTTCAGCGACGAGTGCACACGCACAAAGACAATGCCGGAACTCCTGAAAATCTCCGACTACATGCACGCCATAACAGACAGGGAATTAATCAGGCGTCTCAATGACAAGCGTCCGGAGAGATATGATGATCTCATGGAAAGGGTCAGAAACTTCATAGAAGGAGAAACGGCGGTTGTCGCGGCTTACCCTTCAAAAGGAAACGGTTACCGATCAAGCGACCAGTCCAGGAGGCAATCGGGCGGTCAAAGCAATCAGAACAATAGTAGGGGCTCAGACTATAAGAGCCAAAACAAAGGAGGACGACCGGACGATAAGTTTACCCCCCTAAAGATGTCCTACCGGGAGATCTTGCTGACGGAGGGGGCAAATTTTCCGAGGCCTCCCCCAATGACAACTCCGCCGGACCGTCGGCAAGGAAATCGCTTCTGCGAGTTCCATAATGACAAGGGCCATGGCACGGAGGAGTGTATCCAGCTCAAGAAGCACATTGAGTCACTGATCAAATCAGGCAAACTCAAGCATTTGGTTAAGGATTGGAAGGATGGAAAAGACAACAAGAAGTATGACAAGAAGGATCCCCAAAAGGACAAACCTTCGACCATATACATGATCCAATCCAGACAGCGCCGCACGAGGCAGAAAATTGGCCAAAAATTTTCACGCGGCAGGGAAATCTCATTCCCTCCCATCACAGCAAGCGATGCGATTGAGGCGCCCCTCACTATTGAGATAAGCATTGGAACACACAATGTTCGTCGCATGTATGTGGATGGAGGGTCATCAGCAGAAGGACTATATGAACACTGTTTTGTGCAGTTACGGCCAGAAATAAGAAGCCAATTAGTACCGGCCACGACGTCGCTCACTGGCTTTAGTGGAGACACCATCTGGCCGATAGGGCAACTGCGTCTGCTTGTAACCATTGGGAATGAGGAACACTCCACTACGGCGTGGATGAACTTCATGGTGATACGCTCACATTCTCCGTACAATGGGATCATAGGCAGACCAGGTATTCTGGCTATACGGGCGGTACCTTCCACGACACACGGAATGATCAAGTTCCCTGTTGAGGGAGGAATCTTCACCATTTACAACACAATCGTACCAGCATCCGAGTGTCATACCGTGACAACACCGGCTCCACCTATTCCACCCAAGGATGGATCGCCACCTCCCAATTGGAAGGTGGCAATCCATCCTGACTATCCGGAACAGGAGATATCCAGAGGGGGCACTCTTGAATAGCGGAAAAAGGGCCATGTGCTCTCTTTTAAGTGAAAATCTAGATATATTCGCATGGGAGCCAAAGCATATGACAGGCGTACCACGCGCGATAGCAGAACATAAGCTCCAAATCCGCCAGGGGTACCAACCCGTCAAGCAAAAGAAGCGCGGCCAGGCGCTGGAGCGCAGTCGAGTGATATTGGAGGAAGTATGGAAACTAGTGGACGCAGGTATCATGCGCGAGGTATACTACCACGAGTGGTTATCCAATCCAGTCATGGTCAAAAAACATGACGGAAGTTGGTGCATGTGTGTGGATTTCACGGATCTGAACAAAGCCTGTCCACAGGATTGTTACCCATTACTGGAGATTGACTGTAAGGTGGAATCCCTATGTGGATATCCCTTTAAGTGCTTCCTAGGCGCATATAAAGGATACCACCAGATCCAGATGGCGGAGGAGGACGCGGAAAATACGGCGTTCCATACTAGTCAGGGCGTATATTGTTATACGAAAATGCCGTTTGGACTAAAGAACGCCGGTGCTACATACCAACGGCTTGTGGACAAAGCCTTTGACTCGCATATAGGCCACAACCTGGAAGTCTATGTGGATGAATTAGTCAAAAAAAGTCATACGGATGATGCACTTCTCCGGGATGTCCAAGAGACATTCGACACTCTGAGGAGGATTAATATGAAGCTAAACAAAAAGAAATGCACGTTTGTGGCAACGGAGGGAATGTTCCTTGGATATATGATTGATCCAAATGGCATCAAACCTTGCCCAGAGAAGACGAACGCAGTAATACAGCTGCCATCCCCTCAGACACGGAAGGAGGTGCAATCCTTAAATGGGAAGCTGGCCGGGCTAAATAGGTTCCTATCCAAATCCGCAGAGAAGTCATTTCCCCTATTTAAGACGCTCAAGAAGTGCATTAGGAAGGGAGAATTCCGGTGGACAAAGGAAGCCGAGGAAGCTTTTGGCCAACTCAAGCAGCACCTTGCATCTCTCCCTATGCTAGTAGCTCCCCGACCAAAGGAGGAACTCATTATGTATCTTTCAGCCACTCATGGAGCAATAAGTGCGGTACTCATGACGGATAGGGATACGGTACAAACTCCGGTCTACTTCATAAGTAGAACACTACAAGGGCCGGAGTTGAATTACTCCTCTATGGAAAAATTGGTTTTGGCACTAGTGTTTGCTACAAAGCGGTTGTGCTGATACTTTCAGGCGCACCCAATCGTAGTCATTACTGACCAACCAATAAAGCAAGTCATCTCTAGACCGGATGTAGCAGGAAGGCTACAAAAATGGATTATTCTATTGGGGGAGCATAATATATCTTATAGGCCAAGGACGGCTGTTAAAGGCCAGATCTTGGCAGATTTCTTGATAGAGAAGTCGGATGAGGAAGGACCAATCGTAAAACAAGACGAGACTCCAACAGAACCATGGGTGTTATTTACGGACGGATCTTCGTGTACGGATGGGTCAGGAGCTGGTCTCATCCTCACAAATCCGGAAGGAATGGAGTTTACGTACGCCCTCCGTTTTGAGTTCAAAGCCACGAACAACGAAGCGGAATATGAGGCATTAATTACGGGTTTAAAAATCGCCGCTAGAATGGGAGTCCGCAACCTTGAGGCCTACGTGGACTCACGGCTTGTCACGAACTACATTCTAGGTGGATATGTGGCCAAGGAGGATAACATGTTCCGGTACTTGGATAAAGTCAAGTCACTCATCGCGGCTTTAAGCAAGTTTTCCATCAAGCAGGTGCCAAGAGGTGAGAACAAGAAGGCGGACGCTCTTAGCAAGATCGCATCCACGAGCTTCACCCACTTGTCCAAGCAAGTCTTGGTGGAAATACTCAAGGAAAAGTTTATAACAGAAGGGGTGGTCGCTACTATAGTTGAGGACGATGGACCTACATGGATGACTCAGATCATCAACTATTTGACTAGTGAAACCCTTCTGGACGATGAAAAAGCGGCGCTGCGCATCAGAAGGAAGTCGCAGCACTTCGAACTTCGAGAAGGTATCCTTTATAAGCGCTCTTTCTTGCAGCCGTGGTTGCGGTGTGTTGGACCACGTCAGGCCACTTATGTAATCAGTGAAATACATGAAGGGTTATGCGGCATGCACGCAGGTCCACGATCCGTGGTAGCTCGAGCCTTACGAACAGGATATTATTGGCCTACCATGCACAGGGACACACACGACATGATTCGCAAGTGTAGTGATTGCCAAGTGCATAGACCAGTGCCGCGACATCCGCAGCAGGAGCTTACACTGTTAGAAATACGTTTTAACGTATATTAGAAGTATCGGTCACTCCACAATATTATTAATGTTGTAATAGCTCGTAGTTAATGTTTGCTTATTTAGTTAAGTAAGAAACCGACCCATGGGCTTGTCATGGGTCGGCCCAAGCCCATTAGTGGCTTGGATATAAATACCCCTTTCCACCATGGAAAGGGGTTGGTTATTGATTGTTTTGTTTTCCCATTTAAATGAAAAACACATATTTCTCTCTCACTTTCTCTCACTAGTTTCTCTCTCTAGAAATCTTCAACCCACTTCATTGATTCACAAGATTATCAATATTCTACAATTGGTATCAAGAGCTATGGGGTGATTTAAGGTAATGATTTGTGTTGTTCTTTAGTTTTTGATTGTATTAGTGTTCTTTAGGAAAATCTATCTTGATTCTTGAAGTTTTTGGTGATTTTGTTGTTGGGATTAGTAGATAAGTATTGGGTTTTACTTCTTTTAGTAGAAATCACAAAACTTTTCGGGTAATTTGGTAAAAATCTGGGTTTGTTCTTAATATATTTAGTCGACTGTTACAACACACGAACCAGCTTTTTCCCAGTAAAAGTTCCGAATCAACATCTTCCGAACCAAAAGTTCCGGATCAAAAAGTTCCGAATCAGTTTTCTTCCGAACCAAAAGTTCCGGATCAAAGAAAGTTCCGAATCAGTTTTCTTCCGAACCAAAAGTTCCGGATCAAAGAGTTCCGAATCAAATCTTCCGAATCAACAACTGTTTCGAATCAAATAAGTTCCGAACCAAAGTCTTCCGAATCAATACTTCCGAATCAACAATTGTTCCGAACCAAGGGATATTTTACTTGTTTTTTCGACGATTTTTTAGAGGATTTAATCTTGGTTTCTTACACAAAAACTCAACACAACTCACAACTTTACTTCACTGCTCGATCAACCGATAATCTTTGTCTCTTTAAACTGATCAAAATGAATCCGAATTCATTAATGCCTCAAATGACATCACTTACGGATATTTCCGTCATTACGGGAACGGATAATCGCCCTCCAATGCTCATTAAAGAAGTCTTTGAAGCATGGCAAGGCCGTATGATGTCATACATTAAGGGAAAACCGACATATGGGAGGCTTATGGTCAAGTCAATTCTAAATGGTCCACTTGATTATGGTACCATCGTGGTTAACAATGTGACTCGACCACAGGAGTTTGAAGAACTTACACCAGCTCAACAACTTGTTGCCGATGCAGACAAAAAGGCTCTTCAAACCATTCTCCAAGCCCTTCCACATGACATCTATCGAATTGTAAGTCAATATACGGTTGCAAAGGATTTATGGGAACGTCTAAGGTGTTGCTACAAGGTACGTCTCTCACTGAACAGGAACGGGAATGTCAGTTGTATGATCTGTTTGATAGATTCACGTACAGTCCAGGGGAAACGCTTCACGACTACTACTTCAGATTCACTACTCTCATGAATGATTTGAATGTATACAATCTCGTGATTGCTCCATTCCAGGTTAACACCAAGTTTTTGAATACTTTATCTCAAGCTGAATGGGGTGAGTATATTACCGATGTTAAGTTAACCAGGGATTTGCATAAGTGAAATTTGGATCAACTCTATGCTTTCCTTCAGCAGCATGAGAAACACGTGATCATGCACCGTTCGCCTCGAGGTATGTACCCTGATTCTTTAGCTTTGATGGCAAATCAACCAAGCTTGTCATACAACAACACTCCTTATATCATGGGACACCAAGCCTATCATCCATCACCGTACATGACTCCAAGCTTCCTCCAATATTCGATTCTACCACAACCACCCACCTCACATCAGTAACAATATCGGTTTAATGCACCTTCGTCTCAGAGAGAACCACAAGCATCACAATATGCCTCACAACCTCACCCATATTCACCAGCAAGCATTGCACCTTATGCTCACTCATCATATTCTTCTTATCAAGAAAATGCAGCATATCCAGCAAGCTACTCTGACCACATGAATACTCCTTCTAGTGCTTATGCAGCTCAACAAGACCAAGCAATGTATTGTGATAATGATGAAGTCCCCATTCCTGAATTCAAACAAGGAACTGACCTAGTTGAAGTGTTAGCCACTATGTCTGCTTATCTCACAAGGACATTGAGCAAACGAGGATTTAGAGGACCAACTCCTACTAACAATCAGCTGAGGAATTCATCCAATTCTCGACAACAAGCTACTATTGAGAATGGCAGGGTAATGGTTCAACCTATTCAACCTTATCAGGGGAGACCCACTACATCAACCAACAATGCACACACGGTCAATCCTGCTCCAATGGTCAACACTCCTCCACGGGCTAATTCCACAGGCAAGTTGAGAATGATTACATGCTACAACTGTAAGGAAGAAGGTCACATGTCCAGGGATTGCACAAAACCTAAGAGGAGAAGGGATGGTCAATGGTTTGCAGAGAAGATTTATTTGGTGAACGCTCAGGCACAAGGACAGGAACTTGATAAAGAGGAGCTTGCATTTCTTGCTGATCCAGGGATTGCTGAACAAGAAGCTGTCACTACACAGAATGCAGCATACCAAGCAGATGATCTGGATGCTTACGATTCAGACTGTGATGAACTTTAATCTGCTCAGGCAGCTCTTATGGCAACTATCTCTAGCTTTGGGCCAGAAAAAATATCTGAGGTACTTACTAATACCACTGATAATACCACTGATACTAGTATTCAACCACATCAAGTTGGGCAAGAGGGTGCTGATCCGAATGAGTCTTCGGTGGTGAGTCTTTCAAATGAGGAGACAATCAATGATAGTAATATCAATGTGAGTCCCCAGACTTTTAGTGAATCACAACCGGGAGCCATTTCGCATACGCATATTCCTGCTCAACAAGATTTGGTCATGGTTCCTGCTACATTACTTAGCCAAATGAATACTGCACTCTTAGAAACCCTAGCTAAGAATAAGAATTTGTCTGCTGAGCTTGCTTTGTGCAACGAAAAAGTTCAAACTTTGGAATTAGTTCCTTCATCCACTGTTCTAACAAATCCCGAATATGATCATTTTCGAAACAAACAAATGAGTCATTTGCAAGAAATTGAAACCTTAAGAGCAGATCTTTCTAACGAACTTAAAGAAAAAGAGTTAGTGGTCACTAATTTTCACAAACTTCAAACGGATTTTGAATTACTCGAGTCTAAAAAGAATGAAATGGAAATTAATGCGGCTAATAAGATTAGAAGTTTATATTATTTGCTTTTAAGACAATACGCTGCCTCTCAACTAGTGCACTTATTTGACGCATCGTTTAGAGAGTTTAACTTATCGCGTCAAAAAGGCCTTCCCCTTAACCCACGGTATGCAAAACAAGCTTTTATCCATAGTCCAAGACTTTATAATGCAACCCAATTAGGATTGGTCTTAGACCCGATTGTTATTTTCGATGATCGCACAAATAAGGATCTAGTTGATGAGAATCGGTCATACAACTTTGCAAAATATCCCGAGTGTGATTATTTTAAAATGAATTAGGAGCTTGCAAAAACGGATTTTAGAATTCGCTTCCATATGGATAAAGATCTCATCACAGCACCAACCTACATGTTAAATGAAGAAAACCCTAGTACACTTCCTACACTTGTCAAAATGGAAGTACCTAAGGAAATTCCAAAGGATCTTCCACCTGTTAGCACTGTATGGTTAAACTTGCAAGAGATTAATCCATACTTTGCTAGTTTTGACAAGGTCATTCTGGAATGTACGACTTCAAATGGCCTAAACACCAGAGAATGGGCTTTCGAACACATGAACGAGGTGTTTAAGAATGAGATCAATCCGTTTGTCGAAAGTCTAAAAGGAAGTTTTGCATCTCTTTCAGAAAATCTCGAGTTTGAAATTGCAGAAGTTCAAAAAGTGTTTTATGAAATGGACACCGCTTACAAACTACAATTAATTGAAAAGGAAAAGATTTTATCCGAATATGACCGATTCTTGTCCCAAGTAATTTCGTGTGATGTGCTTACTACTGTAAATGTTAATTATTCGAATAAGCTTACATCCGCTATGATTAAATGTGATGCTGTGAATATATGTGATGATGTGTGTGATCTCTCTGTAAATGTTGCTGATACTGTAAATGAGGTAGATATCATTCTTGTCACGAGTCTAACGCTGAATTTTTAAAGCTTCAAGATTCTTACAATTTACTTACAAAACGCTTTAATCAACTTGAACAACATTGTATATCTTTAGAATTAAAACAACAAACTCAAAATGAGGATCTTTTGATAACAAATGGTTGTGAAAACAGTGTTGAGACGAGTGACAAGATGATTGAGATAGTTAAGGCATTAGAGGAAGAGATTATGAGATTAAAGAGAGATGTGTCATCAAATGAAACACTAAAATTGGAACTAGAGGCTGCAGAGTCTAAAAACCAGGACTTAGAAATTAGACTTTCGTCTATTCTAGGAGAGATGGATCGGGCAAGACAGGGACTATCCGCTCTTTATGGTTCATAGAAGAACGCTTAGCTTTTAATGCAGCACAACAACAATCTTATGTTGAACAACTGAACCAAAAGTGTGAGGAAATCTCTGACTTAAACATCCAGCTCATTGACAAAAACATGGTGTTGGCCGAGTTAAAGGAGACACTTCTTCTCACCCGACAAGAAGTTGTTAATAACTTAGCTACCAACTCTGCACCGTCCTCTAGTGCTCCAACAACCAATTCAGTAGTGCTTTATAAGAACCCGCTCCATAAGAAAAACCCGGTTACCTACGATGATTATATGAGGAATGCAATTAAGCATGTAGATCTTGTTAGGGATATTTTAGACGATTTGTATGCGTTAGATCCCTCAAGAAGTTACTATTATTCAGCTCATGAATATATTAAGCGTGTTCAATATTGCTTAGCATATTTGCAATACATAGGAAAACCGGGTTCTGCACTACTCACTAATCGACCCATTGCTGTAACTCCATTCAATAAGACCCCAGGAGCAAAACCGTCATTGGCACCATCAAGTAAGGTACCTTTAAAATCTGTTGCTAATGTTCCCACTTTGCCTTCTACAAGATTAAAAGAGTCTACTAAGGCTAAAGGATCGCCACTCAAGAAAGATAAGATCAAGCCCTCCACTAGTAGTACCATCAAGAAGAAAGTAGAAGCTCACACTAAGAATATTAGTTCAGATTTAAATAAAAAGAATCATGTTAAGACTAAAAGCTATGCGCATGTGCAGAAGCCTAAACCATTTGTGAATTCTAATTTGAAATGTTGGAATTGTAATGAATGCATGTTTTCCCAACGTCATGATTTGTGTCTTATTGATCATGTGAATGAAATGAATGCTATTAGGAATGATCTTGAATGGAAGCCAACTGGGAGAACTCGTACCCAAGTTGGATGGCAATGGCGTCCCACTGGTAGGACCTTTACATTAGATGGAAAAATGTGCCCTTTAACTAGGAATGCATCCATTGAGGTTAGGTCTCAGCGTCCTTTAGTTAGGCACACTGGCACTAAAATATGGAAACCGCGCCCTTTAATTAGGTCAGCCCCCACTATAGTGCCTATCAGTGAAGAAATACCTCATGATTTAAGCCAACTTGAATCTACACCACCAACTAGGAAGAAGGCTAGGAAATCTAAGAAACCTAAAGTTAGCAAATCTAAGATCATTAAATCTGTACCTGCTAATAACAAGAAACATTCAGATTCCAAAATCTATACATTGTCCTCGTCTGGTGATATTTTCAGGTGGTCCAAATCATTCTCTGGTATTTGGACTCCGGTTGCTCAAGGCATACGACCGGAGATCGCTCGATGCTCCGAAATTTCGTTAGCAAGTTTCTTGGAACGGTTAAATTCGGTAATGATCATATTGCAAAGATAATGGGGTATGGTGAATATCAGATTGGAAACGTCACGATTTCAAGGGTATACTATGTAGAAGGTCTTGGTCATAATTTATTTTCAGTAGGACAGTTTTGTGATTCCAACCTAGAGGTTGCTTTTCGACAACATACTTGTTTCATCCGCAACTTGGAAGGAAAAGACTTGTTGAAGGGATCTCGTGGTGCAAATCTTTATACGTTGTCCCTACAAGACATGATGGCCGCCTCTCCAGTATGTCTTCTCTCCAAAGCATCTAAGACCAAGTCATGGTTATGGCATCGCAGATTATCTCATCTCAACTTTGATGCTATTAATCATTTGGCTAAAAACGAATTAGTTCGTGGTCTTCCAAAGCTCAAATTTCACAAGGACCATTTATGTTCCGCGTGTTCAAGGGTGAAAAGCACAAAGAAGTCATACAAGTCCAAAGCTGAAGACACCAATCAAGAAAAACTTCATCTTTTGCATATGGATCTTTGTGGGCCAATGCGAACCGAAAGTGTGAGCGGTAAGAAATTCATTCTTGTTATTGTGGATGATTTCTCCAGGTTTACATGGGTAAGATTTCTACGTACAAAGGATGAAGCACCGAAGGCTATCATCACTTTTCTGAAATTCATTCAGGTACGTTTAAATACTACTGTCCGCCGTATTCGTACAGATAATGGAACATAGTTCGTCAACCAGACTCTTCGTGATTACTTTGAAGAAGTTGGTATCTCACATGAAACATCCGCTGCACGTACTCCACAACAAAACGGTGTCGTTGAAAGACGGAATCGTACGCTTATGGAAGCTGCTAGGACTATGTTGATTTATGCGAACGCTCCATTATTCTTGTGGGCAGAAGTTATATCTACTGCATGTTTCACCCAAAACCGCTCTATCATTCGGAAACGCCATGGAAAAACACCTTCCGAGCTTCTACATGATCGTTAACCCGATGTTTCATTTTTTCATGTGTTTGGGGCTCTTTGTTATCCAAACATTAATAGTGAGAACTTGGGCAAGCTTCAACCGAAAGCCGATATAGGTATTTTCATTGGTTACTCACCCTCCAAGAAAGCATACCGAATTTACAACCGTCGTCTTGGTAAGATAGTAGAAACTATGGACGCAGATTTTGATGAGCTGACAGCGATGGCTTCTGAGCAACGCAGCTCTGAACCCACGCTTCACGAGATGGGAACCGGTGCTATTAGTTCCGGATTAGTTCCCAATAATCCTACTTCTACATCATTTTTACCACCTACAAGGCCCGAGTGGGATAAACTATTTCAACCGTTGTTTGATGAATTCTTTGATCCCCCATATGATGAAGTTTCAGCACCTGTAGTGATAGCTCCAATCCCTGAAGTTATTGCTCAAGCTAATGAACCTTTATCAAATGCATCTTCAATTAACATTGAACCGGATGCACCTCTACCAAGTAACTCTCAAACTACACCGAAATCGTCACCCTTACGTGTGCCTAATGATGTTGAAGAGGATTCGATTGATCACGACTTGGAATATGCTCACCTACAAGAGCTTCCTTTCTTTGGTATACCGATACCTGAAAACCCTTCAGCCGCGTCTACCTCAGAAGAAGCTCCTACAATTGTTCACTCCAGACCACCACGGATTGAAAATCACAGCACCAAATGGACAAAAGATCACCCAATTAGGAATGTTATTGGAGGTCTCGATCGACCAGTCTCTACACGCTATCAATTACGAGAGAGTGCACTCTATTGCTATTTTGATGCATTTCTCTCCGAAGTTGAACCTAAAAACTGGCAACATGCTATGACTCAATCATCTTGGATTGAAGCCATGCAAGAGGAACTAAATGAATTCCAAAGACTTGAAGTATGGGAATTAGTTCCTCTCCCTGACAAGGTTAACATCCTTACTTTGTTGTGGGTTTATAAGGTTAAACTCGATGAGATGGGTGGAGTCTTGAAGAATAAGGCTAGATTGGTTGCTAGAGGATATAAACAAGCCTTGGGTATCGACTTTGAAGAATCTTTTGCTCCTGTTGCAAGATTGGAGGCTATTAGACTATTCCTTGCGTATGCTGCTCATATGAACATGATCGTCTATCAAATGGATGTGAAGACGGCATTTTTGATCGGTGAACTAAGGGAAGAAGTCTATGTTAGTCACCCGGATGGGTTTGTTAGCACGGAGTTTCCTAATCATGTGTATAAGCTTAAGAAGGCTCTCTATGGGTTGAAACAAGCTCCACGCGCGTGGTATGATCTCCTTTCAACATATCTCATTTCGGAAGGCTTCTTCAAAGGCAAGGTGGACCCCACTCTATTCACTCTCAAGGAAGACAACGACATGATTCTGGTACAAATTTATGTTGATGATATAATATTTGCTGCCTCTAACATAGAATTGTCAAAACGCTTTGAGAAAATAATGTCCACACGCTTTCAGATGTCAATGATGGGAAAAATCTCATTTTTCTTAGGATTACAAATTTCTTAGAATCCCAGAGGCATCTTTATTAATCAATCCAAATATGCTCTAGAATCCTTAAAGAAATATAACTTTGAAAATTGTGACCCCGTGGACACTCTAATGGTGGAGAATTCCAAGTTAGATGAAGATAGGAATGGGATTATTGTCGATCCGAAACCCTACCGTGGGATGATCGGCACCCTTCTCTATCTAACTGCTAGCAGGCCTGATTTGCAATTTGCTGTATGCATGTGTGCCCGGTATCAGGCTCGGCCTACCGAAAAGAACCTACATGTTGTTAAAAGGATCTTTCGGTATCTCAAAGGAACACTTCATCGTGGTCTATGGTATCCGAAAGATTCCTCTATTGCTTTAATATCATACGCAGATGCCGATCATGCTGGGTGTCAAGACACGAGGCGTAGCACTTCTGGGTCTGTGCAACTCCTTGGAGATAGATTGATTAGTTGGTCTTCAAAAAGGCAGAAAAGCGCTGCAATTTCAAGCACGGAGGCTGAATACATTGCCATGTCTGGTTGTTGTGCTCAAGTCCTTTGGATGAGATCACAACTAACTGACTACGGTCTTGGATTTAATAAAATCCCTATGTATTGTGACAACAAGAGCGCCATTGCCCTTTGCTGCAACTACGTTCAACACTCCCGGGCAAAGCACATCGACATTCGCTACCATTTCATTAAAGAGCAGGTGGAGAACGGAGTGATCGAGCTGTATTTTGTCACCACTGAGTATCAGCTGGCAGATATGTTCACAAAATCCTTAGATCGAGGACGAATCGAGTTTTTGATCGACAAGCTTGGCATGAAATCATTCTCTCCAGCGACTCTCAAAGAATTGGCAGAAGAATCAGATGAATAGTGGTGGTAAACTATTCATGCGTATCCTTTGTTCGTGATCATGTATATTATCGTATATATATAAACTACAAAAAGAAAAATACAAAAATATAAAACCAAGAAAAACCATAAAAAATATAAAACCTAGAAAAACCATAAAAATTATAAAATCAAGAAAATCCAAAAATATTTTTTGTTTTTTAATCGGGCATGTCTTTTAGTACGGTAATATTTACGGCTTTAGAAATGTCAATCAATATTGACACGGCGCCATAAATAGAGTCCGTATAAAAGTTGTACATTTTTAAAACATGCTCATTATGGCTTGTAGTTATTTCTGACTACAACCCGCTTTTCGCATTAAAGTCACGTATTTCCTTGGAAAACGTTGGCTCACAACGAGAATTAATTTTCTCGGGCATGGTTTACAAGCCAAACCATGCAAAGGGATCAAGTTTACTTTACAACTTGGTCTATCACGAGTTAGTGTACGTTTCAGTGCATTAATTTGTCTAAATAAGAGAAATCTTATTGCCACCACGAATCAGTCTTTTCAAGACATTAATTGGAAATGTTTTTCATCAATATTTGACTCTTTAAACAATGACTACAGCTCTTTAAATAGAAAACGGGTCATCATTTAAGGGGGAGAAAATATTAAATTGTCTTCATCATCAAAAGTGTTTGAAAAAAATTAATCTGTCAAATGGTTAATACCTGGAGTTTCTTTGGCATACGACCTGTGACTGTTCTGATTTATCGTGAGTTTTTTAGATCTTGGAAATCTGCTAAATAGGATACAGTGTTTAAGTTGTGTGCGGGCTAGAATAGTTATTACAATGAGATAGACTAACGATTGTTAAGTAATTTAACGGATGTTAGCCTAAAAGGAGTTATTAACTAAAAAGGAAAAGAAAAGAAATGTATAGGGACTTAAAATGACAAAGTGTGAAAGTTGTCAAAATTTGACCTAAGTCAAACCAAACCCCCCGTGCTTTCTGTTCTTTCTTCTTCACTGTTTTTATGTCCGCCATTGTTACACACAAGCTCACACATAATCGTGTTTTCATCATTAAATCCATCTCAATCGTTCAAAATAAGGTACAAACATCGAATCTTAGTCTTAATTCGCCTAATTTATTCCTTAAATCCTGTTAATTTCCTAGATCTAATCAAATTAGGGCGTCTGCCTAATTTAGGGTTAATTGCTTAGGGGATTTTGCTGGGTTTTGGCTCGGATTAGCATTAGAACGTGTATTGTTACCTTAGAATTCCTTAAAACTCACACACGCGTTTAGAATAATCATTCATAGGGGGCGATTAGGACTTCCGAATGAACAAGGTTTGTGAACTTCCGAATGAACAAGGTTTGTGAACTTCCGAATGAACAAGGTTTGTGAACTTCTGAATGAACTTCCGAATGAACTTACGAATGAACTTTCGAATGAACTTCCGAATGAAGAACTTCCGAATGAAGAAGTTCCAAATGAAGAAGTTCCGAATGAAGAAGTTCCGAATGAAGAAGTTCCGAATGAAGAAGTTCCGAATGAAGAAGTTCCGAATGAAGAACTTCCGAATGAAGAAGTTCCGAATGAAGAAGTTCCGAATGAAGAAGTTCCGAATGAAGAAGTTCCGAATGAAGAACTTCCGAATGAAGAACTTCCAAATGAAGAACTTCCGAATGAAGAAGTTCCGAATGAAGTAGTTCCGAATGAAGAAGTTCCGAATGAAGAACTTCCGAATGAAGAAGTTCTGAATGAAGAACTTCTGAATGAAGAACTTCCGAATGAAGAACTTCCGAATGAAGAACTTCCGAATGAATAACTTCCGAATGAAGAACTTCCGAATGAAGAACTTCCGAATGAAGGACTTCCGAGTGAAGGACTTCCGAGTGAAGGAGTTCCGAGTGAAGAACTTCCGAGTGAAGGAGTTCCGAGTGAAGGAGTTCCGAGTGAAGAAGTTCCGAATAAAGGAGTTCCGAGTGAAGGAGTTCCGAGTGAAGGAGTTCCGAGTGAAGGAGTTTCGAGTGAAGGGTTACTGGATTGATAATTGTTTGCTTGTTATAATTACTTGATTAAATATGTCATGCTTAGAAATAACAACATAAGGGTATATATATATTTCTGTGTATCAACCTTTTATGTCTTATCTTAAGCAGACACCATGACTAATCCAACAGTGCAAGAACTCCAAGATGCTAGAGCAGCCGCAATTGCCGAGGCAAAAGCCCTCAAGTTCATACCAAACAATTACCGGCTGAAGCAAGTTTCTCAATCCACTCACCATGGATTCAAAGTCGCCTCAGCAATCCTTGATCAATCTCACTTCAAGAATACGTTAAGGAGTACTGCTTCGGTGCCATTTGATTACATGTATGAATTCTGGGCTACCAAGGAAAGTACCTCAAACAAGATCACCTTCTCCCTCGACAACAAGCAACAGACACTCACCGTTTCAGACTTCCGCAAGATATTTGGAATTCGGGATACACCCAAAGGTTTGTCATTTTCAAGGAATCCAACCAAAGACGAACTCATGGAGATGTTCCATGCTCTTGGATGTTCTGACCTATGAGTTGTGTCCGATTTTACCATCTCCAAAGTGGGTCAACCTTGGAGAGCTATCGTTGGTATTCTCAGTAGATGTCTTACACCTAAAACAACGCATGATTCTGTGCGTGGTCCAATCTTGAACATCTTCTATGGAATGTACAAAGGCGCAAATATAGATTATGCATCCTTGTTGTGGGAAGGATTTAGCTTTCTACTCTTCCAAAACAAGAAGCTGAAGGCTAATCTCTTTCCTTACCCTCGGTTTATCAAGCTTATAATTCATTATTTTATGAAGAATGATGTCTCCATTGATAGGCGTGCAGCAAGTTGTCACCACACTGAAGAGGCTGATGACACTGTGGACCTAAGGCATGAAGGACCCTCTACTGCTGTTAATCCTGGTCCTATTCCCGATTATCTTCTGAATGATAAAATTAAAGCTTCTGCTGATTACAAGCTACTGCTACTAGAAATCAAGAAGCAAAAATCAAGCCTTCAGACTGGAGAAGACTCGTCTACTACGGTCAAGAGTAAAGGTAAACGCAAGCAAACAGTTGCTTTATCTGAACCCAAAACCAAGAAGAAAAAGACTGAGGCTAAGAAGGGTAAGAGCACGGCTGATGAGTTCGTTCTCCACGACGAAGAAGATGTTGATGACGATCCTACTCTTAACAAGACTGAGAAAAAATTAATGAAGATGGCTATTGAAAAGAGTAGGAGAGACACGGGCGGTAGTGGTTCGGGTGCACAGATGCACGTTGAAGAAGAGTACGAGGAGCCAGATGATATTGATGAGTTTGGATCACCCGAACGGTACTCTACTTCGAAGGAGACATCCATTGCTGTTTCAGCAAGTGTTGAAAAGGAGTCCGGTGCTCCTACAATCATGGTACCTACCCAGCCTCTCGTAACTCAACCTCCACCAATCCAGCCCTTACCAACCCGACTGGTGCCAACACCATTCCTTCCACCTCTAATAACTTCCATCCTCAGTACTGTAATCACAACCGAGCCTCTTCAACCAACCTAGAGTAGCTCTGCATCATCTTCAATGGTTGCATTTGTAATGGCAGAAATGTTGGATAAACACACGGATAGTCAAAGAAAAGAGATGGATAATCTTCGCGAAGAGCTACTTAGACGAGTGCAAAGTGAAGAGGCATCCAAGAAAGCCCAAGAAGAGATGATGGCTAAGTTCACTACAGAGAGGAATTGATACGTAAAGCTCATGCAGAAGAACTTGCTCGGGTCAAACAGGCTGAAGCTGATAAGTATGAAGCACGACTTACGAGACTTCGAACTATTAAAGATAAATATAAGGAGCAGAAAGAAACACTTGAAGCTTCTATTTCAGAGAGGGTGAAAGAAGCTGTTGAGTCCCTTATGCCAAAGCTGCATGAAGAAATGAGGAAACTTGCGGCTGATAACTTGATGATCAAGTCTTCCAACCCTTCCGAATCCGCATACAAAATGGCATATGACTTAACGGATTTTGAATTGAAGAAGATCCTCAAAGCTCGCATGAGGGAAGTTGGATCTTTTGATAAGTCTAAAGTTCAGCGGACACTCTACAAAGCACTCAATGAAGCTATCTTGGAGGATGATCGGTTGTTTAAGATGTTTGGAAGTGTGGTACCTTACCACATTCTGCCTGAGGAGGAAAAGGAAGATAGTGAACAAGAGGAGGGTAACGGTGAAGAAGAAGAAGAAGAAGATGATGATGATGGTGACGATGATGATGATGGTGACGATGATGGTGATGATGATGAGGATGGTGATGATGATGATGGTGGTGATGGTGGTGATCGAAATGAGGAGAGTCATAAGGGAAGAAACAGGGATGACGATGAGGATGATGGTGGTAAACATGATAAGTCTGAAACGGAGGAAAAGGTTGTCAGCACAAAGAAACCATCTAAGTCTGGTACCAAGTCTCAGAAAGATGCTGCGCAAAAGGAAAAATCCACCTCTACGGAATCAAGACGAACCAAGTGGCGCCATGATGTGAATGCTACTACGGCGTCATCGATTCCCGGTACATCTGTTTCTGTTTCTATACCTGTTACCACTAATCCTGTTAGTTCTTTTGTTGCTCCTGTGATTGCAGAATCAGTAACTGAACCTGAATCTGCACAACACTCGCCTGTTCATGACACCGCCGAGATGCCTGAATCAGAACCAGCAAGTGTTCATGTCTCTACTCCTCTGCAACAAAAACCACAATCTCCTGTTCCCGAGTCAAGCACATGAGACTGGGCGGACACATTAGAAATTGATGAAACTGCACCGCCACAAGCTTGGATCACGGCAGCTGCTAAATATGATCCAATCACAGACGCTGACAGAGATGTTCTATATCTCCGTATCCGTAGTCCGATAGACTTGTGTGCATTTCTGGCTCATGAGTATAAATCTTTGGTCACTCCGTCTTTGGTTAAGAGAGCGCTAAAGGATAAGAGAATTCACGCCAAAACCAGGTTAAGCCGCATGGAATACGAGTATTATGATGATGAGGTCCTGAAAGATCTTAATACCGTTCAAAGGCCAGGTCTTCATGAGTCAGAAAGAGCTCCACCTCCACTTGATCCTTCTCAAGATAATCAAATTCCTCTCGACTTCTTTGTCACCTATGATCTTGATTATCTTCTCAAGGGATCATCCAAGTACGCAACCTCCCTGACCTTGCTGAAAGTTGCTAATTGGGGGACAATACCCTGGATCGAGGAAAAGGTAAACCGACTCTGGGTCCTAAAGGTAAATCGTAATTATGATATGTATGCTGTTATAGGTGCATCACATTGGGACGAACGAGTCCGAAGGGCGTACAGAGGTTGCTGCTTAGCCAATTCAGGAAGTAACGTTAGATCCGATATTCGCATCTCCAGTATTTTAGGGCTGAAAACTAAAGCCAAGAATGGCTGTCATCATGTGACAGAGATTCGTCTAAAAAGGGAGGATGACAGAGAATACACAATACAGTAGGGAGATTTTTCTATCATTCGCCTTGAAGATATCGAAGACATGTTGCTTATAATGACCCGTGATCAACTCACCCATCTTACTCGTGAAGAAATCATTGCCTTGAATACAACACTTCGTATGTTCACACGAAGCGTTGTTATCAAGAAACGAGTTGAAGATCTTCAACTAGGAGTTGAAAGCTACCAAAGGAAGCTTAACCTAACCCGTCCAATGAATCAAGTTCTACCTCAACATGTCACAAGATGTCCCTATACCGGCATTACTGTTCCGAGTTACGGGATTTTCTACTTGAACAGTCGTGGGATAATGAAGTTTATGAGGGTAGGTGAGCTTTATAAGTACAGTGATGGGACTCTCATATACGTCAGAGGAAAATTGGAGCATCTTAATTCTGGTGGGTCTTTACCAGAGATGACTGAGGACTGACATCAGGGTTATCAGCAAATGGCGAAATATGTGATCAAGAAGATTGATCAAAAGCTCCGGGAACGTAGATTGATGAGGAGCTTAGAAAGGTTCGTTGGTGGTAGACCATATGGAGTGAACCACAAGTTACTGCAACGATCCATCTAATGGATCGTAAATCTCAGGTCTACTCTATATTGGTTTTTAATTGTGAATATGTAAATTTGTGAATATTGTGCTTTTACGGCTTGATGTAGTGTTAAGGTATGATAATTTTTCAAGAATTTCTCACGAGATTCTAAATCTTTCAAAATATATCATACTAAAGCACTACAACTATCCCTTATTAATTTAAGGGGGAGCATTAACATGTTCTATGGCCAAACATTGATTTCATTTTACCCAAAGACCGGTTAATCCATTCAATATCCCAAATATTAATGGTTAACATTTTGGATAAGGGGAGAAAATGGGATTAAGGAGACTTAAATGATACTTGGCTAAAAGATGAAAAAGACTTAACGATAATCCAACTTAATATGTGTAAAGCACGTGTTAAGGGGGAGCGTTTTTTATGAACAAAACACCTAAGGTACAAAACTCTTGATTTCAATATCACAAGTACCTTAAGTGATTTTCAAGGAATTTTCATGGTGACTATGCTTTCCCAAAACACGATTTATTCACGACGGATGTGGTGACAAAAGGGTGGTAGGAATAGGTTGTAGTCCAATGATTCATCAGAGCCGATGGAATCTTCCCAAGGACAATTCCCTAGATAGAATTAGAAGTCCTAGGAAAGATGGAGAAAGATTGTGAATGTAGCAGAGTACCGACTAATTACTGATGCTAGCACTGGAACAATCACAATAAGGTGCTAGTAATGATGTATTAGTAAGTACTGAAGGGGTTGAAGAATGAAAAAGAAATGTAAAGATAAAGGGTGTAAAGAAAGAAGCCCTCCTTACAACTTTAGGCAGAAACCGGGTCAATACATATGCTATTGAGATCATTTGTCAATGATTCTCGATATTGAAGAAAGACATCATGGACCCAATGATGCAATGCACAACCCTTCCCAGCTAACTCAAATATCTCTCAAAAGGTATTTGTTTTAATCACACGGAGATCAACACGTTATCTATTGGTTTATTCACTCCGAATAGACTGATATTGAAAAGGTGGCACTCCTCTCCAGCCATCGCTCACTAAATCAAAACGCACTATCGAGTCTAGAGCCACGAGATCATCAAAAGTCTCATTAGGACACTTTCCATTTATTCCTTGCTTTCTCACACACTGTGAAAAGTAAGAGATTTTTATGAGTCCTACGCAGTATTCTTGTAATATTGCCAGAACATCCGAGTAATACGCAAGTATTACAATGAAGATGGAAATCCTGCTTGAGCCAACATCAAACAAGCTCATGGTAGGTTACACGTGCGGTTCTTTAAGAACCAATCTTGTGAAAAACTGGAAAGAAACAGTAGTTTAATTCTTAATTGAACTTAAACTCGTTCCAGGCCTCTACGCATTATCATATGATCTTGCCAGAACACTCAGAGTGACACTCTTTAGTGTTCACAGTGACGGGTGGAAATCCTTCTAGTGTTAACATCAAACAGCACTTGGTAGGTGACGTGCAAGATTCTTTATGAATTAAGCTCGTGATAACTGGAAAGCAACGATGGTGAAAATCTTAACTGAAATTCACTTGTTCCAGGTTTCATGAACTGACGGCTTCAATCACAAGGATAATTTATCCAAGTGATTTACTCTTTATGTTCGCAGTCAAGCTTAGTGATCGTCGAATAAAGAGAACGGGTTTACCCGCGAAATCCTGTCAGGAAGTTACTTAATTGAAACTATCCGTCACAAGTACGATATCTAATATCGTCCAACGGTCTTCACCGACGGGAGGTAAAACGCTACCGATTTAGAATGAAATGTTCTAAGCCATTTCTTTCGTGTATTATCATGTTGCTGCGAAGATGGTGGCATTGCGGTGTACCAGCTGAAGTCGTTCCCACATGCTTATGTTTTTCTGCATCAAAGTTCAGCAAAAATTCAAGAAAGTAACAAATGAAGTCTTCCGTTGTACCAAACTCTGAAGCTTTCGAGAATTCAACAAAAGACATAAGTGTGTGGAACATGGAGTCACGAGGAGGCAAGATTCACAAGAAGGCAAAGATCGCACGTGATTGGTCAAAAGAACAATGCTCTCAAGGCAAAGCCTAAAAGATCAAATCAACATATTCACAACAAAAAGAAAGAAGAAAAGACTACGAGCTGAAGAACGAAGACTTAGTATAGTATGCTAGGTTTAGAACTGTGTAACGTGGAGTGACCTCCCTTAGGGGGAGATTGTTAGAAATACGTTTTAACGTATATTAGAAGTATCGGTCACTCCACAATATTATTAATGTTGTAATAGCTCGTAGTTAATGTTTGCTTATTTAGTTAAGTAAGAAACCGACCCATGGGCTTGTCATGGGTCGGCCCAAGCCCATTAGTGGCTTGGATATAAATACCCCTTTCCACCATGGAAAGGGGTTGGTTGTTGATTGTTTTGTTTTCCCATTTGAATGAAAAACACATATTTCTCTCTCAATTTCTCTCACTAGTTTCTCTCTCTAGAAATCTTCAACCCATTTCATTGATTCACAAGATTATCAGTATTATACATACACCTATCACATCCCCATGGCCATTCTATAAGTGGGGAATCGACATCGCAGGACCATTTCCTGTAGCTGCGGGGGGAGTTAAGTTCTTGATTATCGCGATGGACTATTTCATGCGATGGATAGAGGCCAAGGCAGTCAAATCCATTACAGACAAACAAGTTAAAAAGTTTGTGTGGGAGCATATTGTGTGCCGTTTTGGCCTACTAGGGGAAATCGTCTCGGACAACGGTAACAGTTCGCGGATAACTCATTCAAGGACTGGTGCGCATCATTGAATATCAAACGGCGCTTCGCGTCTGTTAAGCATCCGTAGACAAATGGCCTTGTGGAACGAGCAAATAGAAGCTTGGGAAACGACATCAAGGCACGTCTGGATGAACGAAGTGCCAAATGGGTGGATGAGCTACCACATGTTCTATGGGCGCATAGGACTATGATCAAAATAGCCAACGGAGACACTCCATTTGCATTGGCCTACGGCACTGAAGCTGTTATACCACCAGAAATCGGAATGCCTACCATCCGCACGGCGGAGGTTAATGTCGTCACGAACGACGAGCAACTGCGAATCAACCTGGATTTGTTGGAAGAAAAAAGGGAGATAGCAGCCATCAATGAGGCTAAGTCCAAGGCTAAAATGAAGGCTTATTATGACACCAAGGTTAAAGGTGTTTCTTTTCGACCGGGCGATTATGTCTATCGTGCTAACGAAGCAAGTCGAGCGGAGAATACAGGAAAGCTGGGCCCTAAGTGGGAAGGGCCGTATTAGGTCACGGAAGCCTTAGGACGAGGCGCGTACAAGTTACGTGACATGGATGGCCGCGATCTAGAACGCACATGAAACATCTCCAATCTCAAAAGGTGTTATCTTTGAAAGCTACGGCTTCCGCATGGGTACTTCGCTATATGTGGCTTTAATGAAGATCCATGTACTCTATTTGTTTTGCTTCTTATGTTTTTTCTAGGTTCTTTTTTTGTTTTTTAGGACTTATCATTCTTGTTCAAACAAAAAATGTAAACGTTCTAATAAAATGCCGTGGTGCCTAGCTAGTTCCACGGCTTGTTTTGTGCAAATTATTTCTTAGGATTTTGTTAGTCATATGAATTTTAATTATTATTATAATATGCCATGTTTCATTCATATGCATTCATTCAAACACCGTACATGTACTATACGCCTCCAGGAGGGGTAAGAGGATTAAGTGAACCTACTAATTCAACTTGCCATGTAAGAGGGATGCAACCCCAGCGGCACGGATCATGTATCCTTACTAGACACCTTACTCACAAGACGTTGTGGTAAGTTGCGTATGCCGTACTCACGCAGTGCTTTGCATGGTAAAGACGCACGTCGCATGTCTAGTAAATTATAGACCTGTATGTATTTTCCCTTTTGTGTAAGACATGACATGTCATGCAGTATTGGTATATAATATTCAACAAAATAAAAATACACGAGTTTCCAAATACATAACCAAATAGACGTGGTCATCACGGACTTATATACAAAGGACAGTTATTTCACACATGTCTTAGCCGTGTACATGCACGGACGAATAAAGGCTACAAATATTCAAAGGTTACAAACCAAATTGTCTGAAATAGATAATAAGGTAGGGGCACCCTACATGGGGGGGAGAAACTTACCTATCTCCACTTGTTCCTCAGCCAAGCAAGGCAACCTCTCACCACGTTCCCTCCGCTTCAAGGCTTGGGCCGTATTCCTCTCCAGCACCCCGCTTAAGGGTTCTTCATCAAGCACGATCCTGGTTACGTCCTCATAGATAGGAAGCGTCAGGTGGCTGGGCGAGGGAGTGAAGGAAGCACGGGAATGACCCTCATCTTGAGAGAACGCACCAAGACTGAGCTTTTCCATGATCTCCATGTTCGATGCATGCCTCCAGCTCGGCCAAGAATGGATAATGTAGATCTCGCATCGCGGCCATGGAAGCAGTCATCTTGTTAGCAGCTTCAGGATTAAAGAAAGCATGCCTGGTGAAGTTCTCCTTTTTCTTGATTAGCTCTACGGCCTGGACCATTCCTTCATGGCGGTCGTGGTCAATACCATCTGACACAAGGCTTGCAAACTGTTGCACAAATTCAGGGGCCTCTAGTACCTTGGTGACGGCCAGACGTGCCCCATGTCCCACCATCCACCTACGGCCGGCAATGGCTGCTAGTAGTTGGGGGCATAGCACGTCGTCGCGTTCGGCGGTAAGGGCATCTATCATCACATCTTTTTTGGCGGACGCCTCCTTTAGCTTCTTGGTCATAACCCTCTCATAAGCAAGCTCCTCTTGTACCTTCTCCATGCTCTGGATTGTCATCTGAGCATCCTCAAGTTTTTTGGTAAGCACGAATACCTGGCTGGAGGAGGACTTGGCAGACGCCTCCGCTGCAGTCACCTATATGAGAGATTACTTGTTAGATTATGTTTCTTATGAAATAAGAGTGGTGTGTCGCGGATATGTACCTTGGTTGTCGTGGCATCCAGTTTTGCCTCGAGCTCGGCCACTTGTTGGTCATAAGCATTCGCACGGGCTGATTGCTCCTTCACGGTCGCCTCGGCACTAGCCAGTTGGGACTGGAGGGCAGCAATTTGAGCTTCATTCTCCTCGATCATTCTCTCCCTCCGTCCAACTTTCCTCTTGAGAGACTCCACATGCCCAAGCGCGGCTTCGAATCTTACTCTCATTGAGGTGCCCATTGCCATTTGATGCACCAAGGCGCCGTTGTACTCATCCGCCAGGTCAGCATGGCTTAGTGCATTTACTTCTCATACCAAGCCTGGTGGTATGCAGTTGTTGAGGTACTCTCGGCATTCCTCGGCTTCCCTCATTCGTGACGCAGTGGTTATATTCCAAACAGGGTTGAACGATTGAGGGGGGCCGGATGTTGGGAGGTCTTGGGAGGCTGTGGGGGTACCTTCTTCGAATACGGGACCGGATCTCGTGGCGGCCGTATGAAGCATAGGGTTTTTCTCCACTTCCTTTTCTTTTCCCTTCTCCATTTGGGCATCAAGTGGAGGCACGGCACCAGTTTGTTCATTCCTGCAAAACAAGCATTGGGATACATATTAAGTATTGCTTAAAGGGAATTTGTCGCTCTTACTTAGCAAGATGGAGCCTTACATGTTATTCCCTGCTAATTCTGATGTAGTCGGGGGAATCTGAGTAACTGGATCGACATGTGCAGCCCGGACCGTCTCGGAGGCCTGGGTGGTGCTCCCAACAGATTGGTATAAGGGGTGATCCTCTCAAAGTTTTTTGGCGGGGGCATTGTGTTCGCCAATTTTGGCCAGAGCGGCTCTTCTTACCCGCTTGTTTTTTCTGCGGGTACGCTTAGCGACGGGATGAGCTGTTGCTTCTTCAACCTCCTCTTCAACTTCTTTTTCAGCTTCCTCATCTTCCTCTTCATTGACTTGTTGTACCTCTTCCTCATCATCGCCCAGCATCTGGCGAAGGCTGGAGGTGGTGAAATCGATGTTGTCTCCTTGCTCTTCCCCATGTGCGGGAGTGGCAGTCTTAGGCGGCGAGGAGGGCCCGGCTCCTCCTTCGAGCATCCTATTGTCACCATCCTCGTTGCTGAAGTCGACGGGAGTCCTCATCAGAGTTGTTTCTTCTTCGTCCGAATGGGGGTCCGGCACGGCCTCAAGAGCAACAATCACATTTCGGGTATGCTCAAGGAGGGGTAATTCATTCTCACGTCTGGGACGAGAACCCTCTGGTACGAGCTTTGGGTCGCCTTGATGTAGAAGTCCAAAAAAGTTCATTTCTGCCACAAACAATAAAATATGTTAGGCATTACAAAATAATTGAATGCGTTTTTTGGGTGTACGGATGCTAGCCTACCTTCACCATGCCTTCTCCAAAACACAGGATATCTGTTGGACGAGCCAAAATAGTTGTGGCTAATCCCTAGCAAACATAGAAATGCTTCGGGGAGGTTTCTATGGAATCCTGTCCTGTTCAGATCTATTTCTCGGGAGTGTTGGGGGTTATATGTACTAACGTGCGGCAAGGGGTCGTGGGATACCCTATGTTTGAAGGCATAATCAGCCGGCCATACTATCGAGTCAATGAAAAAGTAGTGGTCGTACCAGTTTTTCAATGAGTCCATGGGCTTATTATGAGACTGGGGGCTGTTCGGAGATCGTTTCTTAAAGGATAACCAACCATTTACTATGCTGGGGGTGTAAAATAGCCGAAATAGTTCTACGGTTGGGGGGATTCTTCTAGCACGGCAAAGAATCTCGAATTGACTTATCTTACACGCGCCTATACAGTGAAGCTGACTAATATGTACATCATAATATCCTAATAGATCTATGAGGAAACGGGTAAATGGAATGCGGTAGTTGGCCGCATCAAAAAGGCGAGTGTAAAGGCCAATTTTACCCTCCGGAGCCTCAGTTATGAGGTCTCCGGTGCCAGGAAGTGAGGGGTGTAGGTTGGTAGGGATGAAATAATTGGTACAAAAGTGATCTAGTTGCTCCTGGGTCATTACATTAAGCATGGATCCAATTGTGGGGTTGTTTCTGTGAGCCATTACTTAATAAAAAGGTAAGGACGTGGTATTCTAACATGCAGAGGAAGGGATCCGTGCGTGATTAAGTGAAGCTAAGAAGAAAGCTTTAATGGCAGAAATGGAAATAAGAACTCCGTGTTTCACACAGCCGTAGGGGTGGCTTATTTATAGGGTTGCCTCGTGGGTCATGGCCTGTTGGATGCGTGACACGTGTTTTCCACTATTCTTAATCGTGTGGTTTGGGTGCAAGTAGCAAGTGAAATGTTAGGTGGGACCCACGGGTCACTTCTGACTCAGAAGATTACGCTGCTCGAGGTTCTGACTGTTTACACTTTGTCAGTCAAAGTGGCAGGTGAACAGTTATTTATGTCGGGTTATGCGGCTCTTACGTAAGACCCAAATTCAATGTTGCATTTAATTTGTCTCGGTCGTCACGTGCGGCTGAGGTAATCATGGAATAAATTCCTAAATCAGGTTGCCACGTGCGGCCGAAACAAATTCTTGGACAAATTATCATTTCCTATTTTTTTCTTGGTACGTCCAGGAAGCATCTTGATAGTCTAGAGGTTACGCCCATGGCTGTAACAACTAGACTGGGGGGACATGATGACGTATAGTCCCCAGACGAGTCATGAACCCGGCCCACGGGTACTACCCGTATCCGGCCCATCACAGATGGGTGGGAATGATGTCATTTGAGCTTATGGGCTTGGATGAACAGTACCCGCATACATGTGTGCGACCCACGGCCCGGCATGACCGGTACATGGTTAGACAGAATCATATTCTATCTCTGAATATGATTCGCTCCAAAGAAGAGGATATTCACTCACCATAATTAGAAGATAACAATCAATCAAATTCTGGTGCTTATCCTTTCCTTGGGGCCGAAGCATCAGTGACAGCCCATTAGGGTTTCACTGCCTATAAAAGGAACCCCCAAGGGTTCCACAAAGGTATTACGTTCTATACTCTCAACTCACTCAACTCTCATAAACCCTAAACCGATACTTACTCTCACGCCGGAGTCTAATCGTGGGAAACATTCCCACGGTAAGTCTAACGCGTGTTGTTTAGTGTGCAGGATCCCAACCATACAGTTCACTTGGTGCAGGAGCCAGAGCCCAGCCAACCCGAATTAAGCCTAATTCGGGTTTAGCAAGGATCACCTAACTTTTGCATCAACATACAACCTTATTTATTGCAGATAAATTTATTAGCAAGCGATGGGAGAATAGGCTTATAATCAACACACATAAATTCACGAAAGAATACCAAACTTATAATTGACTCTATCATCTCTCGTTCTCCACAATTTAAAATCTCAAGGAATGAGACTCGTGGATGCTTAGCCAATTAAATCAAAGTTTTGGGTTTTCGAGCCATCTATAGGATCTTGCAAACTCTTAGACTTTTTCAAGTTTAGAATTCGCATTTTAAAGTTCCCTTGATAAACGACTCTCTAGGATCAATTATAGGAACTTGCGAAAAGTTCTTGTTCTTAACCCGTGAGAGTTAAGACTTTCGCGTTTTAAAGTTCCCTATATAAAAGCCTAGCAAAACTTGACTTAAACACGTTAAGGATACTAGCTAGAGTAAACTTAGACAAGTAAACTCGGGTTGAGTCAAAATAATCACGACTTTGAAAAATTAAAAACCACTTTATTAAAAATTTATTCTAGCAAAGAAAGTAAATAACGATAACAAAGGAAAATACTACTATACTACTAGGCCAAAATAGATTAAAAATTTTGAAAAATGTCGAAAAATCAAATTTTCTGGTTAAAATGAGGACAAATTCATGGAAAAGCCCACTTACTTCGATAGAAGTCCCCCTACACTTAATATAAACATTGTCCTCAATGTTTAAGCATGTGGGAGTAAACTCCCCTACACTTATGACATTGTGCACTTTGTTTAAATCTTGCTAAGAAAAGGACAAATATAGTGATTTCAATGTGAACATATAAGATATGAAATATTGAATCACGACAGTTTAGGATAGAACCGGGAAGACGGGAACACGGGATGACGGTTCGTTAAAAGTCATCGAGAATGGATCTTTGAAGCTTTAATCCCTGCACAGAAGAAGAAACAAGACAACAAACACATACGAGGCTCCCCCTACACTTATTATGAAAACGGTAAAGGATAGATCAACGGGTTGCCTCCCGAGAAGCGCTTGTTTTTGTTAACCGAGTCACGAGCCTGACTCGACCCAGAAATTAATTCAAGGGAAACATGGTGAGGGATGGAATCATCTCATGAGAGATGTCCTCACCATTACAACTTCACGCGCTGGCCATTCACCTTAAAATTGGGCCCATTTGACTGAGAAAGCTCAATGGTGCCATATGGGAAGACTTTGGCGACGGTGAATGGACCAGACCAGCGGCTCTTCAGCTTTCCAGAGAAGATCTTCAACCGAGAGTTAAAGAGTAAAACTTGATCACCAACGTGGAACTCTCGGTTCTTAATCCTAGAATCATGGATGATCTTAGTCTTCTCCTTGTAGATCAATGAGTTCTCATAAGCTTCATTCCTTAGTTCGTTGAGCTCGTTGAGTTGAATCTTTTGAAGATCACCGGCTTTGTTGATGTCGAAGTTATCCTACTTCAAGGCCCAATATGCCTTATGTTCCAGCTCGATATGGAGGTGGCATGCCTTCCCGTACACAAGACGATATGGAGTGCAACCAATCGGGGTCTTATATGCGGTACGGAAAGCCCACAAAGCATCATCTAACTTATCAGCCCACGAGGCACGAGGCACGATGCTCTCCCACAGTACGCTCAAGAATTCGCTTCAATCCACGGTTAGATATCTCGGCTTGACCATTTGTTTGAGGATGATAAGCGGTGGAAAGACGGTGATTGACACCGTACTTAGCCATGACTCTCGCAAATTGATCATTGCAAAAATGAGTCCCGCGGTCACTGATGGTAGCACGAGGAACACCGAATCGAGCAAAAAGCTGCTTCAAAAAGTTCACAACCACCCTCGCATCGTTCGTAGGAAGAGCCTTAGCTTCAACCCATTTAGATACTTAGTCAACGGCTACGAGGATGTACTTGTTCCCTTTAGATTATGGAAATGGCCCCATAAAGTCGATGCCCTATACATCAAAGATTTCACATTCTTGTATGAAATTTTGAGGCATCTCGTCTTTATGTGTGATCTTGTCTTGTATTTGGCAAGCATCCCAATGCTTAACCATTTCGTGAGCGTCACGATAAATGGTGGGCCAATAAAATCCCGAGTCAAACACTTTCTTCGCGGTGTAGTTGGGACCAAAGTGACCACCGGTGGGTCCTTTATGGCAAGATTCAAGAATTTCTAAAGCTGCGGGTCCATCAACACATCGGCGAATAATCAGATCAGCACATTGTTTGAAGAGATAAGGGTCATCCCAAAAGTAAGTCTTAATATCTTTAAAGAACTTCTTCTTTTGTTGGGATGTTAACCCTTCGATGAGGATACCACCTGCTAAGTAGTTTGCAATGTCCACAAACCACGGGGTGTCATCAAGATTGGAATTGATAGACATTAAGGTCTCAAGGAGAAAGAGTCATTGATCTCTTGATTCAGATGATCCCCTTGATAAGGATCCTCAAGTCTACTTAGATGATTTGCGGCTAGGTTTTCGGCTCCCTTCTTGTCACGAATTTCAATGTTGAATTCTTGAAGGAGCAAAACCCAACGAAGAAGTCTTGGCTTCGAATCTTGCTTAGTCAACAAGTACTTCAATGCGGAATGGTCGGTATAGACAATTACGATGGAAAGGACAAGATAGGGGCGGAACTTCGCAAAAGTATACACTACAGCTAAAAGTTCTTTTTCGGTAGTGGTATAATGCAATTGAGCCCCCGTCATTGTCTTGCTAGCGTAATGGATTGGTTGGAAGTGTTTGTTCACTCTTTGGCCCAAAACCGCTCCAATAGCAAAATCGCTAGCATCACACATCAATTCAAAAGGTAGCTCGCAATTAGGGGTAACCAATACCGGTGCCTTAGTTAGCTTGTCCTTAAGAAGATTGAAGGATTCAAGACACTCGTTAGAAAAGATAAAGGTAGTATCTTTTTCCAAGAGGTGGGTCATCGGGCAAGCGATTTTAGAAAAATCTTGAATGAATCGACGATAGAAGCCCGCATGACCAAGGAAACTTCTTACACCCTTCACGGTTGAAGGTGGAGGTAATTTGGCTATGACATCCACTTTAGCACGGTCCACTTCAAGACCGGCTTTGGAGATTTTGTGTCCAAGCACAATGCCTTCTTTTACCATGAAATGGCATTTTTCCCAATTTAGAACAAGGTGAGTGTCTTCACACCGTTGGAGCATACATTCTAAATTGGCAAGGCAATGAGAGAAAGAATCACCATAGACCGAGAAATCATCCATGAAGACTTCCATAGTTTCTTCAACCATGTCATGGAAGATAGCCATCATACACCTTTGGAATGTCCCAGGAGCATTGCATAAGCCGAAAGGCATTCTTTTATAAGTAAATGTTCCATAAGGACAAGTGAATGTGGTTTTCTCTTGGTCTTTGGGATCGATGGGAATTTGAAAATACCCGGAGAAACCGTCTAAGAAGCAGTATTAGTCATTACCCGCTAGACGTTCAAGCATTTTGTCCATGAAAGGAAGGGGAAAATGATCCTTTCTCGTAGTATCATTGAGTTTGCGATAGTCTATACAAACTCTCCACCCTGTAACGAGACGACTGGGAATCAACTCGTTATTTTCATTAGGCACAACGGTGATTCCGCCTTTCTTAGGCACACAATGGACGGGACTAACCCATGGTGAATCCGAGATGGTTAGATCATTCCCACAAACTCGGTTCCATTATCTGTACGAATGCGTCGGACAGTAGTGTTGAGACGCACTTGAATCATCTTTAGAAATCCGATGATGAATTTAGGTGCCTCATTTTTTGTTGTAAGAAATTTCACCCATGTAAACCGAGAGTAATCATCGACAATGACGAGGATGTACTTTTTACCACTAAGATTTCAACACGCATTGGTCCATAAAGATCCATATGCAAAAAATAAAGTTTCTCTTGGTTGGTGTCTTCAGTCTTGGGTTTGTATGATTTCTTAGTGCTTTTCCCCATTGTACACGTGGAACACAAATGATCCTTGTGAAATGAAAGTTTAGGCAGACCACGAACAAGTTCGTTTTCGCCAAATGATTAATAGCGTCAAAGTTAAGATGAGATAACCGTCGATGCCATAACCATGACTTACTCTTTGATGCTTTGGAGAGAATACATATGGGAGAAGAGACCATCATGTCTTGTAGAGACAAAGTATAAAAATTATTCCCTCGAGTACCTTTCAATAAATCAACCCCTTCCAAATTACGAATGAAGCAGGTATGCTCACGAAAAGCAACTTCTAGGTTTGCATCACAAAATTGTCCCACGGAAAATAAGTTGTGACCGAGACCTTCCACATAATACACTCTTGAAATAATAACATTCCCAATATGATATTCACCATAACCCATTATCTTTGCAATATGATCATTTCCAAATCGATCCGTACCAAGAAACTTGCTGACGAAATTTCTGAGCTGAGAGCGTTCTCCGGTCATATGCTTGGAGCAACCAGAGTCCAAATACTAGAGAACAATTTGGACCACCTGTTTTAAATAACAACAGTAGACAATGCATTGGAAACTATTGGTTCCTGAGTGTTAGCAGAAACAAATATAAGATTATCATAAGTGCTAACATTTGTGTGACCCTTAGATTTCCTGCGTTTTCTGATGTGAGTTTTAGCACTAACAGGTTTTACTGTTCCAACTTTCTTAGGTTTTGGATTATTAGCGGGCACTACAGTGGGAGTAGACCTATTTAAAGGGCACTTGGTTCCTACAGTAGTGTCGGTGTTCCTAGTTAAAGGACACGCTTGTGTTTTGGTAGCCTTGGTACTCCTAGTTAAAGGGCACGCTTTCTTCACTGTAGTGGGAGTGATCCTGGTCAAAGGGCACGTATTTCCTACTATAGTGAAAGTTCTACCAGTGGGGCGCCACATCCAACCAACTTGGGTTAACACTTTCCCAGTCGGTTTCCATTCTAATCCATTTTTTCGGGCATACATCTCATTCACATGGTCAATAAGGCAATAATCATGATGACTAGAAAACATACATTCATTGCAATTCCAACATTTCAAATTAGAATTCACACTAGGCTTAGAACGCTGCACAACCGCAGAGCCTTTAGGTTTAGCTGCATGATTCTTTTTATTCAAAACAGAAATAACATTCCTAGGATGGGCTTCTACTTTCTTCTTCACTTGACTACTAGATGGAGGCAAGATCCTATCATTCTTTTTGTTTCTTTTAAGCTTAGATCTTTGAGCCTTAGTAGTGGTGCTTACTCCTGTAGAAGGCAACACGGGAATATTAGAAGCTGGTTTTGATTCCGCCTTATCTTTAGTGACCAAAGTTTGAGATGGTTTAGTCCTATGGCCCTTATTAAATGGTCTGACGGCAATAAGGTTCCTTTTGATTACACTATAGGATGATGCTGAGATAGTGGCTGCGTTATCCAGAACATTCTTACATTTTAGAGTACGAAGTTTTTCCTTTAACTCAGCCAAGACCAGATTCTTGTCACAAATTTGTTCCCTCAAATCAGATATTTCCACCGACTTTTAATTCAATTGTTCAATCAATGATTGATTCTGTGCAGTGGTATTAACACATGCCAGCTTTACGGAATCGAAGAGTCGTGTATCTTTCTGTTTTAAGTTATCAACTTTCGACAAAATCTTGGAGCATTCACAGTCCTTGTAGGAGGTCCATATGAATTTTGCCTTCCCTGAATAGGTTGCACTGTTACTTGACCATCTTGAACAGTAGCTTGTTGTCGAGGATTTGAAGATGTGCGGAGCTGATTGTTTGTTGGTGGAAATCCTCTAGTTGCAACAAGTTTTGACAAATATGCAGTGAGATGGTTTAGAACATCAGCTGGCGTATCATTTGGAGTAAAGACTGGTGCTTGGATTGGTGGAAGTTCATTAGAGTAGAAGGCTTGTGCTTGTTGTGCTTCAATTAGAAATTATCCTTGTTGAGGAGTATAGCCCATTGGAGAAGTGTTGGCTTGTGATGGTGATGTCTGATATGATGGTTGCTGTGGAAAAGATTGTTGATGAACACTTTGTTGAAATGCTTGTTGTGGCATCATTGGTGGTTGATAAAATGGTTGTTGTGGTTGCTGATAGGTGTGTGGTGGTGGCTACTGCAAGTATGATGGTTGTTGATAAGTATAAGCCATGTTTTGTTTAGAAGCATACATGGTAAATGGATCATGAACATGAGGTTTAGACAACCGAGCCTCGATCACATGTCATTCATGTTGTTGAAGAAAAGCTTGAAGTTGATCCACATTGGTTTTATTCAAGTCCTTAGCCAATTTAACATCCGTCACCTACTTTTTCCATTCTGAAGGAAGAGTGTTCAAATACTTGGTGTTCAAGTGAAACGTAGGAATTGCCATGCCATAGATATTGAGCTCATTCAACAATAGGGTAAATCTCAGATAGTAGTCATTGAGAGTCTCCCCTGGCACATAGGCAAACTTATCAAAAGTATCATAAAGCTTACACTCTCGTTCTTGTTTAGTTAACGAGGTGCCTTGCATTAGAACACGAATTCTATCCCATAACTCTTTGGAAACTTTATGTTTGCTGACGAGTTTGTAGACATCTGGAGGAAGGGCTTGGAGAATGATGTTTGTAGCATACTTATCACATTTGTCTTGAATCTTCATATCTCCAGTCAATTCACCCGTTGTGCGAGAACGAGTAGTCGTACCTTCCGTCACTGTACCATAATCTAGTGGTCCATTGAGCTTCGATGCCCAAATGAGATGTCCATTCTCTTTGTTCAACATGTAAAGTTCTATTCGGGAAGTCCAATCCTCGTACATAGACTTCTCCAACATTGGTGGACGATTATCCATACCCGAGAGGATGGACTTATCCGTAAGAGATGTGTACTCCATTTCGATAAGTTAAGATTTACAAATATTGATCGAACAATGAGAGAAAGTAAATGTGTTTGTTGTAGTGTGCTAAAGCCGAGAAATAATGTTGAAAATCCCCTAAAATATGTTCTCGATAAACCAAAAATTCAAAGTCGAAATTTTTTAAGGAATAATTTTTTGGTTGTCGGAATATTGATCGGAATAAAGGATCGGAAAGCTGTCGGAATATCAGTCGGAAAGCCGTCGGAATAAACCCTATCGGAATACCCTTAATCGGAATGTCCCTAATCGGAATACCCTTGTCAGAATGTCCCTAATCGGAATGTCTCAGATCGGAATGTACCAAATCGGAATGTCCCTTATCGAAATGTACCAAATCGGAATGTACCTTATCAGAATGTCCCAAATCGGAATACCCAAATCGGAATGCGATCGGAATCCCTTCGTCGGAATGTGATCGGAATCCTTAAACCCTTTTCCGATGACACTGATCGGAATAACTTTGTGAATCCTTTAAACCCTTTTCCGATGATACTGATCGGAATATATCCCACTTTTCTCGGACAAAACTCAACCAATTCGAGATTTTAAGCCAAAAAATGATCAAAACACCCAAAAATTTTGTGTTTTTCGCCAAAGTAACTATACCAAATCTCTACCACAACTATGTAGAAGATTTGTATCAAGAAAAAACCATAAAAAAACACAAAAAAAAAATTGGTTCGTGTAAAATGGATCAAAATAGGCGTATGAATCAAGAACACAAACACATAAACAATACAATCATCCCATGGCTCTTGATACCATTTGTAGGATATGTAAATCTTGCTTATGTTTTAGAGAGAGAAAGATAGATGATTTCACACTTCTAGAGAGAGAAAGTTTAAGAACTATGTGTAAAATATAATGAAATCACCACCCTCTCCATCAAAAGAGAGGGTTTATATACCCAAGCCCATGTTATGGGCTTGGGCTTACATTTGGGCCGACCTACACATGTTGTAGGCTAGGCTTGGCCTTGTTTGTTTAATAAAGATATCTAGACTACGAGCTACTTGATAGGTGTGTAAACACCCATCATTTTTACCACTTAATTACAATAATAACCGAGCCAAAACGTGTATTTTATGTCTTTTATGTCAGAATTATGCGTGGTTTGTGTTTTTGTTGTAATTTAGGACGAAAAGGTGAAAAGTGGAGAAAACACGGGCATTCACGGGCTTTTATCAAAGAAAAGACGAAAGACGAAGTCAAGAAGTCAAGAGTGCAAAAAGAACGGAAGTCCAAGACCAATTCAGAAGATTTATCGAAGAAAAAGTCAAAAGATAGAAGTTTACTAAAAGCCGAAGAACTCAAGTCTTATTTATTGAAGAATTAAAAGACGAGTCCAAAGAAATCCCGAGCCAAAAGTCATTAAAGTCCAAGATTTAAGAAGATTAAAAGGCTTAAGGACTAATGGTGCAATTAACAAAAGATTAAGAAGAGAAGGACTAAGCATGCAATTAAGGAGAAACGAAAGAGGGGAGGAAGCTTCCTAAGCACTCCTTAACCTCCCCTATATATAGATTAGGAAGTTAACCATTTCATTTTGTTGGCTAATAGTGACAATTAGTTCTTCCACTTTTAATTACCTTGTCATTTAATTACTTGTCAAATTTAAATACTTGTCTTGCACCTTAATTACCATTTAATTTCAAGTAAGTGTTCTTTTAATTCTTGTTAATCTTTATCTTTATGGTTTGATCTCATCCTACCTTTCTTTAATCTTTGATTTTTATGTTTATGTTCATGTTCATGTTCTTATTTTGATCAAACTGGGTTTTGATTATTGTGGTTATTATTGTTAGTTTTATTGTTTTGGTTTGATAGATTATCATTAGTTGATTATTTTTTATTAGTTTGATTTAATCTTGTGGTTGATTATGATTAGTTTAGATTGGATTCGTGTTATTTTTTTTTCTTGCGTGTTCTTCGTTCCTGTTCATTTCCTAGGTATATTCCGGATCAAAGATTTGTTCAAAAAGTTCTGAACCAAAGTTCTGAACCAAAGTTTCGAACCAAGCAAAAGTTCTGAACCAAAGTTCTGAACCAAGCAAAAGTTCTGAACCAAGGAAGTTCCGAACCAAGCAAAAGTTCTGAACCAAGCAAAAGTTCTGAACCAAGGAAGTTCCGAACCAAGCAAAAGTTCCGAACCAAGGAAGTTCTGTACCAAAGTTCTGAACCAAGCAAAAGTTCTGAACCAAAGTTCTGAACCAAGCAAAAGTTCTGAACCAAAGTTCCGAACCAAGCAAAAGTTCTGAACCAAAGTTCTGAACCAAGCAAAAGTTCCGAACCAAAGTTCTGAACCAAGCAAAAGTTCTGAACCAAGGAAGTTCCGAACCAAAGTTCCGAACCAAGGAAGTTCTGAACCAAGGAAGTTCTGAACCAAGCAAAATTTCTGAACCAAGGAAGTTCCGAACCAAGCAAAAGTTCTGAACCAAGGAAGTTCTGAACCAAGCAAAAGTTCTGAACCAAGGAAGTTCCGAACCAAGGAAGTTCTGAACCAAAGTTCTGAACCAAGCAAAAGTTCTGAACCAAGGAAGTTCCGAACCAAGGAAGTTCTGAACCAAAGTTCCGAACCAAGGAAGTTCTGAACCAAAGTTCCAAGTGAGGTATTTTCAGGTTCTTTTTAGTTTCTGTTTTTAATTTTTAATTTTCAAGCTTTATTTTTCCCGCCTTTTTCCGTAGTCGCACTTTAAGATTACTTGCCTTAGATTTATTTTAGCCTTGCCTTAGTTTAAGTTTTAGTTGCGTTTTAAGTTTTCCTTAGATAGTTTTAAGTTTGCTTTATTTACTTTAAGTGCCTTTTAATTTCTCGTCACGCTTTTAAATACTCGCCCTTTACTTTTAATTAGAATTAAATTTAAATTACCTGCCTTTTACTTTAAAATTTTGCACATTTTATTTAAAAACAACCAAAAATATTTGTTTCACCAAAAACAATAGAGTCATACTTTAAGCCGGAAATCAATTCGTTAAGATACCGAGAACAACAATTGAACCTAGCAAAATCTGTTCATTACTACTACTTAATATATTGTCGGAGTGACCGAATATTCCTAAATATGTAAAAACGTATTTCCAACAGGGTTGAATAACAAGGCTGTTAATTGTGGATTCGTGTTATAATTTCAACTTTGTTATGAAGTTAAAAATCTGCATATTATTTGTCCTGATTGTTTGAAATTACTGTCTGCTTATAATGATATGCTAGAATGTGTAGAATCAAGATTTCGTTTATGATTTCGTTTTAGGATGATGTACTTTGTGAGCTGTTTAATAGGTTTGTTATAAGTGTTTAATTGATTTAAGAATCGAGCTTAATAGTACTTGATTGATGTTTTAGTCATTTTTTTAATGCTTGTTATAATGCTAAAATGAGAATCTGTTTGGTGTATGTTGGTGAATGGGAGTGAATTTAACGGAAAAATTTTGATTCATTGTTTTCAGCTTTGATAATTTCCAAGTTTAAATAAAGTCTGTTAATTGTTATAGAACTGCTGAAAATCTTTAGTTAGTAATTTAAGGGTTTTTTAACTGATTGTCATTAGGATCTAGGAATGCATGTTTTCTATTTCTATGTTATCACTGCTTATCTGTTAAGATGGTTTATGACTGCATTTGTTTAGTGAAACTGTATTTGGCTATTATATGCTTTGCTATATAAGGCTAGCAGATCCTATTGATTTGTTGGTTATTGACTGATTTATCAGTCAAAATATTCAACAAAAGTCATTACTGTGACTCTCTATTCGTTCAGCTATCCAAAATTATATCATCAAAAAAATATGTTCTCCATGAGATTCGAACCTGTGACCTCCTGGTTACAGGCAAAGCATGTTTACCAATTGAGCTAGACAGCTCTTTTAGTGTTTTATCTGTTTTAGTAACTAATATAGTGTATAATTAGGCTGTCAGATTTATTTTATAGATTAAATTACAAGTTTTACATATTTTTTTTCGTAAACTTTAATATTAGTTTTATTAAAATTTAAATTTTAAAAAAGTTTTAAGAATAAATAAATAATTAAAAACAAAATAAAAATGTTTTATTAAATTTTGAAATTAAATTAGTTATAAAAATTAGTTTTGAAATTAATTAGATTTTTGTTAAATTAGTTTTTAGAAATTAGATTTTTGTTTGGTAAAAAGTAAAAGTTTTTTTTTAGATTTAATTAATTCTAGATAATTCTAAATTAGTTTAAATAAAGTTTTTAAATAGAGTAAAAGAATTTGTATTTAGTAGATTAAGTTTTTGATTAATTTTAAATAGTGTAAATTTTAGATAGATTTGAATAAATTGTTTTTAAATAAGTGTTTTTAGTTAGAATATAATGGGGAATGATTCATGCACTTTAGGATTTTAATTTGTAGGATTAATTTTAGTTTAAAAACCGATAACCATTCAAATCAATTGTCCATTTCGAAACAAAACGTCTCAAATTCACTTGATCTTCGTGTACAACGAACTTGGTTCATCGTCGTGTTTAATTAAATCCGTCTTTGGTAATTTTAGTCTATTACTTTTTCCTAAAGGTAATTTTCTATTTTACCCTATAACGTACATACATTCCACACGTCACATCATAGAACTGCAATTAGGGAAGAATATTAAAGTTCTTCGTTCTGATAGAGGTGGTGAATATTTAAGTCAAGAGTTTATAGATTATCTAAGTGAGAATAGAATTGTTCAGCATCTTACTTCTCCCTATACTCCATAACAAAATGGTGTATTTGAAAGGAGAAATCGTACATTATTAGATATAGTACGATCTATGTTTAATCTTACAACTTTTCCTTTATCCTTTTGGGATTATGCTCTAGAATCTGATGTTCGCATTTTAAATATGGTTCCCACAAAGAAGGTCAATAAGACACCATATGAACTATGGCATGGCAAGAAGCCATATTTGTCTTATTTAAAGGTCTGGGGTTGCGAGGCGTATGTGAAACGTGACTCGGGTGACAAACTCCAACAACGATCTGTAAAATGTATCTTTGTAGGATACCCTAAGAAAACTATGGGTTACTACTTTTATTATCCACCTGAGAACAAAGTAATTGTTGCTAGGTATGGAGACTTCCTTGAATCTAATCTTGTAAACCAAGAATTCAGTGGGAGAAATTATGATCTTGAGGAGAGTCATACAGATACATTAACTTCTGAAAACGCTAGCGATGTAATCCCTGTAGAACCAGAAAGTCTGGCGGTTCCACCGGAATTAGTTCCTCTGCATAGATCCGCAAGGATTGAAAACGCAAATAGCAATATATGTCTTAACATAGAGGATGATGATGATTTAGGGGATCTTGGTGAACCCACTAATTATAAATCCGCCATACTTGATCCTGAAAAGGATAAGTGGATGGTTTCTATGGATGAGGAAATGAAATCCATGAAAGTAAATGATGTTTGGATTCTTGTAGAACCACCACCGAATGCTAAAGTAGTGAGACATAAGTGGATATACAAGAAGAAAACCGACATGGACGGAAAAGTACAATCCTATAAAGCTCGTTTATAGCTAAAGGTTTTACTCAAACTTTTGGCATAGACTACGAGGAGACATTTTCTCTTGTAGCACACATAAGAGCTACTAGGATTCTCATAGCTATAGAAGCATACTATGACTATAAGATATGACAAATGGATGTTAAAACTACCTTCTTGAACGGTCGCTTAGATGAAAACATCTATATGCAGCAACCAAAAGGGTATGTTGATCCCGAGAATCCAGGACATGTGTGCAAACTTCAAAGGTCCATTTATGGTTAGAAGCAAGCATCATGTAAATGGAATAAAAGATTTCACGAAGAAATAAAAAAGTTTGGATTTATTCAGAATCGTGATGAGCCATGTCTATATCGCAAAGCTAGTGGGAGTGATGTAGTATTCCTAGTCCTATATGTTGATAACATATTAATCATGGGAAGTAACATTCCAAGACTTAAAGTTGTTAAGGATTATCTTGGTAAATGTTTTTCTATGAAGGATTTAGGAGAAGCTGCATACATTCTGGGATTAAGATCTATCTGGATAGGAAAAGACGGTTAATTGGTCTATGTCAAGATTCTTATATAGATAATATTTTGAAGACGTATAATATGCATAATTCCAAGAAAGGTTTTCAACCTATGGAAGTTAAGCATAATCTGAGTCATGAGATGGATGCATCAACTCCTGAAGAGGAGGTATACATGCAGAAGGTGCCTTATGCTTTGGCTGTAGGATCTATAATGTATGATGTTAGATGCACAAGGCCTGATGTGGCGTTTGCTCAGAACTTGGTTAGTAGATACCAACAGAATCCAGGGAAGCACCACTGGACTGCTGTTAAACATATTCTAAAGTATTTGAGGAGTACGAAAGATATGTTTTTGGTATATGGAGGGAAACCAAACACATAACTAAATGTTACAGGTTTCTGCGATGCGTCCTAGAAATGTGATAAAGACGATACGAAGTCTCGGACGGGTTACGTTTTTGTTATTAATGGAGGAGCAGTTGACTGGAAGAGCAAGAAACGGACAACGATTGCAATGCATGCTACTCAATCTGAGTACATGGCTGCTTCAGAAGCTGCAATGGAAGCTGTTTGGATTAGGAAGTTTGTTGAAGATCTTGGAGTGATGCCTTCAATTAAAGAACCTATTGATATGTATTGTGACAATTTTGCCGCAATAATATTTGCCAATGACCCTGGAGTCATGAAAGGCGCCAGACACTTTATGCGTAGACATCACTACGTCCGAGAACAAGTTGAAGCTCGAGAAATCAAATTGATAAAATTTCACATAGATGATAACGTAGCAGATCCTTTGACAAAGGCTTTGCCTAGACCAAAGGTAGTTAACCATGCCAAGGCGATTGGGCTGCAACTAGCTAGCGAACTCATGCAATAAATCGGTGATTAGTATTTGGATAAAGGATGTTATGACATTATTATATAATGAAATAAAGATTGGGTTTCGTTTATTTTTATTATTTAATAAGTGTCCTATTTACATGTTTTAATCCATGATAAAAGTTATGCTAAATGTCCATTGTCGATTAATAATATGGGAGTATTATTAAACTAACACAAATCAAAATAGCGATAGAGTATACTTGAAAGTATATTGATCAATTTTGGATGATATTCGATGAATCGAATATAGGACTTATCTCAACTATATGTTATTACTTTATGGATCTTTGTCATTAAGTAACACATAAATAGTTATCCTTAGACTTGAGATACCAGGAAACTGTTATGAATCTAGTGCATCTCTATGGAATAATCTAACGCTAAACGTAACTGGTAGCTATAAGGATTATTTTAGGAAGTGTTGCAAAATTAATAAGTTTTGCTCGTAGTCAATATGGAATTTATTTCCTCTAATTTAATTTTGGAGTTTAATACAGCTGGACCCCTCGTGGAATTAGTAAGATGTTTGTGTGGCCACACCCAAATTTGTTTTGGTAATCTTGCTGAATCTGTGAATAAGAAATAGAATGGTTAATGGAAGGAATGACTGAGATCCATATCCTTATTAACGTTGTATTAGAAATAAAAGGATAATAATAACGACGCAGAATCGTTAAAAGGTTTTGTCCAGGAGACCTTACTCGAGTTGTACGAGAGGCATTGCTATGTGTAACTAGATGCTAGTCAATGTAATCACGATATTCAAAATATGTCCAAGCGGGAGCTGTAAGTTTATGGACTTATATTTAATAGTCATGTGATAGGATCGAACTCGAGATTACGGGATTGCACACAATACGTAAAGAGTTAATTTAATTAATAAATATATTTACTGTATTTATTAATTTATTTAATAAATATATTTATGTATTTATTAATTTAACCGAGCAAGTAACTATATAACCTTAACGATCGTTAATCAATTAATAGTTAAGTTATAACGAGCGTTAATTAAATATATAGTATGTACACTAAAGGAAAGAATGACGGAAGGTTTCGGAACACTCGCTAAGGGGTGTTTCGACCGTCGGTTAAGGCTTAGGGGGGGGGGCAATTTTTGCCTTATATTTATCTTGTGCTATAAGGTGTTTAGGGCTATAAATACACCTCATAAATCCTAAATCTTTCTTCCCATTCTCTCTTTTGGTCGATCGCAAGCCCCACCACAGAAGGGTTTCGGTTGGTTTTCTTGATTGATCGATTGTATACATAATCTAGTCCTAGCCCCTCTCTAGGATTGTTGGGTAGATTAATTACAAGCGTTGTAGCTCGGTTTTCACGTGCTAGAATCACGGTTAGCTCGTTGTATTACGTGTGTACAAGAACGTAATAAAGTCTTACTTTAGACTATATCTTGGTATAGACGATATTAACCCGAATTGGTGATTCGTTCTTCGTCTTGTGGAATTGCTTTAGCGTAAAGGTATGTAACCCTAATTCGATTAATTATAATTGTGTTATTAATTATGATCTTGTTAAATCGCGTCCTCCATATGTGCTTTGATCTCGTTTAGGGTTTTATATAATTGTTATGATACTAATAATCCTTCAGTAGTGTACATGGAATGGTATCCACTTAACTTTGTATGATTTTTATGAAGTATTTTGCAGGCGTGCGAAGAATTATTGCTAGTTTCCTGCATGTTACCCCAAACGGATTATCACCAAAAACTAAACGACATGAAACAGTATAGAAGCAATATTATTTGGTGTGGTTCTTCTACAAATTTCCGTTGTGCACTTAAACTGATTAGCTAGAAGATTGTTCAAACTACATCAAAGTGTCAGAATCTGCTTAAGATACAGATATTGGTTTGGGGGGAACCTGATTCAGAAACTTCGTCAAAAAGAAGTCTATGAAGAAAGTTTTTTAAGACATGCTACATGAATTGGGGGAAGTTAATCCAAATCATGAATATTACAATTGTTCCAATACAAGCAAAGACAAAGAGGATTCAAGCTGAGGTACAAGTTATGACGACCAGGAGACTTGAAGACTCATACATAAATGAGATTAGAAATCTCTATAAATCCTCGCATGTCGTAGAGGAATGACCTCTCAGTGAGGGAGATTGTTAGCCTCAAATATATAGAGTTAAACAAGAAGACTTAGAAGACATCCTCAGCATTGGAAGCGCCTCGAAAGACTTTATTTTGTAGTATTTGTACTTGTTGGAACATTGTAAGTAATTCCGTATGTCTCCGTATTGGGGGAAGATTGTTAGCCCTAAAAATGTGAGCGTCATTTTCGAAATTACAATAGTTTAATATAGCAGGGACTAGTATCGTCATTTGTTGTAAGTGAGATACACCTGAGCTATATATACCCCTCCATACTTCCATGGAGGGGTGAGGATTTCCATTTGTTGTATTTTCACTCTCCCTCTAAAATACACACACTACCTTCTTCATTGTTACTTTCTCTCTCTAAAATGTCTAAACATCTGTTTTATCCTTCCCGATCTCCGGATCTATACCTTGTTACTTTGAATCTTATAGGTTAACATATTGCAATAATCATCTCTATGCTAGAATTGTTAGAGTATGCTCGTGTCATAATAAATAATTATACGGCTAGACACATGTGAGCCTATGGGGTCACACACATATACATAGAGGTACCACTTAATATATCGTGTTTATAGTATTTATGATATATACATAACCTGCGTAACTCGGGATGAATATCGGGCTTCTAATTATCTAAGCTAGTACTTAGTAATTAGATTATATTAACAAATATAAAAGCCCATTTAAGAGGCTACTAACCGGCCTTAAAAGAATGACATTACATACGTTTTATATATGGCATTGATATGATTTTTTAATGATGGCTTATCACATTGAAATGAAATACACCAAAGAAAAACGTATGTACTATTATTCTCTTGCCATGAGTTACGGCAAACAAGACTAAGAAAAAGGTTTTCTTTTACTAAGAAAAAGTTTTTCTTTTATATTCTTGTTACGAACAATCTTTGAATAAAGATTATTCAAGATTTGTTGACGAGTTACGGGTTATTGGACTAGCATTCATTTGGTATACTGTGACGTGTATTGTGGATCATATTCATAGAGATGATCTATTTTGATCACTGGGTTTCTTGGTTAGATCATGTGTTGCTGATAGTCTCCGCTCGATCCTATCGAATCACGCTATAAAGGTATACTTTTATCTTCTTTATTATTTGATTAATCATATGACTCTATGGATCCGTTCATAGGTGATCTTTCCGCTGCGTTTATTATTTATTTATATCATGTTTATATGGATAATCACCTATAGTGGTATCACGAGCCATCATATGATGTCATATGATTATCGGGTATGCGTAAAAGTGGCTAAATTGCGTGTTTTTGATGGATTAATAAAGATAAAATTAAAACAGCCAAAAGGGCTTAATTTCGTGATAAAACAGACCTAAGATGGTATTATAATCTGTGATTTTTTATTCCATGGCCACGTGTTACGCATATCTTAATTGGTATTGTTACCGGTACGTGTAAAATGACCTAAAAACGCGTGTTTTGGCACGATTTGTGAAACTGTTTTAGAACAGCCCCATGGACATGATTTCTGTAATTATATGATAATTATAAGGTGTTTAAAATGTGTTTTTAATATCCTAAGTTCATTGGTTACACGTACCAATCGGGGGTTTAATTAATTGTTGATTATTGCTTCGATTTCATTGGCTAACAAGTGTTTCTTGTTGTTTAATTTTATTTCCATGGCAAATACATGCATGTTTAGCCATGGACTTAGCCAACACCTTGTTATATTCATAATATTATGGTATTATTATGTTTCGTATGCAAAGCCGATGAAAACCTAGACCAAATGTGACATGTTGTGTGTTGATTTGCATTTAATTTCAGTTTTGGGGATTTGCCATTGTTTCGGCTTCATTAATATGTTTTTGATGTTGGTTATAGCCATTGTTTAGGTATTTTACAGTAGGTTAATGATAGGTTAAATTTTTTAGTCATAAATCATTTGTAACCGATGCTTGGATGGGAATGGCTAAAGAATTAAAGACATATTGTGAAAGTCGGAGCTGCTGAGTGACCTGCACTAAAATGTGATTTCCCGGAGTTCTATAAGGAGATAGAAGCAAATTTGGTGTGCTAATTCACAACTCATAGGCCTTCAAAAGTCTCAACTGGAGCTCAGGCTAGGGAAGACTCCTTCTATGGGTTTTGGGCCCTAGAAGTCGACTGAAATATTTAGGCAGATTTGGGCCTCATGTTTTTTGGGTTCTACTTGCTCTTGATGGTCTTGGAGCAAGTGGGAGCCCACTTTGTGGTTAGTTGACTTACCCTAGTTGACTTCTTGGTCCTCGTGATGGCTCACGAGATCAAGCATAGGTTTTTCATCGGTTTGAGGCTTTGCATACTTGTGGTTGTGTGGTTGCTTATTTGCTTGATATCTTGCTATAACTTGCAAATGTTTTTATAAAACTTGATACCAATCACAAACCATTTATAAAACTAAATCTTTGATTTAGTCTAAAGTTTAAATACGATTTAAAACAAAAATCTTGTTTTCATAATAATTCATAACATGTTATGAATGTTATTTATTTTATGTATTATCTAAACTAATAATACTTCCGCTTAGGTTTTATATTAGTCTTTAACTTGGACAACTTGACACGCATAAATTAAAACAAGATTAGACTTAAGTTAAGAAATGTTTTTAACTTTTGCTACGATGGATGAATGCATGCTTCCTCGTACACACTTTTGATTTGTAAATCAAACTTTTATACCCGTCTCAAATTTAAGTCATGTCGTCCAATCGTTTGAGATCACTTGCAATTACTTTTTGCATCTTGTGAGACGGATGTGAATTGTAACCCAAGGTGATTATTATCTATGCGTGAGACCTAGAATTATTCTCGCATGTTCTCAAATTGGATGACTTAATCGGTACGACGGTGAGACCTTGACCGAGGCAAGGATGGGACTAAACATGCCAGTTTGACATTTAGTGAAATGTTTGCTTGTGTCATGAGTCCCATAAGGATCTAAGAATTTCACAATATTTGCAATTGATGAACGTCATCTACCTGTTGAATCTATCATTGCTAGCAGATCAACTGATGTGGTGATGGAACCTCTATGAGGATCTTAGCCTTTTCGTAAAATTAATTGTTTTTATAAAATTGGGTAGTTAATTTTAAAAGGATAATTATCGAAAATACTAAATATTAACTTTGTATTTCTATTAATGATTTTGTGCAACACAAACCGTAAACAAAGTTTGTTTCCTTTTGTGTTAGAGGAAAACAAATTAAGTCTTCTTTCCTTGTAAGAATAAGACTCGTTCCCATCCTTTCTCCTTGTATGAGAAAGCTGTAATAGGAACACTTGAATCTTATCAATTCTAATCAGTCTTAATACACACCTACTCTAGAAATCGCATTGTCTTGTAAGTCAAAACGATTAAGTACGATTGCACGTCTTAAAGTGTTAAGATATTGTATGAAGTCTTGATTAGAAATTGAAGTCTCAATAAACCGTTAGAGGAAAGGAAATTACTAGCTTGTTTTTATAGTATATTTTCCTTTCACAAACAAGTTCCATAAGATTCTACACACCTTTGAGGTAAAGTAGAAAGAGGAATTTCATGCAAAACTTTCAAGTTAATGGCATCGATAGAAATCTTATTATAATATAGTAGAACTTGATACTTTTCTTTGAATATCTATGTACATGGTTACTAGTTCACGCGACTCACATTGGCTTTAATGTGTAGACATTCAAAGAACTAGAAAGTATACAAATTGCTACTTGATTTTTTACTAGTATAGACACATTAAAAATGTTGTCTTAACTAATGGGAGCAATGCTGTTTTCAATCATAGGACACACTTGTAATGTTGTCTTATTCAGTGGGAGCTATGAGCTTATCACATTGTGAGTGACCCACTTAATTTCTTGATTATCTTGAAATACCATCATAGTTTTCTAAGCCTTATTGCATATTATTTTAAAAGATAACTAGTCGCTTTTCTGATGTCGCTTCCCGAAATGTTATCTAAAAATAGTTATGCATGATTGCTTATTAAACGATGAAGTTCTACATAACCCTTCTATATATTTTAATATTATTCATATATGATTTTGTGCCATGCTCAAGTGGGAGAAATATTAGAGTGTGCAAGGTACAACACAATATGGCTAATTCTATTCTACTAGGACTTTTACATATTTATGTATGTTTTCTAATAGAGAACTAACGTAAAGAAATAATAAAAACGACTTCACACTACCTAAATGGTTTAGGTATTATGCATATGTCTTCTTGTAAAGACATAAACATGAAGTATGTAATAACTTGAAAATACTATTGAAACCAAAAGTAGGCATTCAATAATACTTTATTTATAATATCTTTATGTCTTCAAGTAAAGACATAAACGTGAACTTCCTTGAATTGTTCAAAGAATTATAAAATAAAGTAAGTACTTCACTTGTTGTGTCTTCCTGTTAGGGCATATACAATGAAGTTATTGAATTGTTCAATACCTTATAAAGTAAATTTAGCGACTAACATGTTATGTTTTCTTGTAAAAACATGAACAGGAAGTTCTTGAACTGCTAAAGCAATCATACTTTATAGCATGCAATTGGCTTTAATATATTTTTTATGCAATTTGGTTTGACCAAATAATAAAATATGTGATCCAAAGAGTATTAGGTTATCTAAGGAATTGTGATATTGTCTCACAATTGCAACACTAGGTATCACGTGTAAAATCAAATACTATTGTTATTATTTGATCCTTGATAACACTAACTACTCTCTCTTATCTTATTAAGGTTAACAAAATTTTGAATGAGCCACATGCTTATTCAATATGGTTCCAAACAAGAAGGTAACTAAGAAACCATCAAGTTATGGAATGGGATGACTCCCAATAAGTCTTAGTAGAAGTCTTGAATTTGTTGAAATCATGTTAGACGTGTTATTAACAAACTAGAATCAAGAACTATCAATTTATTTTATACATCCCAAACGAGAAAAATTCATTGTTTCTCGACATGCTACGTACTTGGATAAAGTCTCCTCTTACAAGAAGCAAGTGGGAGCCTTTGTGCATCTTTGCAGAAAGTAAGAAATAAAATACAACCTTCTGAATAGACTAGCGAACAACATAATGAGGCTGAGCATGTAAATGCAAAAGCCACAAATTGTTGTAACTCCCATTCGCATATACGCAAGGATACCTCAAGCACCTGAAGATATGAATTTCATGTCAATGTTGAGGAATATGAGTTAGAGGATCATTTTGAACCTCATAACTATCGAGACTCATTTTTAAATTTAGAATCTAATGAATGACTCAAACTATGAATGGTTAGATGTAGTCCATAAAAGAAAATCAATTTTGGAATTTGATTAGCTTTCACTAATCAGTAAGACTGATAGGTTATAAATGGTCTTCTATGAGAAGATATATATGGACACAATTGTACACATTTATCGACACTCTCTTTGAATAGAGTTTAAGGCATGCTCAAGCAATTGATCATGATTTAAGGCTTTCTTTTTTTACGAGTGTTAAATTAATAAAGATATTAATTACCATACTTGATTTCATGAATATGGAATATGGTAATTGGTGTACAAACTCTAGAAATCCAAGTGTGAATTAGAGCATGCATCTAGGAGCTGGAATCTTAAGTTTGAATCAAGGATATGATCATGATTAAAACAAAGATAACTCTCGAGTACCCTTAAAGCTAGTAGGAGCATATTATTTTGTTTGTTTTAAATCTCATATGTTGTTAACATATTGGAAATATTATTCCATCAAAGCTAGTTTTTAATCCTTGACTTGGAATATATTTCAATTGAGAGATAAAAGAAGTAAAACATATAACCTTGGGACATAAGACATAGGCGGTTAATAAGTCTAAATATGACACATCATTGAGAAAGTCTCAAAGTTCAGTCTGACGTGATAAGATTGATTATGTATATGGAAACCTTTAGTTTACCTAGTGAATTCATTACATATGATATGTGATGTATTAAGACTAATGTTGATACTTGCATGAATGCAAGATGAACTGATCACAAAGTATCTAAGTGAAAGTCATTAGACTACTATAGACATGTTCATCGTTTACGGATATTAGGTAAGGAGATTAGTGTTGAGTTTATACACTAATTCTTACTTTGATTGAGATGGTACTCAATTCTAGTGATAGTAGGATTTCATATTAAATGATAAAACTACTACCTAGACGTGCTTGACGAAAAGCACTGTTGCACTACTCATTAGTAAAATAAGAATACTTTACAGTTTATGAAGCTGTTAAGAAGATTGTCTTAAATAGGTGTTCTACTTGCTTCAAACAACCTATGGAATGTACTATGGCGATGCTAGTATTACGGTATTAGCACTTGAGCGCACATATACAAAATGACAATCATCGTATTATTCAAAATCTTCACTATTTGTGAGTTTCTGAAATAAGTATTCTCAAAGTTCACTCAGATGACAACTCAACAGGTCCTTGTGTAAATTCAATGTCTTGTGGTCAAACATGTTCATCATGCTTGGAACATTGGACTTTGACCTTAGAGTAGTCCCATGTATATCTGTTTTTTTTTTGTATTTGGATAATGGAACGTTAAGCAGTTTTACTAAATAATGAATTGATATACTTGGTAGATCGTCTTCATTTGTACTACTGTGTTCTATATTAGCATGTTTAATCCGTGAATAATTTAGTTATTCTAAATTATCCATTGTCAGTTGACGATACGGGAGTATTGTCGAATTAAGACAAATGTGAGTTGGTCATATTCATTAGGAATGAATATTAATTGATGATGCCGCCAAACTCATATGTGTTCATTGGATGAACATTGGATTGACCCAACCTACGAGAATTCACTACATGGATCGGCGTCAATAGTGAATCTCGCAAGTGGTTGAATCTCTCATCCTTAGACTTGAGATGCAAGTAGGTTTTGTATGTGTGGAATATCAATCTTTGATATGGTTCAACGCTGTCCTGAACAAGGCTGCTATAAAGACCATTTTCAGGTGCGATGTGAAACACATGAACGACACGTGCAGTCAAAATAGGATTTGTTCCTCCACATGTATTGGAGTTAGATACTACTGGGCTCCTCGATAAATTGTACAGATGTATGTGTGGCCACACCCAAATGTAATTAAGATGATTCTTGATTAATTTTGTAATCTAGTTCAATATCTATATCGAGAAACATAATAGTTAAACATAAGAATGACTTTTTGATCCATGTCTAAAGTTTAACACAGTATCTGAAACAAAAGGATGACTGATATCTAAACCATTTAAATGAGATGTTTGAGAAACTATCCTCATATGTTTCTGGGGGCATTGGCGTGTTGCTAGACGCTAACCATTGCTTGTATAATTACTTGATTATTATGACGTGCGCAAGTGGGAGATGTTGGAGTATGCTCATGTCATAATAAATAATTACACGGCTAGACACATGTGAGCCTATGGGGTCACACACATATACACAGAGGTACCACTTAATATATCGTGTCTATAGTATTTATGATATATACATAACCTGCGTAACTCGAGATGAATATCGGGCTTCTAATTATCTAAGCTAGTACTTAGTAATTAGATTATATTAACAAATATAAAAGCCCATTTAAGAGGCTACTAACCGGCCTTAAAAGAATGACATTACATACGTTTTTATATATGGCATTGATATGATTTTTAATGATGGCTTATCACATTGAAATGAAATACACCAAAGAAAAACGTATGTACTATTATTCTCTTGCCATGAGTTACGGCAAACAAGACTAAGAAAAAGGTTTTCTTTTACTAAGAAAAAGTTTTTCTTTTATATTCGTGTTACGAACAATCTTTGAATAAAGATTATTCAAGATTTGTTGGCGAGTTACGGGTTATTGGACTAGCATTCATTTGGTATACGGTGACGTGTATTGTGGATCATATTCATAGAGATGATCTATTTTGATCATTGGGTTTCTTGGTTAGATCATGTGTTGGTGATAGTCTCCGCTCGATCCTACCGAATCACGCTATAAAGGTATACTTTTATCTTCTTTATTGTTTGATTAATCATATGACTCTATGAATCCGTTCATAGGTGATCTTTCCGCTGGTTTATTATTTATTCATATCATGTTTATATGGATAATCACCTATAAGAATAATGAACTCTTTTTTCCTTACGAGCAAAGCATTTTAAGATAATCACCGCCACCCAAGCAAACAAAGTATTTAGGTATATGTTCTGTGTTTAGATGTAGTTTTTGTGTTCTGAACAATCAGATGTGTCTTAGTTAATTATATTTTGGAAAAAGTTTAGTTGCAATGGATTGATTTGGTTATTCAGAATTTAAACAGTTTAGTTGTGGATTGTTTGCTTAATTTTATGTTGTTTATAAGTTGATATTGTTTCGGAACAAAATGTGTTATGGGTTGTTGCATAAATGGAATAGGAGATTTAGGTAGCTCCGAGAATAGGGTCTGAAAAATTGGTTGTTATTTCTTCTGCATAAATGGGTAAAAAAACAAAAATTACTTTAGGTTATCATTGGAACAGTTGTGTGAAAGTGTTCTAAAAGATGAACAACATTTGGAACAGTTGTGTGAAAGTGTTCCAAAAGATGAACAACATTTGGAATATTTAAGTGAAAAGCGTTCCAAAATATTAATTTTTCTCACAATTTTTTGTTAGTATTCTCGAACGATTACTTTTTTTTAACGACGAGTTAGTAGTTAGTAATTCCAGCTTACAATAACATTCAAATTGGGCAGTATGCAAGCCTCGAACCTTCTCCTTAGGGGATAAACCCCACTCCTTCTTTTATTTAATTCGGGCTCCTGAAAATCCTTAGTGAGACTTGAACTTGAGACCTCTCGAAAAATACCTCCCCAAAATTACTCTTGGTGGCCAACTGAGCTAACTCAGTTGGTTATTCTCGAACGATTACTACAAAAAAGTTCCAGAAAAATAACATTTTAGGAATTCTAGATCGCTCCAAAATGGTTTTTATTTTTTGTAACCATCTCATACGGCATAGAATATTAAACATTTCAAAAATCCTTTTAAAAAGTTTTAAAAAATTACTTTTTGTACTAGTGCCACATGTTCTTTCCTTTAAATATTTGTAATGTTGTTAGAGTAAAAGGAGTGGTCACACCACCACACCAAAAAACACTCCGTCACGTCAGCTTTTTCACTTCCGCATCCACACCACATCCACACAAAAAACAACCATCTTATCATCACACCATTTTCACACCAATTTAACCATTTTTTCATTTTTTTCAAAAACTACCCTCAATAATTAATTTATTTAAATCCTAATTTACTTTATTTATTCACATAAAAAACATTACATCATAAATTAAATCATAACATACAGAGTAAAAATAAAACCTAGAATAAATGGGCCAAAAAATACCTATAATTGCCATTAGAAAATACTTATAAAAAACATTACACCATGAATTAAATTTACTTTATTTATTCACCCAAATAAAATGAAAAAAAAAGAAAAAGTCAATCTTTACATCTTCATCTTCTTCTCCAAGCCCCTCACCTTCTTCCTGCTGCTGCTGCAAAACCATCATCATCGTCATCATCATCAATATTCGCCTCCAAAACCATCATCATCATCAATCACCATTTTCATTTTCACAAAGGGGTCTAATGTAAAGTTCACAAGGGGGTCTAATGAAAATGACATGGGATCCAACACCCCTTCCACGGTCGTGGGCGTGCTCACGCCGTCTTCCACGCCGGTTATCAGGGTGTGATCACGCGGCTCAACGCAGGGCAAAAACACCCCACGCCATGATCATTCCTTTCCCTCTTAGATGAGAAAGTAATGAACGAATAAGAAAAATGTTTTAGTTTCTCTTTAGTTCTCTTGTAGTTGTGCGGCTACATATTGTTAGTTTGAACAATTCACCTAAAATAGAAACAATAACCAAACCTACATGAGCTAGAATTTCCCACTAATGTGTATAATGGGTCCAAATGGGCCTGTCCTGTTTGGTTCGGGTTTGACCCGTTGCTCATCCGTGCATGGAATTGTCATTTTTCTTTTTCAATTATTTTGAATTAGTATTTAGATTTAAGTTTCTATTATCACAAGTTTATAGTTTGTTCTTATGTTTGCATTTGAAGGTTGTCTACTAAATTAGTCGAAATTTTCGTGCTTGCACATTATCTTTAGCTTATCAAATTCTGGAAGGTTATTAATTTTAATTTAGGATAAGTGTTCGGGAATATAGTCATTCTTTAGTGTTATTGTTTCAAACTTAACAGTTTCTTTAGTGTTATTGTTTCAAACATAACCGTATATCGGTATTGCATCTTCGTTGTTTGTGATCGGATGGACAAGTATCTAAAACAATTATAAATGTGGTTTATAGAGAAGTGTTATACGATCTTTTAACAAGTTTATGATGATATCTAATAGATTTTTTTAAATGACTTTTCAAATATTTTGTAACTAAATCTAAATTATTGTTCACAATTTCTTTTTAATAATTTTTACGTTCAACTTTTAGGTGTTCACGGAATGGTTATTGGTTTTTTACTTTAGTGAGACTCGCATACGTAATGATTGAAGATCATAATACATGAAATGCTATTTTTATGATTGTTTCAAATTTAATCATTTATCAATACTTCATGTTTTTTGTATTATTGTTTTCATCTATTATCAAAACCCGTTTGATTTCTTTTAATATTTAATTTTTTTATTATTTTTTACAAAAATCACACAATAAACTAAACTTAATGTTAAACGAGATTTTAACCTAGTTTAACATACATCAGTAAGGAACTAAGGATTAAACATGAAATTAAGCTAAATTAGGGGGAGTAACTGTTCAATTTTACTCTATAAGAACTGTGTTAAGCCAGGCTGGACCCCACCAGACACGAAATTCACGTCACCGAAACATGCCAAAATCATGAGTTAGCCGTTACACCTCCATAAACCTTTCCCCAAACATCTCCCCCCTTCACAGACACAAACACAAACACTCAAACCCTACAAATAATCAACAATGCCATACAACGATTTTTCATTCCTTACAGACAGTGAAGACGAGAAAACTGTTGATGACATCATTTCACAAGCAACTGATCATTTAGTTCTCGAACAAATTGCCAAACTTAACTCTTCTTCATTTGATGATACCCTTCTTCCTTCAAACCTTGAAACCCGCTTTCGTAAACTCAAGTCCTTGCCTACTAACACCCCACGCGCGGCCAATTCCACCTCACGCGCTGTTAATCCTCTGGTTAAGTCCAGTTCGTTTACCCCGAGTTTAGGTAATCAGTCGGTTGATGAGGAAAGGGGTAAAGGTGTGAAGAAATCGAAAGATGAGAATTTGTTGAGTAAAGTTTTGGAGTCAAAGGTTAGGAAATTGAAGGAATTGGAAACAAAAGTGAAGACTAGAACCAAAACTAGCTTTTCGGAGTCTAGGTCCGGTTCTAGTCTGTCTGGATCGGATTCCTTAGACAAAACAATTAATTCTCATTCGAGTAGGTCTGAATCGGACTTGGATTCAGAGGCTGATAAGAAAAAAAGTAAACACAAGAATTTGAAATCGAAATCGTTTAGGACAGAAAGTGTGTCTCATATGTGGAAGAAGATTGGTTGTTTGTTTTGTTCACCTAAGAAAGGCAAAAAACAGGGGAAGGAGAGTAGGTTATCGTTTTCGTCATTGGGGGATTATGATGAGGATGAGGATTATATGAAGTCATTTTCGGCCAGAGACCAGAAGAAGTTAATAAAGAAGGCAATGAAGGAGGAAGAGAAGCTGAATAAGGAAGCTGATAAGATTGTGAAATGGGCTAAACAAGCCTCTGATAGGATGATGAATGTTTCTGGTCTTAATCTTGATGAGGATCTTAGTGATTTCGATAAGTAAGTGTGAGTTTAATCATATACTAGCTACTTCTATATAGTTTTATGTTTCTTCATATAAATGATTTTAGGAATTTCGGGCTGCATTATTGTAGTTGTCATACTAAATATGTAGGTACTAATATGAAGTATCTTTGTTTTACTGAGCAGTTGTCAATCAATTTGGTTTTTGATATTGATGGTAGATTGGTAGTGTTACTGTGTTAGAGTCTGAGGTGATGTTTATTGATGATCCAACTTATTCATACATGGGTTGATCCGTTGATATATGAAAGACGCGTTATATTGATTGTTACACTTAATTTGTGAATATCCGGGGACTTATAATGGGGGACCAGAACAAAGATAATTGTCGAAAAACCAAACAAAAAAATTTGTGAAATTTTTTGACGGTTGAGTTATGCAGGTGGTGTGCAAATAATCATCTCGCTCTCATAGGGGTGTTTGAATCTACGTAATTCACGGTCTTGTGAGATTGTCTAGAATTGAAAACACGAATAAGGTACTACTTTTTTGGGTTTATAGGTCTATTAACTTGAGAGCCTATGCAAATTTCACATCAAATAAGCTAACCCAGGTATGTAAAACTTATCCAAACACCTTAAGTTTTTGAGAATCTCCATCTCTTAAAAAGTACATGAGTTGGACCAATTTGCATCGAGCTAATCATATCATATACAAATCCTGAAAGCCCGTTATGTGTTTGTGTCCATAACCAATCATCTCTAACAAATTCACCCAAAGTCATTACTTCAGTAACATAAGTAAGGGGCTGTTTCTTTTTTCTGTTGTTGGGTCTGATTGAGTTTTGTGGAATTAGATAGTGATGGGGCCACACATATATATGAGTGTTTCTTTTTTCACTTGTTCCATATGGAGGTATATGTAGTGTTTTAAAAACCGGTTCGACCCGTCCAGTTCGACCGGTTGAACCGGATACCGGAGTATTGACCGGGCTGTTGTAAGGAGGGTTTTCATCAAAACTCGGACCGGATTGAACCGCCGGGTTTCGGTTGGTCCGGGTCAAACCGCCGGACCGGAAACCGGCCGGTTCAACAAAAAATAGAACGATCCCACATCAGGTGAAGAAATTTAAACAGTTGGATGTGTTGTTGAATCACAAAAGATGCTTCGATGTACACCCATGATGCGGATCTGTTTCGATCTGTCTCTGTTGGGATGAATGGTTGATGAATAATGTGAAAATAGAGATTTATGTGCGTCTGTGTGTGATTAATGATGAATTGTGGATGAAAATGGAGGTGATGTCTACCCACCGTAGGATCTTGAGTTTTTGTCTATGGGAAAGGAAATGAGGCGAAAGTTGTATTGGGATACTAATTGATGGCACGTGGGTCAAAAAGTTGTTGCAGTGATGATGTTACGTTTTGTATAGATACTCCTTAACAATGCTTTATTAAAATGAATACTAGTAATTTTTTTAATGAGGAAATTGCAAGTTTGCTCCCTGTGGTTTGCCAAAATTGCAAGTTTGCTCCCCAACTTCATTAAAATGCAGACGGCCTCCCGGAGGACGAAGGTAATTAGCAACGATGCTCCCTGGATCTAACTCCCGTTACTTTTTGCTAGTTAACTTTTCATTGTTTAAGGGTATTGATGTCCTTTCATAATTTATGCTTAAATAAACACAACCCACAAACACTTGACCATACAGTTGCCAAATAAACACAACCCACAAACACTTGACCAAAAGAACAAAAACAGATCCACAACCCAATCCCATGGCCACCATTTTCTCACCATCAACCATGTTCAAAACCACCACCACAAGCACCACACCCTCCACCACTACACCACCACCACCCCACGTCCCCATACGATCCACCACCAAACTACAACTACCTAACTTAACTACCAAAGCCTTAACTGCAGCTGCACTAGCTGCAGCAACCATCATATCCTCAACTTCGGTCCCATCAGCCTTATGCGCTGAATCCTACGCCACGTACTATGGCACTGCAGCTAGTGCAGCGAACTACGGTGGCTACGGAGGAAATTCAGATAAAAAAGCCTCTGCAGAATACATATATGACATCCCAGAAGGTTGGAAAGAAAGACTGGTATCAAAAGTCGAAAAGGGTACTAATGGGACAGATAGCGAATTCTATAACCCGAAAAAAAGAACAGAAAAAGAATACTTGACATTTCTTGGCGGGTTAAGACAGTTAGCTCCAAAAGAAGCCGTTTTAAATAACCTTGCGCTATTAGATGTGAATTTGCAGGATTTGATATCTGGTGCGGATAGTGTGAGTGCAGAAGAGACTAAGGATGATAAAGGGCAGGTTTATTATGTGTATGAGCTGTAGCCATTATTCCAGGTTTATTATGTGTAGGAGCTGTAGCCATTATTCCAGATTGATGGAACAGGATCATCCATGATTAAGAAACTTTGGGGAGGCGTATGAGAATGGAAGACTGAGAATGGAGATAATAGAATATGAAAAGGTTGGGGTCGAGCGGTTTGAAAAATAAAGGTATACCCCAGTGATATGGGTAAGCCCATGTACCCAAACCGGGTTTGATTTATTTAATAAGGGAATGGACAAATATACCCCCACAAAAATACAGCCATATAACGGGAGTTAGATCCAGGGAGCATCGTTGCTAATTATCTTCGTCCTCCGGGAGGCCGCCTGCATTTTAATGAAGTTGGGGAGCAAACTTGCAATTTTGGCAAACCACAGGGAGCAAACTTGCAATTTCCTCTTTTTTAATTATATAAGTATTGGGTTGAGTTAGATGGATGCCAAAAAAACAACTATTGTATTGCAGTATTATTTTGTTTTAATGCTAACGAGTGAAGTTGTTCTTCATACACACGTTACATGTTGGAAATCTTTCTTTTGATGTAAAATCGGTTTGACTCGGCGGTTCAACCGGTTGAACCGGTGACCCGATGAGCCGGTGATGTAACCGGATCAATTAAAAACCCGGGTTTTAAAACATTGGGTATATGGAGGTTTGAGAGCTAAAGGGTACCAAATTGGATGTCATCCTCAACCGGAGACAAAACAAGACAACTGCATAATTTTTATATTATTATTTTATCCAATTTCAATCCAACCTTTTTCCACAATTTACACCCATCACCATCTCTATCCATCACCAACTTCATAACAATCTCCATAACATATCCATAATATAACTCCATAATAATTTCCATCCATCACCAATTCACCACCAACTCCACATCTGAAACTGTCACTGCTGACACCCATCATCAACTACTACATCTAGCTCCGGATCTACATCCGCCACCACCATTAAATTCTCAGTTTTTAGTGCTAAAAGCTTTTTTAGTAGTTGATAGTTGGATCGATAGTGTTGAGGAAGATATATAGATTTCAAGAGAAAGTACTAAAATAAAATAAGAATAATAATTTAATAATATTAAGAGGTATATTCAGTGAGAAAAAAACACCATCTTCGCATGAGATTTTGTTTAGCAAAAGTTGGTGTATCAAAACCAATGTTTTAAAAATCGGGTTGATCCGGCCGGTTGAACTGGTTGAACCGGCTCGGAGACCGGGCCGGATGTGACCGGGTTTTTGCTTGTCTGAGAACCGGATTGAACCGCTGGTTTTCGTTGACCCGGTTGGATTAACCCGGCCGGGTCACGATTTTTTATAAAAAAAATATTACAAAAACTTTCTTTTTATAAATATTTTTAAGTTTTAAAGATATATATTGAAGTAATGATTACTAGTGTTAGTTAAAATAAAATCAAACTAACTTAAAATGTTCACTTATATTATTTTGCTATAATCTATTACAAATTGTAAGTATAAATTAATTTTTTTTGCACATTTTTACAATAATATTATAACTATAAAACTAAAAACTTAGACTAGTGAGTAAAAAATAAATATTACACATTAAAAATATAAAAAATATAAATATATAAGAACCGGGTTGACTCGGCGGTTTAACCGGTTGAATCGGTTAACCCGTGAACTGGTCACTAGACAGAGTCAACTAAAAAATCAGATATTAAAACATAGACCAAAACACATACCATATGCATAGAGCACTGAATGCAAAGAAGAAAAGAAACAGCCCCTAGTGCAGTTCTACTTGAGTGCTACTAATTGCGAGCACGACATTAAATAAACCGAGGCATATAAAAGTGCACGACCGAAAATGTATGCTTGACGACATGAGTCTTTGATTTGTCAAATTGGCATTGTAGGAAAAAGGAAAAACCAATTAATGCTTATTATTATATATCCTCGATTAAAACACTAATTATAAGATCGAAACTCATTTGTTTTTGTTTATGAAGCCCAAAATGTTTTCTTAAGAGTGTTGAATATAGTGTCTCAATTAAAGAAATTTATTATCGTGTTTTTTTAAATTAAATAAATGAAGAAGTTAGAGAGTAAATATGTAAAATAAGAGTAATAAGTCATAACTTAATATATAAAGTCTTGTCCTCTTGACTTTTTCTATAAAGTCATTGATTAATTTTAAGCACAAAACAAACAAGTTATTGATAACTTAATTTATATACTTATTTTTCAATTAAGACTCAATAATTCGTTATCAAACATTACCTTAGAGTGGATTTGTTGGTTTGCATTTAGGGAAGAAAGTAATATGTTATTTTTGAAATAGTAAGTTACACTTTGAGCCTTTTAAGCTTGTTTTTGTTATAATTTATTTATTAATAAACAATAAGTTACATATCTCTTTCTTATTAATTATTTGACTAGTACATGTTTATATCCATATTGTACAAACAATCTATACCACATATTCAAATAATTATATGCACATTATACGAATTAATATAACACTTCAGTTATAAAACTTGGATTGAATTTGGTCATTATGATCATCTCTATTATTAATTTGATAAAAACATGTTAAAAGATAATAAAACTTAATATAAAATGGTTTACGATGGTTACTCCTTTAAATTTTCGTCATGCGTGAATTCGCTATTATTAAAATACGTAATCGAATAATATCACTCGCCAAAAATATAATTACAGGGTACCCGCCGCTGCATTGCGCGAGTACCTGCTAGTTTTATTAAAAAGTTGAATTACTATTAAAAACAAAGATGTTGATCACTTTAGTGGACTTAAAAAGTCATCTATAATCTCTCTTATTTTCCTATGCAATAATCTGTAAGGTATAATTATGTTCCCATGTGGACTTCTTTTAGGCGGCCCGCATTTGGCGATTTATTTGACCTCCATCGTTCGTTGTCTCAGCTATCTCTCGCTAACGACCTACATGCGATTTGGTTTCATATCAGAACGACCAAACATATTAGAATCTTGAGTTGTGTAGTTAGTATTTTAGTTCTCAAAATACGTAGTGTAAAGGGAGTTGTTGTACCCATGTAAAAGAACTCGACATTTTAGCTTAGGTGTCGGTAAATATTATAAGACACTTCTAAATGTTTATCTCCGTCAGTTAAAGGGAGAGTGTTGATTAGTAGAAGTTAAACTCTCGAGTTGGATACTCGGGGAGTAGAACACGGGCAAGATAAGTGACTTGCTAGGCCGAACCACTATAAATAACTTGTTGTACGATTTTTCTTTTCTCTTCCATTTTACTATATTGTTTGAGTTGTTGTTTAATTAACTTACACACGATCTACTCATCCGCGATCTTATCCAAAGTCTTAAAAGATTCACTTTAATCGGTAAAATTATTCATCCCCTTTTAGTTTTTAAAAAACCCATTACAAATGATAAAAAGAATATTACAAATAAAAAAACATAACAAATAAAAAAATACATGAATTAAAATATGATAATAATCTAGAAATTCAAATATTTTTTACGGGTCTCCTATTTCAATTTTTCGTTTTTTTCCGCGTCTTTCGGCGCTCATCCGGTAGTGTCCAACCCAATAATTTTCAAAGCCTCGTTTGTTTTTTGTAGAGTTTGCGAACTATGGAGTACTCAGGTTTAATGATGATGAAGAATCCGGTAATTGTGTATTTGGTATTTGATTATGCACATTATCGAAAAAAGTATTGAGCCATTGGTTGGGATTCATTTTTTTTAGATTAGAAGATTTAGGAAAAGTGTGGTATAAAGATGAGATTTTATAGGTGAAAATATAAAATTTAGGGTGTTTTATCTGAAAAAACGGCTAGTTTTTAGATACCAGCGACAATTTTTTTTGAAAATACCCCCACTAGCCGTTATGCACTTAACGCGAGATACGTTGCAATGTCTCACGACGTGCGCTCGCGTTATGCCCATCAATTTGGGCTGACACATACAGCGTGATCAGACTTCATAACGTGAGCCATTGTGTGATCTCTCGTGTCGTAGAACTCGCATAATGCCAATGAATTGAGCCGTGAGATACCATGTAAGGCTCTAAAATACTAATCATCCAACGCTATAACCCCGAGGCAATTCCATATATACCCAAAACAAAAAGCATAATTACATATTTCCCCAATTTATGCTTAAAAAGCATTGTACATGTGCACTGAAAACTTGTCATTTAGGTAAATATGAAATTATCATGTTTATTTTAGGTATATATGGAATTTTCCCTAACCCGCTTGTGAGATGTCATCACTTTTGTTCACGGCTTCGCTAAACCCTGGTAAGAATATACAGTAACTTTTATCAAATAAATTTGCATTAGTTACACATCAATTTGTTTCCAAAAACGTTCTTTTTAAATGCATGTTTAATAAATAATTATCGTGATTGTGGTAATCAGGGGCAGGACTATGTGGAAGGTGCGGGGGGCGGCACCCCATGGCTCGTAAAAAAAATCAAATTTTAGTGTAAAATTTTTTTTTAGCATCATTTTATTAAAGTGCACCCATTAGAAAATCGAATTGCCCTCACTCAGAAATAAAACAATGTAAAAACTTTTAAATTGTTCCAAAAAGAAAAAAACAATGTAAAAACCTTATATTTGTATCTTTATTTTGGTGTATACAACGACTTTGGTCCAAATTTTTTTTCCCTACTCTTTCAACTTCCTGGTTTCGCCACTGATGGTAATTATCAAGCTATACTTGTACTAAACTTACTCCCTCCGTCCCAAATTAATAGTCCCCCGACAAAAAACACATTCTTTTAGAAAACATCACTATCACTGCATTCTCTCTCTTACTTTTTAGTAAAATTACATTCTTACCCTTATGCAATTAATTAAAACTTAATATATCTCTTGTAATTTCTAGTACCACTAGGTGCAATATGGTAAACTTGTTACTCCACTTACATCTATTTTTGGAAGGGGACTATAATTTTGGGACGTCCCAAAATGGTATACGGGACTATAATTTTAGGACAAAGGGAGTATAATTCACACCAAATAAGTATCTCCAAGTTTGAGGGCTAATAACTCGCATTGTAATTTTTTGGTTTTGGGGCTAGGTTTTGACATCCTGATGTGGTGATTTGGGTAATGAGTATAAGTTGCTTGATAAAATGTTTGATCATATGCAACACGAAAGTGTGGAAGTGAATATCGTAATTTCGATTGCTATTGTTGATGCTATATATATGCAAGTACTTAAAGAGAAATGGATCATGTATTAAAAAAGATCTCTTTGGTGTATGAGATTAATCGTGTTGGAGCTGTTTGGTTGTATGTAGGGTTGTAAACGAACCCAACGCACGCGAACGAAGGTATGTTCATGTTCGTTTATTTAATTTTAGTCGAACAAACAAACGAACGCGAACGCTTAATCGGACAAAAATTATTGTTCATGTTCGTTTATTTAGATTTGAACTTGTTCATGTTCGTTTATGTTCGTTCATATAAATTAAACGAACGTAATCGAACGAGCATAAACGAACGAAATTGAACTTAAACGAATGAACATAAACGGTGATATCTAACTCTGATATATAATTTAAGAGAAATTATAAATACTTTGTAATCAAGTACTATATTAGTAATATATTATTCCACAAAATATTTGCTATATAGTTTAATATTTTTAACATTTGGGATATTAACCGAACTTAAACGAACAAAATAAACGAACGTAACCGGACGAACATAATCGAACGTTCACGAACGTAAATGAATGAACGAAACCTTTGTTCACGTTCGTTTATTTAACTAAACGGACCAAAAATCTTGTTCGTGTTCGTTCATTTGTTAAATAAACGAACATAAACGAATTTTTTGATGAACGATCGGCGAACGGTTCACTCAACGTTGAGTTCGTTTACAGCCCTAGTTGTATGGTTTTTCTTTACAGAAGAGCTTGAAGATTAAGTGATGAGAACAATGCATTATGATCCGACACCTGCTATGCGGGCCACTTTTATTAGAGGATGCCGCGATATTATGTTTTGGTGGTAAACATGTTTGTTGATTATGCGTGCTGGGAAAAACTAGCTGAAATCAGAGTTTGATGAAGGTTTGGGTGTAAATAAGGCTTCATGGTTAGATGTAGGGTATAGTTTATGGTGGCGGAAACTAAGAACATGAAAGTAGTCGAGATGTATAGTTTGTTGGACGGTTTGAGTACAGTTGAAAGAAGCCATCGTTATATCTTATCCATGGTAAACAAATCTTATTCCTAGCATCGTTTCATGATTTAGTTCAAACTCTCTCATTTTCACATTGTTGGTTGAGCCATGTAACTAAAGATATTAGCTTTATGTTAACTAACCAAGTTGGGAATTTATCTTCTTAGTTACTACAGTAATTAGATACACCCTCAAATCCTAGAATAATATTAGAGTGTGAAAATAGTTCGGTCTGCATTAGGGAGCACGAGTCGTTAAGCTGTCAAAATCTTTCTAGGTACGATTTATTGATATAATAGGCTTTAAAATGTTTGATCAAAGTGTTTCTGCAAACTGGACCAGCTATGTCAAGTTGTCAACCCCTACAAAGTTACCCGTTTTGATCAAAGTGTTGGGTATCTAACCTTTGAAGGTTTAGGATTTTGAAACAAAGCACTGATGAAAAACCAAATGGATCTAAACCGTCGTCCAACCACTTGTCCAAACACTTGAATGGCATCTTCATCGTCCTCTTCTTCTTCTTTGTCGTGGACTTATGATGTATTTCTTAGCTTCAGGAGAGAAGATGTTCGAAAAACCTTTGTAGATCATCTCTACATGGCTCTTGAAGACCGATTGATTCACACTTACATGGATGATATTACACTTCCTAGGGGTGAATCTTTTCCTCCAGCCCTTTTGAAGGTTATCGATGAATCAATGATTGCTGTCATAGTATTCTCCAAGAACTATGCAGATTCTTCTTGGTGTTTGAACGAGCTGGTACATATTATGAATCGCAGGGATGAGAAAGGGCTAGTTGTTTTGCCTGTTTTCTATGATGTGGAACCCACATAAGTAAGAAAACAAACTGGAGATTTTGGTAAAGCATTTGCCAGACTGACTAAGGATAAACTATGGAGAAAACTGTATTGCAAATAAGTGGCTGAGAACATTATACAAGCTGATTTATGGAGAAAATGACTTGTGGATGCAGGTAACATTTCTGGATGGGAACCCAAGAATGTTGCAAACGGGTACATTTTCTTTTTGTCATGTAGTAGTATGTATACTAGAAGGTGCAAAGCAGTGGCGGGCCTATGTATTAGGTTTGGGGTGGCAGCGAACTATATGGTTTAAACAAAAAAACGAGATTACAATATTATTTGTTTAATTTTGATAGTTTGTTTTAAATGCACCGCATTTGAAACTCAAATTGCGCTCACTTACACATTGAAATTAAACTTTTAACACATTAAAATCTAAAATTTTTTTTTTTTAAGTTAATATATTTAGATTTTATTTGGATTTTAGTATTTCCTTGCTATTGTCAAAAGATAAATTGTCCCCTGTCTAATTTTCCGCGTGACAAACCACAACCCATATTACGAAAATACATTTTACTTACTTGGTTCTTTCGATAGTTATATTTACTTTTTATCTTCTACCCTAAAACACATGATAAGAAAGTAAATAACATAAAGGCTAAATAAAAGGATACAAAGGATTTATAAAATTATATTTTTCGTACTAAAATTATATTGACTTTTTAAATCTTTTTCTTCAAAAACTTTGAATCTTTTTCGTCTTAAAAGACACTAATTAAGGTCAAAGTCGAGAATATAAAACTCGAAAAATTAATACGAGACAATAATTTTAAGAAAAAATAAATATTATTTATATATCTTTTTGTATTTTTCTGTAGATCTCGATTTCTTTTTTCCATTCCTTTTATGTACCTTTAAAATATAAGATAAAAAAAATCTTTTTTCTAATAGTTAAACCATATACAGTTGCAAACATTATATTTGAAAATTAAAGGCAAAAATATGTCGTAAATAAAGTTGAAGGCAAATATGTGACTATAAAATTATCAATTTTTTTTAACGGCATTTTTTACGACTCACACAAAATATCTCACAGATTCTGTTTCGCATATCTATACTGAGACTTAAACCCACAACGTTAAGGTTAGAGGGTTACTCACATACCGCTACGCCAATGTCTTTATCTCTAAAACAAAAAACTATCAATGTTTAAAAATGTAACACCCCCAAATTACCACGCAGCGGAATACCACTTTGGGAAATCTTTTTTCTAATAGTTAAACCATATACAGTTGCAAACATTATATTTGAAAATTAAAGGCAAAAATATGTCGTAAATAAAGTTGAAGGCAAATATGTGACTATAAAATTATCAATTTTTTTTAACGGCATTTTTTACGACTCACACAAAATATCTCACAGATTCTGTTTCGCATATCTATACTGAGACTTAAACCCACAACGTTAAGGTTAGAGGGTTACTCACATACCGCTACGCCAATGTCTTTATCTCTTAAACAAAAAACTATCAATGTTTAAAAATGTAACACCCCCAAATTACCACGCAGCGGAATACCACTTTGGGGCGCTACACATAGCACATCACACACAATCATAGACAACGACCTCAAAGAGACGTTAAAATCTTATACAACATTTGTCTAAAATCTTCCCATCCCAAATATATTAAATCAGAGTAGCGTTTGGTCCCAAAAACCGTTACCAACACATCACATTCATAAAAGACTTAAAAGTCTTTTGTTCATTTAAAAGGATGGAAAATAATATAAACATTAGACAAGTAAGCACCAAATCCCTCCTCGCATGCTTCGCTGCTATCCACCTTAATTACTTGAAATACATGCTCAAAATCGTCAACACAACTGTTGAGTGAATCTATAGGTTTTGCAAATCATCATTTGAACACAAGAATTTTAGTCATCTCAACCTTGTCACACAGACAAGTCATATATATATCGATAAATGCCTTAAGCTCATGCAACTGAACGTTAACCAACACGTCAAACCGAGTCACTTACGGCGCCCCTACAACAGGTAATATTGTCATATACCAGCGACCTCTTATACATTATATCCCTTTCAGGTGATCACAAGGATACATACCCTATGATAAAGCTGTCAAACCAAATAGATCTATCAAATGTATTAGCGTTTACCTCGCAAGGTAATTAACAGTTCATGAAATTCAGGGACTTCATAAGACAATGGTACTTAGGCATTTATCATCATATTCGGGTCCAGCATACCGAAAACAACTTGTGTTCATTTTATAAAACAACATGAATTCTCCCTCGCGGGTTAAAAATCATTTACAAGATAATATAAAAGCGAGGCTATAGACTCACCTGATATAGCTATCACACATAGATCAAAGAACAAACGTCCAATAGTCGATACACGACTTCACGAGATATCAGTCGCTCATTGATCGAGAACGAGTTGCGCAACGGTCAACATATGACCGAACGAGACCTAATCATGACGAGACGCGTCTTAGGCTCGAGACTATACATAAGTCATACATATATGTAAATAGTTTACTTTAGTAAGTTTGGACATTCTATAAGTTTTATAAACTTTTTATAAAACCTTTGATAACAATTTGTCATATATTATCCCATTTTGAAAATTAAGCCCATTATAGTCAATTATAAGTGTACGTTGGGCTTTAATGGCCCAATACTACTTTCTATGCATTAGGGTTCTAAAACGCCCCAAACGACATCAACTTAATATTGTTGGATGGTCGAGTCTCGGCTCACATAATCATCAGTATATAAATGAGTCCATGCTTCCTGATAAGTGGGTCCTACCATTTCGGTTTTTATAAAAATCAACGCGTTTTACATTAATTCAATATGATCAAATTCTTACAATTTACCGACATGCCTCATAGATTATATCGTTTCTCTTAAACCATAAATAATCTAAATGAGTTATTTTTACAAAAATTATTCTTAACTTATGTAGTTTACTCATTATAAGTCCAATTACCCCTAATTTATACTTATCATAACTCATTTACCCATTCTATCACTTAAAAGAGTTGCCTATTTTTCGCAGCCAACTTCAGTTCCACCGTTTTGCCCGCCATTTACAAACCGTTTATCCGTAGAAAACCATCTGATTCGTGTGTGTTCTACATAAGTTTAGCTACAACCCATAGTTTTGCCTTTTTCAATGGTTCTAAGTTCTTATAGGATTTTTCAGTCAGTTTACACAGCACGTTCAGATTTTACACTTTTTATCATTTCGGCCATATCTAATTCATCGGGTATCGTCACGAGACGAGCGACCCGCCCAAATCACCACAAAACACAGGGCTAACTCCCTATATTTTTTATCTAATGCCTATATGTTACTGATTTTCTACAGGGGTCACGTTTTGGCTGTTGGTCTAAATCCATAAATCACAACCATGATCAAGGGCTTGCTTAAGCTTAATTTTCATGTTTAAAACTTCTATACAATGTCCAAAAATTACATAATCAACTATTACATTCAAATTTCAGTAGAAAAACTAAAAGAATACACTTATACAAAATAAATTTACACAATGAAATTAAGAAATATCACTTACAAAAATAATGAAGGATACAACATCAAGAAAGATGATGATACGGTGATGATTTGGAACCAAGACACAAGCTTAAAATTGTGGTATAAAGTTTTTAGTAACAATATAAGATAATGACAACTTTTATCTGTTTTGGGTCGTTATAAACAAGACCAAGGGGCGGATGTGGGTGTTTGTCGAATAAAAATGATAATAATATTGATATTTTATTAGTTATATGTTAAACGGTGCATGCGAAGTTAGTCGCACATGTCCCTCGTTATACATGATGGAGGACAAGTTTTTATGATGATAAGTTGGTTAAGATTAATATAAAATTTTACCCCATAATTTAGTAAAGCGGGTATTATCGAAATCCGATATTATGAAAGTTACGCGATTTGAAAGATACACGTAAAACACGAAAAATTAACGCTCAATATAAAATAAAAACATCGGCAATCGGAGAACATTAATATTTTGATAAACAAATAAGGGCTTATAAATTAATAAACGTTAACGCGTCGTATAAACGAATGACGCCTAAAGGCTTAATGTAAATTACAAAGAATTCTTGTAAAACGAGAAATTAAAATGACGACAACAGAAAATATTTCTATGTCATGACGAGGATATTTACGGTCGATGACGGACATAGACGTTGACGATAAATAATGAATGAAACATATTTGATACGTTAAAATCCTAACCTTGCCGGCTAGTCGAGAAATCAATATTATTCGTCGAACAAACATGACAAATAAAAGTCGATTAATAAATATTGGTCCGAATAATAGAATTAGTATTAGAACTAGGTCTAAATGTTGATTTTAAATTTTTGTTTATGACATCATCTAACCCTTTAGGAAGCGACGTCCCGACGCTTAATTCGTCTTTGAGTCTTCAGTCTAACAATGAAAGGTCAAAAACTACAAGTAAGTCATCGTCTAGGTTTCCAAGGAAGGTCAAAAGATATTATATGGTACATTTTCTCCATGATCGGGCGTCATTGGACATGCCGTCTCAAGTTCGCACAACTTACGATCATTCGACTGGATCACATACCATATAAGTACCTAAAAAGCAAAGGTAGAACATAAACATCAAATATAAATCTCCACTGTTGATCATCGAGAAAACCTTGAATGAACCCTTCAATAATAGCAAGTAATTACAAAATCTTCACATCCACGATATGTCACCGTTGATAACTTGATCCTCAGTCAATCCACAAGTACACGCATGAATCCTGGTGACGCTTAAACAAGTCGCCTATTCTCAGAACAGTCAACGGTTCTTAACGATTAGCTTATAAAGCTCGCGATCATCGAGACACATTAGAAATGGTCCATCGACATAAATCGCAACTCGAAAGAAGTCCAACGGGTTACTCATACATTGATGATAATCGACGATCATCATAATGAAGACGACACTATAAAATGTACGACAATCATTCAAGGACCATTGCTTCACGTGCAATGCCTTTAAATACCATAGTATGATCATACATATACATACTACCATTCCTACATACACATAGGATCACATAATTATAACCAAACATAAAGTAATGCAAGAATAGCCTTACTGGAGCCATGCGGAGTAGTTGCGTGCTTAAAACTTTTTAGAACACACCAAAGTTATAGTTTAGGATTTTTAAAATCGACCTAGTTCTCTATGACTTGTGGCTCTGATTACCATTTTGTAACACCCCCAAATTACCACGCAGCGGAATACCACTTTGGGGCATTACACATAGCACATCACACACAATCATAGACAACGACCTCAAAGAGACGTTAAAATCTTATACAACATTTGTCTAAAATCTTCCCATCCCAAATATATTAAATCAGAGTAGCGTTTGGTCCCAAAAACCGTTACCAACACATCACATTCTTTAAAGACTTAAAAGTGTTCATTTAAAAGGATGGAAAATAATATAAACATTAGACAAGTAAGCACCAACTCCCTCCTCGCATGCTCCGCTGCTATCCACCTTGATTACCTGAAATACATGCTCAAAATCGTCAACACAACGGTTGAGTGAATCTATAGGTTTTGCAAATCATCATTTGAACACAAGAATTTTAGTCATCTCAACCTTATCACACAGACAAGTCATATATATATCGATAAATGCCTTAAGCTCATGCAACTGAACGTTAACCAACACGTTAAACCGAGTCACTTACGGAGCCCCTACAACAGGTAATATTGTCATATACCAGCGTCCTCTTATACATTATATCCCTTTCAGGTGATCACAAGGATACATACCCTAGGATAAGGCTGTCAAACCAAACACTACAAGAATTCAGGCAAATACCCACGAAAATTACCCACGCTCATCATTTGGAGGGAATTTACCCACCTAATACCCACATGTTACCCACAATTAGTGACTTTCATAGTCGATTTTATTTTCCCTCGAACTTCCCACGAACTTACTCACACAAATAGCCACGTAATTATATTTGGTGTGCAATATGTGGGTAAATAACTTGGCGCCAAAACACTCCCCACGGATTACCCACGTCGTGAAATATCGTGGCTATATTTGCGGGTAATTTAGTGGGTAATGTTATTTACCCACGAGATACATATATCCATTGTATTGGTGGGTGAATTAACATGGGTGTTTTGTGGGTGAATATGCACACCCATGATTTTACCAATCTTATTGTTTGTGTGTGGGTATTTTTTTATGAGTAATTGCCCTTTTTAACAAGAAAATTAAAAAAATGACCCAAGGAAATACATACTTATATATTACAGTAGATTTTTTTTCAACAAACATTGCAACACACTCACAATTAAATTGCAGCGGACATTTTTTATTGAATACTCCACAGTGTAACCTTCCATCAGGACTAACATTTTTATTCGATATACTTTCGTATTACAGATTTGTCATTTTCCATCTACTGGACTTTTGTAAATGATGAACGTCATGGTTTTAACAAGGTATTTAGTTCATTGGTTCAGCCAACCACTAAACAAAAAAAGGAAACCAGCTATCCATCACAACCAATATGATTAAAGGGTTTATATAAGTGAAACCTTTTTACAAAAAATACTATAAATGTGTTACTTAGTGGTTGCCTTTAACTTAAACAAAAACATACCAAAATTGTTACTCAATTGCATTTTGCATTTTGGTGTAATCAGAAACAAACTATTTGCAAAATGCAAACCATTACAAAGACAACCAAGGCCACGTACTCTAGTTATATATTCTTTTATTTTTTTAATAGAAAGACTTCTTATCAAAAGGAACCAAACATATCCTTGTATCAGCTAGGGCTGAACTTCGGGCCAAAACCGACCCGAACCGAGTTATCCTGATGTAACGGCAAACGTAGGACCGAAACCGAAACTGAAACAAGTTGGTTCAGTTCGGTTACAGTCGGTTTAAGTCGGGATCTTACCCAAGTCATGCCGAAACTGAAAGTCCTGCCACATAGTGCATACCCAAACAGCTCCTTCAACGCCTCTCTGCACATACATCAATCTTCTTTAATTCAATCTCCTCTGATCATGATTCTACATCTAAGCTCTGAAAAGGTAAACCCCAAAACTCTAATTACAATTTAATTATAACATATAGTATCTTTTGTCTTGGCCTTTTGCTATGTTGTTTGATGATAATGATAATTTTGCTAAATGTATTGCTATATAATATAAGAGACATGAGAAACTTAAATCAAATCTGCTGTTAGTATTTTATATTTATTTGGTATCCTGGTATGCTTGAATTGACAAAAGTTTTATGCGAATCATCTAATATTTGACATGTACTGGTCAAGCAATTCATTCTAAACTTATGAGATAAAAGTTTTGCACAATTGGTTAAATAGTATTGTTAATTTTATTTCCTTTTTGTTTTGTTAGACAAATATTTTTGTTTGACATCGACCACAGATATAGTTTTAAAATGAGAACGGATCGGGAGTGGATGTATAATAGCAGATTCTTAGAAGGACGTAAGGAATACAATCCTGCATTTATAAAGCAAGTTGAATCATTTGTGGAATTTGCTTGACAACAACCAACGACTGATAAGGATAATGACTTATTTAAGGTGCCCATGTAGTTCATGTAAGAATCGCGCATATAGATCAACAGACGATATTAAGGTGCATGTTGTGATGAAAGGGTTTGTTAAGAACTATCATCAGTGGACCTCTCATGGGGAACCTGAAGTGGGCTCTAGTTCTAGGCAACCAGATTGCAACACCTCGTCTAATGGAGATAATGAAGTGCCAAATCCGTATCGTGACATGATCTTAGAAGCAACAGGTCATGATTTCAATCCAAACTCGCATGAAAATGTATCTCAACCACAACCACCAGATGCGAAAACTAAGAGGTTATATGAGTTGCTTCATCAAGCTGATGAACCACTATGGCCTGGATGTACAAAAGTCTCACAGTTGTCACTTGTTTCAAGGATGTTAAACATCAAGTCAGAGTCTCGTATGTCAGAGAGGATCTATGATGATGTTATGCAAGTTTTCGAAGATGCATTACCGCCTGATAGTAAGTTGGTTGGTAGTTTTTATGAGACAAAGAAACTTGCATCAGATTTAGGTCTTCCATGTGAGAAAATTGATTGTTGCATTAATGGGTGTATGTTGTATTGGGGTGAAGAAGATAAGGACATGTTAATTTGCAAATTTTGTGAACATCCTCGATATAAAAAGAGTAAGTCAGGTTCGAAAAAGAGGAAAACTGAAACGCCACATCGATTTATGCATTACTTCCCTCTCACACCTAGGCTACAGAGGCTATATGCTTCCAAGGCTACAACCACTCATATGAGGTGGCATGATGAGCATGTTCAGGAGGATGGCGTCATGTGTCACCCGTCTGAGGCCGAGGCATGGAAGCATTTTGATCAAACATATCCTCCATTTGCAGAAGAGACACGTAACGTAAGGTTAGGGTTATGTACAGATGGGTTTCAACCCTTTGGGCAATCAGGAAAGCAGTATTCGTGTTGGCCTGTCATTGTAACACCGTATAACTTGCCTCCATGGATGTGTATGAAAGATCCATATATGTTTTTAACTCTTATTGTACCCGGTCCAAAGAATCCAAAGCAGCGAATAGACGTCTTCTTACAACCTTTAATAAAAGAGTTGACAACTCTTTGGAAAGGTGTAAAAGCTTATGACATTTCGAAGGAGCAGAACTTTACCATGAGAGCTGCACTTTTGTGGACGATTAATGATTTTCCGGCTTACGGAATGTTGTCTGGGTGGAGTACAGCCGGAAAGAAAGCTTGTCCATATTGTATGGAGAACTCAAAAGCTTTTAGCTTATCTAATGGTGGAAAGGTTTCATGGTTTGATTGCCATCGCCAGTTTCTACCAGAGGATCATCCTTTTAGGCGAAATAAGAATGACTTTATAAAGAATAGGGCTGAACTATCACAACCTCCATTGATATTGACAGGGAACCAAATTATTGACCAAATTGACGAGTTTGGATTTAAGGAAGTTACAGAAAAAGGAGGGGCAGAATTTAACACTTCCATAAGCAAATAATGTGGGTGGAGGAAGCGTAGCATCTTTTGGAGATTGCCTTATTGGAGTACTAATCTTATTCGTCATAATGTGGATGTCATGCATACTGAGAAAAATGCTTTTGAAAACGTATTCGATACGGTAATGGATATTGAAGGAAAAACTAAAGATAATGCTAAAGCAAGAGAGGATGTAAGAATTTATTGCAAGCGTAAGGAGTTGGAGAAAAATGAAACAACCGGGAAATATCCACAAGCTTGTTATAGCTTAGGGAAAGAGGAGAAAAAGGTTGTTTGTGATTGGGTTGCAAAACTCAAGTTTCCTGATGGGTATGTTTCGAATATGGCAAGATGTGTCGATATGAAAAAGTACAAGATGTTTGGAATGAAATGTCATGATTGTCACGTGTTCATGCAACGATTGATCCCAATAGCATTTCGTGAATTGTTACCAACGACAGTGTGGAAAGCTTTAACTGAGTTGAGCTTGTTTTTCAAAGATCTTACGTGTACAAGGATTAAAGTGGAAGACATGATACGACTGCAGGTAGAAATTCCTGTTATTTTGTGCAAGTTAGAAAAAATATTTCCTCCCGGATTCTTTGACTCAATGGAACACCTGCCTGTACATTTGCCGTATGAAGCAAGAGTTGGAGGGCCTGTTCAATATCGATGGATGTACCCGTTCGAAAGGTACATTACACTTTCAATTCTTATATATATATTCTTAATGGGCAAGTTAAAAGGTTATATTTTTATCTTGGTCAATGATTTTCAAAACTGATAAATATCTGTTTTAGGGGCGAGTGGGATAGCATTTTTGTGGTTTTTGACAGCTTAGTGCGTTAGTGCCTTTTGTTACATACTGTACATATCAACCATCCTTTTATTTACAAAGATATCTCAGAAATTGTATGTTTTCACTTCAAGGAAACTATTCTTTTGTATTTATCAATGTAAGATATAGAAGCATTATAGTGTTTGGCACACAGCTCATTGAGTTTTCCTGTGTATTTGGAAGTGTCTGACTGTTGCAGCTTAATTGCGAATGTTTGCAATCTGTTATTTTACTTTTTTCAAATTTCTATTATAGTTTTGGCAATTTTCATATCAATCAACTTAAACCTTTGCAAATTTTAGAGTTACATAATTGCAGGTTCTTGGGACCGAGCTCATCCCTAGTTTAATAATATTAACAAAAGTAATTTCATGACAATGCAGATTCTTGGGAAAACTAAAAAAGAAAGTAACCAATAAAGCTAAGGTTGAAAGTTCAATTGCCAATGCCTACTTAATTGAGGAAACATCAATGTTTTGTTCACATTACTTTGAACCTCATGTTAAAACGAAGATGAATAGAGTGTCTCGAAATGATGATGGAGGTGATGATGAGCTTAATGAAGAAACTATATCTGTATTTAAGCGTTCTGGTCGATTAAGTGGGGAAGCGAAAAAAAGACGTTTAGATGATCAAGAGTATGATGCTGCCAGAACTTATGTGTTACTTAATTGTGCTGAGATTGAGCAGTATGTCAAGTAAGTATCATACATACATATCGTAATTTTTAACGAGTCATTGTTATTAACTCAAAATTTATTCTCAAGGATATTTGTTGAAGAGATAAAGACAATTGAACCAAATTTAACAGATGCACAAGTTGACACTAGGCTGGAGCGTGAATTTGCAAATTGGTTTAATGACTACGTAAGTATTTTTAGCTTTTCAACTCATTATCACTTATAGTTATATATAAATCGAGATTAACTTCAACTTCACTGTTAACTAGGCACGCGATTCAGGTAATGTTGTTAGTCAAATAATCAAAGATGTTGCTTCAGGGCCATTGAGAAGTGTCGTGACTTATCCGGTTTATTTTGTTAACGGGTACAAATTCCACACTAGTGAACATGGTTCGCGCAGATCAACATACAACAGTGGAGTTTGCCTCAAGGGTTCTAATTATAGCGACCAGTCAAATGATTATTACGGCGTTTTAGTGGAGATTGTGCAGTTAGAGTACCCAGCCCTCCCGATTAAAAGAGTTGTGTTGTTTAAATGTGATTGGTTTGATCCAACACCAAATGTTGGGATGAAGGTTCATAACGGGTATAATTTAGTCGATGTTAATCATAAAAGAAGATTTAACAAATATGAACCTTTTATTTTGTCTACTCAATCATCACAAGTCTATTATACGTCATATCCAAGCTTGCGCCGAGATAAAGTTGATTGGTGGGCTGTGTCTAAAGCCAAACCTAGATCCTTTATTGATCTTCCTGGTGACAATATGGCTTTCCAAGATGATGAAGTGAATACACATTCACTTGACGATGCTGATACAGATGATAGTGATGCTACTTCGTTAGAAGATGACACTGATTGAATTATGTTTTATGAAGTTTATTTCTTTGTTTTTTTCCTGCTTCATTTGATTGAATTAAGTTTTATCATTTTGAAGTTCTAAGATTAGTCTTGTATGCATTCAGTTTACTTGTGCTATTTTGATGTGTGATTGTAAGCTTGGAATTTCCTAACCTGACTTTGGGACTGGCCTAATTGTGGTTGATTCTGCATCAGTTGATGTATAGTTAGGTTTTTAAGAGGTGTGTTTGTTTAGTAGTCAAACAGGGTCAAAATGGTTTTCGCATTGGGTTGAGAATTGTCTTTCTTCATTTGCAGTTCAAATCATAAGGTTAATAGCTTAAAAATCAGCTGTCCATTAGCTTTTTCATATAAAATAAAAGTAAAGAAAGATATCCACTAGATTCGAACCCAAGACCTTGAGTACACAAACCCACACAATTACCATTTGTGCTAATGGAATAATTTGTATCTTTGTTTCCCAATTATTACATTTGACACATTTTCTCCAAATAAGTTGTTATAGCTTATCATGTCGTTATAGCTTATTTTCAGCTTATTCCATAATTTATTTTAAATAAAACAATATTTTCACCATATAAACATTTCCTATAAGTTTGATATTAAATGGTTTAATAGATGTGTGTAACTCAACTTGTTCCCACTAATTTAATTTCAAATAAGCACTTCTAACTCACTTTTCTTATCCGACTTATACATGGATAGCTTATTTTCATTTTTGAGCATTTTGAAACTACTTTGGACTTATTTCATTCAGTGTAACTATGCATCAACATTTCATACGATACCGAATTTATTTGAGTCGTGTAATTGAATAAGTCATCGTAAATACTGCACACTAAATATGAGGATGGAATATCTTATAATATAATAAATAATTTGAAATAAACAACTAAGTATGCCACTCTTACGTGGAACTCGGAGTAGAATGCAAGTCGTACTTGTCTAGTGGGACTATAACTCAAGCACGACCTAAGTTCGTTTAAAGTTGTTATTGAGCTTCTTAGATTGGTCGAGCTTTCGTTATGAAACGTCATTGAGGTTGTGTTATGCATAATTTATTAAAGCCGAGTTTGAAACAATACTTAGTTGTTCCCAATGAATTTGTGTGTATATTAGGGTGAAAAAATACGAATATACGAAACTTGAATCTAAGCTATTCAAGACTTAGTGTTTCGGATTTGTTAGGGTGAACGAATACGAATATATAAAACTTGCAACTCATATTTTTTAAAGATGGCAAATAATATTTTATACATAATACTATTAATAAAACAATAATGATAACGCGTAGTTGTATGTAGCTCGAGCTCATTGAAAGTTAAATCAGTTTGAATTCGAGGACTAATTAACCTTTGGTTTATAAGTTAAGCTTGCATTGAGATCGTCTAACTAGATCTCAACTGGAGCTTAATATAATTAATTGACTTTCAAAAAAAGCCGAGATCAATTTTCTCGTAAATAGCTTATTTCATTTACAACTTTATACTTGAATCGATTAATATAACGTTTACACGTAACTTAAAGTTAAGGTATTCAGCACATACCGGTTTGGATTCACTTATGTTGTAAAAAATGTGAAAAGGAAACTCGATACAAGTATACAAATACAATGAGACAACCCATTACGAAAGATAAAGATCATATAGTGTTGTGCGTATAGTAAGTAACCTAATAACCTGATTGACTTGAACTCAAGAAATTTGTTTAGTATAAGTCGAGTGTGTGCTAATTTCTTTTCTTTGAACATCTTACAGACCTAAATCCGATAAAACATATCTAAGTTAATTTCGTTGGTGAAAAGGTTTATTAGGATTATCGGAAAAACCCGAGTAACCTGAATACTAAGTAAGTCTAGTAATCGGTAACATGTAAAAGGTTGAAGAAGTGTGGTTAACTCGAGTTCGGGTCGACTAGGTTGACCCTAATAAATAGTTTTTTTTTTCTAAATAAATTATATAGGTGTTCTATTTGAAAGAGTATAAAACTTAACGTTATTATATTTTACCTATATACGGGTTAGCTTAATAAATAGACTTTGATCAAAGTTGATGAGATTCGAGTTTGAGTAACCAATATACAAAAGTCCGCCAATAATATTTTTTTAAGCTTACATTACTTTGACCCGATTCAAATTGAACTAAAATCCGAGTAAATCTACCCGACAACGCTCCAAAACGTAAATAACAATATTAGTAATATTTAGAGATGAGCACGGTACTGATCCCGGCCATACCGAATCAGTGGTATCTATTTTTTCCCGAGTATAGCTAGTGCTACTAGTACCGTACCGAACTAGATTCGGATATCGGTATCGATGCGGATATCAGTAATGGTATCTCGAAATTGGTTTTTCCCGTTTTTTGGGATATTGCTGATTTGACATTGGTCCCGTACTGAACTCGTGGTCTCGGTACCGTATCGAAAGAAATTCGAGTATCGAAAACCGGTATGATTTTGATTCGATTTCGGGATTCGAGTCTAAATGTTTGTCTCTAATAATTAGGGGTGAGCATGGTTCGGTTTGGTGAAACCGAACCGCAACCGCACTTGCGGTTTTTATAAAAATAGAAATCGCACCAAACCAGAAACCGCGGTTTCAGTTTTGCGGTTTTTAACCGCACCGAACCATTACTTGTGACTTATATAATAATTGTGGCTTTTTGTGGTTTTTTGTTTAAAATGTTGATTTTTTGGGTTATAATTACAATGCATAAATTGAATCTATATGAATATCAATGATAATATGCACTAAAAGTTTTATAACTCGCATAAAATAGTCGATATGACATTTTTCAGTATAAAATAATTATTGTGTGAAGCGGTTCGGTTTTGCAGTTCGGTTTTACGGGCAAAAACCGCAACCGAACCGCATTTGCGGTTTTTCTTTTTTCTTAAAATCAAACCGTCGTTTTTTGCCATGATGCGATTTCTGCGGTTTGGTTTTTGCGATTTTTTTTGATTTTATGATTCGTGGTTCGGTTTCCGTTCACCCCTACTAATAATATTATTAATATAGAGTAAGTATAACTTATAATTTAATATAATTTTTTATAATATAATGTAAAATTCATAAACAACCCTCGTACCATCCTACCATATACCAGAAACATACAAAACCTCAACTCCTTAGAACAAGATGCGGTTATCCAGAAAAATTTGGCGCCATTGTGTGAAATAATTTGGCGCCCCTAAATATGTGGGGATCGTGGAGCTCTTCCAAAAATGGTTTATATTACGGTTTATCAGAGCAATGGATTTTCAGGAAGCATTAGGATAAGGTATCTTCACACACCATTCACTATATTTATCATGATTTCTTGTAATTAGTATTAATTAACACTTTGATTTAGTGTTGGGTGCTTGATTTATAGTGTTTAATTGCATAATTATAGATAATTAGGTAATTTTTAACTTCTCAATTTTATGTTAGTAACCTAGGGTTCTTTGTGCTACCATTAATAGCCACAATTACCTGGGTAATTGAACCAACCATTCGCTTGTGTTTACCGCTAATTTCAATTATGAACCCACTATTTTTTATTTATTTATAAGCTCTAATATAAATGGAATTGGGTAAATTATAAAAACAGAAATTTGGTTCTTTTATTTCTTATTCAATAAGTTTATGAATGATATATGCTCGTCGTTCAAGAGGGTGTTTGTTTTGGCTTATGGCTTATTGGGTTTTGGCTTACATTTCATAACCTCGCTTTTTGTAGTTTATTTTCAAATTTTTCGGCTTATATAACTTCATTGTTGCATAATAAACTTATATAAGCCGTAACAAACATCCATAAGAAAGCTACTTGATGTTAAAGGTCTGATCTTTGCTTTAAAGTAAATATAATATAGGGGTGTTGTCATGGCCGTCTCTTAGATTTTGGGTGTCCTGTTCGGTTAAGCAAAAGAGGCCCCTTACACACACAAAATCGAAATACTTGTAAAAATTTCTTAGAATAATCATATTTTCTGAATACATTTAAGAAAAAGACGACAAGGTAGCTAAGAATATGGGGTTATCTAGATCACTCGACTCTTTCTTTGATCTGTCAGCATCACAATTTAGTTTGACTCAAAACTGTCATTTCAAATTTTAGTATTTTTTTAAGATAAACAATGAACTGATAAAGGCATATAAGTCACTTTCCTCTACGGTGCAATGGATCTGTTGGTGGTTTAATTCCAGACACCTGTTTAGCCCATTTTTTGTCTGCTTTGATTCACTTCAAATCTCCTGTAAATACATAAATCAATCTTAAATCTGTCGACCTTAAAAACTTAACTATACAGCAGAGAATAAATCCCCTGTAATTAACACCTGTTTAGAATAAGTGGTTCAAAAAATGGCGTGAACTCATGTAGAATAAGTGGTTCAAAAAATGACGTGAACTCTATGTCTTGCTGAATTCATACATAAATTATAGGTAAATACTATTGTCTTAGATTGCACATTTTCACACAATGCCTAATCCAAACACTGGACAAACGAACATCCCCCTCTAAACATTTTCGAGAGGACCAACTGATATAATCATCTGTGTATACAGAATATATACTCTCAAGTCGTTTTTTAAGTTCAGGAATATCCTCTAAGGCTAATATATCCAAAACCTTCAAAACTTGTGTATACTTGACTTCTTTGATGATTCCAATACTGTATATAAGTTGGGGCATTAACGTGAGCAAAATATATCAAGAAGATCAGAAAAGTTCATTTCAATATATTTTATAGAGATCTAATCATGTGACAGTCTTGTAACTTGTTCAATATTAAAGTGCCTCAATTGATCTTAACCGAAGCTTGACCTAAAAACAATGCATCATTCGTGATTCCTTTACCTTTAGTGAACCCAAGACCATGTTTAATGAAAAACTTACTTGTTTTCCGCCTTAGACTTTTCAGTTTCCTCCCATGCCTTGATGAAAGACAACTTCTTTTCCTTGTCAATCCCAGCCAACGCAACGTCTACATATAAACAATTCCCCCAAATAAGCATCAAACAGAACACATCTCTACCAAATGATCATGATTGAACTGAAGTTTGGTAATGGATACTTACCTCTTTCAAGCGAGGTCTTCGCTTGATTCACCTCAGCAACCGGAGTCAATTACACGGTTCAAATCTATTACAAAAACAGGTTCATAACACGAATCCGAGAACAAGCAATAATAAAGAACACGAACCATATATGAACAACACAAATGATCATGTATTATATATTGCCTACCTTTAACAACTAGAGCCATAGTGTGATACTATAAGTTTCTAGTTTTTTCTCAATAGTACAATGAGCAAAGATCACATTAGCTTAACTGTTAATATATAATGGAGCATGATTCTCCTCCAATTTGTAAAGGCCACATATTCTTTCCTGACAGATTTATTGACAATTTTTTAATGAAATAAAGACTAATATGTGGGGTTGTAATCACCTTTTTAACTATTTGCATTATTAAAGAAAATAATTTATTTATTTATTTCAAACAAAGAAATATTTCTTTTGCAAGGCATAAAACAAATATCATCATATTATTCAAGAAGCACCATCTAACAGCTATCAACTCAAAAGAGAGTTAATTTAAAGGATTCAGTCTCCTATATTTTTTCCTTAAAGAAACGAAAGAATAAATTCAATTGTTTATATTCAAATTGTTTCAAGATCTGTGATGAATTTTCACAACACAAGTCTGCGCTTCTGTTGTTGGGCCGCCAACCAGTAGATATCTTCGGTAAAACATTAAAAACCTGCTTCTTCAAGCGGGAACTTGCAAGATTTCCAAATTACCCGCCAAACCAAGGACAACCGGCCTGGACTTAGACAAACAACAAGAGTAAAAAAATACAGATAACAAGGAAAATGCAAACATGCTACAATTATCAAACAAGGACATTATTAGCAACAGGGGCGGATCTGTATGGAGCACAGGGTATGCACGTGCATACCCTGTTTCAATTTTCAGTAGTGTAAATTTGTATGCTTTTCTTTCATGTAACCTTGAAACACCTTAGAAATTTTATGAGTGCACACCCTCTAAAATGTTAGAAAATTTTTAGTGCATACCCAAATTAAACTCACCATTGTTGAAAAGAGAAAAAGAGAGAAAAATAAGCACTGTATTTATGTGGTGGTTCCAGCAGTGTTGAAGAAGGAGATAATCAAGCATTATATAACGTTAAAGGGGCTTTCATTGTAGATATGCCTCAATTATGAAATAGCTCGGGCCCAATTATGAAATATATTATATACAAAGTTTATCACTCGGCCCAACATACTCAAAATGACAGCTAACATATACTCTTAATATTATGCTGAATTACTTTCAATATATTTTGCGTGAGTGTTATGTTTACTTTCTTCTTTTATTACTTTAACATTAGATTTTTATGTATGACGTTAATTTTAGTGATTAAAGATTGAATACTTGACATTATACTTCACCATAAGATTTTAGATAGAATTCACGTCTTTCAGTTAACCAAATTTTGTTTTGAGTAACCCATACTTAAATAAAATCAACTTTTGAGCTCAGATCCAAAAAACAAGACCGTTGCACCTAACTATGCATGTATCATTGAGTCAGCTTTTGTTGTCTTATTTCTACAGCTTGTTGGTGACTTAACTTTTGATTAATTTTTCATGATACTTCGAGAGCTGTATATAAGATTGTGCGAGTCCAAGATTTAGGTCCAACCATTTATAATTTTATATACTCAGACCCTCAAATTCACTTTCAAAAATAATTGTTATGACGCATGAATTACAATACTAGGGGTTTTTTGTTCCAGTAGTTAGTATACATGTACTTTTACTCGCCCTGTTTAGTTGTGATCATATAAGGACATATATGTTATGTTAGTTACTCATGTTTAAATGAGCATATATCTTGCTTTAATTTTTCACATATTTAAAAAATTTAAAACTTTAACCTTATAGACATGGCTAGACGAAGGAAAAGGCTTGTAGCAGGTGAGAGTAGGCCAGCGGAGCATAGGCCAGCAGAGCAGAGGCCAGTGGAGACTATGCTAGCAGAGAATAGGCCAGTGGAGCATAGGCCAGTGGAGACTAGGCCGACTAGGCCAGGGGAGACTAGGCCAGAGGAGACTAGGCCAGAGGAGACTAGGCCAGTGGAGCGTAGGCTAGTCCAGACTAGGTCGACTAGGCCAGCAGAGACTAGGCCATCACAGACTAGGCCAGCGGAGACTAGGCCATCGGAGGGTAGGCCAACGGAGACTAGGAATCGTGCCGGTGAAGGACAATCAAATGATACCCCTGCTGATTTAGCTATCAATGACAATACCAATGGAACGACAACTGAAAACATCATTGAGAACTCAAATAATTCATCAAATGGAAGAAAACAAGTGCTAGTTATTAATGGATTGTAAGTACTTTAAATATATAATTTGACCTTCACATATTCTTATTCTGTTACTTTATTCCATTTGTATCAATTTTACAGATTAGACAGATCAAGCGAGTGTTCGCGAGAGATTACAAAGATATTCCAAGAAAAAATTGATGAGACCGGGTACTCTTGGACAAAGGTGTCTCAATCTACAAAAGACTTCTATTTTGGAGAATTTAAGGTATTATTTACACTTCAGTGGATTCTTAAGATTTATTTTCCTTCTATAAATACTAATTACTTTGCTTTAAAATAGAAACATTTTGCATGGGACCCGGAAACTGAGACAATAGTGAGGAAAGCATGGGATGCAAAAGCTTCTGGACGCTATGCTGATTTCTTTAGAGACATAAGAGCTACAATTGTGAAACCTGTATTCATGAATGATATCGCATGGACAAATTTCACAACTCACTGGAACACAGCAAAGTATAAGGAGATTCGAGCAAAAAATACACAAAATCGTCTAAAAGGAGAAGGTTCCTCAACTCATACTGGAGGCTCAATCTCATTTCACGAGCATGCCAAAAATCTGGTAAGTATATTAATAGTTGTTGGAGTCATTAGGAATTTGCTCTACATATCACAGTAGCATATAACTATATCGAGTTACTTGTATGTGACGAGGAATGCTAGTCTGTATTTAAAAGGTCAAAGTAAATAATCCTTGAACTAATCACCCCTTTTTATCGTGTAATGTATTTTACCTTATTTGCACTTAATCCAAGTAAAAAGTGAGCCTTTTACAGTGAGTATGGGTCGGCGGTGATATGATTTTTCCAACAGGTTGGACATGTTACGTAGATTTGCATATTGATTATTTAGCGAAGTTGTTTAATCGGGATGATAATTGTTTATTGTAGGTAATAGACTGCATTCGCAAGAATGGTCATTTAAATTGCATCTGTAAAAAAACGACATTTACGAAATGCATCAGTTGTAGTTCAAGGCACTCTTCTGATTAGTATATTCAATTTTTTTAATTCTTTAGTTTTTTAGTCACAGGACTATAAGTGGTGTCCTGTTTTGCATCAATTGTAATACATCCAAAGATTTTATTAATCTTTTACTTACCCATATGTGATGTAGGAATCTATATACAAGCGTCCACCTACGGGATTTGAGCTTTTTCTGCATACTCATACTAGCGGCCATGACAAGATAACATTTATTAATGAGAAGTCAAAAACAATTCATGTAAGTTCTGAGCTCCTAATTATACAATATGGTTCTTAATTATGTCATAACTCATTATTAAATGGACACACTTCTAGGATAATGTGTTGCGTCTGAGGCAAGAAAGGGAGAAAGATCCAGCTTCTGCACAAATTCAAGTAGATGAAACTAAACTTTATATTGAGACAGCAGGTGGTGCAAAGAAAAGGAACCTGTATGGTGCTGGGTCAAAAAAAGTCGATTATCTTAAAGATATGCATTCTGGAAATGGAAATGATACAGCTGGAATTACCAAGGCAGACGACGGGCGGGAAAAAAAGTATATGAAGATGGAGAGAAAGGTCAACAAGTTAAATAAAACTCTTGAGATTGTGTGCAATTGTTTCAACATAACACTTCCGGATTCGGATTCTGATAGTGAAAATACGGATGAAGGAGATGCTCATGAAGGTCCTTTGACTAGCAACCCCCGAGCAGGTGAAAGTAACTCTGAAAGTAACTCCCGAGCAGGTGAAAGAGAAGAAGATGGCAATGACAGTCGCATGATCGTGAGTTGATAAGTGGTATCTAACTTTCTGTTAATTGTTTGAGACATCTTTATGGTGATTGTTATGGTTTGTTTTCAGTTGATTTTTTTTGTTTGAGACATCATTAGAATGATGGTTTGTTTCAATTCTGAGACTATATATTTATTATCGTATGTTTTATATTAAGAGACCTTTTGTGTTTAATGTGTGGTTTTCATAGACGTAAATATTTAGCCATAGTTTACTCACAAACCACTTGTGGGTAAGTTGCTACGAATATGCCCACAAAATATTCAAGGCAACGTTGTCATGTTTGCCCATGATATTTACATATGGTCATATGTGTGGGTAATATTACCCACGAATTATGACGGGAAAATTCACCCACGTTTTTTAGACACGACGAATCCGTGGTTAATTATATTCTAGGATTATTGGGGTAGTTGACTTTTACCCACGATTAGTTTTGTGGTAAATTTTACCCACAAAATACCCACGGGTATGTCTATGGGTGTTTTGTGGTGACTTAGAAAAACCCACAAACTATTTACCCATGAATGCAAGTCAAATACCCACACAAAATGACGTGGGTAAACTTACCCACGATACGAAAATGTCGTGGGCAAACAATTAGCCTCGAAGGTTTTACCCATATGTCGTGTATCGTGGGAAATTTGTGGGTATTACTCGATTACCCACGAAAATATGGCTTTTACCCACAAATTTGGTCTGTGGCTATTCGCCTGAATTTTTGTAGTGTTAAATAGATCTATCAAATGAATTAGCGTTTACCTCGCAAGTTAACTCGCAAGGTAATTAACAGTTCATGAAATTCAGGGACTTCGTAAGACAATGGTACTTAGGCATTTATCATCATATTCGGGTCCAGCATACCGAAAACAACTTGTGTTCATTTTATAAAACAACATGTATTCCCCCTCACGGGTTAAAAATCATTTACAAGATACCATAAAAGCGAGGCTATAGACTCACCTGATATAGCTATCACACATAGATCAAAGAACAAACGTCCAATAGTCGATACACGAATTCACAAGATATCAGTCGCTCATTGATCGAGAACGAGTTGTGCAACGGTCAACATATGACCGAACGAAACCTAATCATGACGAGACGCGTCTTAGGCTCGAGACTATACATAAGTCATACATATATGTAAATAGTTTACTTTAGTAAGTTTGGACATTGTATAAGTTTTATAAACTTTTTATAAAACCTTTGATAACAATTTGTCATCTATTATCCCATTTTGAGAATTAAGCCCATTATAGTCAATTATAAGTGTACGTTGGGCTTTAATGGCCCAATACTACTTTCTATGCATTAGGGTTCTAAAACGCCTCAAACGACATCAACTTAATATTGTTCGATGGTCGAGTCTCGGCTCACATAATCATCAGTATATAAATGAGTCCATTCTTTCTGATAAGTGGGTCCTACATTTCGGTTTTTATAAAAATCAACGCGTTTTACATTAATTCAATATGATCAAATTCTTACAATTTACCGACATGTCTCATAAATTAGATCGTTTCTCTTAAACCATAAATAATCTACATGACTTATTTTTACAAAAATTATTCTTAACTTATGTAGTTTACTCATTATAAGTCCAACTACCCCTAATTTATACTTATCATAACTCATTTACCCATTCTATCACTTAAAAGAGATGGCTGTTTTTCGCAGCCAACTTCAGTTCCACCGTTTTGCCCGCCATTTACAAACCTTTTATCCGTAGAAAACCATCCGATTCGTGTGTGTTCTACATAAGTTTAGCTACAACCCATAGTTTTACCTTTTTCACTGGTTCTAAGTTCTTATAGGATTTTTCAGTCAGTTTACACAGCACGTTCAGATTTTATACTTTTTATCATTTCGGCCATATCTAATTCATCGGGTATCGTCACGAGACGAGCGACCCGCGCAAATCACCAAAAAACACAGGGCTAACTCCATATATTTTTATCTAATGCCTATATGTTACTGATTTTCTACAGGGGTCACGTTTTGGCTGCTGGTCTAAATCCATAAATCACAACCATGATCAAGAGCTTGCTTTTCATATTTAAAACTTCTATACAATGTCCAAAAATTACATAATCAACTATTACATCCAAATTTCAGTAGTAAAACTAAAAGAATACACTTATACAAAATAAATTTACACAATGAAATTAAGAAATATCACTTACAAAAATAATGAAGGATACAACATCAAGAAAGATGATGATACGGTGATGATTTGGAACCAAGACACAAGCTTAAAATTGTGGTATAAAGTTTTTAGTAACAATATAAGATAATGACAACTTTTATCTGTTTTGGGTCGTTATAAACAAGACCAAGGGGCGGATGTGGGTGTTTGTCGAATAAAAATGATAATAATATTGATATTTTATTAGTTATATGTTAAACGGTGCATGCGAAGTTAGTCACACATGTCCCTCGTTATACATGATGGAGGACAAGTGTTTATGATGATAAGTTGGTTGAGATTAATATAAAATTTTACCTCATAATTTGGTAAAGCGGGTATTATCGAAATCCGATATTTTAAAAGTTACGCGATTTGAAAGATACACGTAAAACAGGAAAAATTAACGCTCAATATAAAATAAAAAATCGGCAATCGGAGAACATTAATATTTTGATAAACAAATAAGGGCTTATAAATTAATAAACGTTAACGCGTCGTATAAACGAATGACGCCTAAAGGCTTAATGTAAATTACGAAGAATTCTTGTAAAACGAGAAATTAAAATGACGACAACAGAAAATATTTCTATGTCATGACGAGGATATTTACGGTCGATGACGGACATAGACGTTGACGATAAATAATAAATGAAACATATTCGATACGTTAAAATCCTAACCTTGCCGGCTAGTCGAGAAATCAATATTATTCGTCGAACGAACATGACAAATAAAATTCGATTAATAAATATTGGTCCGAATAATAGAATTAGTATTAGAACTAGGTCTAAATGTTGATTTTAATTTTCGCTTTATTACAAAAAACCTGGATTGAACCGAAACCTGCCTCGAAGAATGGATAAGATGTGATCATCTTTTGCTTGTTTGTGAACTGGATTGAGCCATTAGTTTTCTAAGTTTAATAAACTCGATCGGGTCATAACTTCTTTTTGAAAATTTTACAAAATACTTTTTATTTTTTATAAACCTTTAATTGTCAAACTTTAAGCAGTAGTATTTAATACATTATAAAATTTTATATGTTAAACCACATGCATGGTTATTAGTTGTTTTGATATCACAATAACAAAAAATTGAAGACGATAAAATTTTCTATGGTAAACGGGGTTGTTAGAGGTTTTAAGGCTGCGTTTAGTTGGATGAAAAACACCCTGTATTCTACAAAACGTTTTTTAGAAAACAAGGAAAACAGAAAACGCGTTCAAATCATCGTAATTTAGAAATATTTTCTAAAAAATGCAAAATCCCTATTTTACCCTTTTGCACACAAAACAAAAAAATCATTTTTTTATTTTCTAAATTTTCCTTTACACATAGAAAATTCATTTCCCCCTTTGTTTCCTTTATAGTTTTGGAAAATGGAAAACATAAATTTCTCCAACTAAACGCGTTTTCTAAATTTTTCAGTGTTTTGTATAAAAGAAATCTCTTTTCTTTTTCTACAAAATAAAAAATAAAAAATAATGAAAAATATTTTCCAACTAAACAGACCCTAAGTATTTTTCCCAAAACACTTTATCATTTGTTGTTGATTTAGGACTTATAATTAGTTTCTTCCTGTTGTAAAACAATAAATAAGAATTAAAACTAACTTAAACACTAACGAATAGAGTCTTATTGTAGTTCATTCTAATATGAAATCATAAGTAGATTGTTTTTGCAGATTTTTGCAATACTTTTATAAATAAAACTTAAAAAGTAAAGCTATTGTGAGTAAAAATTTGATCACTTGCATTGATTTAACTCAACGTAAATAATTATAAGATCATACAACCTTACATATTAAATCTTTTAGAAAATTATAGGAATATATAAAATCAGGTTGACCCGGTGGTTCAACCGGTTGAACCGATGACTCGATGAACTGACCATTAAACCTCACCGATAAAAAATGTGTTTCAAAACATTGAAAATTATGGCAACCAGTTAAGATTAAACAAACGGTTGAACTTTTTGGCTTTTTAGTCGAACCATATAAAGTGGTTGTATACTTTTATATATTACTGTCTTTAATAATTTACTATTAACAACGTTCATTAAGGATTTGCAAATGTGAGAATACAAGCTAATTATGCATTTACATATATCTATCCAATCTGCAGACATGAGGCTGCCCTCATCCAAAAAATCGTCGATGCAGCCAATTATAGATAAGTTGCTTTCGTCGATCTTAGATACTGACGAAGAACATGTTGGAATGCCTGACTGTGTAGAAGATTTAATATCGAGAATAGAAGTTGGGACACGTGGTGTGCGGATGGTTGGGATATGGAGGGTTGGAGGCGGTGGTAAGACTACTCTTGCTACATCTGTTTATATGAAAATCAAGGACAGTTTTCAAGCTCACTGCATTGTTGACATCATTCGTGAGGAATCTGATTTAAAAAAGTTACAAGAAAAGATCTTATATCAAGTTCTGAAAAAAGAAGTAAAAGTGCAGAGTGTTGAAGAAGGAAAAGGCATGATAAAAAGTAAGTTATGTCATGGTAATGTCTTAATTTTTCTTGTTAATGTCGATGACAGTAAACAGCTAGAGGCGTTAGCCGGATCACATAGTTGGTTTGGTGATGGGAGCCGTGTAATAATCACAACTACAAATAAACATTTGCTTCAAAAGGTAGACTATGTCCCTCCTGTCAGATTATTATCACAGGATGAGAGTAACCAGCTCTTCAAAAAATACGCATATAATGACAAGAAGCCTCTAAAAAATTATTGGTGACTTTCATTACGTGTTGTTCCTTATGCTGCTGGGCTCCCATTAGCACTTAAAGTTTTAGGTTCTTTTCTCTTCTACCAAAATGAGAAAGAGTGGATGAGTACCTTGGATAGACTAGAAGATATTCCAGAAACGGAGATTATCGAGAAGCTCAAAATTAGCTATGATGGGCTTAAAAAGTTGGAGAAAGAGTTATTCTTGGATATAGCATGTTTCTTCAGGTGGACAAGCTCCACCGAAGACCCCGTAATGGAGATATTTGAAGCTTGCGGTTTCCACCCTGACATAGGGATAAAAGTGTTGATACAAAAGGCTCTCATAACCATTGATCAACATGGTAATTTTGATATGCATAATCTGATACAAGAAATGGCACACTACATTGTTAGAGGGGAACATCCTAACAATCCTGAAAAACATAGCAGAGTTTGGAAAGTAGAAGACATCAATAAGATGTGTCGTGGGGATACTACAATGGTAATGGTTAAACTATTTTTTCCAAGTATTATCTGGGTAATTGGTTAATTGATGCACCTCATAGAAGTTAAACTCCCACTCAACCCTTGCACTGTTTCTCCCAGTAAAATTTTTTATCCACTATCCTACTCAAAGATTCTTCCAAACATGAAGAAGCTAAGGTGGTTAATTGTGAAAGAGCGCAGTCCTAGTCCTGAAGCACCTACATCTGTTTTAAATAAGTTGCAGTATATCTTGCGGTATATCTATAGGGGTGGTTATTCTGTAAGCCGATTCCCGGACAGTTTTCAACCAACTAATCTTGTTGTTCTGATACTGGATCTCAGCTTGCACAAAGAACTATGGAAGGGTCGCAAGGTAATTCTAGTACATCCTTTATTAGCATATAAACTATTTCATGTATTACTAAATAGTCGTATATTCTATTGGTAAATGTCAGAAACACATCATATATTTTCCTTTTTATGTGTTGATAAAGCCAGAACCTATCAAATACAAGGTCTTGTTAATGATGACGTTAAGTGTGATGGGTAAATAAAAATCTAGGTAGCGACCCATCTCATCCTTACTTATGCTTATGTGGCGTCTAAAATTGGATTGTTAAAAAAAGTTGTGATTTTGAAAAAGTGATGATAATGACTATGGGTATATTTTTACATATTGCAATTATTACAGAGAGAATAAAGGTTCAAAACACACAGATAAAACGAAATAGAAACAGGAAATGGGTATTTATAGTGATGGTCGAATTGGGGAAGAAGGGTTAACCTACACGGCTACACCTTAGTTATAATTATAATTTAACGTTATCAGATTATATAATGTGTATATAAATAAGAGTAACAATATATACTTGCGTAATATTTCCGATAATGAATTATATGATCTTTTACTTTATAGGGTGACATATGCAGATAAATTCAAAAGCAATATCAAGATTTTAAATTAGCAACTAATCAATGAAAGAGGAAAAAAATAAGATACTATGAATTTGATTTGTATATGTAAGTCTGGCATAGGCATCACGGGTTATCTTCATTTTTTAAGATTAGCCATGAATATCACAATCATATTCTTCAAGATACATTTATCTAGTTAATTATCGGAAATCAATATTCTTATTGCATTTAGGACTATAACATTAATTATAGATTTATGGGACATATATATGATATTCGTGAATAATGATCATAAACTCCGGTATTAATATTTAGCTTGTGCATATTTATTCATTAGTATCTACCACACTTGAAAGTGCTTCGACTCCACAGAATGGTGAACCTAGTCAGCACACCAGATTTTGATGGACTCCCCCTCTCTTCAAAAGTTGGAAATCTCTGGATGTTACAAATTAGAAGAGATTCACCCATCACTTGGAAATCACAAAAGTCTCAAATACATAAAAGTTGATGACAGTCACAACCTTAAAAAGTTTCCCAAGATTGACCATATAATAGCAATTGAAAATCTTCAAATTTCTTTTTGCCATAGTGATTTTGAGATCCCAGAAATCCAATCAGACATGGAAGACCTAGTGCGGTTGAATTTGCGCCACTTTAGTACAAATATCCGATTAGATTTTCTCTCATCAGTTGCAATACATTGTCCCAACCTTAAACCAGCTGAGCTAGCTCAGTTGGCCACCAAGAGTAACCTTGGGGAGGTATTCTTGGAGAGGTCTCGAGTTCGAGTCTCACCAGGAACCTTCAGGGGCCCGAATTAAGAAGCAGGAGTGGGGTTTATCCCTTAAGGAGAAGGTTCGAGGCTTGCATACTGCCCAATTGGATGTCACTGTAAGCTCGAATCACTAACTACTAACTCGCCGTTCAAAAAAAAAAAAAATAAAATAAAAAAAAAATACATTGTCCCAACCTTATTTCACTAGATGTTGACACTACAAGAAAATAGCATTTTAGCGTCGTATTTTAGCGACATTTTCATCCAAGTCGCAAATAGCGACAAGTTAGCGACATGATAGCGACCTCATCTTCGTCAATGCCGCAAAATATGTCGTAAATCATGTCGTAACATTTGTAATCACAAATTGTGTCACAAATCATGTAGCTATTTTTGCGATACTTAAAGAACATATCGCAATCAAAGTCAGAACACATCGCAAACATGTCGCTAATTTTGTGACATTTAACATCACATCGCAAATGAAGTCGCCAATTTTGCGACATTTATGAATACTTCGCAAATGAAGTCGCCAGTATGCGACTTGAGGTTAACAAATCACTAATTTTGTCGCAGATTTTGCGACGTGCTTGGAAGTCGCTATATATATCGCAATAACGTATATAAAAGAAACTTTACCGGATCAATTCGATCAAGTTATCAGGTCACGGGATCGACTACTAGGTCATCCTAGTTGAGTCGAAGGTTCACTAATTCGATCATAGGTCAACCCGGTCGAGTCAGCGAAGGATCAGTTCGACCATAAAATCAATTAACAGATCGTTAATTATTTGCTGTTAGATAAGTTAAACAGCTATGAGCTACATCACTTAATATTAAAAATTTAAAAAAAACTAAAAATAGTAAAATACACCACTCCTACTGAGCACGGCAGACTCAAAACCGACCCGGAACGGATCAAACCGAACCGGACCGAGCAATTCGGTCCGGTCCTCGGTCCGAGGTTTTGGACCAATTCGGTCCTCGATCCGGTCGGTTCGCAGCGGTTCCGTCTTACCAAAATCTCGCCGATTATGCCTAATAAGACCGTACCAGACCGATGACCGAGCCGGATAGGACCATTTCAGTTCAGTCTCGATCCGTAATTTCAGACCATTTCGGTCCTCGGTCTGACCTGATCTTAGCAGGTCCGGTCCCGGACCTATGCTCAGCCCTCCTACCTCTCTTTAAACTCTGCAATCGAGAACCAAACTTATTCTCCATCATATATAAAATGTTATAACCACTTAAACACACACATAAATCCTCTCAACGATCTCTTTACTCCGCCTCTCCGACCTGCTTTCCGCCTTCGCCGCCATAACCACCACCGGTAAAACCGCGGGAAACTGTTATCACCAAAATCCACCACCATAACCGTCATCACCTTCGCCACCAATGCACAGATCTGCTACTTTCCTAGCAATTATCACACCGGTTTATCTAATTGGAATGAATTCTCGAATAGTTAGCCAAGATGAGTGAAAGGATGCAACAATTAGGTGGTTACGTAGCGATTGACCGGCGGGAATAGTCGAAATGATTGACCGAAGCGAATAGTCGAAATGATTGACCGGAGCGAATGATTGGAACGATTGATCGGTAAGGTTTTCGATCAACTAACAACTTTTTCTGATTGATTTACTTTGTTTATTGTACTTATGCTACATATGGTTGTGATGCGGTTGTGCTCTATGAAACCTGAGTAATTCGTGCCTTAAGCTTGGAAGACTTGATGAGTTTATTTTGTTCGCATTCAACTCTTTATATATAATGCAAGTATTAAATGCTATTATTTTATATTTTTATTTGTGAGTGTGTGAGTATAGATGGTTTAATTTTATTGTGCAAACTGAATTTTGAAAAGCTGTTACCCAACATTATAGGTTAGTTTTTACATTTGAGCACGTTTTGAGTGGATTGTTTGGTGAATAATAATATAAGATTGAACAAGTTACAAGTCTATCGCATGATTAGATCTCTATAAAATACGTCAAGATGAAGTTTTCAGATCACATTGATATATTTGCTACAGTTAATGGCGAAATTTGAATCACTTTATATACTTGCAGCATAATTCATTCTCACCTACCCATTACTGCTTTTAATCATGTTGGGCGTGTGTGTGTAAATGAATCAACAGGGCACAGGAGGTATCCGCTATAACCACTTGGGAATCAGTAAGAGGGCTGATATCGATGCCTAATTGAAACAAATTTTAGGTACTCATTATGACAAATGCATTTTTAATCCATATGAATCTATTTACTACACGCTGCTCATCGACAACCTGATATTCGGGGGAGTACAAAGTGTGACATGTGTTTATAGTTCACCTAAACCATCCTTACCCGCCGCTTCCACCTTCTACCCTTATCTAAGCATAGCAGAAGGTGGTCATGGAAACTATGTAAGGTCAGCGCTATGGCCTGTCCCCACACAATCTCTATCGGTATTCTTCTGTGAACCGTGCAACAATATCGAACCTCAATCTTCCTCGTCGCTACTCCTGCAATGCAACCAACAGGTATGATTTTCATTCCGTTCCCTAGCAACATCAGCTTATTTTTGGTGAAATTTTATTTTGTCTATAATTATTAAACGATTTATTTTGGTTTTTGGGCTTATGACACAAATGAAAATGGGACATGATGAGACTGCTATAAATGGGTTTGTTTGTGATATATGGTATGTAGGAGAGTATTTTTTTGTTACTGATATTAGCCGTAACTACTAAAAAACCATCCAAATTGAACTTATAAATTCACTCTGCGAACGTTATTTGTTGATAGTCCAAGCAGATGGTGGTTGAAAAAACAATAGTAACCTAGATACAGGTCTTGTCTTTCTCCTAAACTAAAGTATGAGTGTAAAAAGTGTTTGTTTGTGTTATAATTTTTGGACACACAAGGGCTCATCCATTGTTTTTAATTTTGAATTACTTATCTTTACTCTTGGTGTCTTATGCATTAGCAGCTTGACCAATCACCATACCCTATAACAAATTTTCTTTCAAAATCTTCCTTTCATCAATCATACAATGGTTTTGACTTTTTAAATAAAAAGAAAAAGATATACCCAATTCCGACAAAGCGAGATTTGAGGAGATATGATGTAGACAGTCACACTTCAACACCCTTTACTAAAGAGTAGAAATAGAAATACCATAATTAAAAGAAGATAGGAGGTTTTCGCAGTTCTTATACAACCTATCACTAAATTACCCCTATGAGAGCTAAGGCTAAGCGGAGTAGAAAGTGTTCTCCATGAAATGTGAAATGAGAACTATTACGCAGTTTGTGAATAAGTGTTGTCTCATAATAAGCAAAGAATATCCGTCCTAGAGATATGCATTGAACTCATAATTCATTAGATACTTTGAATAACCATTTTAGCTAAGATTATCTATTCACCGAATAAATCATAGTAGTAAAATTTTGATACTCTATTAGTCCATTTTCACCATAAAAATCGTACACAACACATTCGTTTTTCTAAAAACTGAAAAAATATGAACGAAGTGTTTTAGAGTCAACCAAACCGACCCGTTACAGAGAACATGTTCTGGCATGTTACTAATCTTAATCCATTGTTTATTTTGTAGCATCGAGACCCCAAAATTGTATGACACTGATGAGAAAGTGAAAGAAAATCAGCAAATAATGTAACAAATTGGTAGTGACTAGAGAATGATAGTGCTAGTTACCAAAACACAAAGGCATTGAATGTACAAATTTATCATTGAAGTGAATCATAAGAATTCATGCAGTCACAGTTGTACTTAATAGGTATTCTTATAGGTATTCTAACAAGAATCATCAACTAGTTTCATTTTTCCTTATAGGTATTCTTCTATACTTGTAATCAAAACATGTCTCATGTTGTGGTTTTGAAAATATAAAAACATTGAGTACTTGAAATTTGGTATATTTGTTAGAATAAGGCGGCCTTGGCTGGAAGGAGGAGACCATGGACCAAAATACAGAACGTGCTACCTTGTCTGTTGAGATATATCCAGAAACCGGTGCTAAATGGCTTGTTACTAGAATTAGTGAAGGTGGTTGCTAATGAAGTGGGAAATGCAGTTGCTAGAGAAATGGGGAATGCGACTCAACAACTTTTAGCTGCGATTCGAAATTAACTTGTTTGAAACATGATTAAGGTAATGTATTATATTACATTGAATTTCTTGTCATCATTTTGTGCTTCACAACTACAATATGCAACATGTTGTAATTATTAGTCTCAAAACACGTAGAGCATCATAACTGCGATTGTAACTATAGCTGCGTAGATCATTGTTTTCATGACATTATTAACGAACTAGGACTTTCCAAACACCCAAACGTATGACATTATACAAAGTCAAACATAAGAAGTGAAATTAGTGTTGATTTATTTCCCATGTGCAAGGATTCCCATGTATATAACTTTTACCATGTTTTGTTTATGCATGAAACTGCGATGTATCTTTCTTGGACCGGTATATAGTAACGATGAATGAAAATAACGGATATAGGTTAGAGCTAGATAAAGTTTTTCACAGATTATCAACTAACAAGTTAATGCACATAAAGCCATAAATTGAGAGTGGCCATTTCAACCAATATTTTCATACATGGATAGATTTGAGTTTGTGCTAGGACCATAGGAATAGTTATTTGTAATAGGTAGACTAGGAGGTATGTAGTTCCTCCTGGTCATAGCAGTAGTAGGAGCAAGCTGTGCTCCTGGTCTTATAGAAAGTCAAACTTTATTATTTAGATATTATTCTGTTAGGATATGCATGAGATATGATAGGAAAGGATATGCATATCAGTTTTACACGTTTTGGTTAATGATGTATTAGGGTTTCCTTGTAGTATAAAAGGAACCTTAGGCAGAAGGGTTTTACACACCTCCATAAAATATAATTCTAGTTCTTATTAATATTAGAAATCCTTAGAAAGGGATCAAGTCGTTATAGTTATTCTGTTCTTCTTATTCATAGTATTTGTATTCCGCACTTATACTGTGTGATTTGTATAGATTCTCTCTGTGAATAGACTTGTGATTACAGAAGTCGTTCACCGTTCCAGACAGGCTGCAAGATCCACATCTAGTGGACCCAACAAGTGGTATCAGAGCCTGGGAGAGTCTTTGTAACAAGAAGAATCAATTTTTCTCATTACTAACATTTTTGTTTAATTATGTCTGCCTCAAGTTCTACTCAAACAGGAGAAGATAGTACCCCTAAAACTCAGCAACCTCAACATATCATTGCTACGGTTTCCAACACAAATGGTAAGTTTCCTCTTCTGAAAAAGGACGAGTATGATAGCTTGGCGATGAAGATGGAATGTTGGATCACCAACACTGATCAAGACCTTTGGAAGATTATTCTGAATGGAAACAGCAGGAAGTTGACTGGAAGAGACAAGAATGGAAGTATTATTCTTCTTGACCCTAAAACTCATGAAGAAATCACAGCTGTTCAGAAGGAGATCAAAGCAAAAACTATTTTGCTTCAGTCTCTTCCTGATGATCACATGGGTGAATTTTATCATCTGGACGATGCTAGAGAAATCTGGAATGGAATAAAAGCAAGGTTTGGTGGGAATGAGGAGCCAAAGAAAATGCGAAGATCCATGCTGAGAGATGAATTCACAGACTTCAAGATCTCAGAAACTGAAGGTATCCATCAAGGGTATGACAGGTTCCAAAAGATACTGAGCCAGTTGAATCAACTTTGGTCGAAACCTGACAATGGTGATATCAATGCAAGGTTTCTTAGAGCCTTACCCTACTCATGGAATCAGGTGGTAATCTCTCTCAAAGCAAAAGGTGGGCTTGACTATCTTAATTTTGATGATTTGTTTCATAAGCTCAAAACCTTTGAGACTCATGTGAGGGGATACTCAAGTGATTATTCTCCTACTCCTGCTAACTCTGCCTTTGTGAGTTCTATGGGATCTAGTCCCATGTCTTATGCTAGTAGCCCAAGCAATACTGTGTCTTCTCAACATACTTTTCAGCATACATCACTCCTGAACCAAAAGCCAAGTCTGGTAGCATGATAAAAGCTGTTCTTCACTCTTTTGTTGCCGACGTTGATGCTCAACAACATCTTGCTTTTGATGACTTCAAACAGGTTGATAAACTTGATCTGGATGAAATGGATCTCAAATGGCAGATGGCCATGCTCACTCTTAGGGTTCACAAGTTTGAGAAGAAAGCCGGTCGAAAATTTAATTATAACCCAAGAGAGCCTGCAAGGTTTGACAGAAGCAAGGTTAGATGCTATAACTGCCAGCAGCAAGGTCACTTTGCAAGGGAATGCCCTAGCAAGCATGACTAGGAGAAGAGCAGATATTCAGCTTTCAAGATTCAGGAGGTAAAGGATGACAAGAAGGCGTTGGTGTCTGTTGACTCTATGGTCAACTGGAATGATCATCAGAATGCTACCCTAGAAACAGCTGAACCTTCTACTGACGTGTTTGCAATGATTTCTGGGAATCTGTCTGATGCCGAGGAAGCAGAAGAGTTTGCCCTTATGGGTATTTTACCTCATGTACAACATTTTCCTCTTGGTTGTCATGATAAATATTCAGAATTGTTGTCTCAATATAATGACTTAAATGATCAGAATGATAAGTATTTTTGGAGGTTCAAGCATATAAGGCTTCTTTAAAAACATTGGAACACCAAAAGAGGTGGCTTCAAGATACTCAACGAGAGTACGAGGATAAAATTAGGATTCTGAACATTGATTTAGAAAACACAAAAAAATATGCTTAAATACACTAAAAAGGTAAAAGATGACAGTATCAAAGATAAACAAGACATGAAGGAAGAATTAAATGCTACACTTTTAAGAGTTGAAAAATGGCAAAAGGCACCTAAGAATCTTTCAAAATTAATTGATAGTAGTATGTCTGGTAGGACTAAAAGAGGGTTAGGATTTGATAAATATATTGATTCAGAAGATGTGTTTGATTTATCTGTTTCAAGTGTCTTTGATCCTGACAAGGAGGAAGAGGGAACACCTAGCTACAATAGGTTTAAACCAGCAGCAAAAATGCACGTTGTCCCTCCACCTCTTACAGGAACTTTCATGCCCAATACTAGGCATAATGACTTGGATGGATCACAGATGCATGAGTCCCCAAAAATTTCTACTAATGACTTTGTCTCGTGTACTTTCAGTGACAAAGCCAGTGACTCTGCATCATGTGGTTCAAGTGAAGAGTCGAGACCTGCAAGCTCCAAGTCAAATGACCATGCTGCTACTAGTGCTAGGAAGAGTGAAGAAAGAGTTGCTTTCACTTCATCTGTGTCTAGTCCTGGTTTATTGAGTCCTAGGAAGAATGTTTCTCCTAGAATTGTGTGTAATAAAGTTAGCAGTATGAAACAATGTCATTCTAATAAAAGGTCGTTTAAAACATGTTTTGTTTGTGGGAGTGAATTTCATTTGATTAAGGATTGTGATTTTTATGACAAACATTCTTCTGTTTATCAAGCATTTCTAGCTCCTGGTCCACCAGGAGTTGTTCCATATTCTTCTAGAAGACTAAATCCAGGTGCCCAATCTTTTTCTTCTTCTAGAAGGACCTCTCCATTAGCTTCTAATCATTGGAGAAACAGTGGATTACTACCAAATATACCAACCAGCAACTATTTTCAGACTTTTAATCCAAATCATGCGTTTAATTTAGACCACATGTATTTTGGGTTGGGAAATCTGGTAACTGCTGTTAAGCCCTTAGCAGGTTGTTCTTGGTCAAACAATAACACCCATATGATGAATAGACAACCTAAGAATAACAGTGGATCTCATCAATCTTCTTGGCTATCTACTAAAGATCCACAAGGCAGGCTCAAACCTGAAAAGGTTTGGGTCCCCTTAAGACACTAACTTTTGCATATCTCTTTTCTTGTTGTTGTAGGTTACTCCATACCAAGATCCTACTCTAGGAATTGTTGATAGTGGATGCTCTAGGAGCATGACAGGAAATAAAAGTCTTCTATCTAACTTTGTACCATTCAAGGCGGAAAGGTCTAGTTTGGAGGAGGTGAAGAAAGGATCACTGGCAAAGGGACGATTCAAACGCCTAATCTTAACTTTGAGCAGGTCTACTACGTGGAAGCACTTCAACACTTCAACTTGATATATGTCTCTCATATTTGTGACAAGAAGCAGTTTGTCCTCTTTACGGATACTGATGCACTAGTGTTATCCAAAGACTTTAAACTCCCGGATGACTCACAGGTTCTGCTCAGAATCCCTAAAAAACACAACCTCTATAGTATCAAGCTGAATGAAGTCAATCCTACTGGTCAACTAGCATGTTTGGTTGCTAAAGCCTCAGAAGATGAAGCCACTAAATGGCACCGAAAGATGGGACATGTAAACTTCAAGACCATTCACAAATTAGAAAATCTGAATTTGGTCTCTGGTTTACCTCCCAAAACATTCAGAAATGATATCAATTGCCTTACATGCAGCAAAGGCAAACAACATAAAGCATCCTTCAAGACCATTACTGCTCCCAGCCTTATAACTGAACCATTGCAGCTACTACACATGGATTTATTTGGTCCTACCTCTATTAGGAGTATTGACCACAAACAATTCTGCCTTGTGGTAACTGATGGGTATAGCAAGTTCACGTGGGTTTTCTTCATGGCTGCCAAGAGTGAGACCTACTCAATTCTTAAGGACTTTATTACACTTATTGAGAATCAGTTGTCCAAGAAGGTTAAAGGTATTCGATGTGATAATAGAACGGAATTCAAAAATGCAGACCTCATAGCACTTTGTAATTCTAAAGGAATCAAAAGAGATTATAGTGCAGCAAGAATTCCTCAACAGAATGGCGTGGCAGAAAGAAAGAACATGACTCTCATAGAAGTTGCGAGAACAATGCTTGCCGATTCCAAGCTTCCAACCATGTTCTAGACAGAAGCTGTAAATACTACAAGTTATGTTTTGAATAGAGTTTCTATTACTAATCCTCACAAAAAGACTCCCTATGAGCTACTCACAGCTAAAGTACCAAAGATTGCTCATTTGAAGCCATTTGGGTGTCCTGTCACCATTCTGAATACTAGTGACTATTTGGGGAAATTTGATGGCAAGGCAGATGAAGGATACATTGTAGGATATTCAGCTCACTCTCGGGCTTATCGTGTCTACAATCTTCAAGCCAAGCGGGTTATTGAAACTATAAATCTCAGGTATTTTGAGGAGAAGTCAAACATACAAGGCAATGGTCCTGAATGGTATTTTGATCTTGATTATCTTAGTGATTCCTTGGGATATTTTCGTTTCAAAACTAACCATGATGCAGGTCCACAAGTGTTTGCAACTTCTAGTGTAGGTGCTCATTCTAGTCTTTCAGACTCAGATGACGAGGATGATATTTTTGTTGTTCCATCCTATTCCACCACAGTCTCTCCTACTACTCCTAGTGATGCTACTCCATCAGATATTTTGGACTCACAAGGAGCTCTTGACACATTGCTCAAGCAACAACTAGAGGCTACTACAACAGCTGCTCAAGGTGGCTTTGAGTTTCCTTTGAATACTTCTGCTGACAAAGCTACTCCTAGTACTCCAATTGTTACTCCTAGTGCTAGTTTAACACCTATTGGTAGTCCGGCTAGTGATTCCACTTCCTATACTAGATTCTCTAGTCCTTCTGACCTGGGAAACTATCATAAGAAGTCTTCTACCAAGCTGGATGATATTCATAAGCAACCAATAGATGGCATTTTCGACTCTGCTTCATATGATGATGACTTTGTTGGGGATCTTAATAATTTGGCACCAGAAGTGGACGTAGCTTCCAATCCAGTGTTGCAGTCACACAAAGACCATCCTACTACTAAAATCATTAGAGATTCTGGTTCTACTATCAAGACTCGCAGAATGCATAACAAAGCAACGTCTGATCATCATGCTCTTGTGAACTATATTGAGGACCAAAAGCGTAATAATCATACGAACTTTCAACATTGTTTGTTTGCTTGTTTTCTTTCACAGGTGGAACCTAGATCAGTCTCTCATGCTCTTGAGGATCAAAGTTCGGTGGAGGCTATGCAGGAGGAGATGCAGTAGTTCTTGTTTCAGAATGTTTGGATCCTAGTTGATTTACCATATGGGAAAACGGCAATTGGTACCAAATGGATTCTCAAAAACAAGAAAGATGCAAGGGTAATTGTGGTGAGAAATAAGGCAAGGTTGGTTGCAAAAGGTCATACACAACTTGAAGGCATTGACTACACTGAAGTTTTTGCTCCTGTTGCAAGGATTGAGGCCATTCGTCTGTTTTTGGCCTTTGCTTCTTATGTGGGCTTTACAGTATTTCAGATGGATGTCAAGAGTGCATTGCTCTATGGCAAGATTGATGAGGAAGTCTATGTCACTCAACCTAAGGGCTTTGTAGATCCACTTCATCTGAAGAAAGTTTACAAGGTGTTCAAATCTCTCTATGGACTTCATCAGGCTCCTAGAGCTTGGTATGAGCGTCTTTCCACTTTCTTGTTGAAACATGGCTATAGAAGAGGCACAATTGACAAAACACTATTTCTTAAGAGGAATACCAAGGACATTATCCTTGTTCAGGTCTACGTGGACGATATTATCTTTGGTTCTACTAAAAAGGAATGGTGTGATGAGTTTGAACAACTGATGAAGGGAGAATTTCAGATGAGTGCTATGGGAGAGCTTACATTTTTCCTTGGTCTTCAAGTCAAGCAACAGTCGGATGGAATCTTCATAAGTCAAGATAAGTATGTTCATGAGATCCTTCAGAAGTTTGATATGGATCCTCTTAGACCAGCGACAACACCTTATGAAGTTGCTAAAGTCAAACTCAAGAATGAGCCACATCCTCCGGTAAATGTTCTCATGTACAGGTCAATGATTGGCTCACTCATGTATTTGACTGCATCACGTCCGGATATTATGTTTTCAGTAAGTGCTTGTTCTAGACATCAGGTGGCTCCAACGGTTTCTAACTTGAATGCATTCAAGAAGATTTTCAAGTACATCAAGGCTCAACCCAAGTTTGGCTTGTGGTATCCTAGAGAATCACCTTTTGTTCTTGAAGCATATAGTGATAGTGACTATGCAGGTGCTAATAATGACAGAAAATCTACTACTGGTGGTTGTCAGTTTTTGGGTCGACGGCTTATCTCATGGCAATGTAAGAAACAGACGATAGTAGCTACTTCTTCAACAGAAGCTGAATACGTAGCTGCTGCTAGTTGTTGTGGACAAGTTTTGTGGATACAAAATCAGATGCTCGATTATGGGTTCAACTTTATGAACACCAAAATTTTCATTGACAACCAAAGCACTATCTGCATTGTGAAGAATCCTGTTTTTCATCAACGTACAAAACATATTGAAATTTGGCACCACTTTATCCGGGATGCCATTGAGAAGAAGTTGATACAGGTTCTTAAGGTTCATACGGATGATAATGTTGCTGATCTGTTGACTAAAGCCTTTGATGGTCCTCGGTTTAACCACTTGATGGTTCACATTGGAATGGTCAATCTTTGAGACCTATGATTGAGGGGAGGCTAAGCCTAAGGGGAGGCTTAATGTACATATTTACTTGCACAGATTAACATCTTGGTAGTTTTTAACAACAGATTGTATGGGTATTTGCGGTGTGTGCTGCTTCTAGTGGAGGATTTGGCTCACTTCTGGTGGTAGTCTTCAACTTCTAGTGGATAAAAATCCTTCCTTATCATTAATGGTTGGCTTCTAGTCTTGGTTTGGGTCACTGTTCACTTTGTTGACTTCTGTTGACCACATTGTGCTTCTAGTGTTGACCCTTATGCGTTTTGACTTTTAGTCAACGCAAGCTAATTCTGGTATATATCATATTATTTAACTTTGGTAAACTGGGATTTTCAAATAAAGTTATAAGGGGCAAGTGGTTACTTTTGCATTAACTGCCTAATTTGAAAGGGCAACCCACATTATTAGGGGTCAATGAACAGTTACAAGACCATTATTTATGGTCAATTACCCCCCTTGACTCATTCATCACAACCATAACACACACACACATGCTCCTACTCTCTCAATCTCTAATCAATCACCTTCCATCACACCCAATCAACATCAATTGCTGCTCTGTTCTACAAACCCGATCACAATAAGGTAGCGTATCTGGGAGATGGTCCTAAACGTGACGAATTTACAGACATCCTAGAGTTTATTGAGGCTTCTAACCTCAGGTATGCTTTTATTGTTTGCCCTATTGTCTATGATAGTGTGATTCGCCATTTTTGGGATACTGTCGAACTTGTGGATGTTTTGGGTCGCCCACTTGAACTCCATGCTACCATTGATGGACGTTCTTATGTGGTTTCTGAAGCTTCTATTAGGAGTTCACTTCATCTTCAAGATGAAGGTGGTGTTGTTTCCATCCCCAATGCTGAGGTTTTGGAGGGGATGGCTGATATTGGTTATAACCATGGGGGGAAGTTTAACTTCCAAAAGAATAGGTTTTCCCCCCAGTGGAAGCTTCTAGTGCACTTCTTGATTCACTGCTTAAGCCCCAAGTCTGGGAGTTGGGATGCTTTTCCCATTCCTTTGGCTACTGGTTTGATTTGCATAGCACAGGGTCGGGTGTTTAATTTTTCTCGCTATTTGTTTGATGGGATGGTTAGCAATCTTAATAGTACTGGATCTAGGAAGAAATTTTTAATGTATCCTAGGTTTTTGCAGCAGATACTTGTGTGTATACCTCGTAATAGGGAAGAGTATGAGACCCCTAAGCTTAGTTCTAAAGTTTACTCTAATATGGCTCTAGGGTTTAAGGGGGATTGGAGGCCCCTTACTGACACTATGCTGGGCCTTGCCCAAGGTCCTCCTGATGTTGTTCCTCCGGCTGCCGAAGCCGAGGAGGAACTTCCATTAGGAGCTGATCCTATGGAGGAGGAGCATCCTGCTGGTGGTGCACCTCATGTGGTGGTGGAAGAGCTAGCTGAGGAAGTGGTGGTTGAAATGCCATCCACTTCCAAGGCTACCTCATCTTCTATGCCACATCCGTCTCCATTTGTGGATACTCCCCCTCCTAGTCTAGCACCTCACTCTGCTGAGAAGCCCTCTGGTTCTCGTGCTCATGATGATGACCAATTTATTGCTTCTGGTTCTAATGAAGCCTTCTCAGATCCAAGTCCTCTTGGTGGGAAAGCGGAGGAACCTGCTACACTGACTTCTTTGCTTGATCTCATGCACAGGTACCATGAAAGGATTCTTTCTTTGGAGGCAGATTTGAATCAACATCGTAAGCTTACCAGGGAATTTGTTCTTCCAATGGCTGACCGGATTAAAGCTTTGGAGACACATCAGAGGAAGAGGAAGCAGCATGTTGTTCAGCCTAATTCTAATGCGGATGTTGAGGATCTTGTGGAGGATGGCTTGAATTTGCTGGCGAAGGCTGCATTTGCTGATAAGCCATATGCTGATTTGCCTATTCCTCCTACTTCATCAAGCATCCCTCCTACTGCTGCTACCCCTAGAACAAAGGAGGATATTGCTGGTTTTCTGCTGGTACTACTGCTGGTCCAACTGCTGGACCGTCTCATGATCCTAAAGGGAAGGCCCCTATGACTGATGCACTCTCACCCCCTCACAATCGTACTCGCAGACAACTTGAGGAAGACAGGTTGGGTGAGGAGGCTGCACAACAAATGCAGGCGGAGGTTGATCAAGATGCTAGGGCCGAGGAAGAAGCTCTTCAGAAGCAAAGGCGTGAACAGTTGCAGCATGATGCTATGCATTGAGATGATAATGATTGGATGCGAGTGCTCACTATTCTTACATCTGATTATTCGCAGTTTACTGATCTCTTGGGTGCTGATGTGAATGAGCAGATTTGTATCCCCCAAGCAATGGCATTAATGCGTAAGCAACAATTATCTCTTGCTGCTCAACTGCATGAAAAGCGTCAAAATAGACCTTTGACAAGAACCGAGGAGAGAAAGTTAATGCAGAGGTATGTCAAATATCAGTTGGGTGCTCACTTTACTGTTGGTTGGACATGGGATTGGGTTAGGGCATTGTCTTTTGACGAGCTTAAGGATCTATACCAAAGAATGATCAAGCGTTAGAACACACCGGTTCCGGAGCGTTTCATCTATCGTCCTCCTCCACGAGTGGTTCCTACTTCTCAACCTGCTGTTGCTCCTGGTTCTTCATCTGGTGTTCCTCTTGGTTCTACTGGTATCCCATCTGTTGTTGATGTTTCTACTACTGGTACCACACCCACACCTTCGGTTGCTCATCCTGTTTCATCTTCGGGTCCTACTACCACCACCTACGCTACCACTACCACCACCACCACTGCTACTCCTGTTATGGCACAAACCTCACCACCCGTGACTGAACCTCAACCTACCCCTTCTCCTGGTGCAGCCACCGTTGATCCTTTGGTTGGTCAACATGTTGATTCTACTCCTGCTGATCCTATTGCTGCTACAAAGGTAAAGGTTGAAACCTCGTCTGGTGTTCTAACTCCTCGTCGTTCCATCCGCAAGAAGATGGCTAGACGTGGCAAGTCTGTTCCTTATGAGAAGCGTGCTCTTGAGAACCTTATTGATGCAGCTTCAGACAGTGACTCAGAGTTGCCAATGGGTACGGGGTTTATTACTGCTTGGACGGTTAAGCCATCCACGACTATTCCTGGTACTTTCACCCATAGGAATTCCATCAGTGATGGTTATGTTCGTTATGCTTCGGGTTTTCAAGGTGTTTTGACTTGGGTGGATCGTAGAGATCTTATGTCGTTGTATGGGTTTGTGGATGCTGGTATGCCTACTCATCCTAGTGAGGTGGCCACCTGGCCTGGTCTGACAATGTGGGATGACTTGAAGATGATGCTTGATTCTCCTCCACATGCTCCACATTCTGGTGTCTAGAAGGACCAGCCACGCTGGGTAATCAAGAGATGGAAGCTGTATGTTGGCTGTGGAGTGCATATTTTGGAGTTGGAGTCTGGTGCCATGGTATTCATGCTTACGGATATGGATTATCCTTTAACTATTGCTACTATGGAGGCCATGCTCGTATGTCACTTTCAGATCTCCAATGCCCCTTCAGGGAATGAGACTTCCATGGCTACTACTCTGGTGGAAGGGATACAAGCTCGATTGCAAGCTGAGAAGGTGGCAGCGTCTTGTATGTGATGGGTATGTTTGTATGTTTTATGTTTTTGTGTTTATACTGACATTCTTTTCACCAATATGTACAGTGATTGGTGACTTATATTATAGTTAGTTAATATATATATATATATATATATATATATATATATATATATATATATATATATATATATATATATATATATATATATATATATATATATATATATATATATACTTTTTATATAATATCTGCTTATACTTTAAACAAATGATGGATTTCACACTTGTGCATAATATAATATATGCTTATACTTTTCCAAAACATTGGGTTTCATTTGACTGTTTCACACGTGTGCTGGTTTGGAGTTTCATCTGGTGTTGGACCTGGTCCACACAACAAATGGTGCTCAACTCACCATGTCTCATAGACAAGAAAGAGTTGATTCACCATGAGGGTACGACTCTGGTGTGATTCTCAAATCCGTTGATGGTTTCCAGGTTACCCAAAACTGGATGGTTTTCACTTGCCATGGTCCTAGACTGAAAAGTGGCTAATCCAAGGGGGTACGGCTCTTGGTAAAGATTTTATCAAATCCGTTGATAGCTATAATAGCTTGCTCAAAGCTATAGGGTTTTCAACTCACCGATGCTTCATTGCTAAGAGTTGGCGAGTCCAGAAGGGTACGACTTCTGGTAAAGACATATCAAATCCGTTGACAGCTGTGATGGTTTGCCTAAAATCATCAGGGTACCCCCACTCACCATTGATTCACGTTCTAAGAGTTGGGCTGGGATCTGCTCTCCCAGGGTGATGCTTATTCCACCATAAAGACCGGCTAGCCCAAGAGCGAGCAACTACTTGGTAAAGGCTCATAAAATCTGCTCATGTTGCTGTGAAGATTCAACACGATGCAGTTTGTTTCAAGCTTTCAAGAAGCTTCTAGGTGTTCATTGTTGCAGCGGTCATTATGTTCTTTATGTTGATTGTTATGATGCTGCTGTTTCTTTTGCTGTTCCAATCCTCAAGCTTTGTTGCACGTTTACCAGGAAACTTGAACTCAACAGGTCAAATTCAAGTTTAGGGGAGGATTGTTAGGACCATTGGAATAGTTATTTGTAATAGGTAGACTAGGAGGTATGTAGTTCCTCCTGGTCATAGTAGTAGTAGGAGCAAGCCGTGCTCCTGGTCTTATAGAAAGTCAAAATTTATTATTTAGATATTATTTTGTTAGGATATGCATGAGATATGTTAGGAAAGGATATGCATATCAGTTTTACACGTTTTGGTTAATGATGTATTAGGGTTTCCTTGTAGTATAAAAGGAACCTTAGGCAGGAGGGTTTTACACACCTCCAGAAAATATAATTCTAGTTCTTATTAATATTAGAAATCCTTAGAAAGGGATCAAGTCGTTATAATTATTCTGTTCTTCTTATTCATAGTATTTGTATTCCGCACTTATACAGTGTGATTTGTATAGAGTCTCTCTATGAATAGACTTGTGATTACAGAAGTCGTTCATCGTTCCTGACAGGCTGCAAGATCCACATCTAGTGGACCAAACAGTTTGCTTTTATCTCGATAGTGTTAACTAGATCAAGTCATACATCTAGATTCAATGTTGTCAAACGTCTGTTTTGTAAGCATATATGTAAAACCTATTAATATGATTTGGATTAGTATTGCTATTGATTCCTTTTTGCAGTCATAATCAACATATTTTATCTTATCTTATCTTATCTTATCTTATCTTATCTTATCTTATCTTATCTTATCTTATCTTATCTTATCTTATCTTATCTTATCTTATCTTATCTTATCTTATCTTATCTTATCTTATCTTATCTTATCTTATCTTATCTTATCTTATCTTATCTTATCTTATCTTATCTTATTGTCTTGCCTTGCCTTGCCTTGCCTTACTATAGAAACTAGAAAGGGGGGTTGAATAGCTTCTCATTGGTTTATCTCCTAATTAAACTTCCTTTCAATTAGGTGAGTGTAAAAACTATCTTTTACTTGAAAGCTATTTGCATAATCATTAGGTTCAATTTTAATGCATTAACAATATGTAGTAAGTATAATGATAATGAATGTAAGTAATGAGTAAGGAAAGAAACAACCTAGTAGGAAGACACCAAGATTTATAGTGGTTCGGAAACGAGGCTCTATCCTCGTTCCTACTCCACTCCTCAAGTACACTTTACTCGAGATTTCCACTCTATCCACAAGCTCCCTTCTTGGTGGAGAAAACCTTACAACGTCGCTTACATTATTTTCCGACACTAAGCTAAATGTCGCGACCTAATCTTAGCTAGGACCAATCTACACAACGTCGCCCACTTCACCATTTTACAACGCAAGGCTAGATATCCAGTTCTAATCCAAAGCTAGAACCAATCTTCACAACGTTGCATACTTCACCATTTTCCGACACAAGGCTAGATGTCGAGTTCTAATTCAAAGCTAGAACCAATCTTCACGATTCTTCACTTTGAAGCTAAGTGAGAACTTCACACAACACAACTACTCATTATTTTATAGTTTAGTGAGAACTCATAAGACACAACCACATCACTTTATACTTTAGTGAGTACTAACACACCTTATTACAACTCAACTAAACATATCCAAGTACACACATGTAGCTTGGATCTACACAACACAAATCCAAGCACACACATGTGCAAAGGATTTACACAACTCTAATCCAAGTATTCACAAATAGCTTGGATGAACACAACTAGTCCAAGTATTCACAAATACATTGGATCTACACAAGACACAAATAAACAAATGATGAACATGACTAGATCTTTAGGAGAGAATGATCTTCATCAAGGCTTCATCTTTAATCACATCACAAGTGTGTGAGTGATCTTCTTTTGACAAGGTAAAGAAGGAGATCAATAGGATAATCATAGGTAAACATACTTAAAACATTAAGTGATCATTTACAAATGATTCGGATTAGAAACAAGAAAGAAGACTGAAAAAAATGTCCAAAAAGGGTTAATGAAAATGCAGATTTGATCCACTATTTATAGAAGACAAATGGCAATGACTATCTGGGGGCGGTTCATTAACTACCCAAGCGGTTCCTTATCGATAGGGAACCGCGTAGGCACTTAAGGAACCGCAGAGAGTAGACTCCGCTCCTTTTTGTCTTTTAGTGAATTTGAAATATCTGAGGCTGCTTAAACCTTCAAAGGATATTCTTATGACATTTGGAATATCCATATTCAAAATTACATTTTCATTTTAATAAAAGATTTTCTTAAAAATAAAGTTTATTAAAAATCTTTTGTTACATTTGACAAAGGTGAGTTTTAAGGCTAATCACTTTTATGATCACTAAGCATGATTAAGATATGTTAGTGTAATGATTATTACCTTGATGATAGTGTTTGTTAGATAATTCGTTTTATGATTGTGTTTGAAAATAAATGTCTTTGTAATTTGTCGTGATCAAAACTAAGAAAGATTAATTAATAATAACAATGTTTTTAGGCATTGCTTTGCATTAACAATCTCCCCCTTTTTGATTACAGCAAACTATAAACTCATTTACGTAAAATACAAGTTTATTCGAATTATTAACGAGTTTATCACTATCATTTCTCCCACTTTGTCGAAGCAAAAAGGTTAGCACAAGTCTTTGAAGAAGAAAAGAACCAGACTTTGCTAGTAGGTCCCCCTTGGTGCTTACTCCCCTTGCTTGGGGCACCAAGTAAATAAGCTAAGGTGACATGGTACACAAATGTTAGAAGAAAGAAAAGAAACACCAATGTATGTATGTGCACTACCTACTAACTAACTTGAGAGGGAGAAGGAAAAAAGATATCAAATTAGAAGCAAGCATTTGCTAAGTATGTCCAAAGAGTGTGTATTGACAACATCATAGTTTAATTGGTGGAATAAGGGAAGAAAAGAAACATCCAAACCAATCAAAGATGATTAAAATGTCAAGGGGTTAAAATTTAGAATGGAATCACCCATAATTAATTTTAAGTTTTAACAATGATCAACTCTTTAACAAATGTGTGAAATAGAATTAGCGGGAAAGATAACACACATAACATTCATATTACACAAATATGAAATAACATACAAGAGAAATATTCATACACACAATATGAATATTTAAAGCAAAAAATATGGAAAATAAACCACAAAGCATAAACTACTCTAATAGTGATAATCTTCCAAGGTTGCTTAAGTTTTATTGACTCAAACAACTAAAGTACAAAATGTGCCTTAGTTGGGAAAGAAAGACGACGAAGCATCATTCGAATTTTTGTTCACGAGAACGAAAACTTTGAAAGGAGGTCGAGTGAGGAGGAATTCAAGGAAATTTAGCTTGTCATAGATATGAGCAAGTTCAATTTACTAAAAACGACAACAAGCACACGAGGAACCATGATGCAAAACAAAGTCGTTTGATGGGGGAGGTCCATCAAAATTAGAGGTTGGTGGAAAGGGGGATAATGGATAAGAGATGTTTCACAATGCCTAGTGAGATTAGGGAAAGAATATAGGTCATTGAGTTGAGGAGAGTTGAAAGGTTTAGGTGGTGGTGGAAGAATTTCCTTTTCTCTGGTCATTGGATTTATAGAGAAAAGTCTCATTCCAATATTTAATCAGAGAGAAAGAAGAGTTCTTGGAGGATTTTGGAGAAGAAGAATCATGAGGATTCTTGTTCTTTTTGATCCAAACGGGTCGAACCGAGATTTTCGGTTTCTTTGAAAGCTTAGAAGAAGAAGCTTTAGGTTGAGAAGATTGTGACAAAGAAATGTCAAGGTTAGGAATGGAAGAATTAGGAATTATGAGGGATGAAGAGAAGAACTCCCAAAAGAGAAGAATTTAAAGAAAATAGACAAGGCAAAGATTTGAAATGAAAATAAAAGGTTTTAGGGAATGTTTAGCCAAATTAGGTAAACAAAGAATCTTAACCAAGACAGTGGTCAAAGAAGAAAGACCAAAAATAAGCCAAGAACGGCTTTCCTGTATGCGGTTCTTTAATAGAGCCCGCGGTTCCATATCGATATGGAGCCGCCTAGGGGCTAAGGAGCCGCGTCGGACAGCAAACCATGATTTTCAAAAGTTTTGGAGAAAAATAAGACTTTTTCAAAATTTTGCAAATCTTGGATTTTTACCTCTTTTAGAACTAGAGTATGCTAGGGTTGCATAAAAGCAACACATTCACAAAGAATGTCTTGATAAAGGGTGACAAAATATTTAGATAACATTTTGATCCAATTTTAAGTCAAGTTTTTAGATATTGTGATAGATTTAAGTTCAATTTTAAATAAATTGAAGTTGATTAATGTGACCACATAGGTTAAAACACATAAAACTAAATCCATAGATCATGCACATGAGAAAATCATGTTGGAAAATAAAAGAAATACAAGAAATAAAATGACAAATAACTACTACAAAGATAGTTAAAACTAAGTCTTCATTCATAGTCCTCTTTGGCTTGACCTTCCTTTTTAAAAAAGTATTTTATTTTAAAAACCATCATTCATCTCCTAGGAGGAGGAGGCATGGAGAACAAGGCAAGAAATAAATCATGCAACCTTCTATGAAGACCAAGCATCTCCAACCTTAGGTTTTGAATGATGTAGTTATTATAGAGACAACATGGACAATTTGCACCATGAGCTTCTAGGAACCCAAAGAAGTAAGGATCATCATGAAGTGAGGAATAGGAATGCCCAAAATAGGAGCATTAGCGTTTGAGGGTGGAGGAGGTGGTGGAGGCATAGTGTCCAAGGGTGAGATAGGAGAATTTGGTGGAGTGAAAGGAGAGGTAACCAAAGGCTCAAGTACAAAGGGAATGCTTTGTAGAGGTTGAGGTTGAGAAATCCCATCCAAAGGAGGACTAGGAGTGAAGGGTAAAGAAAGCTCATTCATTCTTGATTGGAATGAAGAGGAGGTAGAACCATGTGAATGGTTAGTACCATGGGTTGAGTTTGTCTTACATGGATCAAGGGGTGGTGAAGGTGAAGAGGAAATGAGAATAGGAGAAATCTCATTTTTGGGAGTGTGAAAAGATAAAGAATCAATGTTAGGTAACTTAATCTTAATTTTAAGGCTTCTTTTGGAAGAGGATGTTTTGGAAGAAGTGGATGTTCTAGTGGACACCATGGTTGTATGTTAAAGTTTAGAGAAGAGTTGAAGGGATGAAGAACACAATCAACAAGAGCGGGTTTAAGAAGAGAAGGGAATGATCCAAACTAGTAATGGGTTAAATCATTTTAGGTGAATAATGAAATTAGGTAGCCTAGTTTAGGAAAGTGCAGGTTTTTGCAAATTTTTTATCAAAGATTTACACAAATTAAGGAAAACAATGTAAAGCAAAGATTCTGTCGAAACAGTGACAGGCGGTTCCTTATGTAGGGCCGCGGTTCTTTATCGCCAAGGAACCGCGGATTCGATATGGAACCGCGACCAGTGGTGTCAAAAATTTGCACTTCCTCAAACTTTGGTTAGCCTAGATTTCACACAAGTAAATAGCAAGCCAAAGTTAACTATAAATCAAAATCTAGGAAGCTAACAAACACATAATATGCACAAAGCTATGCAAATTGAATGATCAATAGCATAGACGATTAGGATTAAAATACTAAGTAATCCAAACACAAAGTATTAGTTTAGCAAACATAATATCCTAAAAACAACAAGAGAAAAAGGATAAAAAATTCAACAATTCAAACATGTTTACTAACATGTTAACCTTGATAAACCAAGCTTTATTTCTTCTTCTTGCCAAGTCCCTTGATCAATTTGGCTATGCTCTTGAACGATCCTCTTGAATCCGCTCGATGATCATACAACTCACCTTGGGTTTTAAGATTAGCTCGGTAGACATCCTCCAGACCGAAGTTTTCGGGAAGTCCACTAGTAGCATAGTGAGGAGGAGGGATGATTTCTTCTAACCCTTCCATGAAAGTGTCCATGGATGGGTGGGAGTTACTCGAAGAACCAACGTGAGCACTTGTACCTACGCCACCACCATCACTTGGTGACATATCAAAGTCCTCATCATCAGACTCTTGTGGATCGGAATTTCTCGAACCTCGATCACTTCTAGCTTTTCGTGGTTGTACCTTTTGAATTGGTAGCATGACACGTTCGACCGAACGAAAGCGAGAAATGTTGATATCGGTATAGTCTTCACCAATCTTCTTAAGAAGGCGAGTAAGGAGCATGACATATGAAAGATTTGTTTTGGGTTTGGAAAGAGCATAAGTGATTCTTCGAGCGATATAGTATGCGAGATTGTACTTGGCGTTGGTAGCGATGCAACATAACATGTGTGCCATACACGCCGGAATATGATCTCGGTTTCCGCTAAGACAAAATACATTCTCCCTAAGGGTGTCGGCCCAACGTGTTGATTCCTTTGATTGGATCTATATTCTGTTAAGAACTAGTACAATAGTTTGTAATCAAACTAAAACACTTTGAGAACTCTTACTCAAACTAAATAAGTTATGCGAAATCTAACTTATAAAGCATAGAAGAAATGAATTACTTTTAACTATTCGATTCTCTTATTAATCGACTTGAATGAGGTACATGAATGATATTGTACCTATGTTCCTTTTATAGAGTAAGGAACCCTAGAAACCTTAGAATATTCTATAAAGATAACTATATCACAGACGATATATTATCAATATTCTAACTATTTAAGTATATCACATAAGATATACTCTAACTATAACTATGACATATCTTATAAAAAGATATATTCATCCTAATCAATATAGAAGTACTTACTATATAAGTAGCAGTACTTACTATATGTGACAATCCGTCAATTTATGGTCAATATTTTATTCTCAATATTTATTTGAAAACATTATTTTAATGTTACTATATGAACTCACTTATTTTGGGAAGCAATTTGGATTTACGTCTTGGAGTAGCATCGACTACGTCTAAACCGGAGGATTCAACGTTACGTGCTTACGTTTACAAACACCGTCCTTGGTGACAGTCCGACATTTCAGAAAATAAATTTATCCATGAATATTATTTTGGAGTTTTAAATTTGTGTTGGTTCATAAACTCACAAATTTACGAGAAGAGATTAGGACTTACGATTTTATTTTAACGTCCTTTACGACTAAACCGGAAACCCTAGGATTACGTATTTACGTTTTCGAACTCCGTTTTTGATGAAACAATTTTTATTGGATTCGTTTTGTGACGTTGATTCATAATTTATAAAAACGTTTTTCGTAAAACGACCCGAGGGCACGCAAATCGAGAAAACTAGAATCGAGGAATACCCGTAAACTAGTGAGATGGGACAAAATACATTGTCCCACCCCACTAGCACACATGGGGCGACCAAACTAGTGCCTCAACACCTTAGGTGTCAAGTTGCAAGCATACAACTTACACTTGTCTAAATTAGCTTACAAAGTAAGCTTCCACTACAACAAAACTAGCTACCAAAACCACACACTCTCATTTCACACATGCAAAACAACTTTCATCCTCCCTTTCTCTCTCAAATATGCCGTCCCACCATCATCATCAAACACCACTTTTGATAAAATTTAACCACAAAATCCTATGTTATTTCTACTTATGTTGAAGCCCTCTTGAAGCTCTCTTGAATGGTGGTGATTATAACATCCAAGGAGGAGTATTCATGGTGTCTTGAGGCTGATTTTCCACAAGGAGTATATGAAGAATGGTGGTCATGAAGAAGGTCTTGGTGCATCACAAGTATCTCCATCAAAATCCATGTTTTGATCAACCTACATCATCATGGTGGTATAAAGATTGTCCTCCTCATCTTCTTGTTAATTTGATTATGTAAACATGTATTTTATTTCCTATTGTATATGTATATGATGATTATATGATGATAAAAATGTTATGTGGGGATTTGGTGTTGATAAACATGATTAAAAAGGTGAAAAACTATAAAGAATAAGGCTAAAATCTTGCTTAAAAGTGATGGCTGTATAAAACAGTAAAGAAACAGGTCATGGACTGATAAAATGATGAATTAGAATCCATTTACAGTAAGCTATATGTCTTATACACATGTGAGAGTTGGCCATGCAATGGAATCAAAGTAATGAGTGAAATATGATCAAAACAAGTTTATGGTATAAATCTGAGTTCACTGTTTTGGACGATTTTTAGAAAATATTTAGAAGATGATTCAACAGTAGCTATAGAAGAGTTAAATGTAGCACATATCATGTAGTTTATGTGATAAAAATTTGAGCTTCTATCTCCATATAGAACTCAAGATATGGCAGTTTTGGTGAAAGTGAAGATAAAAATCAGATTTTGGAAATTAAAGTATAATAATATTATATAAGCACTCAAAATTTTAATGTATAAAATATAAATTAAAACCCACTAACTTATGGATTCTATTTATATAAAGATGTAAAAGGTTAAATAAGTGTACATTTTATAAAAATGGTAACTTGTTATGTTTTATAAGATATAAAACTATAAACATGATTTTTACGACTTTTCGGCTATTGCCGTAAAATTAACGTTTTTGTTAGATAAAACTTAGATGGTTGCACCCGTCTAATGAAAACTTTATAAAACTTATATACTGATATATAGACATGTATAACAAGTAAAAACCGATAAAAACCCGAACTATAGGACAAACGGACATTAACGAGCTAAGTAAACACATTGGGCTAATAATTAGACTAAATAAGTTAAACACTCATAAAAAGAACTTATTGGGCTTAACCCATTTGGGCCCAACTTGTAAAGTTTAAGTACTGATAATATAAGTACAAAATGGATTAAAATAAGTTAAATAACTTATAATAAGCTTATTGGACTTAAGACACGTAAATGGGTAAAACTAGTAAACTAATATAAAAGTTATCAACATATAACACTAAAATGAGTAAACGAGAATATGTAAACCCACTTGATCATCATATATATATAATCATCATATGTATACATACTTGTTATTTTTATAAAGTCATTGGACAAACGTCTAAGACCAATTATTATTTATATAGGTTTCCGTGATTGAAGCACGTACCGTACATCCGAATTGCCGATAACCCGCCTTCCCACATCAACGTGAGTTCATAGCCTCGCACTCTTTTAAATGTTTTTATAAATGTTTTATAAACTCGCGAGGGAGATAGCATGTTAGTTTTTATAAAATAGGACACCATTTGTCCCGATTGTTTGTTTATTGATTTGGACCCGAATGATTGTATGACCCGAATGTATGACCCAATAAATGATTAAAGGACCCGATAGATGAAATCAAATGGATTATTAAAGTTAGGTTATGTCACTAAAAGTCCCATTAGCATGAATTGTGAACTACCGGGATTTGGTAGACGCTTATGCATTTAGTAGTACTATTTGGGGACGATCACCCCAGTTCGCGCCTTGACGCTTGATCCCCGTCATGCCACATTGATTGGTAAGCGAATTTATGTATGAGAAGATTTCCATAGCGTGACCTTTGTGACGACACGCTACTTTAGATGGGCAAAATTGGTATCGGGTTAGCTACCCGTTGTTGGTTTAGTAAGGTAACAATGTCATGCGGCTTATAATAATCCAAAATTAACGAAATACTACTAGACGCTCCGAATTACGATGTATTGCCTGACTAGCAATACAGGGTCATACTATTGATATTATGTTTGTGTTTTGGTTTTCATAACCATATTCTTATAACGGTTTTTATTTAATCTATACAACGTTGCAAAACGTATTGTATGATGTTTTTACGACATTGGCTCGTACAATGATTTTTAAGGCTAATGCCTATATTATGATTTTCGATACGGATTTGTATAAAATGACTTTGGCTATTTTATGGCCTATTAAAATGATTTGTACAAGATGATTTTCAGTAATAATTTTATACTGATATTATATTGATGGATTTTATTAAACTCTATGAATTCACTAGGCGTTATCGCTGACCTTTTCTTTTAACATGTTTTATCTCAGGTACTTGAAGGTAATTCTCGGGAAGACGACAAGAATTCATGGCCCGCACTTAAACAATATTTTCCATTCAAATACTTTGCAAAACTTTGTATGAAATAATATGACTTGGGACCGATGTAACTTTGATGTTTATGAATGGAAATGATTTATTATTAAACGACGCGATTTTTATGCGTTGTCTATGATGTGAGTAATGTGCTATCCCGTAACACCAACGAGTCTTCCGCTGTACTGAGTTGTATAAATTTAGGGGTGTTACACTATATACCGCGTTAACACTAACGGTACTTGCATAATACTAATAGTACTTAAATTATACTGACGGTACTTGACACTTAACAAATAATTCCCAACAATTCTTCCCTAAACAAGAATGATAACTTGTTGTCTTCTTGTTTCTCTTGTATTGGATATATTTAGAATACATGTCTTCAGTCTTTCCTTCATCCTTGGATTGAACTTGGTAATTTGTATTTATATCCAACTGAATGTAGCCAAACACTTCAATATATATCTTCTTCTGATAAGATAATCTTCAAACAGCATGAATATCATCTTTGTCTTCAAACTATGATCTTCTTGTGTCTTGTAAACATTCACTTATGTTTGCAGCATCAGTAATTATCTTCTTAAGTTAAATCTATGAACTCTAAATCATGAACTTTAGTCTTGATTTGATAAGACAAAACTTTCTAAGTATTTTCTTCTTGAATACTTCTTTGCTTGCAATCTTCATACCTGAAATAAAACAGTTAACAACAGAAACCAATCTGTATTGGCTTCATGATTTTTAGCAAATCACCAGCTATCAACGAATTTGATATATTCTTTAATAGTTAGCCGTACACTCTGGAATAGCCAATACTTTATTCATGAAGAATAAGGTGTATTGATAACCCTACAATTTTTGGTAAATTGTCAACCATCAACGGATTTGATGAAGTCTTTACCTAGTACCGTTTGTCTAGGACTAGCCAACTCTTTGTCTCGAAACAAGGTGAGTCAAAACCACATAGTGTTTAGCAAACTACCAGCTTTCAACGGATTTGATAAGTCTTTACCACAAACCATTTACTTATGGACTAGCCAGTTCTTATGTGTGTTAGACATGGTGAACTGAGAACCATTTGTGAAGTGTGACTGAAATTCAAACACTTAAGATTCTTTCTCAGCTTCTTCCTCATCTTTCAAATCCTTGATTTGTTGTTTAACCATTCTGATCAACTCCAAAGCATCAACAGATTCTTTTGTAACTTCCAATTGTTGTTCCAACATTCTTTCCAACAATCTTCTTTTGAATGGATAAGTCTTCTCTTGCAGCATATAGTATGTAACATCATCTATATCCAAAATATGTAATCCACATGACCTATAATATCTCCAGTAACTAGGAACCTGATTCTCTAATTCCTTAAACATTTCTTGATCAAAATTGTGTGGTTCATACATAAAGAGAAATTCCCAATATAATAGTGATACTTTAGTTTTACCTGCACTGGCTTCTTGAACTAACCTGAAAAGATCCTGAATATCTTGTCTGTCAAGAATGTGAAGAATATCCTCCAAAAGTCTGAATATCCTTGTTGTGCCATCAGTTCTTTAAATTCCATGAGCTTCAAGTCCTTGATCCATAGAGTATATCCATCTAGCAATACATGATCTCTTTCCAGAAATCTCTGTATCAATACACTGATCTTCAAATTTTACTATCTTCAAGTACTTCTTCAAACTCTCATCATCATCACTATCTTACGCTGTTGACTTAGCCCTCTTGGCTTTCTTCTTTGTCTTTGTTGATCCTCTTCTTTTAACAACCTTGGAGGTTCCCTCAAGTTCTATTGAACCCTCTTCCAAGTTTGTATGTACCGTCTCTTCATTATGTACTGTTGACTGTGTATGTACTACTTGTACATTTTCAGTCTGAGCAATATCTTGAGCTTCATCTCCTTCATTCATTCTTTGAGCAGTCTCTTCCTCCCTTGAACTTACCTTCTCCTTTCTATTCTTCCTCACGTAAGTGGTCTTGATAGGTGGAGATATATTTGTAGGTTCAACAGTACTTAGCTCAATTCTAGGAGTGCTTCCAAATTGTCTTTGTTGTTGCAGATGTCTTCTATGTCTTTTAATAGCCATTCTATCTGCTTCAGATCCAATCTCAACAAAATTCAATTCAGTTCTCTTATTTTTCTCATACAAAGTCCTGATTTCTTCAAAAAATTTCTTGACCAGCTGAATATGAGTGAAACCCTTAACTTTCTTGAGAAAGTTCATCATTTGATTCCTAATCTGCATAGTAGTTGGAGGCTTAATCTTTTCTCTTCTTCTCTTTTCAGCAAAGAACCTTTGTTGCTCCCTTACCAGATCATCAGTCAACTTTGATTTCTCTTCTTCATCATAAGCATCTCTCTCTTCAGCTATCAATGAGTCTGCAAGAAGCTCACTTGCATGTAATTCAGCTTAAATCCTATCATACTCTTGTATGTTCCATTCTTGCTGTATTCTCCTAGCTTCTAGCAAATGCTGCTTAGCTTCAACTTCTTCTTGTATGTCTTCTTCATGAATCTGAGCTTGTATTCTAAGAGCATATTCCTCATCATGATCCAATTGATTAAATCTGTACATGAGTTTGCTTATATCTTCATCTGAATCACTTTCATTTTCATATTCTGATAGTATTTGCTTCTTCCCCTTATCTTTTGGATTAATCTTAGGTAGCTTCTTCTTCAGCTTGGAAGGTCTTTCCTCATCAGCTTGTTGTTGAATAACTATACCTTTAGTGGGGTGTGAAGCTTGAACTTTCTTACCTTTAGTTTGATCCTTTTTGGCAAGAAACTTCTTGTTGTGTCTTTTTCTCTATCTCTGCTTGTTTTGTTTTCTCAGCTGAATTCTTCTTTCTTAAGTCAAGCAGTAATTGGGCTACAGTCTCATCCTCTCCAAAAGGAGTTTGACTTTCTAGTGAAGGATGATCACAAGCGGTACTTGCAATCGGCTTAGTTGGCTTAGCAGTATTTGGGTCTTCAACAATGTCAGCAGTACTTGCAGTAGGCTTATTTGGCTTAGCGGTACTTGGATCTTCAACAATGTTGACTTCACCAGTATTAGACACACTTGTTTCTTCAATCACTTGTGTATCTCCAGATACCCTTTCTTCCATTGAAGCTATCATTTCAACTTACACCTCTTCAGTCTTGTCTGATCCATTGCTCATGCTTGATATAGACAGTACTTGCAAAGACTGTTTCCTTTGAAACCAAATTTGCCTTTGTGGTGGTGAATTTGAAGACACAGGAAATTGAATAGTAATTTCCTCCAACTTCTCATAGAAAGTACTCCAATTCACTTGAAGTGGTGATTGAGGTGTTGGTCCTGGCTGAGTTACCATCATTTCTTCAACTTGTGGCTCCTCATGAGTAGGTTGTGGTTCTTCTTGTTGAATCTCCATATCTGTAGGTTCATCCACACCAGTCTCTAAACCAGTTCCAAACTCATAAGTCCCCATGACATCTTCATCTAGCTCAAAATTGATGTCATTTCTAGAGATCCTTGTTTGATTATCAAAAGAATGTGGTTGTTCTTCATAATTCCTCCCATGTTTGGTTGCATTCAGTTGCCTTTTCTTGTGGTTCTTGAATCTTTGCTTCTTGAGTGCAGCCTTCTAAATAGATCTATGTTGCCTCATCCAAGGTGATACTTTGTTCCTCAACTTGATTAGGCTAGCTTCCAGTTCAGCAATTTTCTTGTCTTGAACAAGTTTTGCTTTCTACAACACCTATACCTGTTGGGACAAAATAGTACACAAAGCAGTCAAATTTGCAACATCCACCACCTCTGGTGCTTGTGCTTGTGGTGAACCACTAGCAACAATAGAAGCATCAGGTGTATGAATCATCTCATCATTATTTGGTGGAGCACCAACATTGTGAGAAGAAGATTATGAATCTTCTAGGGAATGGGAACTCTGGTGAGAAGGAGTTTGTTGAGAAGCACTAGCATGGCTAGGTTCCTTACCTTCTTGATTGGCAGGTTGGGCTAACATATGGGAAAAAAATGGTGTAACTATTCCTGTAAAGGTATTGCCTTGTTTGGTCAAGAAAGAGAAAGTTCTCTTTGTGAATGTAGGAACATCTCATGTATCAGTTAACTCTGGTAGGTTAGGTATTTGGTCACTAACAAAAGTCTGAATGAATCAAGGATACATCAAAAACTTTTTAGTTCCTTCCAAATTCTTAGTCATGCCTTCAAAAATTAATCTTGAAAAATTAAAAACCTTGTTATTTGCTAGACAAATACCAGCTGATGCCAAAGCAGCAGGAATTTGATCAAAAGATTTACTTTTAGAGATTAAACTGTGAATAATAGCATGAAAAATCAATTTCCAATGAGGTGAAAATAAAGCTTTAATGAAAGTAAGACTTTCCCTATCACCCTCATAGCCCATGGCTGCAAGGCCATCATGAATCTCTATGTTATTAAGCATACTAAGTCCGTTTTCATCATTTAATCTCAAACTTTCCCTTAGGAGTACCTCAGTTACATATATATTTCTATGATTCACCCTAGCCTTAATGCAAGGTTGATCAAACCGAGTACCTAACACAGCAGTGTTCCAAAATTGTTCAACAATGGAAATAGAGACAATGGGACTTACAGTGAGTGCAAAACGAACATGACTTCGAGATAAGAACCCAAAAATCTCATGGAATCCAAGAGAGTCATCATTCATAGCAAGATTCGCAACCAAATTATGCTTAGAGATCACTTGTAAAGCAGACATTAGTATTTTTGATGATCGAAAAATTAGAGCGAAGGTTATAGAATCAAGAGATAAAAATAAAAGATCAGGTGAATCAATTGTGTAATTGGAGTAAGTATTTAAATAAATAACAAACCCAAGGGCGAAGAAACCGCCAAATTTACAAAAGAGACCCTTAACGGTACAACGGACATGTAGTGGTACATGGAACATACTCGGTACTTGAATTTGTGCTAGCGGTACTTGGAGTTATAACGGTACCTCACAATTTTGACCAGTTCATGCAATCCACTATCATAATTACCTCTTTTATCTTTTTCTATCAACATGCATTCACATCAAAAACACAAAACATAGACTATACAATAAAAATTAGTATAAAAATTTGTACAACTATTACCTCCCCTTAACATATGAAGCAGTCTATTGGTTGAGCATACCAATATGTGTCACCAAGAATTCAAATCTCTTTGCATCAAATGCCTTGGTCAACAAATCAGTTACATTGTTGTCTGTATGAATCTTCAAGACTTGAATAAGCTTCTTGTCATAGGCATCTCTTATAAAGTGATGTCTTATTTCAGTATGCTTGGTCTTGGAGTGAACTACTGGATTCTTGACAATGCATATAGTACTTTCATTATCAATGTATATCTTGGTGTTCATGAAGTTAAACCCATAATCTAACAATTGATTCTGAATCCAAAGTACTTGTCTACAGCAATGAGCAGCAGCTACATATTCAGCTTCAGTTGTAGAAGTAGAACAATGGTTTGCTTCTTACACTGCCATGATAAGAGTCTTCTGCCTAGGAATTGACAACCTCCTGTTGTGGATATCCTATCATGATTAGCTCCAGCATAATCGCTGTCTGAGTAAGCTTCCAATTCAAAGGTGGAATCTCTAGGATACCATAATCCTAAATTGGGTTGACTTTAAGATACTTAAAAATCTTCTTCACAACATGTAGATGTGACACCTTTGGATGGACTTGGAACCTTGAACAAGCACACACAGCAAACATAATATCTGGCCTTGAAGCAGTAAGATACATCAATGAACCAATCATTGATCTGTATAGATGAATATCAACATTTTCTCCATGTTCATCTTTTGATAAAGACTTCTTAGCTTCAAAAGGTGTGCTTGTACTCCTTGTATCCATACATGGAAATTTCTTCAAGATTTCAGCAACATACTTATCTTGGCTGATAAATATTCCATCTTTCCTTTGTTTGACTTGCAGTCCCAAAAAGAAAGTTAGTTCTCCCATAGAACTCATCTGAAGTCTTCCTTTCATCAAAGCCTCAAACTCATCACACCATGACTTCTTGGTAGAACCAAAAATGATTTCATCAACATAAACTTGAACTAGAATAATATCTTTAGCATTCTTTTTGATGAACAGAGTTTTGTCAATGGTCCCTCTCCTATATCCATGCTCTAATAGAAAGTTGGATAAAGTTGCATACCAGGCCCTTGGAGCTTGATGCAGACCATAAAGTGCTTTGATAACTTTGTAGACTCTATTAGAGAATTTAGGATCTACAAAACGTGGAGGTTGTGAGACAATACCTCCTCTGAAATAGTACCATAAAGAAAGGCACTTTTCACATCCATTTGATAGACTATAAAACCCATATATGATGCAAAGGCCAAAAATAAACTAATGGCTTCTATCCTTGCCACTAGTGCAAAAACCTCATCATAGTCTATCCCTTCTTCATGTCTATAGCCTTGAGCAAAAAGTCTTACCTTGTTCCTCACAACAACTCCTCTTTCATCCTTCTTGTTCCTAAAACCCCATCTAGTACCAATTACTCTCTTACCTGAGGGAAGATCCACAAGAATCCAAACGTTTTGTATCTTAAATTTTGTTAATTCTTCTTGCATGGCATCTACCCAAATTTCTTCATCAAGAGCCTGAGAAATGTTTTTAGGCTCTACTTGTGATAAGAAACAAGCAAACAAACAATGCTGAGTATCTTTATGATTGGTTCTCTGCTGTTGTTTGACATAACTCCCAAGTGCATGAGTTTCAGTATTGGTTTGAAGTTGTCTTCTGGTTTGTACAGCAGACTTGGGATCTCCAGTGATCTTTGTAGTAGGATGGTTGTTGTTGACTTTATGAGTGGGAATAGAACTGACTGGAATTTCTGTTTCCAAATTGTTGAAATCAGTTACTACACCCTGCTCATCATAGGAAGCTTTAGAGAAGATTCCTTCAGCTGGACTAGCAGACACATCTTCATCGTCCATAGCTTGTAAAATCTCTTCTAGTGAATCAACAAATTTAGCAGATTTTGACTTAGCAGTACTTGCAGATGAAGTACCGCTAGGTGTAGTATGTACTGTTGAGTGTTGTGACTCAAAAGATTCTTCTCCTGAATGCTTATTTGCATACATGGCATTCTTTTCTTGATCTTGAAGCCTCTGAAGCTCTTGGGAGGCTTGATCATCTTTTGATGGCATGGTTTTCTTCTTGGGAGTAGCAGACATGGGAGTAGCAGTAGGCATATTGGGCACATAGATATGAACATCATCATCTGATGAAGAAACATCTTCTTGAGTACCTGCATTAGCTGCACTTGACTCCTCACCTACATTGTTAGTTTGACAATCCTTTTGCATAGAATAGTAATCCATGGAGTTAGTTAGATAATCTAAATCAAACATCCAAGCATAACCTATTCCTGGGACATTGGGTTTATTTTCTAAGAAATTAACATGGGCATTTTCTTCAACCCTTTTAGATGCCAAATTATAAACCATATATGCTTTACTTTGCAATGAATATCCTACAATATATCCTGGATCAGACTTTCCATCAAACTTTCCCAAATAATTAAGAGTATTTAGTATAGACACATGACACCCAAAAGGTCTTAAATGACTTATGGTAGGCTTAACACCAGTTAAAAGTTCATAAGGTGTTTTGTTTTGAGGCTTGGTCACTAAGACTCTATTTAACACATAGCATGCAGTGTTGATTGCTTCTGACCAAAAGGTATTTGGCAAAAAAAAATCAGCGAGCATAGTTCTAGCAGCCTCAATTAGTGTCCTATTCTTTCTTTCAGCAACTCCATTTTGTTGTGGGGTCCTAGGATTACTAAATTGTCTCTTAATTCCTTTAGACCTACAGAATTCATCAAATTCAGCATTCTTGAATTCTGTCCCATTATCTGTCCTAATGATTAAAACCTGTTTAGTGAACTGCTTTTCAACTAAAGTGATAAAATCCTTAAGTAATTCATTGGTTTCACTCTTAAGAGCTAAAAAGAAAACCCAACTAAATCTACTATAATTATCAGTTATGACTAGACAAAAGGTCTTATGACTAATGCTTCTTACAGAAACTGGACCAAACAAATCCATATGAAAGAGTTGCAAAGGTTTTGTCACAGTATTGACAGTCTTGGTCTTACAAGAGGCTCTATGTTGTTTATCTTTTTGACAAGCAGCACATGTGAAATTATTTTTAAAAGATTTGTTAGGTAACCCTCTAACCAAATTCCTATTCACTAATCTATTAAGATTTTTGAAATTCACATGACCTAACCTTCTGTGCCATAAATTAGACTCATCAATAGAAGCCTTAGCTAGCAAAAATGTAATACCACCTGTTGGAGTAATAGTATGAAGATTAAAAGTGTACATATTTTCTTGCATGGGTACTTTAAGCAGTACATGAGATTCCTTAGGCATCTCAAAGTCTTTAGACAACACCAAGCAGTCTTTGTCTGTGAACAGCACCTTGTTCTTCTTATCACACATTTGTGATACAGAAAAGAGATTGAACTCATTCAATTCTTTCACAAAGAACACATCTTCAAATTCCAACTTCCCTGTGTTAATTTTCCCTTTGCCAGTGATTCTACCTTTTCTACCTCCAAAGGCTACTGGTCCTCCTCTAAATTCTTCAAATTCAGCAAGAAAATCTTTGTTTCCTGTCATGTGTCTTGAGCATCCACTATCTACTATACCTTTGTCTTTCAATTCATCAAGTAGATGCCCCTGCACACAAATAAAACTTATTAGTTTTTAACAGGGACCCAAGCCACATTTGGCTCGGATCTTGTGGGACCTACACACTTAAGAGTCTGTTTAGAAACATTCCCAGTAATGCTGCTTTTTCTCTTATACTTCATGGTTTCAGTTATGTAGTCAAAGACATAGGGTGACTCTATGTGCTCAGACTTCTTTGCCTTAAGTACTGCTTTAGCAGTACTTGCTTTAACACATGATTTTTCTCTTTTAGGAACCCATATTTGTACTGGTTTGTTATTAGACTTACTTTTAGATGTTTAGCTTTTTCAACAACATTCTTAGAAGTCTTAGAGAACTTTGGTTTGACATACTTTAAACCAACAGTACTTAATTTTGGTCTAGCAGTACTTGCAGGTCTAGACTTGCCGGTACATGGTTTACCAGACTTCAAAGATACTAGACCTTGTTTCATAAGTACTGCTCTAGGAACAAAACTTTTGGTAGAGTTATCTTTAACCTGTTTGGCTACCCTTGAGTGATCAAACTTAGGTTTGTCATTCTTAAGTTTCTGATTCCTATTAACCTGTACATTTTTCCCATTATTGTTTTCATGACCCTTTGTGCAGCCTTTTGTTTCACTATTTTATCTTCATGTAAAGTACATTCTTTGATAAAATGACTTAGACTACCACAAACATAACATCTTTTTCTTCTTAAAGAAGACCCAAAAGGTTGTTTTGACTTAACTTTCTCAAAACCTATCTCACCCCTCTTGGTTTTATTATGTTTTACATCATTTTCCAATATCTTGCTAGGAGTTTTTACCTGTTTGGGAGCAGAACTAGTCTTAGATTCTTCAGAAACAAAATTGTTCATTAAAGGTGGATAAACAATGTTCTTGGTCACAACAGTCTTATCTTGAGACAAAGTACTAGAATTTGAGGTATTTTTAACCTTTGGTTCTTCTAACTCTATACTTGTATCATTACTAGAGGCATGAAAATTCCTGATAGTGGTGGAGGAACTGCCTTCATCCACTCAGCATATCTATCATTCTCAGGTGTATTATCTAACTCACTAGAACTATCAAAGATCCCCTTTGATAAGTCCTTGTCAGTTAAAGTTATCCCAGTTTGGTCCTCAATATATCCTAGGCCTGACTTATCATAATACCCCATTTGTGAATTAATCAGTTTTCCCAATCCTTTAGAGGACTTTTGCCAATGATTAATCACTTCCTTTTCATTATAAAGACTGGCTTTTAAAGCTTCATTTTCAGTTGACACTTTCAAAAGTTGTCTTTCAAATGCTTTAATTTCCACACCTTTTTCCCTCATTTGAAGAGTTAAAACTCTTATTTTCTCTTTACAGTTTTGTTGAGCCTTTTTATACAAAACTATATTTTCTTCTAACTTAACAACACCCTGTTTAAAAGCATTTATATCTATAATGCATGTGTTGACTTTTTGATACTGTTCCTCTAGTTCTACTTTTAAACTATTAAATTTAAGAACACAGTCTTTAGAACAAGGATGTACCTCAGTATCTTCATGTGAGAGAGCCATTAAACCAAGCTCTTCTTCTTCTTCATCTTCAGCCCAGTTCACCACTTCATCTATAGTCACCAATGCTTTGGTTCCTTTAGGACTCCTACTGTTTCCTTTTGGAAAGCTTTCAGTTATTCTTGGACTGGTTATATAGCTGTTCTTGGACTTCTGACTGCTACTATCAGCTTTGTCTCTAGTGCATTCTCTTGCAAAGTGTCCCTTCGTTCCACAGTTATAGCATTCAACTTTGGACTTGTCATATCCTAATGGCTCATTAGGATCAACAGTCATCTTTCTTCCAGTCTTCTTGAAGAACCTGTTAGATCTTACTTACACCATAGCAGCTTGCCATTTAAGATCCATCTCTTCAACATCAGCATCATCCATTTGGAACAAGTCATTGAGTGTTAATCTTGGCATGTTGTCTTGTCCAACAAAGAATGCGAAGGAATCATTGTCACTAAACAATGGTGAAGACCTTCCATGTGGATTTTGAGAGACTATGTGGCTGCCTTCAGTACTTTGTGGGTAAGTACCGCTTGTAAGTCCTCCAACGGTATTTGTGAAGTATGTACCGCTGCTTGATCCACTAGCGGTATTATGAAAATAGTTACCGTTGTTTCCAACTGACACAAAAGCCAAGTTAGACTTTGTTGTAGTCGTTTCCTTAGTCACCTCAATGCCTTTCATATCCATCTCGTATGCTCTAAGATTGTTCTAGAGATGATCAAAAGGAATTGTTTCCAAATCATCTCTTGTGATGAAGTGCATAGCCATTGCTTTCCACTTTGGTGGAACACTTCTTAAGAACTTTAGATTAGGTTCTTCATTAGGAATTACTTGTCCATAAACTGCTAATTGAATAAGCAGCTTACTAAATCTTCCATAGCCACCATGTATTCCCTCTATACTGAAAACTGAGAAGTTATAAAATTCTTGCTTAAGAACAATCTTCTTTATCTTCTTAGATTTGTCATTTCCTCCAAATCTAAGTTTTATGGCATCCCACATAGATTTAGCATCCTTATAATTATGAAAGCTTGGTAAGATGTCTTCTAAAAGAGCAATAGCCAAAGCAGTTCTGGCTTTTCTCTCTCTGATCTCTGCTTGTATCTCATTAGCAGTCACAGCAGGTAGAGCATAGCATGTACCATCAGGCAACCAATATAGCTTCTTAGGTGTATTCCCATTCTTGATAACATGCCACACAGTGTGATCTATGTGATTCAAGTAATGTTCCATCTACATAGCCCATGTCTCATAATTGTCACCTTTGAGCACTGGGAGTTTGACAGCTGATAGGTGTGAAAACACCCATCCTATTACCACTTAATTATAATAATAACCAAGCCAAAACATGTATTTTATGTCGTAAATGTCGGAATTATGCGTGGTTTGTGTTTTTATTGTGTTTTAGGACCAAAATATGAATAAGGAAGAAAACACGGGCTTTCACGGACTTTTATCGATGAAAACGAGAAAAGACGAAGTCAAAAGATCAAGGGTGCAAAAAGAACGGAAGTCCAAGGCCAATTCTGAAGATTTATCGAAGAAAAAGTCTAAAGACGGAAGTTTAATGAAGTCGAATAACTCAAGTCTAATTATTGAAGAAATTATAAGACAAGTTCAATTTATATCGACAAATCCCGAGACGACGTCGAGAAAGACACAGAATTTAAATCAAGTCGAGACGAGAAAGTGAAAGAAAGAAGGAAGCAACACATGCACTCCCCTGCTTCCTATATATACCCTCCTAATGACACATTAGGAGGGTGTTAGTTAGTTAGTCATTAGTTAGTTTTCATTTTTCATTTTGTAGCTTTAATTTTTAGAGAGAGAAAGTGTTTAACTTTCTCTCACTAGTACTTCATCTTTTATCTTTAATCTTCCTTTCTAGTTTTAATCTAATCTTTACTTTTATAAGCTTAATCTAGTTTTGATCTTAATCTTCTTCTACCTTTCTTTATTTTGTTTATCTTTGATTCGTGATAATCGTTGATTTTGCTTCATCTTAGTGTTCTTGTGATTAAAAATTTTATCTTTTTATTCATCTATAAGTTTTATTACAAATTGAGCTTTGAGCTTGACATACTTATTGGCTTATTTTGTATTTAGCTTATTTGTTTTAAAAGTTTTCCTAAGTTTTGTCTTTTTAAAGTTTGATTTAAAAAGTTGCTTATTTAGAGTTTTGTAAGTTTTATTCGTTCTTATTTAGTTTGTTTAATTATAGTTTGGTAAAATTTCGGTTTTAGCTTATTGAAAAGTAGCTTATTTGATTGCTTATTACAAAGTTCTTTCCATCGGAATATGGTTTCCCTATTCCGACCAACATTCCGATTAGGGGCCTTTTTATTCCGACAGTATTCTGATCACTGGATCGGAAAAGGGTTTCTGGATTCCGACCAGTTGTGTTTTTCATTCCGATTACGATTCCGATCTAGATTCCGACGAGGGTAGTTATTTATTATTCCGATAGAATTAGTAATTTAGACATTCCGATAGAATTCATTAGCATTATTCTGATACTTTCATTTTTAATATATTCCGATAGTTTTGTTTTTAGCTTATTCCGGTTGCATTCCGACGGAAGCATTCTGACGGGATTCCGACTATTATTCCGATGGATTTGAGTTTTACTCCATATTTACTTTCTTTTGGTTTATTTTCCAATTTTATTTTTCCCGCCATTTTTACTTAGTTTTGTTTTAATTGTCTTAGCTTAGAATTATTTTTAAGTTTACGGTTTATTAAGTTTCCAAGGTTTACTTTTTAAAGTTTTTAATTTTATCGTCATTTACTTTTAAGTATTAATTTTTAGTTTTAAATTTCACACTTCCACTTTTACTTAACGACATTTACATTTGCTTTTACATTTTCATTTAAATTTATATTTTCATTTTACTTTAGTTTAAAATAGATAACCTTTTCCCTTTATATTCCACCAAGAACGACTGAGTCGCACGGTTAACCAGAAATCAATTCGAATTGACTCGAGACGAACAAATTTTCATACTTGACAAAAACCTTGTATTAAATGGCGCCGCTGCCGGCTCTTTTCGTGAAGATTAACGGTTTTCTGTGAGAGACACGTTGGATTTTGGGATCCGTTCACTTTTGAACGTTATTTTTCTTTCTAATTTTCAAAAAAAAATAAATTTCAAAAATCCTAAAAAAATATAAAAATCCAAAAAATAGAAAAACATAAAAAACCAAAAATATTTATTGTCTATCTTTCTTTTCCTTTCGTAGGTGTGTATGCGTACCCGTGATCGTAAGAAGAAAGCAATTCAAGCCGAAGTCGAAACTCAACCTATTGTCACCATGGACAATCGACCTATGATCAAGCTTTTGCAATCGCACGTAGAGGGCAACACCGATGCTATTGTCGTACCCGAGATCGGAGCCAACAACTTTGAGCTCAAATCCGGCTTCATTCAAATGGTCTCTGCTCTACCATTCTTGGGGCGTACACTTGATGATCCTCATGACCATATCAAAAGGTTTCTTCAACTCACTAATACGGTCAAGTTTAATGGGGTTTCACAAGAGGTAATTTGCTTGCAACTTTTTCCTTTCTCCTTAAAGGGACAATCCCGACATTGGCTTGATAAGGAACCGCCACAAAGTATTCTTACGTGGTCGGATTTAGAGACCAAATTCATCAACTACTTTTTCCCACCCTCACGTACTACCGCTTTGCGGAATGAAATCATTAACTTTGAACAAAAGTACGGTGAGACATTTAGTGAATCTTGGGACCGTTCTAAGGAACTTTTAAGAAAGTGTCCACAACATGGTTTTATAAAAGTGCATCAAATTAACACTTTTTACAATGGTTTAAGCATGAATGACCAAGATTCACTAAATAGTGCCTCAGGGGGTAATATTTTGGTTAAGTCTTCTAATGCCGCATGGGATATTATTGAGAATAAATCTAAAGTGCAAACCAAAAGTGTTCGGGCTAATGTGGCTAGTGCTTGCACTAGTGACACCGAAAGGAGACTTGATAAGCTTACTACGGTTGTTGAAGCACTTGCTTTACAAGCCGTTAACAATGCCAAAAACAACAATGCTATTAATATAACTTGTGAAACTTGTGGTGGGCCACACTCTTATGCTAATTGTGATAAAGCTTATGATCAATCTCACGGGGAAGTGTATGCTTACAACAACACCGAGAGAGTTCATTTCAAGCCTAATGTCAATGTTAATCACTTGTCTTACACCTCGACAAATTATTTGGCACCACCCGGTTTTCAACAAAGACCACCACAACCTAACCAAAACAATCAAGGGCCGCCAAGAGCTAATTTTCAAGGTAATGCCAATATGCGGGGCTCGAATGCAAATCAGGGTAACTATCACATGCAAAACCAAGGTTTCAATCCTCAAGGTTTTCCACCTTATAACCAATACCCAAACCAAGGTTTTCAACAACAAGGGTTCAATTTACCTCATCCACCAATGGACTTGGTTTTGCAAAAGTTGAATGAACATGAGAAAATTATGCAAGCAATGCAAGAATCTACTAGAAAAATTCAAGAGTCCACGGATAGGAAATTCGTTCAAATGTTACAAACCCTTCGCCCCCAAGGTACTCTTCCTTCTACAACCGAAACAAACCCTAGAGAAAATGTGAGTGCTATTACTACGCGAAGTGGAGCAACTCTAGTAGGACCTTCTACCCCTCCTCCCGTTACTCCATCTACACCTCCTCCAGCTCCAATTATTCCTCCTACTACAACACCTAGTACTAGTTCTCCATTACCGTCTCCACCTCTTAATGAAGCAGTACCCAAGCAAAACCCTCCACCAACCCCACCTACCACCTCTAAACCTTCTACTTTTCAACCCTCAACATATCAACCTTTACCTGCTACACCTACACCATCTAAACCCAATATCCCTTATCCTTCTAGGTTAGACAAGTGCAAATTGCTTACTAAAGAGGATGCTCAAGTCACTTCTTTTATGAAGATGATCTCTCAAATGAATTTCAACATCAGCCTTGTTGAAGCACTTGTCCAAATGCCGAAATTCGTCAAAGCATTCAAGGAATTGCTTAACAAGAAGGAAAAGATGGCTGAGTTTGTCAACACACGCCTAAATGAAAACTGTTCTACAGTTATTCTTAAAGAACTTCCGGAAAAACTTGGAGATCCCGGTCGTTTTGTGTTGCCTTGCATTTTCAACAAAACCGAAGAATTTACTGCCTTAGCTGATCTCGGGGCAAGTATAAATCTGATGCCTTTAAGTGTTTGGAAAAAGTTATCATTACCCGACCTTACACCGACGAAGATGACTCTTGAGCTAGCAAATCGCACTCTCGCTTACCCCGTTGGTATTGCCGAAGATGTGTTTATTAAAGTTGGTACCTTCACTTTTCTGGTCGATTTTGTTGTTGTTGATTATGAAATGGACCCTCGTATTCCGTTAATACTTGGTCGGCCATTTTTGAGAACCAGAAAAGCTCTAGTCGATGTTGTCGAAGGTGAACTAATCTTAAGAGTCGGGAATGATGCTCAAGTTTTTAAAATGGGGTATCAACGAATATGATTAATGTGCTTGATGATTTTGTAATCTACAACAATCCTCTTTTCGATTCTTGCCATGATATCCACTGTTCAAAGATGATGTGGATGATTCTCTCTCCAAATTAGACCCCCCCCCACCAATTTATGATCCTCCACCGATCTATGATGATGATTCTAGTTCTGATGAGGATGATTATGATAATTTTGTTTCAGAGTATCCAGACATGCCCACTTATGATGATTTTGATGATGTCGATACTCTCTCGAGTGATCTTCTCATTATGACCTTACTCCTACTTTTGATGAAGATCCTCCACCAAACACTATTGATACTTTGGATAATTACTCATTTGAGGAAGATTTTGCTACTTTTCTCAATACCTACTTCCCAAATGAGAATGATTCTCCTCCTTTGGACTTTGATGATGCTTGATAGTAGTAAAATAACACTTGTTTAGGGAAACAAGGTAAAAGTGGTAAGTATTAACGAGTGATTTAGGAAAACCACAAGTTATGACCCTTGATGGGAATCGTTCTCTCGAGGAGGCTAGTGCGTTGTGAATTGAATTGATTGATTTTGTTTTTGATTATTAATGAGAAGAAAAGAAGAAAAAAATGACGAAGACGAAAAAAAAAAAAAATTAGAAAAATAAGGCAAAACACTACTAGAAAGTTACGACGAAGCACGAGAAAAACACAAAATTTAAAATTTAAACCTAAAAATTCCTAAAAATTACTAAAAACTCCCAAATAATATTCTAAGGGTTTACAAAAAATTCAAACTTGCCAAAACCTTTTAATTAATTTAATAATGACTTTTTAATGCTAATTAAAGCCCTAAAAATCACTTTTAAATATTAAAAAGCCTTAAACAAGATTTTATAGTTTGTAAACCTCAAAAATGACTTAATTAAACTAAAAACTATTTTTAAAAATTTTAAAACCAAATTAAACTATTTTTAATTTCCTAAAACTATTAAAATGTATTAAATCTTAAATTAATTCTAAAAATTAATTGAAAAGCCTATAAATTATTCTACAAATGGGAAAAGTCCTAATTAATGCTATAGAATCTAGGAAAAATGAAAAAGAAATTAAAATAAAACTTTTTATTTTATTGAATAAAATAATATTAAAATATTCTAAAAAATTAAAAGTTCTTAAATAAATTCTAAAAAATTCTCAAAAATCCTAAATATTCTAACTAGAAAGAAAATGTAAATTAAAGTTTCTAAAACCTCTTAATGAATTTTATATTAATTTTCAAAGTTTAATAAAAAACCTAAAATCAAATAAAATCAAAAATTAAAGTTTTTGAAAACTTTTTCACATGTAAACCTCAAAAATATATTTTAAAACCTAAAAACTATTTTTCCTAAAAATAAAAACTATTTTTGGTATTTTTTAATGATTTAATAAAATACGTATATAAAATAAATTCTAAAAAATAATCTATTAATGGGAAAAATAAGAAAATAGGCTAGAAAAATCCCTAAGTCTAATATACCCCTAAGAAAAATAAAGGACACCAAAAATAATAAGCCAATAAGCTGAAATAAGCTGAAAACCCACGGCTTATTTTAAAAAGGTAAAACAAGAAAGTGGTTAAGTATAATACAAAACCACACCCTAGTAGTCAAAGACCCTAGGGCGCAGTGGTGAGTGTGGTGTGGTGTGAACGTGGTGACCAGGGTTCGAATCTTGAAACCCCCCCTTTTTATCACTTAGTTGCGCCGCAACCCTTGTCTTGCGCCGCAACTAGTGTTGCGAGGGTACCCTGATCTGTTGGTCCTTCAGTTGCGCCGCAACTAGGTAGGACTTGCGGCGCAATTTGTATAACGGGAGCAACTTTGGTCAGCAGCTCTTTCAGTTGCGCCGCAGCTAGTAGGTCTTGCGGCGCAACTTTTATATTTTTTTCCTTTTTAACTTTTTTCCAAACCAACCAGTGAACTTAAATGTCTAGTAAACCAATTCCAATATCCTTTTTTACACTGATTAAGCCGAAAAAAATAACAAAAACGTGCCCAGTTGGGGCTTGAAACTGATGAACAAGTGTGATGTGCACACTTATGCACTTTTTGGTGCCTAGAGGAGCTTGGCAAGTGCTTTGTTTGGTGATTACTTGGACAAATGGGGCACTCTTGTGTTCTTTGGAACACAAGAAGTCAGTAACACACAAGATGTAAGCAAATAGCACACCACTTATCAAAAACTAAGCACAAAAAGGCTCATTCAATGTTGCTGATATAAATGTGCAGATGTGGTGGACTGTTTAAGCTAAAAATTGCACTCAAGTGAGATTTAGACCACCAAATTTGACACACAATCTCTCAAACAAATGCACAATCAATAACAACCCTTAGATCACACAATCATTCACAGATTTTCAAAGATCAATCAACAAAACTCATAAAACCAAGCAATTAAGTGGGCATGCAGATTTTGAACACACTTAATCCTATTTTAATCACTCAAACTGCTCAAAACTTGTTCCAAATTAACTCACTACTAACTAACAACCTAACACAATCCTATAACCCCTAGCTAACACCTTTTAATTATCACTAATCAAAACTATGTCCTGCTTAAACCTGTTGCCAAACACCAGTTTAAAAACTTTAAAACCAAAATTATCAAACCAAAACCTTACAAAGCTTTTCAAACTGATCTAAATATCATCTAACATGCACAATAACTCAAATCCAACTCAAATCAAACACCTAAAACACCTTTATGCCAAGAAATCAACCAAGACCATACACTATGCTATTTTCTGAAATTTTAAAGAGAAAAGAAAGTTACCTTAGGTTCTTACATCCAAGAACCTAGAGGATGAAAATCCTCCTCCAATCCAACCCGGGTTGGAGCTGACAACTAATCAACAATGATCCAACCTGCAAAAGAAAAATCAAAGAAGAAAAACACAATATATCCAAATATCTGTTTTCACCCTTTTTTTTTTCTTTCTTAAAAATCTTTCCAAACTTCTTAAAACCTTACCAATCCGTTTTAAAAACAAATCTTAAGTCCAAAATCAAAACTCTTTCCACTTTCACTTCAAAAGCTTGATTTCAAACCTTAAAAACTTCCTTCTAAAACTACCTTTTTGAAAAACTTAACACACAAATCTTATAAACTTGGAACTCAGCCTTAGCATATACTCAATACACAACTTTTAAAAACACTAAAAAGGAATTACACTTGAATTTTCTCAAATACCAAACTTTTAATTTCTTAAAAAGGAATTACAAGAGATATTGCTAAAAGCTGGAACAAGAGGAGTGGACATGCCCATCTCCTATTTATACTACATCATGGACTATTCTAGAACTGAAAATAAAATAATACAAGTACTGGAAACCCTAATGTTTGAATTCTCAAAACTGCCCTCTCTTCTTTGACTTGATTTGGGTCAAAAGACATCCCATGTGATTGCCAGCTAAAGAAGACCATTTGTGGACGTTGGATTAAGCTTGGAGACAAAGGAAATGCATCCAAATCGCTAATTTGGTCGGTTTTTGGGGTTTGGGGTGAAAACGATGGGCAGGGGAGGGTCCTACCCTCACATGGTTGTGTTGGGGAAAGGGGTTTTGAGTGGGATGGGGTGACAAAGATGCAAATTAATGATCTGGAAAATATAAATGGAAACCCCTTTGTTTTTAATCTAATTATGCCTGGGAAAATTAGGGTTTATGTGGGTGTTTAATGGGGGTTTAATCTTAAAGGGGATTAAGGATTTTTAAAAATGTTGTTAAGTGGGAAAAATTGTTGACTTGTTGACCAGTTTATTTAATAAACTGGTGGGTTGGGTTGTGATGAGGTGGCAAAAGCTGAGTGGGTGGGTAAGTTTGGGCTTTTGGCAGATTGAGTCCCCAAGATTTAAACTTTCTTTCACTTGCAATTAAAACTCCAACAGTGTCTAATTTGCCTTTGACAACTTTGGATAAGTTGTCAAATTTGGCACAATGTTCTTCAAAAACTTTTCCAAGGGTATCTTTTGCATAATCTTCAAACTTGATGGACTGATCTTGTAATATCTTCAAATATTAAGGTCCATACTTGTACAATTGATAAATGGAGGGTCAATTGTGACAAGTTCTTCAAAGATGAGGGGCCATTTTTGCCAATCTTCAATTCTTCAAGGGTCTTTTTGCAAAATCCAAACTTGGGCCCGGTTCATTGTGCGACTTCATTTCCCGTGTTCGTTTTTGATTGATTCTTGTGTTCTTTTGCCAATTCCTCAATATCCGTACCTAAAAATACACAAGTAACAAACACGAGCATATATTTGGCATGTTTTATGATATTTTATGCATTTTAAGCCCGTTTTGGACGATGAGACCATGTATAAAAGCAGTCTCATCACTCCCCCATACTAAACCATTGCCGTGCCCTCACGCAATGCTAAGAATAAAGTATCAAAGCATCTCCAGAATTTAATTTTATGACTTTTATTGAAATGATAACTAGCTACACACTACAATTACTACTACTTGCGTTTTTAGACATAATGTATGATTTTCATCGCAAAATGGGACGTTTAGGTTCATAGAACAAGAACACGTGAATGCTTCGTTAGAAATAATTTCGTCGTCCTCGATTTTCACTTTAATTCCATGCCAAGCGTGTAACGAGATCATTGTCATTATAAGTTAGTAATGCTAACACTACTCATATGCCCTAATCACGTACTTATTCTCCCATTATTCCTAAGTTGTATCTCTTATATTTTATTATGTCTTAATGATCACGAGGATACATTGTTGACTTATGCGATAATAGAGATTTAGGTCTAAAAATAGAGTCCTAACGGTGTAACTAAGACCATCAAATCAATAACCCCTCCTAATAGACAACGATGTTAAAAAATTAAGTTGACAAGAAGAATCGATAAACACGGTTTTATAACGGTTTTGAACATGAGACTTATTACCAAGACTTTTATACGCCCCCTAACGGAAGGACCTTATTATCTTTGGTTTACCTCCATCTTTTATTCAACTTCGCCATGAAGCTTTTATTATGACTTCGGTCTTGCCTTGCCTTTTATTATCCGCCTCATCGGTGGTTTTATTAGCCAAAGACGTATATCCTCACGCTAAAGCGAATTTTGGATCTTTAAAGCTTCGAAGATTAAGGCTTGATTCACTTTCAATTTTGCATAGATTTTAGGCCTTGTGGGGCTTCAAATTGTTTGCTTGATTTAGGTGAGCACTTGAAATCTTATTATTGGGTGAAGCTTTCGATTATTCGGGTTGCCAATACTTCAAAACCGTGACGCTGGCGATACCTTAATGTCTTCCCAATTTAATTACACGGAAGCTACTAGAAAAGACTAGAAACCCAACAATCAAAATTAGACCGCTAAATCAATATTTATTAAGCAAAAAATATTTACATGCGAAGGGAGAATAAGCAAACAACGAGAACACATGAGTTTTTGAAAGAATACGAGTACTCTACGTTTAGCATAGTAACTTATAATTAACTCTATCATTTCTCGTCCTCATTTAAGAGACTTAGCCTAATGTGTAGTTAAGGAACCAAAGCTAAGTGCTCAACACGCACGGTCGAGTCAAAAATTACTCTTATTCTCGCCATCGGAAAATCTACATTCGTGTCTTCAAACACTTATGAAACATGAGAAAAATTTTAAAATTTGGCCATTTTTAGCCTTATTTTGCAACAAAACGATAACAAAACGATAAACTTTGGAAAGCGTGAAGGTTTGGCAAGGCAAGTATCTATTCACCCCCCCATACTAAAGTTAAACATTGTCCTCAATGTTTCGAGTCTAGGGGTACAAACACCCCCATACTAGAGACGTAGTCGAATGCCTAATCTAGCATGGAAAGGGTGTAACCAATAAGTAATAGCCGTTTATGAAGTGTGCTAAAAACCTAAGGTTAGAACATAAAAGGATATATCATGATGTGGATATTGGGAAAGGCCTCCATAGCAAACGATCGAGTGCTCCCATGAAACGAACACGAGAGGCTCCAATCGTGAAGATGACGATCTAAAAGACACAATGCACAAACAACCACGGAACAAAGGTTGGAAGGGCACAAATCCCCTCACATTAAACTAATTAGAAAGCAATAATATGTACATGGATAAGCATGGGTCTCCCCCACGAGGCACCTTGTTTTTGATAACCGAGTCAAAAGCTCGACTCGAATCCCCATAAATGTGATCATTTAGGGATAATCATGGTTTGGTCAATTTTTGGTGGGGCTTACATGATAAACAAGGCCCAAAAGCACGTGGAGTACTTTAAAAATCCGATAAACGTATACCGGGGTCAAAGATAGCGTCCTCGTTTTCGGATGAAAGACGAGACAACACAACTCCAACACAAATCCCAATGGGATAGAAGAAAATAGGAGAGAAGAAATAGAAGGGTGGGACAATGGGTAAGTCTCTAAAAACATGAGCTACTCGAGGTAAACTCGCACCAATCAAATGAAAAGATTTTCCATTTATTGCATCGGTGGAAGACCGAGATTTCCCTTTACATGAAATTCCGGGATCGAATATCTCGTCCTCGGTGGAGAAAGGGGAGGGAACATAAGGGGCTTCCCCCACACTAGGTCCACACAAAGCATCGTCAAAAGGAGAAGACGAGCTTGTAGTACTCAAGACACGCGGTGATGACGGAGTTAGAGTCGTAGAAAAATCTTTTAAATTAGATTCAAAATCTTTTCCTTTTTCATCTTCAAGACTCTCCTAGTGAAAACCCGATTTGATTATGTCAAAAATATTTGGTGTATCTAAAACAATATTAGTCACACTAAAAATTCTCACATTTTGAAAACGTTTTGGTTTAGGTGGTGGCAAGTTTTCAAATCTTTTGTCAACAAAGAAAACCTCCCCATCGGGATCAATGTATTCATCATCCGAAGAATCACTCGAGATTGGAATTATCGGCTTAACACTCTTAACCTCCATCGGCGGAGGGGACGGAACTTCATTTTTATCAACTCCTAAAACTCTATTGGAAATCTTTTGACAAATGCTTTTGATAGGATTGACATTGTACAAAGATGTGATCGAATAAACATGAGAAAGAGTGGAGTTTTGGGTTGCATTAATGACGAGTTCTTCCTCATTGAAACGAAGAGTGATTTTTCTTGCATGCACATCGATAAGTGCTCTCGAGGTATCCAAAAAAGATCGACCTAAAATTAATGGAACTTTAGGATCGATGGGAATATCAACAACTATGAAGTCCACGGGATAATAGAATTTCCCAACTTTCACAAAGACGTCCTCGGCAACTCCACAAGCTAGAATCGTAGAATGATCGGCCATTTCGATTGACATTCTTGAAGGAGTGAGATTTGGAAGATTAAGCGACTTAAAAATCTCGAGAGGCATCAAATTAATACTAGCACCAAGATCGGCCAAGGCGTAGCATTCTTCCATGTCTTGGATAGCACATGGGATTAAAAACTTTCCAGGATCACCGACTTTTTGAGGTATGCGGCTTAGAAAAACCGATGAACAACTAGACGATTTTTGCAATTTCTCTTTGTTATTCAACATACTCTTGAAGTTTGCGGCAAATCGAGGCATCATGACTAAGGCGTCGGCAAAACTTATATTAAAATGCAAGTCACGAAACATTTTCATAAAAAGTTCAAATTGATAATTATTTCGTTCTTGTGCCTTTTCCTTGTCTCGTCTTGATGGGTAGGGTAAAGGTGGTGTGGGTTGGGGCAAATTAGGCATAGGCATCGGCCTTGGAATCTCGGGTTCCATAATGGGTATTGGTTCAACCGTAGGTGTGGTTTGAGCGGTACTTCGTGGGCTTGTAATGTGCTCCTTTTCAACCACAACCTCGGGTTCTTTCTCTTTTTCCTTCTCCATAGAAGTACTTGGACGAGAAATTGGTTCTTTGAAAGTTTTACCACTACGAGTGGCAATAACCTTCAATTCTCCTTTCGGGTTCACGATGGTATCACTAGGAAGACCACCCGAAGAAGAGGGCTTACACATGATAGCTTCAAACATTTTAGCCATACGGTCTTCAAACTTAGATTGCCTAGCATCCGCTTTCAACAACTCTTGCTTAATCTCATGTTGTCCTTGCTCCATTTTTTGTTGATTTTGTTGGAGTCGTGTGACATTTCCTTCCATTTTATTAGCATGAGTTTTAAGTTCATTAGCAAGTTCGGTTTTAAGCTCATTTTTCAATTCGGATCTTAAGCTAACCATTTCACGTTGCATGTTGTCAAACTTAGCATCATTAGCTTTAGCATAATTCAAAAATTCTCCTTGAAGATTTTTGGTGTGATCGTTTTGAAAACCTTGGGCATTAGTTTGAAAATCACGGTTTTGGTTTTGGTTTGAAATTTGCCCATTTCCACTTTGGTAATTACCTTTGTTATAGTTCCTTTGATTTCCTTGGTAATTTCCACCTTGGTTGTTGTTGTTGCGATAATTATTAGCATTTTGATTGGGTTGAGCTTGATTTGAACGTGAACCTTGACCTATTTGGTTATAAGTTCCCGTGGCTACAAAAGCATTCGAAGTGTTACCATCCGCGGTAATGCACTCGGATAAATCATGAGCTCCCCCACACGACAAACAACTTTTAGAAACCGCTTTAACCGAAGCGGTGTTGGAAGCTTCTTGAGCCTTCCAATGGGACATAAGGTTTGCAAATCTATCGAAAAATCGGTTTTCTTCATTTGCTTCATCATGTAATGCATTGATACTTTGAGACGATGATGAGCCCCTTTTGGCAACACTCGGTGTGTGACGAGGGCTATAAACCTTAGACCTATTCTCAATTATTGTTAAAGCTTCATCAACCGTTTTACACAAAAAATTACCACCCGCGGCGGCATTTAAATAATCCCTTTCATGATCGTTAAGTCCATTATAAAACGTGTCGATTTGGTGCAAATCGGAAAATCCGTGATGAGGACATTCGTGTAACATCTCCTTAAACCTATTCCAAGCCGTAGAAAAACTTTCATTTGGTTCTTGTGAAAATTTAGAAATCTCGTTTTTCAAATGCGTAGTCTTAGAGGGCGGAAAAAATTGGTTCACAAATTTGGACACGAGATCGGTCCACGTCAATATAGAATTGGGTGGCTCTTTCTCTAACCAAATTTTAGCGGGCCCCGCTAAGGAATACGGAAATAACATCATCTTAATCGAGTCATTCGAGACATCCTTGAATTTGCATGTGGCGGTAAGACGATTAAATTGGCGGATATGGTTGTGCGGATTGTCCTTCTCATCACCACGGAATTTGTTGTTTTGGATCATCGACAACAAACCCGTTTTCACCTCAAAATTCTCCGCAAGGATTGCGGGAATAACTATAGCTTCTCCATAACCCTCGGTGGGTGCTTGAAGTAACTCCATCATAGTTCGATTCGCCATGGTTGGTTCCTCTCGTACAATGGGTTCGTCAATAGGAGACTCCTCACTAGAAAGAGTGAGTGATTTGTTTCTTCGTTTACGAGCACGTCTAGCTTTAGAGCGAGTTTGCATAAACGTCACGTACAACGAGAAGGCGAGCAAAGAAGATTCTTTTTGGTATTTTGTGTTTTTTCAATTTTTTGTGGTTTTTGATTGTATTAACTTTTTTTGGAAATTGGTGAATGTATTAAGTAGACAATGAGTCCACAAATCTCCTCACTTAATCAAATCTCTTGATTAAAAAGGCCTCAAGGAATGAAAACGATCACGTGGAGTGAACGCCTTCGATGACTTTAGAACGATGGTGGAACACCAAATCGTTCAAGAGGGTTTAATCAAATGAAAACCAAGAAAATATATATGATATGTAGTAATACTTTGGGCGGCAAAACCCTCGATTCACTCTCAAAATCAAATACGCACAAGCAAGCGGAGGAAACGAGGCGGCGCGAAGCACTTAAGAGCCTTTTTCCTTTAGGTTGTGAAATACAACCGCCTTATACCCACCTTATAGTTTGTATTATCAAGATTAAGCTTCACGAAAGTATTTATCTATTTTTGCCTTTTTTTCTTTGGTTTGAGATTCGAATACAATGATTGGGTAATGACCTCCCAAGTCAAGGTTGTGATTGCTCACGTATTTGGAGTACTTGTGTATTTATTGTTCTACGTATACAATATACTAATAGTATTCACACAAAAACCGAAAAACGATAATACGTATTAATAGAGTGCTATTAATACAATTATATTATGGCTAATAGAAAAACAACAATGTTTCAATCAAAACACAACACGCCTCCCCGGCAGCGGCGCCAAAATGATAGTAGTAAAATAACACTTGTTTAGGGAAACAAGGTAAAAGTGGTAAGTATTAACGAGTGATTTAGGAAAACCACAAGTTATGACCCTTGATGGGAATCGTTCTCTCGAGGAGGCTAGTGCGTTGTGAATTGAATTGATTGATTTTGTTTTTGATTATTAATGAGAAGAAAAGAAGAAAAAAATGACGAAGACGAAAAAAAAAAAAAATTAGAAAAATAAGGCAAAACACTACTAGAAAGTTACGACGAAGCACGAGAAAAACACAAAATTTAAAATTTAAACCTAAAAATTCCTAAAAATTACTAAAAACTCCCAAATAATATTCTAAGGGTTTACAAAAAATTCAAACTTGCCAAAACCTTTTAATTAATTTAATAATGACTTTTTAATGCTAATTAAAGCCCTAAAAATCACTTTTAAATATTAAAAAGCCTTAAACAAGATTTTATAGTTTGTAAACCTCAAAAATGACTTAATTAAACTAAAAACTATTTTTAAAAATTTTAAAACCAAATTAAACTATTTTTAATTTCCTAAAACTATTAAAATGTATTAAATCTTAAATTAATTCTAAAAATTAATTGAAAAGCCTATAAATTATTCTACAAATGGGAAAAGTCCTAATTAATGCTATAGAATCTAGGAAAAATGAAAAAGAAATTAAAATAAAACTTTTTATTTTATTGAATAAAATAATATTAAAATATTCTAAAAAATTAAAAGTTCTTAAATAAATTCTAAAAAATTCTCAAAAATCCTAAATATTCTAACTAGAAAGAAAATGTAAATTAAAGTTTCTAAAACCTCTTAATGAATTTTATATTAATTTTCAAAGTTTAATAAAAAACCTAAAATCAAATAAAATCAAAAATTAAAGTTTTTGAAAACTTTTTCACATGTAAACCTCAAAAATATATTTTAAAACCTAAAAACTATTTTTCCTAAAAATAAAAACTATTTTTGGTATTTTTTAATGATTTAATAAAATACGTATATAAAATAAATTCTAAAAAATAATCTATTAATGGGAAAAATAAGAAAATAGGCTAGAAAAATCCCTAAGTCTAATATACCCCTAAGAAAAATAAAGGACACCAAAAATAATAAGCCAATAAGCTGAAATAAGCTGAAAACCCACGGCTTATTTTAAAAAGGTAAAACAAGAAAGTGGTTAAGTATAATACAAAACCACACCCTAGTAGTCAAAGACCCTAGGGCGCAGTGGTGAGTGTGGTGTGGTGTGAACGTGGTGACCAGGGTTCGAATCTTGAAACCCCCCCTTTTTATCACTTAGTTGCGCCGCAACCCTTGTCTTGCGCCGCAACTAGTGTTGCGAGGGTACCCTGATCTGTTGGTCCTTCAGTTGCGCCGCAACTAGGTAGGACTTGCGGCGCAATTTGTATAACGGGAGCAACTTTGGTCAGCAGCTCTTTCAGTTGCGCCGCAGCTAGTAGGTCTTGCGGCGCAACTTTTATATTTTTTTCCTTTTTAACTTTTTTCCAAACCAACCAGTGAACTTAAATGTCTAGTAAACCAATTCCAATATCCTTTTTTACACTGATTAAGCCGAAAAAAATAACAAAAACGTGCCCAGTTGGGGCTTGAAACTGATGAACAAGTGTGATGTGCACACTTATGCACTTTTTGGTGCCTAGAGGAGCTTGGCAAGTGCTTTGTTTGGTGATTACTTGGACAAATGGGGCACTCTTGTGTTCTTTGGAACACAAGAAGTCAGTAACACACAAGATGTAAGCAAATAGCACACCACTTATCAAAAACTAAGCACAAAAAGGCTCATTCAATGTTGCTGATATAAATGTGCAGATGTGGTGGACTGTTTAAGCTAAAAATTGCACTCAAGTGAGATTTAGACCACCAAATTTGACACACAATCTCTCAAACAAATGCACAATCAATAACAACCCTTAGATCACACAATCATTCACAGATTTTCAAAGATCAATCAACAAAACTCATAAAACCAAGCAATTAAGTGGGCATGCAGATTTTGAACACACTTAATCCTATTTTAATCACTCAAACTGCTCAAAACTTGTTCCAAATTAACTCACTACTAACTAACAACCTAACACAATCCTATAACCCCTAGCTAACACCTTTTAATTATCACTAATCAAAACTATGTCCTGCTTAAACCTGTTGCCAAACACCAGTTTAAAAACTTTAAAACCAAAATTATCAAACCAAAACCTTACAAAGCTTTTCAAACTGATCTAAATATCATCTAACATGCACAATAACTCAAATCCAACTCAAATCAAACACCTAAAACACCTTTATGCCAAGAAATCAACCAAGACCATACACTATGCTATTTTCTGAAATTTTAAAGAGAAAAGAAAGTTACCTTAGGTTCTTACATCCAAGAACCTAGAGGATGAAAATCCTCCTCCAATCCAACCCGGGTTGGAGCTGACAACTAATCAACAATGATCCAACCTGCAAAAGAAAAATCAAAGAAGAAAAACACAATATATCCAAATATCTGTTTTCACCCTTTTTTTTTTCTTTCTTAAAAATCTTTCCAAACTTCTTAAAACCTTACCAATCCGTTTTAAAAACAAATCTTAAGTCCAAAATCAAAACTCTTTCCACTTTCACTTCAAAAGCTTGATTTCAAACCTTAAAAACTTCCTTCTAAAACTACCTTTTTGAAAAACTTAACACACAAATCTTATAAACTTGGAACTCAGCCTTAGCATATACTCAATACACAACTTTTAAAAACACTAAAAAGGAATTACACTTGAATTTTCTCAAATACCAAACTTTTAATTTCTTAAAAAGGAATTACAAGAGATATTGCTAAAAGCTGGAACAAGAGGAGTGGACATGCCCATCTCCTATTTATACTACATCATGGACTATTCTAGAACTGAAAATAAAATAATACAAGTACTGGAAACCCTAATGTTTGAATTCTCAAAACTGCCCTCTCTTCTTTGACTTGATTTGGGTCAAAAGACATCCCATGTGATTGCCAGCTAAAGAAGACCATTTGTGGACGTTGGATTAAGCTTGGAGACAAAGGAAATGCATCCAAATCGCTAATTTGGTCGGTTTTTGGGGTTTGGGGTGAAAACGATGGGCAGGGGAGGGTCCTACCCTCACATGGTTGTGTTGGGGAAAGGGGTTTTGAGTGGGATGGGGTGACAAAGATGCAAATTAATGATCTGGAAAATATAAATGGAAACCCCTTTGTTTTTAATCTAATTATGCCTGGGAAAATTAGGGTTTATGTGGGTGTTTAATGGGGGTTTAATCTGAAAGGGGATTAAGGATTTTTAAAAATGTTGTTAAGTGGGAAAAATTGTTGACTTGTTGACCAGTTTATTTAATAAACTGGTGGGTTGGGTTGTGATGAGGTGGCAAAAGCTGAGTGGGTGGGTAAGTTTGGGCTTTTGGCAGATTGAGTCCCCAAGATTTAAACTTTCTTTCACTTGCAATTAAAACTCCAACAGTGTCTAATTTGCCTTTGACAACTTTGGATAAGTTGTCAAATTTGGCACAATGTTCTTCAAAAACTTTTCCAAGGGTATCTTTTGCATAATCTTCAAACTTGATGGACTGATCTTGTAATATCTTCAAATATTAAGGTCCATACTTGTACAATTGATAAATGGAGGGTCAATTGTGACAAGTTCTTCAAAGATGAGGGGCCATTTTTGCCAATCTTCAATTCTTCAAGGGTCTTTTTGCAAAATCCAAACTTGGGCCCGGTTCATTGTGCGACTTCATTTCCCGTGTTCGTTTTTGATTGATTCTTGTGTTCTTTTGCCAATTCCTCAATATCCGTACCTAAAAATACACAAGTAACAAACACGAGCATATATTTGGCATGTTTTATGATATTTTATGCATTTTAAGCCCGTTTTGGACGATGAGACCATGTATAAAAGCAGTCTCATCAATGCTCTTTATCCTCATTCGGATATGAAGAAACCTGTTTCAAAGGAGAAGAAGCCGGCCGACACCAATATCCGTAGTGCCTATGTCTTGACACCTCTCTATCCACCTTCTGAGGATGAGATTGTGCGATTTATGAGTGGATCTTCTTCAAGGTCTACTGATCCTGAGTGTTATTTTCCCCTAAAGGAAAAGGTTTTCAATCTTGGTATTGCAATTTTTAAGCCATCTCAGTATCCATCTGATAAAATAAAAGGAAAGATGTGGAACTACTAGAGATATGCTTGCACCTCATCACCCCTTGCTACCACCGTGCTCAACAACTTCTTAAGGGAACCTTCCCTACTCTTCTTTGGCTTGCCTTGTTCTCCTTAAGCTCGTGTTACTTGATGGACGAAAACCATGTATTTGATCCCGATGGATGTTCTTCAAGGTTATTACCATGCTAATCAAGGTCGAGTCAGGCTCACGACTCGGTTAACAAAAACAAGCGATTCTCGGGAGGCAACCCGCATTATCTATCCTTTTTATTCTGTTTTTATAATAAGTGTAGGGGAGACCCTAGTATGTGTTTGTTGTTTTCTTTCTTATCATGTGCAGGGATTCGAGCTTTCAAAGATCCATTCTTGATGACTTTTGACAATCCGTGATTCCGTGTTCCCGTCTTCCCGGTTCTATCCTAAACTCTTTTGATTCTCTATTTTATATTCTTCAATACTAAAATAGGAATCACTTTAGTTGTCTCTTCCTTAGCAAGATTTAAACAACATGCACAATGTCCTAAGTGTAGGGGATTTTACTCCCACATGCTTAAACATTGAGGACACAGTTTATATCAAGTGTAGGGGGGCTTCTATCGAAGTTAAGTGGGCTTTTCCTTGTATTTTTCCTCATTTTAACCGAAAAATTGATTTTTCGACATTTTTCAAAATTTTTGATCTATTTTGGCCTAGTTGTATTTACGTTTGTTATAGTTATTTTCTTTCTTTGCTAGAATAAATTTTAATAAAGTGGTTTTAAATTTTGTCGTTGTGAATCTTTTGACTCAATCCGAGTTTACTTATCCAAGTTTACTCTAGCTAGTATCCTTAACGTGCTTAATTCAAGTTTTTCTAGGCTTTTATATAGGGAGCTTTAAAACGCGAAAGTCTTAACTCTTACGGGTTAAGAACAAGAACTTTTCGCAAGTTCCTATAATTGATCCTAGAAATTCGTTTATCAAGGGAACTTTAAAACGCGAATTCTAAACTTGAAAGAGTCTAAGAAGTTGCAAGATCCTATAGACGACTTGAAAACCCAAAACTTTGATTTTATAGGCTAAGCATCCACGAGTCTCATTCCTTGAGATTTTAAATTGTGGAGAACGAGAGATGATAGAGTCAGTTATAAGTTTGGTATTCTTTCATGAATTTATGTGAGTTGATTATGAGCTTTTTTTCTCCCATCGCTTGTTAATAAATTTAATTGCAATAAATAAGGTCGTACGATTTGAAAAGTTACTTAGCTTCTAGCCCAAGATCGTTTAAAAGTTGCTCTGTATCAATTAGAGTTCATAGCCAAGGCATAACTTATTGAAGCGGGATGCGAAGATTGGCGAGTCGAAAAAGGTCCTAACAAGACATGAGGGCTACATTTTGTTGCTAAAGATCCAAAGTGATGTGAAGAATCATTTATCAAAAATTAATATGAAGGATCGAGACACACGACGAAAAGCAAATACTCCCGTTAAGATCATGGAGAAGTCTATCCAAAAAGGCCCTAACAAAGTATGAGGATAAATAGATCCATGTCCTAAAAGGAGGCGGATCGTTGTATATCAAAATCCCAAATAAAGATTGGAGAAAAATGAAGAAGTCGTGGTCCAAGTATGAAGAATCTCTCAAAAAGTTCAAGTGAAGAAATTCCTATTATGAAGAGAAGACCATTATTTCATGAACGTCTCTCAAGATTCGAAGTATGAAGTCACTGCCAAATATCGGTCCGAGAAAGGTCTCAAATCGTAAAGCGAGTTATGCCAAGATATGAACTTTATGAGGTCCCGAGAAACAGTTTTAAAAGATTTTGTCCTTTAGCTAACTATTGATTAAATCGTCCTACTTTATTTTCAGCCTAAATAACTGTCAAAAAAAGTCAACAATGCATCCTCGTGATCATTCAAGACAACAATAAAATATAAGAGATACACCTAGGAATAAGGGAGTCTAAGTGAATAATTGGCCCACATGAGTTTGCGTTAGTTTGCTAACTTATAATAACAATGATCTCGTTTTTAAGCTTGGTATGGGGAACGTGAAACTTAAGGATGGTAAACTTTCATGACATTCCAAAATCCTAAGGTAAGTTTTTGATCTTTTTACTTATTTTCTTCCTTTAAATATTTTGTCTCTTTATTAAAGGCTAATGTGGATTGATTATGATGGAAAATGTAAATCTTGCTTTGTAATTAATGCATTGCATGAGGACATTGCAATGGTCAAGTGTAGGGGATTTGATAGGTGTGAAAACACCCATCCTGTTACCACTTAATTATAATAATAACCAAGCCAAAACGTGTATTTTATGTCGTAAATGTCAAAATTATGCGTGGTTTGTGTTTTTATTGTGTTTTAGGACCAAAAGATGAATAAGGAAGAAAACACGGGCTTTCACGGGCTTTTATCGATGAAAATGAGAAAAGACGAAGTCAAAAGATCAAGGGTGCAAAAAGAACGGAAGTCCAAGGCCAATTTTGAAGCTTTATCGAAGAAAAAGTCTAAAGACGGAAGTTTAATGAAGTCGAAGAACTCAAGTCTAATTGTTGAAGAAATTATAAGACAAGTTCAATTTATATCGACAATCCCGCGACGACATCGAGAAAGACAAAGAATTTAAATCAAGTCAAGACGAGAAAGTGAAAGAAAGAAGGAAGCAACACATGCACTCCCCACTTCCTGTATATACCCTCCTAATAACACATTAGGAGGGTGTTAGTTAGTTAGTCATTAGTTAGTTTTCATTTTTCATTTCGTAGCTTTAATTTTTAGAGGGAGAAAGTGTTTAACTTTCTCTCACTAGAACTTCATCTTTTATTTTTAATCTTCCTTTCTAGTTTTAATCTAATCTTTACTTTTATAAGCTTAATCTAGTTTTGATCTTAATCTTCTTCTACCTTTCTTTATTTTGTTTATCTTTGATTCGTGATAATCGTTGATTTTGCTTGTTCTTGTGATTAAAAATTTTATCTTTTTATTCATCTATAAGTTTTAATACAAATTGAGCTTTGAGCTTGCCATATTTATTGTCTTATTTTGTATTTAGCTTATTTGTTTTAAAGTTTTCTTAAGTTTTGTCTTTTTAAAGTTTGATTTAAAAAGTTGCTTATTTAGAGTTTTGTAAGTTTTATTCGTTATTATTTAGTTCGTTTAATTATAGTTTGGTAAAATTTCGGTTTTAGCTTATTGAAAAGTAGCTTATTTGATTGCTTATTACAAAGTTCTTTCCATCGGAATAGGGTTTCCCTATTCCGACCAACATTTCGGTTAGGGGCCTTTTTATTCTGACAGTATTCCGATCACTGGATCGGAAAAGGGTTTCTGGATTCCGACCAGTTGTGTTTTTCATTCCGATTGCGATTCCGATCTGGATTCCGACGAGGGTGGTTATTTATTATTCTGATAGAATTAGTAATTTAGACATTCCGATATAATTCATTAGCATTATTCCGATACTTTCATTTTTACTATATTCCGATAGTTTTGTTTTTAGCTTATTCTGATTGCATTCCGACGCTTATTCCGACGGGATTCCGACTAGTATTCCGATGGATTTGAGTTTTATTCCATATTTACTTTCTTTTGGTTTAATTTCCAATTTTATTTTTCCCGCCATTTTTAATTAGTTTTGTTTTAATTGTCTTAGCTTAGAATTATTTTTAAGTTTACGTTTTATTCAGTTTCCAAGGTTTACTTTTTAAAGTTTTTAATTTTATCGTCATTTACTTTTAAGTATTAGTTTTTAGTTTTAAATTTCACACTTCCACTTTTACTTAACGACATTTACATTTGCTTTTACATTTTCATTTAAATTTACATTTTCATTTTACTTTAATTTAAAATAGATAACCTTTTCCCTTTATATTCCACCAAGAACGACTGAGTCGCACGATTAACCAGAAATCAATTCGAATTGACTCGAGACGAACAAATTTTCATACTTGGCAAAAACCTTGTATTAACAGGAGAAAGAGTATGAGAAGGTGTTGTAGTTGTAGAGGTAGATACAACATTTACAGCTTGAACACCTTGTGCTGGTGCAGGATGCACAACTTGTGGTTGTCCCTGTGGTATAGGATCAGGGTTTTGAACATCATCCAAGTGAGCATCATCACCTTGTGGTTGAGACATTGAGTTTTGGTGTGAGTGGAGTGTTTGGGGTTGTGTTCTTCTTTTTCAGAGTTTCTCAACAAGCTCTGATACCACTTGTTGATCCCTTTGATTGGATCTATATTCTGTTAAGAACTAGTATAGTAGTTTGTAATCAAACTAAAACATTTTGAGAACTCTTACTCAAACTAAATAAGTTATGCAGAATCTAACTTATAAAGCACAGACGAACATAATTACTTTTAACTATTCGATTCTCTTATTAATCGACTTGAACGAGGTACATGAATGACATTGTACCTATGTTCCTTTTATAGAGTAAGGAACCCTAGAAACCTTAGAATATTCTATAAAGATAACTATATCACAGATGATATATTATCAATAATCTAACTATTTAAGTATATCACAAAAGATATACTCTAACTATAACTATGACATATCTTATACAAAGATATATTCGTCCTAATAAATATAGCAGTACTTACTTTATAAGTAAGGAGTACTTACTATGTACCGCGTTAACACTAACGGTACTTGCATAATACTAACAGTACTTAAATTACACTGACGGTGACACTTATCTAATAATTCCCAACACAACGGACCATACAATCATTTAGGTCACTTAAGATAACCTCATAGCGTTTTACTCGACGCTTGGTAGAGTGGAGGCTTCTTACGACGTTTCCACTACGCTCTTTACAAATGACATCAAGAATGTAGTCAAGGTCAATCTCTTCATTTTCATCTGGAGCACAGTCGAATGGTTCAAGAAGATAATCAAGTTTCCATTTATCAGTAAATCGACAAGTGCCCACAAATGGAACACGAAGAGCTTGACCAAAGTCTTCAAGAGAGAGTTTAATGAGTCGACCTTCAACGATGAACCAAACATATACTCTGCCGCTATCATAAATGAGAGAGTATGTGCTAAAGAACTCTAAGAGAAATTCAGGATATATATCCTCTTTTATGTCCAACAAACAATCAAACCCAATTTCTCCGAACATCGATCGAGTATATATATATCCTCAATATCCTCTTCGACAACTCTATCCTCGTGAAAGCAACATTTATGGAGTGAGGAATAGGTGTTTGTTAGTTGAGGGGAAGCACACATTTTGGAAAGGTTTGGCATATATTGTCTAGTGTATTGGTGATCTTGTTGAAATTCCGAAGGCATGATTAGTACCTAAATAAACACAAAAGTATTTGCCCAATTACTCATATGTTACATATAAACCAAAAATAAAAAAGATGAGATTGTGTTTCATCAATTTCTTGACAAACAAAGGTTTAATCTTTATCATTCTCATACTCACAATGTACCTAGTTCATTATTGATCGTAACACATTGATCATGTAAGATCAACAATGAACTTGAACATTGGTTTTTCAAAACAAGGTTTTTATGTAAGCATTTAATAATGTCATTACTAATTTGTTTATGGGTTGATATCAATTCCATCAATTAACCAAAATTATTTAGTCAAATTCGGATTTGTTCTACAAGTGGGTTTTAGTGAAATATCAATGAATGTGAACCTAAGGAATCATAGTAGCAATACTATGTCAACTTTTATTCCTAGTAAGGTTCTAATTCAATGTCAATTTTAAACACTCCCAATTATGAATGTATGAACACTAGAACAAATTAGATGAAATTGAAAGAAATGACTTACAGATAATTGATCTTTGATGAAGAATGAGTGAAACCCACAAATCGAAATCAGTTGATCTTGAGTAATTGAAGGTTTTTGAAAAACAACAATGGTGGAAAACTGGGTATTTTCGTCGGCTGTGTGTGTGTGAAGGAGAGAGGTTTTGTTTGAAAAGGAATATTTAATAAAACTGGCGCTTTAGCGAAGTTTCTGCCCGCGGTTCCTTATCAATAAGGAACCGTGCATTTGAACCGCGCCTGATAAGGAACCGCCTACAGTGGCCGGTTTTTATCAAAGAAAAACAAAGAATTTTTGAAAACCAAAAATTTTAAAGTACTTAAAAATATATCTTAAACCTTTTAGGATGTCATTAGACCACCACAACACTAGGTAATAATGCTTTATTAAAGGATTGCGAGTTGAATCGAGATAGGAGAAGACCGAAACGGACAAACGACTACTCGTGCAAAGAAGCAAAGGGGAGAGGAGTCAAGGGAAGTGAATCAAGACCAATAACATTGATCAAGAGACAAGTGACATTCTTTAAATCGAGGAGACGAAGAGCTTGTGTCATATATAGTGGTTTAAGACGTGCCTTTCCGGCGAAAGTCTAAACGGCTTTGGTAATGAATTATACCAAGCAATTTTGATGCATAGAATAAGATCATTTTATAGAGTAGTCTTATTCTATTTCAAAACATGAGCAAAGTATAGATTCACTTTCTCTCCCACATGATCGGATAATTATTGCTAGGATTAATAATAACAATATCCTTGGAATATTTTAATTCCAAATGTGTAAAATCCACCTACAACTTAATGAAGTAGTTTGGTATCTCAAGGGATTCACTAATCATCCTAGAGATGAGATTAATTTCACAAGTTACACATGATATTGGGCCTACTAACCGTAAGGGTGCAAACCATGGAAATCATGCTTGATACTTTAAGCTTCTAGTAACTCACCCTACATCTCCATAGTGAGTCAAGTATCCAAGAAATGAAGGTTTGAGAGGGAAAAAGGAAAGAATCACAAACCACAAATAAATGTCAAGGCAAGGATGCCAAGAACAAGCATATAGTCAAATAATGATAAAAAGAATGATCAATAGGGCGTGTGGAAGAACGAAAACGTACCTTGGCCACAATTTGCATTCCAAGCTTTCAAGGAACTAATGCAAAGCCCAACTATGACTAATAGTGACTACTAAGTCTTCAAGGACTAGTATCACTCCTATCCCTCTTGATATCATCATTCAATGAAGTTGGAAATCAAAGAAGATGAGTCTTCTACAAGTGTAAGTAACTCAATTTACAATCAATCGAATGATTCATCTTCATGAGTACCTACACATAACAAGATGCAAACTAGTATATACATTTCAAGAGTAAATCTAAAATGTATTAATACTACTAATCTAAATGAGATGCAATATTATCAATTTAAAAGACTTATTTTTAACAAAAAATAGTTTTGACCAAAGAAAAACTTTAGTACAACTTAACCTTCTAATTTAAGGAGAAAATGGATCGATCCAAGTTTAAAAGTACAATATACTTCAAAGATCTTGTGTCACCATCGCTCTGTTACCAATTGTAGAAACTAGAAGGGGGGGGGTGAATAGTTTCACATTGGTTTATCTCCTAATTAAAATTTCTTTCAATTAGGTAAGTGCAAAAACTATCTTTTACTTGAAAGTTAGTTGCATAATAATTAGGTTCAATTCTAATGCATTAACAATATGTAGTAAGTACAATGATAATGAATGTAAGTAATGAGTAAGGAAAGAAACAACCTAGTAGTAAGACACCAATATTTATAGTGGTTCGACAACGAGGCTCTATCCTCGTTCCTACTCCACTCCTCGAGTACACCTTACTCGAGATTCCACTATATCCACAATCTCCCTTCTTGGCGAAGAAAACCTTACAACGTCGCTTACATTATTTTCCGACACTAAGCTAAATTCCGAGACCTAATCTTAGCTAGGACCAATCTACACAACGTCGCCCACTTCACCATTTTACGACACAAGGCTAGATGTCGAGTTCTAATCCAAAGCTAGAACCAATCTTCACAACGTTGCCTACTTCACCATTTTCCGACACAAGGCTAGATGTCGAGTTCTATTTGAAAGATAGAACCAATCTTCACGACTCTTCACTTTAAAGCTAAGTGAGAACTTCACACAACACAACTACTCATCACTTTATAGTTTAGTGAGAACTCACAAGACACAACCACATCACTTTATAGTTTAGTGAGAACTAACACAACTTATTACAACTCAACTAAACATATCCAAGTACACACATGTAGCTTGGATCTACACAACACAAATCCAAGCACACACATGTGCAAAGGATTTACACAACTCTAATCCAAGTATTCACAAATAGCTTGGATGAACACAACTAGTCCAAGTATTCACAAATACATTGGATCTACACAAGACACAAATAAACAAATGATGAACATGACTAGATTTTTAGGAAAGAATGATCTTCATCAAGGATTCATCTTTAATCACATCACAAGTGTGTGATTGATCTTGTCTTTGGACAAGGTAAAGAAGAAGATTAAGAGGATAATCATAGGTAAACATACTTAAAACATTAAGTGATCATTTACAAATGATCAGGATTAGAAACAAGAAAGAAGACTAAAAAAATGTCCAAAAAGGGTTAATGAAAATGCAGATTTGATCCACTATTTATAGAAGGCAAATGCCAACGGCTATCTGGGGGCGGTTCCTTAACTACCCAGGCGGTTCCTTATCGATGGTGTATTGATTTCCTGGTAAGTATCAATTAAATTCAATATTTAGGGTTTCGAATTTCAATTACGTGTTGCAAATTACAATAATTTTTTCCATTTCATATACATATACATGTGTTTTGATTGATTACGTTATAATTTACCTTTTTATGTAGAATGTGATTGAAGAAGATTAACCAGGTTTAACATTTTTATCTCTTTTCATTATTACGATGTTGTATTTTTTTATATTCAATTTATCAACAATTTTGATGTTTATCCATGTGGTTGTACCGTCATTAATTGATAGCCCACAAGAACTAATTCTTCATTTTTTTAGGGGGTGCATAACGAAGCATTAGAAGTTTTCTGCAACAAGGTTATATCTTTAATTTTGTAATTTTTCTCTCCACTTTTTAGTGTATTTAAAAAAGTGTTTCATATTACGTATATTTTTTTAAAGGGACTGTTTTTTCTACGTTGTAAGGTAGGAAAAATGATGGGATCATAAAGAGTCGAGGTTGTATTGAGCAATACTCTTCTTCTGAAAAGGAGTGGCAGGTTATAATACTAATAAAACAATAACGGATTTGATTTTTTTTTATCTTTTTATAACTTTGCTGATCGGTTCTACGGGTGTGTGTTTTTTCAGGCCTTTCAATGCAAGCATGGAAAGACTTATCTCTTTAAAGTGTTGGATGACCATATGTAAGATTAAGAAGGTCAAACGGGTAATCACTAATCCAGCAGGTTATTGCATACTTTTGAGAGGTTTTAGATAATATGGAATAAATTTTTGAATGCTTTTTGCCTTTGGTATATAAGTTTTTGAATTTGTTCATGATAGACTTATAGTTAACTTATGTTATAAATAGGTCAATGAAATAACTCATTACTCTAAACAACCTTTTCCTTTAAATTGTGTTTTAGTTTCTGAATAACTGAATGATTACTGTATTTGGTAGGTATCCTACCCTGTTGTGTGCATTGCTATCAGGGGAGAGGTTCTGTAAACCTTTTGCTGTCATTCTGATGTCAAACGCCCCACTTGGAAATGTAATAGATATGAAGATTAGAGATGTAATAGCCTTTCAAATTGGTCTATGTATGAATAGTATTAGTGTTTAGAATACATCATGAACTGATAAATTAAACTTTCTACGAGTGCTTCCATGTATTTTACTTTAATCGTTTATGTATTATTGTAAAAATGATGTATTTTAAAAACTAATATAAACATCTTCATTTTCAACATGGTTTACTTATGCCACTAATACAAATTACAAACTCGACCATATCAAATACCATAGATTAAAATTTTAAGATTCTTTACTTAAATACGTGTATAACCTGATAATTATCGCTTTCTTGGTACCGGGTACCGGAATCCCATTCGGTACAATATCGGTAAACACTTTTTAAGCTCGGGAAAAAATCGGGACCATCAATTTGGTACCGAGTCAAGACGGAGTTAGTACCGAGCTCATACCTACGAAAAATTATTTCAAGTATCTTGCACTAACAAAGGTTGGGTATATATAAAATGGGTTTGAAAATTTCATAGATTAACACTGTTCATTTGCTAAGCCACGCTCAACTCAGCTCTCCTCTAAAAGTAGGTTCATTTGCTATAGGTAGAGAGTATAAGAAACATAAACGGGTAGAATTAGAGGTGGCAGATTACAGCAACATCCACAGCCGACACATGTGACACAGATTACAGTTTCACCAATGCGTGACCGTAATTATAATTTTCAGTGAACATAAACAACCGACGAAGCAAAAATAAGTTCAACTGTTTAAGAAACACAAACGGGTAGAATTAGAGGTTGCGGGAAAGGTTTATTTATTTATTTCCCTTTTTCCAAATCAAGAGATTTAAACTGCAAGCATTTGAATACACTTCATGTAACGTCTGATTCTAATTGACATGCATTTTAGCGAGAAAATTAAACCGTCCACTTGACCCGTTGGATGTAAATTATAAGCCAATCAACATGTTACTATGTAAATGGGCATGTCTACTGTCTACCACCTCAAGTTGAAGCATAAACCCTCTTTACCTTTTGGTTTGATAATTATAAGAAAACTTTTGTGCTTGATACGAATATAGGTTTACATAAACTATATTATAAATTATAAAATATTAAACTCGTATATGTCTAAACCGTTTAAAATTGGTACGACTCAATATTGCTTTTTAAAATGTGACCACACATCTCAATTGATCAGTCATCTAAAAAGAACTCCTATAAAGTCTATGAACAAGGTTCAATAGGTAAATACAATTTACAATTGTTAAATATAAATTGTTATTTGTCACTCTAAAATTTGTCAACGGTGTTAATCTATGAAATTATGCATGATGAAACAAATGCTAAATATATGTGAGGTACACCTACAATGTTTTAAGTAAAATTGGTACGTTTTGTGTTTTACTTTTTAGGCTCATCGCTACAATTTTTAATATAGTGTTTATTTTTGTAAGAACTTGATAAATACTTATGCTCTGAAAACATGGTTGAAACAAATATTATACACCCACGGCAATGCGTTGACATGTAATAATCGAAGTCTATGTAGTGGTTAGTTTTTTATTTTTATTGACGGTATCACAAGTAGTCTCTTTAAAATATCAAGTCAGTGAAGGCCTATCTCATATGTAGGAATAATTATGATTGTTGTCTTTCTTAATCTATGTAGGAATTTAAAATAATGAATCCTTAGCTCTTGTGAATAGATTGCAATTTTTTTTGTCATGGTTGTCAAAAAATATGGCATGTATGTTGTTGCATTGAAATTCAAAACCTTTCAACAATTCAACCAGTTCCTACATAGCTAAAAAATATTGTACTACTTATATGACCTACTGACCTGTAAACATTATTAGAAAATCAAACTCAACTATTTTTATGTAAGCATGTTAGAATAGCCACCTCCATTATAATTAGAAATATTCTTAGTAATTGAGATAGATATGTGTTAGATTAGAAAGGGTACATGACTCATTTGTCCTTGATATGTAGATCAAAATATTGCAGCACAGGTTTAAGAGAGTTTCCATTTCCACACCCATCTGTGTACTTCTAATGAGTAGCATCTATTAAGCCATCTTGAAACCCATAAGGTTTTTGATTCAACGTAGACCTTATCCGCCCACCAAATGGCTTCCAACGTGAACAACCCCGTTACTAATATATGTTAGCCTTAAAATATTAAGTCAAGAAAGAATGTTCGGTCATAGGTTTATTTTGTAATATTTATTAGAATGTTGTAATAGTTAGTTAAAATAGTCGTGACATTACGGCTTGATGGTTAGCTTAAAAGGCCTCTTTTAAGGTACTAAGCATTTATTCAAGCCCGGCCCAAAAGATATATAGTCCATTAGAGAGCCCGCATGTGGGTGGACCATATAAGTACCCTCCTAGCATGTTAGGAGGGTGGATGTTCTCATAATTCTTAATCTAATTTTCCCAAGTTAATCACCATCTTCTCTCTACTTCTCTCACTACTTTCTCTCTCTAAAATTCATATCTTTTCCATATTATTTCTTTAATCTATCATCATATTATTAGGGACAACAATATATAATTTTCATTGCAGATTTTGAAAGTATTATTCTTTATCTCCGGGCCAAGTATTGAAAGAAATGCATTTTTCATTTACAATCTGAATTGATTTGGTTGATACATTTGATTGCAAAATATATATAGTACACGGATGGTTTTTTACTTTATCATATATATATGTTTGTCTATGTTTTATGTAGGAAGAAGCCAAATATATCAAATAATTTTTCAAAAAGTTGACTATCTAAGTTATAGTATAAAATATTAAGAGGTATCGTCGTGCCGCCGAGTGGTTGAAGGGGTGAAAGAAACCGCACCGCAAAAATAACAAAAACCACAAGAACCACAATAAAAAAATCGCACTATGACAAAACTGCTGGATCGATTTTAAGAAAAAGAAAAATCGTAAAATAAAGTGAGGTTGTGATTTTACTCATAAAATCAAACCGCACTATATAACAATAATTAATTATTTAATTGATTGTTTTATATGATACCACTTCACCTTTTCTCGAATAACATCATCATAATTCACTACAACATAAAAACATCATATGTAAAAAATGACAAAAGCCCATCACACCCCACGCTCCATGGTCTCGACTTCACCTCCTTAATTTCAAAAGATTGAATACAAGTTGACAATTAGTTATAATATCAAGTAATTTTCAAAATGTTTAATACAAGTCATATTATACGTTAACGGTCTCAAATTCTAATAAAGGGGAAAGCATTATTGACCTCTAAAAATTTCATATACTCGTCCTAATTTTGTAATTTTTGTTTTTTTATCTTTTTGTTTTATAATTTAGTTTATGCTATAAAATTAAGAAACTCTAAATACGGTATGAAATTTATATAGTTTTAGAAGTAAAATATAATAAACTGACAGGAATACGGAACAAAACTAATAAAAAATGTATTATTAAAAGAAAATGGAAAATGGATACAAATTGTTTTTGTACATTTTTTTGGGTAGGAGAGTACTAATAGGGGTACCTTCTAATAATGAAATTATGTTTGTTTTTATTTTATTTTATTCACACACATAGCATTTTATTATAGGTTATTGTTTCGAGAATTAATATCAAAAGAGGTTTGAAGGTGGTCGTTTGTAATGTCTCTAAAACAACTATGAATGTCACATATATAGAAGTAGTTCAAGGTCTATGATCAAGGATCAAGAGGTATGTATTATGTACATACATGTATATATCACATGTTTTATACCATATATATTGCGAATCACAATCTATTTTTACTTACATTTTCTATTTACTATCAGGTGTTCACGGACATAACCTATTTTTACATACATTTCTATTAATCATTAGGTTTTCACGGAATGAGCATTGACTATTAACTTGATTAACGTTCATATATGTCATTTGCTATTCAAAGCCATCGAAAATAGAGACGAGAATGCATGGGCGTTTATTATTTCAATTGCTACAAACTCAATAGATTATTAAATAATCACTAATTATCTCATTTCTTTTCTCAAGTATAATGAAACATATTTACGTGCGTTCTTTTCTTATTTTATTCGTGCACATAAATCTTACAAAAGAATTTTTTTTTTTAGTTACCCTGTGATTCCACGGGTCTTTAAGCTAGTTAAACCAATATATGGAAAGTCGAAAAAAGGAAGTAGGTCTTATGGTCCTCATTATTCATAAGTTTTATCTCTAAATCTTTTTTCCTCTCTTCATTTAGTTGATCGGCCGAACACTCAAATTAGAGTTTCGATTCGTTCGAGTGGTTCGACGAAAAAGAAAGAAACAATGGTTTCTTTAGTTGATTGATTCAAGTAGTTTGGTTTATTGGTGGTTTAGCACAAACGTACTAGTATACTTATTATTTGTTTAAACATATTCTGTGTATATACTTAGAGAGATCATTGTTTGATCTTTATTGGATTTTCGGTTATTTGATTGTCCGATAAAGGTGAATTAATTCATTGCTAAGACGTACGCTATTCTTTATTGTTTATGTTAATTACTTGTGTATACGTGATCTTAATTATTTCGCTGCGTACTCGTGATTATTAATGTGTTAATATGGTTAAGGGTTTTTATAAATTCCAGGAGTTGTGATGGTAGCGGTGGTAGTGAGGGCGGATTATGCAAGAAAAGTTTGAAAGTATCTTGCAAATTGCGTTCTCACTGTTTGATTAATCGAAGTGAGAAAGAATATAACGAAGGATTGGGATAGCTCGATTGTTTGGTTTAAATGGTGCATTCCCAGGCATGCATTTAATATGTCGCTGGTGCTTACACAAAAATTCGTAACACAGGATCGTATTGTTGTGTGGATTGTATCCTCGTCCTTGCCTAATGTGTGTCCCCTTTGTGAGCTGCAGCCCGACTCACACGATCACCTCTTTTATGAATGTCGATTCTCTCAACAGGTTTGGGATAGCGTTAGGATACATGCTGGGCTTGTTGGTACTCGACCGGAGATGCAACACATTATCTCTGTAATCCTACCTTTTGCTAATAGTAGGTCGTCTAGAGGCCTTATTGATAAGTTGGTAGTTGCTTCTTCAGCGTATTTCATATGGCGGGAAAGGAACAATCGTCTTTTTAATAATAGCAAGCGTGTGGCTCAGCAAGTTATTGATTGCATCCTTGCTTCGGTGCGGCTTTGTCATGTCGGTTTAAAAGATCCTGCTCAAGTGTGGAGGATTCCAGATACATGTTTAATATAATGTCTGATTGTTTATGTAGTGCTAAGTGGTTCTTCCCTATAGGAGTTATTGGGTATGTAGTATTGTAATAATCATATGGAATGTCATATGATTTAGTGGTTGTTCAAGCTTCGCTTGAGGTTAACGTAGTACTCTGCTACGTTTCATTGTACTTAGTGGCTTTTTTGGTGTAATATATTTTACCGGGGTGTTGTCCCTTTTACCTAAAAAAAGGAAATAAAAGATTAGGTGAGGAAGAAAATAAGGGTATATTAGTCATTTCACAAACACTAACAGCCAAAATCACACAAAAATGCAAAGTCCATGAAAGTTTTCGCACTACCTATCGTCTTAAGGGTTTTTTTGCATTTTTCCCATAGTCAAAACAGAAATTTTGCGGTACAAGCTGATACGTACGCGAATTAAAACAGAGTTAGTACGAACTAAAAAGATGATGATATTAGTATTAGTTTAGATTTCTTTCTCGTAATTTATAAGCCATGTCTTGTCATGTAACACATCTTTCTTCCTTCCTACTCAAATTATTTCCACGTCTCACCCACTTCTTGACCTCCTTCATCCCTTATATAACCCATCATATACTACAACACACAAACACACTCATCATATCTCTCTAGATCAAAAGTTAGAAAACATGAAATCCAAAGGAGGAAAATTCACATTTCCATCAAAACCAATTCTCCTCACAATCGTTTTCATTCTTGTTGGCCTTCTAGTAGTTTTTCTTAAATCATCATCTTCTCCACAACAACCATTATCTTGCCCTCCAATCAAACATTTACCTAGACAGACTGATGATCAAACATGCAACAAGATATCTCCAACAACTGCTGAGACACTTGTGCATTATGTTACTTCTAACATAACGCCACAACAAACTTACAAAGAAATATCCGTAAGTTTGAGGGTGTTGAACAAGAAATCACCTTGTAATTTCTTGGTTTTCGGGCTAGGTTACGACAGCCCGATGTGGGCCACTCTGAATCAAGGTGGCCGCACTGTTTTTCTTGAAGAGGATAAATCTTGGATCAAAAATATTCAAGGAAAGTTTACAAATCTGGAGTCGTATCATGTTGTGTACGACTCCAAGGTTAAGCTTGCATCGGATTTGATGGAGATTGGAAAACGAGACGAGTGTAAGGTATGTATGGATCAATATATAATTCCACATGTATATTTTTATAACTAGGTGTATCAATTAAGTTTTTCAGTATAATAAGCTAGGCGTATCAATCTTTTTCAGTATAATATCAACCATGTGTACTTACAAATTTATAATACGAACAAACATACGTGTGAAATGTCAAATGTCCCACAAGTGGATTTTAAATTTTGACACTTGGAAAAATCGTTAGAACATAGAAATTATGTAAAGCTCAGACACTGTTAAATGCACAGAAATCAGTCTCTTTTTTTTAGTATCTGCTAATTTGAAATATGGACTTTTCTTTCCAATATTTCTTGTATGTTTATTTACAATTATAAACGTGACTTTATCTGTTTTATTATACTCTAGTTGGTTGGAAATCCGAGAGTATCTGGTTGCGAGCTAGCGTTAAAAGGGAACTTGCCAGACGAGATATATGAAATAGAATGGGATGCTATAATGGTAGATGCACCCACGGGATACCACGACGAAGCTCCAGGGAGAATGAAGGCAATTTACACAGCAGGGCTGATAGCGCGAAACAGGGCTGAGGGTGAGACACATGTGTTTGTGCACGATGTCAATAGAGTGATTGAAGACAAGTTTTCGAACGAGTTCTTATGTGAAGGATATATGACCGAGCAAGAAGGAAGGTTGAGGCATTTTACGATTCCGAGTCATGTGGCTAGGTCGGGTAGACCATTTTGTCCACTTTAGATGTATCATTTGTTATTTTTGAAATGCTACTACTATGAATTGATTTGTTAAAATGTGCGCAGTAGTTTCTAGTTCATTGTTTAAATTCACTTGAACGAACACATTCGTAATCAAATGTTATGTTAGGATAAAGTTTACAGGCTAAACATAGTATACCAATGTTTTAAAACTCACGTTTTTAGTTGACCTGGTCTAGTGACTGGTTCTCGGGTCAATCGATTGGACCGCCGGATCCATCCTATTTATAAATATGTATATTTTTTATATATTAAATATATAATATTGTATAATCTTTTAACTTGTTTTACGTCAAGTTAAATCGATAAAAAAATATTTAAATTTTTTAATTTCATATTTACAACATTATAGCAAGTGTATAAAAAACCAATTAATTTATATTTATAATTTGTATTAAACCATAATAAAAGAATATTAATTTCGGTTTAAAGCTAGTTTTAATTTTATTTTCACTAACAATAATAATTAGTATTTAAATTTATCTTTAAAATGTAGAAATGTTTATGGAAAAAACCGTTTTTGAAAATATTTTTTTATAAAAAATATGACCCGGCCGGGTTTATCAAATCGGGTTAACTCGTGTCAACGAAAAATCAGCGGTTTAATCCGGTTCTCAAATAAGCAAAAACCCGGCCACATCCGACCCGGTCTCGGATCCAGTTTACGATTCAACCGATTCAACTGACCCAACCCGAGTTTTAAAACATTGTATTATACAATTTATTAATAGCCAAGTTCACACACACATGAATTTTTCTTTTTTAGTGGTAACTTTTGAAAAAAACTTTGGTGATTTTTAAATGCATCTTAAATACATAGGTTGAGTTTATGAAAATGTATTTTTATCTTATTTAGTGTGCCCCTGATTAATATCTCTAGCCTTTTTTCCTCCTTTGTTTACAACCAAAGCATACTAAGTTACATTAATTAATTAACTGAAAAGATACACAAATATTGGTTTGACATTTGATGAGTGTTTAGTTGTCTATTGGAATATTTGTTGCTTCAGTGGTAGTTTTTAGACTTGTTCAGTTGTTACAAATCATATGTTACAATTATTGATCTTTTAGTCGATTTAAGATAATAATGACAACAATTATGTTCCTCTTCTCACGTATGTAACATAATTGTTGTTACGGAGATATTTGCACACTCTCAAATTGATTTGTACACTCAAAAATAATATATTTTGATATGTATATCTTTAAATCACATGCACTTTTACAAGGGTATAAATATCATGACACACTACTTTTGAGTGTGCAAATCAATTTAAGGAGTCTGCAAATTAGTTCCATTTTCTAAATATAACTTTGTACGGGTAAACATCATTACAAAGTTGTGATCTAACACAATGAAAGAAAATGAAAGAAAAACTAATGGTATTCAGCCATTAGGTAATAAAATCATGTTGGAAATGATTGTAAAAAGGGTTTTTTAATACTTGGACATAATTTAATATATGTATAGTTATATATATATTATTAGCACTTAATTGCTTTGCGTTCTCTACGAATAGAGGTTCGCAACGAGATAAAGTATGTCCAAAACGGAGTTAGTATGAATGAGATATCATGTCTCAAAATAGGACACGTGAAACATAAAGTTGGAAAAAAATAGAAGTATCCCACATCGTCCAAAACATGAAATGAATACATATTTATAAAGAACTCTTACTTTCTACCTTCAATATTCATTTGTAGGTATTTACTTCCACGCCTACGCGCGCACAGGGGTGCAGAAAGTGAGATTTCAAGTCCAAAAACGGGTACGAAGCTACTGAACTTGTGCATGGGCGCGCGACCTGAATACTGCTCCGAAAACTGGCTTGGGTGCAGGCAGATTCTGGTATCTTTTTAACTGCGAATTCGGAGTTTTTTCCAAAAAATTATGTACATCTATTTTAGGAATAGATATTAACGTAATACATAAATTATTCATAGAATATTTTCGTGTGTTAAAAAGACAAGAAAAAACTGTTTTAGTTATAACATATTTGTCTGACTATGGTGTATATTTTCCTTTGAGAACAAGTCAAGTTTTCAATATAAATATAACCTCTCTCATTTAGTTTTAAGACAACGAAAAACCACAACTCCATCACCAGAATTATTCCAGCAGTTCATCAATCAGAAACACGCAAGGTGTAACACCCCATATTGGTAAATGGAATGTCACGCGTGATTATGGCGTGTCATCAAAGCATGCAAGGTAATATGTAGTAAAACATACAATACCATAGGGAAAACCGGAATCAAATATCGGTTCCCAAACATAAGCCCAGAACGTAATAAAGTAAATGAACTAGGAAAGACTAAACAAGCATAAGTATATGGGCAAGAAGAGAAGAAGTCTATGGCAGCTTCCATCCTATGCACTTCCTCCAAATGCTCGAGTCCGTCCTTAGGTACCTGCCGTTTTGGGACATGGAAAGGAAAGCAACAACTGAGCATAACGCTCAGTGCACGGATATACAAGTATGACATGGAATAACGTAAGCATATAAGACTAATAGCAGCGGAATATCATAAGTTCTAAGTAATCTGGATTCATGTTCATAAATCTGGTTTTATAGTTTGAAAAGACTTACGTTTTTTATGAAAATCTGTTTTAATTAGCCAAATATCCCATATAGGTCATGAGGTTCCACCGTGCATGAATACTTGGAGGGGAGACCTCGTCATGCAATTAGAGGGGTCGCCTCTAATTAAATAGTTTGGGTAGGAGGGATCAACTCCTAGTGAAGGATGCAAGGCACACATCGCATTCACTCTGATAATACTGATAAACATGTAACTAGGATGCACCCATACGCCCCACATGATAATATAATATAATGGCCAAACTGAAAAGGGACGCCACGAGCAATCACTTTGTCGTGGGGAAGTTATAACACTGGTGCCTCCAGTGTTATGGTTATGGTACCTCCATAACTAGGTGACACTGGTCATGCATGTATATGGCTTAGGCTCTTATTCTAACATAAGTATCAAACATATAAAACAAATACTGGGAAAACAGTTGGCTGCAGACGTGGAATCCTAATAAGGAAAGAATGTTCATACTTAAAGGACGGGAAATCCGTACCTTAAGTCTAGTGAACAAAGAAGACGAACGGAAGAGGGTCCTACTTCGATCTCACTAATGCTATATAAATAGTATACGTGTATAAGTATTCTGATTACTGAGTACGTAACTGGTTTTATATCATGTCTTAGCTTGTTTTATATGTTCATGTCTTGTTATACTGATTTTTAACGTTATGTTGTGTTTATCGTGAATTCTGTATATTCTGATTAAATATTACTTGTATTCCTTTTATTATTATACTTGTTGTGTAATAATAAAGTAACTTTCTAAAAATAGCAGGTTTCCTAAAGTAGAAAGTTTCCAAAAATAGACATTTTCCAAAAATAGAAAGTTTCCAAAAATAGATTAACTGCTTAAAATAGATCAGTTTCTAAAAATAGAAAGTATTCAAAAATAGTAAGTTTCTTGAATTAGAAAGTTTCCATATTTAGAATTAAGTTGGATTAATATCATAAGTCATGTAGTTATAGTATAGTTTATTAATAATATCTTGTTAATTAAATAAACTATAGGTTATACGATTTAATTAAATATAAGCATGATTTAATTAAATTAAAGTGTATAAAAATACTTAGGTTAAAACATGTATTAATACTATATTAATAATAACCTAAGTCATGATTATTAATTAATTATATTTCATGTTCTAATAAATAATTAATACTATAGTCTAAAATAAATAACTAAATACTTGGGTTATAACATGTATTATCAAATAAATAATAATTAACCTAAGTTTCATGATTTAATTAAATTAATTATAAGCCATGTTAAATTAATTTAATTAACTTGTAAAATTATATTCTTGTAAAAATTAATTAAGCTTGTAAAATTTAGCCATGAACCGAACCCGTATAATTAACTAAACATGTCGTGAACCGGTCCTGTGAAAACCCGTGAACCGGTCCGAACCAAACACCCCTAAAAACAGTGGCAAACCGACTGAGCCGGTTGCCCCTGCTTTCGTTATGCTGTCACTGGCTTAAGCCGGTGGTCTTGTTTCCCCTGCTCTCGGCTAGCCGCTGACCACAAGGGGTTCCCACCGGCTGTGTATCGGTGGCCCCTTGTTGCGCTGTTGTGCTCCCTCTGCCAGATCAAATCTGCCACCGGCTATGTGTCGGTGGTGGGTTGTGTGTTGCCGAGACCCAACCAAACACAAGGACACCCCCGTCGCAAGTCGGGGTGCCTTGTACCTGCTGTCGACCGAACACTAACACCACCGAGACATAGATCTCGATTGGTGGTCGTGACAAGAACACGCCGAGAGCCATGGGGCTCTCGGTTTGTGTATCGGCCGAAACAACCAACCTAAAACAACCCTTAATCTTTACCCCTTGATCGCATGACATGTTTTTATCCATGTTTTTATTTAATTAAAGTTCATGCTTCAATTAATTAAATAAAAGAAAAAACAAAAGGGTTTACGAATTACCAAAACACGTGAAATGAATGGCGGATGATTACACGAACATACTCCTAGGATTTCTTAATCAAAAATCAAATCACCACACCCTTGTGGTGTGTTCTTGCCGCCGGCAAAAAGAGAGAGAGAGAGGGAGAGAGAGAGAGAGAGAGAGAGGGAGAGAGAAAGATTAGGGTTTTGTGATTTTATCAAAAACTCTGTAAATGCATATCTTCCTTATTTGTTATTTTTAATAAAACAAAACATGGGTTGGGCCCCCTTCTCTCTTGGTACCACGGATTGTAGGGCCCACAAAGGGAAACCCGAAGCCTTTCTCGTGTCTATTTTATTATATGTTTGTGTGTTCGTGTTTACGTGTTACGTTATTATTAACTATTCGTGTTATCATAAACACTTGTACGTAACGATACTTATCGTATTAATAATATACGGAAATACATAGTTATATGTTCGTGATTCTTACGTTCATGATTTCATGTTCGTGATTATAATAATTATTGATAATAATTATCGTGTAGTAACACGTACTTAATGTTTATCGTGTAATTATACGTACATAACTTCTGAAATTTCTAATCGTGACACGTGTTCATGCTATAGAAGGCAAGTTTTAATATGTACGTACGTTTGCTAAGGGTACTATTCATGGTCAAAGTATGCGGGTTTTAAACAAGGCTTCCGTGATCTTTCAGGCAAGTTTGTCTAGTTCGGTTGTACGACAGCTTTGGACGTTCTACCTTGGGAAACAGACGGATAATCTGTTTTAGGGGAGGCATGTTAAACACGTGCCTCGTCTTAATCTTTACTGTTTTCTTCATTACTATTATTTAATTTCCTGTCTTTATTTTATGTTAGTTTTATTAACTGTAATCTGATTTTATATTAATAAAAGTGTAAACTTTTTCCTCCAATCTTAAAACAGATTCTGTGTAACAGAATTAAAACCTTTTATAAATTGGAATAATACCATTAACAGATTTTATATAAACTATTTTCTGTCAAAACTAAGATTGAGTTTCATTCGAAATTAGTTTTAACTTTACAGATTGTAATTAACAATTTATGATCTTTTAGTTATTCTAATCAGTTTCTATTGAAAACAAGATTGAGTTCTATAAAACTGATTTAATTGATTGTTATCTGATTCATTGAAACCAAGATTGAGTCTTTATGAATTAGATTTTATACAAGTATATAGAGATCACGATTGAATTTCTAATATACAGATCTATAACAGTTCTCTAACTATTTTTGTTTTTGATCTTGTTTGATCTTTCAGAATGACTACCAGTGCTCCTGAATCTCCTGCAACTACTGCTGTGAGTGTAACTGGTGCGCCAGTTACCCACACCGTTGCTAATCATGCTAAAAAAACCAGAAGAATTCAATGGGCGGAATTTTAAGAGGTGGCAACAAAAGATGTTCTTCTATCTCATCACATTGAACCTTGCGAAGTTCTTAAAAGAGACTGTACCTCAGGTGGAACCTCCTTGGGAAGGTCAACCCGCTAATCAACAAGTTGTACAAGCTGTTGAATCATGAAAATCTCAGACTTCTTGTGTCACAATTATGTTCTGAATTGTCTGGTGGACTCTTTATACAGCGTGTACTAAAAGACTACGACTTCCAAAGAATTATGGGAGTCGTTGGAACGCAAGTACAAACCTGAGGATGCTGGTACAAAGAAGTTCGTAGTAGCTCATTTGTTGGATTACAAGATGGTTGATTCAAAGGATATGATAACTTATGTTCAAGATCTATAGGTTTTGCTATATGACATTCATGCTGAGGGTATGACTTTGAGTTAAACTTTTCAAGTTGTTGTTATCATTGAAAAGTTACCTCCAAGCTGGGTAGAATTTAAAAATTACTTGAAGCATAAGCGAAAGGAGATGATTGTTGAAAACTTGGTTGTTCGTCTTCGTATTGAAGAGAACAACAAGTTGGCTTAGAAAAATACTTATAAACCTGATTCTGCCAAGGAAAATATGGTTGAGCATGGTTCGTCTTCTTTAAAGTCTAAAGGCAAGAGCATTGGCAAAGGGAAGAATGACAAGAAGAGTAAAGGGAAGTCTGAGTACCTTGCTCCTAAAGCTGGAATAGTGAAGCAGAAGTTCAAAGGAAATTGCATCAACTGTGACAAGTCACGTCATTGTGCTGTTAACTGCAAGGCGCCAAAGTGGGTGACTCCACACGAGGCTAATATGGTAAATGATAATGTGGAAATGATTTATGTGGTGTTTGATGTCGTTACCATGATATCTGAACATAACCTGGTAGATTCTAATAACAGTGATTGGTGGGTTGATACTGGAGGAACCCTTCATGTGCGTGATGTCAAGAGTATGTTTCACTCTTTCAGAGCAGTTGACAATGGAAAGAAGCTATACATGGGCAACTCTGCGACTATTGGTATCAAGGGCGAAGGAGATGTTATTTTGAAGATGACATCCGAGAAAGAGCTCAAGTTGACTAAAGTCTTGTATGTTCTGGAGATTCGCAAGAATCTTGTGTCCTGGTGGCTTTTGAATAAGTTTGGTTTTCGTCTAATTTTTTAGTCTTATAGAGTTGTTCTTTCTAAGAATCAGTTGTATGTTGGTAAAGGGTATGCCCTGAATGGCATGTTTAAGCTCAATGTAATAGTTGTTAAGAATGATATCAATAAAATGAATTCTTTTACTTACTTGATATAGTCTTTCAATGTGTGGCATGTCGTCTTGAACATATTAATTTTAACTCAATGTGTCGTCTGATTAAATTTAATAGCATACCAAATTTTCATATTGATTCAAATTATAAGTCTAAAACTTGTGTCGAAGCCAAACTGACAAGATCATCTTTCATATCGGTTGAACGAAAAACCGAACCACTTGATATGATACATGCAGACATATGTGATTTGAAATCACTACCCACAAAAGGTGACAATAAGTACTTCATCAGGTTTATTGATGATTGCACAAAGTACTACTACGTTTACTTGTTGAAAAGTAAAGATGAAGCTATAGCCAAGTTTGTTCTATACAAAACCGAAGTTGAGAATCAACTTGGTAGGAAAATCAAGGTTGTACGAAGTGATAGAGGAGGTGAATATGTGTCTCCGTTTGTTGATCTATGTGCGAAACATGGAATCAGACACGAGTTCACTTCCCCTTAGCAAAAAAGTATTGCCGTAAGGAAGAACCGTACCTTGAAAGAAATGGTTAATGCCATGTTGTTAAGTTCTGGTTTGAGTTGGGACGTGCGGGGGGAAGCTATTATAATGGATACTTATCTTTTAAACAAGATACCTCGTAAGGATAAAGAGGAAACCCCATATGAACTGTGGATGGGAAGAAAACCATCATACCAATACTTACGAGTGTTGGGGTGTCTAGCCAAGGTAGTTGTGTCGACACCTAAGGCCCAAATGATTGGACCTAAATATGGGGATTGTATATTTATTGGATATGATAAGAATAGCAGTGCTTATCATTTCATTGTACATGATAAGAATAGCAGTGCTTATCATTTCACCGGTACATGTCTTGATGGATTCTAGCTTTTAGAAATTTAATTGACATGGGTATTTAATTTTTTATAAAGATAGTATTATCGAAAATAGTAAAATTGAATTTTGTGATTCTTTTAAAATTATTATTGGAACAAAGTTCCATAAACTTATGTTTGTTCGACAAATAAAGTCTTATTTCTTTATAAGAAAGAGAGAGACATGTACCTATTCCTTTCCTTTGTTAGGTAAAGCTATTCATAGGTTCGATTGGATTATTGTAATTATCAATCTATAAAAAACTTAAATGTCTAAGTAGATTTGTAAAACTTATTGTTTCAAGTCTATCTCATTACTCTTATTTGAGTTTTTGAAAATCTTCCAAACTAATAAGACTCTTAGCAATCTCTAAGTAAGCAATGCTTCTTTTGTTCTTTATATATCGATACCCCTTAAGGATGTAATCGATAATAACTAAACAAGTGCTTTGCTTGCTTATTTTGATTATGATAACTAGCTTTATTTATCCTAGTTATAATGTTTTAACCTAATATAGGCACTATATACCCTTATTGAATGGTAGGACTAATATGGAGAAAATTGCATGCCATTTTTCAAGTTAATGAAAGCATGATGGATATTATCTCATCTACATGGTAGAAATTCATACACTCTCTATAATACATAAGTAATTGTTGCTTATGGTCATTTAAAGTGAGTATGAAAGTACATAAATCGCTATTATGCTTTTCGTTGGTGAAGTAACATTTGTAATGTTGTCAAATCCAGTGGGAGAATTACGTTTCACTACTGAAAATACATTAATGTAATGTTGTCTAATTCAGTGGAAGCTACAAGCTTGTTTACATTCGTAATAATCCATATTATTTCTTGTTTGACTTGAAATAATAACTTACTTTCAGAATATGAAAAACCATAGTTTTAAGGATAACTACATCCTATTATATATGATAATCACTTTTGAAGTATTTTCCGTATAATAATTATGCAGGATTTTATATAAAACTATATGGTTGACATTCTACAAGTTATTCAAATATACATGACATTATCATATTATTCACATAAAAATTACATTTTGTGATTGTTTATCTACATACATTATGTTGTGTCATGCACAAGTGGGAGAAATCATTATTATGTGCAAGATACAACACATAACAATATAACAAATGGTTTCTAAATAAATAATGAATTAAGCAATTAACTTGAAGTCTTGGAATTATTCAAAGGATAAATAATGTATATAGACTTACTGAACTATTTTAAGATGTATATATTAGATCATGCACTAGGTTTTTAATGTTATATAGTTTCAATTTTGTGTTGTCACAACTGATAAGTATTTAACCTAAAAAGTATTAAGTTATTTAGGAATTGTGATATAGTCTCACAATCTCAATACTCATAGAATGTCACATAGTTTTCGTATGTCTTGAGTAATAAATCAAATTCTTTATAATTGTTTGATTTTGATAACTTAAAATACTTTACCTCCGAAAGTTGTCAAGGTTTAGAAATTGAGTATACAAAGTATATACTTAAATATTACTTCGACCTAGAAGGAAACTAAGACACCAAAAAATTATGAAATGTGATAAATCACAGTAAGTCTTAAAAATAAAGTTTTGAATTTGTCAAGAACTATAAAGGTATTTTGTGACATGTCCCAAAAGATAACAATTTGTTGTTTCTCTACATGCTTAGTATTTGAAGAATAGTCTTTGATTACTAAAAGCAAGTGGGAGAACTCGTAGATCTTTAAGAGATAAAATAACAAAATACGCAACCTTCTAAATATACTAGTGAATATCATAATGAGTGTGAACATTAAATGTTGAACCTCGTGATGATAAAACTCGCATTCATAGATCCACATCTTTAGTACTTGAATGATATATTGACATGTTAGTACTAAGAAATGTATGTTAGAGGATCATGGTGACCCTACTAACCTTATAGATGTATTATTGAATCTTGAATTTTATGATTGAATAAATATATGAATGAGTAGATGTAGTCCATAAAAGATAATTAAATTTTGGAAATATGATTAAACTTTAACAAATCGGTTAGACCGTGAGGTGAACATAAGTTTATTTAATTAAAGACTCATATAGAAAATATTATACACATGATTAATGCGCAATATGTGATAGAAAAATTCTACACGCATTATAAAGATGATTTATTGTCACGATAGTTTTTAGAATGATAAATATGACAATGTAATATTTAAACTCTTTTGTTTGATTGCATTTTCGAGGACGGTTGTAATCAAAGTGTTTATAAATTACAATAATCTTTATGTAGTGTACATAATGCAAGAATTCATGTATGGATTAATGCATGCATTCTCAAGTCTAATTATTAAATCCATGTTTTGATTTTTTTTTATTAGATCTAAGATAACTTATGAGTACATTTAAAAGGTAGTGAGAATATTATGTTTATTTATTTAAATTACATATGATGTATAACGTATTAAAAACTATATTCCATCTAAGTTTGGAATAAAGTTCTATATATGTTTATTAAGATAAATATTTGAGGTTAATGAAATTCAACACAATATAAAATATCATTTAGAAATTCTCAATGTATATATATCTCATTTGATGAGAGTTGACATGAGATGGAAACTTAAGGGATTTGTCATGTAAAGCATATTGTGTATATGGATAATTGTAAAACTTGTATAAGTACAAGAAGATTTGACAACCATGATCGGTAAAAGTGAAAATCATTTGATGTTTGGCACAAATATTATGATAAGATTTGTTTAGAATAAAAAATCGTTATTAACTTAAAATGTTCTAAGTAATGAATATTCTATATGATAATATGATGTAATTATCATTATGAGTTTAAAAAGACACCAAATATTATTATAGTAATAGTTTATGGATTATAATATATCATAGTGATGTTTCTATTTGATCGAGATAACACTCAATACTAGTCATAATATAATTTCATCTTTGTGATGAATATGTGGACTAGATCTGTTCATTGAGCATAATATTGCAATACATATTAAAAGAATAAAGAATACTTTATAGTTTAAGAAGTCATTAAAGATTATTCTTTTCAATAAGGTGTTTGGACACACACACCTTATAGGATGTACTATAACAAATACTCCCATTTTGTTGTGTGATCATATATAGAAACGTACATAATAACAATCATTATATATGTTCAGAGATCTTCACAATTGTGAATGTGAAACAAGTATTCTCAAAATTCCAAAGATCAAACCTAGTAGAGTTTCATGAAATATGTGCACTGATAACAAGTATGATCGACATATCTTGAGGCATGAGTTTTCAACTAGGATTACCATGCATTGAGGTTTTAGTATTTGGATAAAGGATAATTGTTAAACAATATTTATTTTATGAATTAAAGTATTTGATATATTCGGTTTTCATTTATATTTATTGGTCCTATTTTTGTATGTTTAAATCCTTGAATAATATGTTATTCTAAATAGTCGATGTCGATTAATTATGAGGGAATATAGTTGAATTAAAACAAATTTAAAAGATGGTAATATTCGTAGAATATGTAAGAACGGTTCACCAACTCACACCATTTTCAAAGGTTTCATATTGGACATCTCCTACTAAGTCAATCACTTTATGAATCGTCGTTATTAAGTGAAACTTGTAAATGATTTACATTACTAAATTATTTGATTTGAGATGCAAGTAGGTCTTATATATGTGTATGGTACTTTTTGCTATAGTTTTAATGTTCCTAAACAAGGTAGTAATAAAGGCTATAATCATTTGTATCTTAAAACATTTAAGAGGTACGTGTAGTCAAGATAAAAAATTTCATTCAATTAGGCAGAAGAATAATGCTATTGGGCCCCTCGTTTAATTAATCAGATGTGTGTATGGCCGCACCCAATGGTAATCTAGACTTGTCTCGATTAGATTGGTAATCTTGTTTCAATTATGTAATACAAGAAACTGAATAGTTAAAATGGTATGACTTCGATCCATATCCATTATTAACATGACATTTGACAAAAAAAAGGATTGTAAATATTTAAGTCATTTAAATGTACTTTAGGAAAAACTACACTCGAGAGTTTCTGGGAGCATCGACATGTTGCTATACGCTAACCGATGTTATTATATTATATTATTGTGCATGTCCAAGTGTGAGCTAAGGGAATATGTAGATGAAATAATATATGTCCAGAAGTCGTCCCGAGTCTAAGCAGACGCACGCGTGAATCGTTAAGCAATAAATATAATGTTATATTAATTATTTGTTAAACAATCTATCTATTTTAACTAATAAACCAAAATAACTTACAAGTCCTTTAAGCTCGCAAAATTAAAAAGATTACTTTAAATAACTAATATGTACAAGTCATTTATGCTTGAGCATTAAAAATGTCGTAAAATCATTTTTTAATTTAACCAAATTTTTTGCATAAACCGGATGGGTTGTAGACCAAAACTTTAAAGCCCAAATCAATTCAAAAACACAAACGTGTGAATGCATTTCAATATTCCTCTACACGATCCAATGTAAATACATTAGTATTAAAAATTTGACTTTCAATTCACCAATATATAACCTACAATATTCCGTTTATATCACAAACACATACGCTTTTCAAAATCATTGGTAACAACTTTTTCAATACTTTTTTTTCACTTCAGGCGGTTCCATTATCAATCAAAAATCAGTTCATGTGACGAATGTAACTGCTTATAATTTGTTTTTCAATTTAATTTTTCAATCTAATTTCAATTTAAATTTGTTTATTTGTAAATTTCAGGTTCAGTACATTTATATGATGATGGTTAATTGAAGAAAAACAAGTTATATATGTATTTGCAATTGATAAAGGTAATTTATCATTTATCATTGTTGTAATCTTTTAGAATTTGTGTTTTGTTTTATTCTTAAAGGAAAATTTTTGTTTTATCTTTTTTGTTTTGAAAACTAAAGAAGAAGCCGAGAAAGGTAGATTTGAATTATAAAGCCAAGGGATGATGCAAAGCTATATTATTGTATGCCATGACTTTGCATTCAGGTAGTTTCCATAGTGTTAACTAATCTAAGTTTGAGTTTTTAATAAATCTGCCGTTAGTGATAGCTATCTTTATTCTTTCATGACAAATTATTTACTCTTGATTTTGTAATTTCGTAGATCATATGATATCATAACATGTTGTGCATATCTACAAGCTCAAATATAAAAGCATGGTATGGGTACTTCTTTTATCTTCATTTTGTTTACTTTATAGATTGACACTATTTAGAAGTGAAGTTGCTATATTAGTCTTTGAGTATACGCCTAAGGATGTTTGGATTAGCTTATTACCAAATAAAAAGGTCACCGTAGTTGTATTGTAGTGTTATTAAGAGCCATTAAAAACGCTATTTAAATTGACATTATCCAGAAGGTGTAAATACATGTGATACCTTTCTGAATTGCAGGCTGAAATGACACTTTCTGAATTGCAACTCCCGTTCCTGCAACACTACTGAGGAAGATGAACTTTCTGAATTGTAGGTTGAAATGGCACATTAAAGGTTAGTTTCTCGATCGAGTCATTTGATCTATTCATGATATACATCTATCTCCATGCTGATTAAAACATCGATATGTAAGCCGCATAAATAGACATAGCTTGTTGGATTCAAAAGTGGTTACACTTGAATGGTACTATTACTTATATTTGATACGAGGATCACTCCATATATTTAATACACGGCTTATATCGTAACTTATTATTTGTAATGCTCAGGAATGCATAATCATTTATGTTGTTTTAGCTGCATATATTTGTGTTTAAAGTTGGATTTTAGATTGGGTTCTTCGTGAAGCTACTGAAAAACGGCTAAATTATCTTCGAGAGGAGTTGCCTTTAAGTCTAACACCCAAAATAATAAATATAATATGGGATGGAAATTCCAAAGGCTGCAAAAAGAACAATATTTAAAAACAAATGACTACCTTGGAGCCAAAAATTCTTTAATGCTCCTACAAAATTACTTATATCAAAGTCAAAGTAAGTATATTGGTCTGTGTAAAGGTGTACTTATAGCAAAGTCAAAGTGGGTATATGGGAAAAAGATTATTCCTGATAAGCAACTTCATGAAAGCCAAAGTTCTGCGCTATATAGCAAGTCAAAGTAAGCATCCTTCTTGAGTTATGCAACCTTTAAAGTCCTATTTGGAGTTACATGTATGTAGTTATGATTTATGTTGTCATAGTTTCATGGCTTATGGTATATAGTGGCTTTTAAGAGTTAATGATGGGCTGAAAAGTTTCAGAAAAGTTTGTGGTAGCAATAAGAAGAGAGACAAAAAGTGCAATGATACTAGAGCCTCTACTCACATCTAAAACAAGTATACATATGCCCACATATGACATTTATGCCATGTACACCACATTAGGTGTGCTCATAAGAAAATAGAAACGATAGGATTTTTTGAAATTAGTACATGTATAACAGTTAATCGTCTTGCAATGTCGTCACTAAAAGTAGTTTTTTGGAGATATTGTGTTTAAGAAAGCCCGATGTTATATTTCAGGTGCATAGGAGTGCAATAGAAGCTAAAAGAGAAGATATCCAGAAGCATGTTTTAGGTGTAAGTACAAATTTCCCAGTCAAAAGTTTCAACATTTCGATATATATTTTAGTTTTTTATTTTGGTTAGAACGCAATTTTATCTTACTTTAGGCTAATCTTTGCGCTTTCAACTGATATGTCGGACTTCTCGATATGATAGACACAACAATTTTCCTGAGGCGAAAAATAACAGGTAATTATCAAAAAAAGTAATACCTTTTAGATTGGAACTTATTCGAAGAAAATAAAAGCTTTTACAAAATACAACTTAAGTGATAAATAGCAGATGAAACTAGATTAGGGAGATAAAAGGAGCTAGATGACAATAAGATGTTAAGAGTGCGGCCCTCCCTATATTGTAAATAAAACGTGTAGACTTTGTGCTTCAGTACATTTTCATGACCTTAATTACCAGCGGGAAAGACCTAGACGAAACATGTGTGATGTTATGTTAGTTTATAATGATTAGTCGTGATAATCGTCTTAAGCTTATCATATGAACTTGCTTCTTCTTTTTTTATATGGTTATTCTTTAAATAGTGATGATTTTGGCAATGCTTATCATTAAAGGGTCAATGGGTTATACTATAAGATTTGATGAAAATGATACGGGTTAAACGGTTTGAAATTGATCTAAAAAAGTAAGTTCATTATTGTGATTTAGTTTTTTTTGTTGAGGGTCGATGTTACTTGAATGGTTAGTCACGTCACGGTTAATGGACAAAGAAATAATGGTAACCCAGTTTGACCAGTTTGTCTATAAATGAGGCTGATTTTGGCTATGTTTATATCTAACGGGTCTTAATTCATTTAAAGTGGTACTCCAAAATTAGTGTCATGAAAGAAATGCTGAAAGAGCTATCAGGGTGGTTGCAAATGTAAGGTGGTTGTAAATGTTGAAAGAGCAATCATGAAAGAAATTAAAATTAATATATTGATATTTTGACGCCTTTAGAAGATAGCATGCTCAATGTAACTTATGTGCCCGTAGTTTGCAGGATCCAAATTTAACTTACACAAGGTTTACAAGTAAAATATTCATTGCAATTTGTTGTGGTTTATGTGGTTGAACAGGAAATGTGATTTATCTTAGTAAATCTTATCATACCATTTAAACATCATTGCATAACTTCAAAAAGATTTTTTGTATCGATATATTTAGGTATATGTATGTCTAACTTGCAGATTGTGTTAAAGTTCCTACACGATAAATGAAAATTCATGATATACTGAAACATGTATCAACCATGTATAGTGTTTTGAAGATCATTTATATGTTTAATTAGTAATGTACAATATCCGTTGGAACTATAACAAAGTTTGGAGAAAATTGCACTTCCGGATAAAACAGAAGATAAAAGGTACTTTTCATTTTATTTGTATCCGTTAAATTTAATATTCAGTAGCTAACGTGGAGAGATACGTGTGACGCGTAGGAAATATAGGTTATCCATTTGAACTGAGTATCTTTCTAATTTTTTGAACTGAGTATCTTTCTAATTCAAAGTGGGAAAAAAAATTGATCCATCAAACTCACTTCCGATTCAAAGGGGTCCTTAAGTACTACCTAAAGTATTGTAAAAAACTGCTTCTTTTTTAGTTACGTTTATAGCTACTTTTTTTTAACACTTCTTTTTATGACTTTATAAAAATAACATCATTTTGAATAAATCATTGGTAGAAAGAATAACAAAACTTAAAAGAAAATGTTTAAAAGAAAATGTTGGTTTAATAGTTTATTAAAAAATTTGTAGTGACCATCGTCTGAAGCATAAGGTTTATAATTTTAAGAAAGTCCTAAAAAGATCTATTCATAATTCTGATCAAATCTCTAACTCTAATATGCTTCAGACGATTACAAAGTTCTTAATATACATGGAGGGGTTCAGATTAGTGACTTCGGATTTAGCATCGGACGTCTGAAAGATCCATGTGTTGCGAATTATAGGGGGCACAAGAGTAGTTGGCACCAAACAATTTCATAACAACAAACTCTATTCATTTTATTCATTTTATTGGGACTCACATACGCCATGCGTGAAGACCATTATGGATCAAAGGCTTTTTTTTTATTGTTACAACTTTAGTAGCTTATCAAATATTTCATTTTCTTTATATTATTGTATTCATATATTACGAGAATCCGTTTCATTTTTTTAAATATTAACATCCGTTAATATTTACGAAAATTATTATTTAAACTACTCCCGACGTTAGACGGGTCTTTAAGCTAGTTTTATATAATAAAACAAAAGATTTTACAACCCTATAAAGCATAAGAATTTAATAAATGAATTAAATTCATTTCCATATAAAGATCATTGTACAACACTTCAATGCGTATTATATACATAACAATTTAATCAATGAATTAAATTCATTTCCAAAAATTCTGAAAATAACTACATTAAAGTTCCAGGTTATAAAAAAGTAGACTGTAATGTTTTATTTACAAAAAGTTGTAATTCAAAAATATTGTTACTTGGTTTTACTAATTCGTCTGATTTAAAAACATTGCCTTTATTATCCCATACAAAAAAACTCAAAAAAGTTGTCCAAATTAACGTTTACTCTAAATAGAATAATTGTTTTACAAATTTTAAAAGTTTATAACGGATGATTTGCAAATAAAAAATTAGTATATAAAATACTTCTACAAGTTATTTATTTATAAAATATAGAAAGATAGTTTGCAAATAAAAAATTATAGTAAAAAAATTCAAACCAATAATTTATTTTAAAAGAATAGTATAACACGATTTTTTAATATCTAAAGCCTATTATTTTCAAAATATTTTTATTATTTACACAATTCTAATTTAGATAAAGTAATAAATACAAACATTTTTTAACAAATATTGTATAGACTTTGCATTAGATAAAGTAAAGATAATTATAAATAAATAAATAAATATTGAAACGTAATAAGATACGACTAAACATTATGATATTTTTAGAGAGTCATAAAAAAATAGGGTGATGATATGTACACAGACAAATTTACTTTGTACACAGAATTCTAATATAAAGATTACACATTTACCCTTGCCTTCTATAACCCACCAACTTATCATCTTTCTGGTTAAGAAACTTTCGTCTCTCACTCACTCTTTAATCACAGATCCACCTCAAAAATTCACTACTTATATAATTTAACAACATAAAATTTTGTTATTCATTAAATAAACCACCAAAGCTCCATATATTGTACGATTCCTTTTCTTTTTCTTGCATGCCTATTTGAACTTTGAAGTTTTGATAATCCCGACACCATCTACTTCAGTTGTTGGTGATAATCCCACACCATCTTTGAAGTTTTCTTGCTGATAAATTAAACATACCAACACAACAAGTGAGCGTCTCTTATACCAAAACCCATTATAATTGTTGATTCATTGATATTCACAATTTTGAAACTACCTTGATTCTAAGTGGAAATTAGAAGCAGGGAACACTAAATGGAGAATTTTTTTTCGAAATGCAGTCTGCACCTTTAAGGTTTTATGACAAAGTTGATTCTTAGTGGAAATTAGAAAAACACTAAAATTATTTTTGTAGTCATTGGTATTAATTCAATCGAATACAATAAAATCAAATTTATGAAATTGTTGTAAGGATCTCATAAATGGCCAATTCATCCAGAATGACATCTGGTTCTTTTTTATTTGTAGCAGATTATATTGTTTTTGTTTATAAAAATAAAAGAACGATTTTTAGTTTTTGTGATTTTTGATGATACAAAGCAAATACATGTAAAGAAGAAAACCACTCAGGGGCATATAGGTCATTTTAAATCAAATTTATGTGTACAGATAAAAACTCTCCGTGTGCATATCACTACCCAAAAAAATATGATACTATATTAAAATGTAATGTGATACAACTAAGCAATATGATATTTTTAGAATTATTTGTGCAATCATATATAAATTGTTCTAAAAGAGCGGTGTTACATTTAAAAAAAAACTAAAATGCGTTAATAATTTTGGAAACTAATAATACTGATTTCAAAAAAAAGTTGTAACTCATTATTTAGTTTTATCACATTAAAACCCAAATCAATACACGCTCCAAAAATTAAAATCGTTCTATCCCAAAATTTCTCTTATACTCTTTCAATTCAAAAATACACCTATAAATTCTTTGATACTAATCAATCATGGTGTATTGATTTCCTGGTAAGTATCAATTAAATTCAATATTTAGGGTTTCGAATTTCAATTACGTTTTGCAAATTACAATAATTTTTTCCATTTCATATACATATACATGTGTTTTGATTGATTACATTATAATTTACCTTTTTATGTAGAATGTGATTGAAGAAGATTAGCCAGGTTTAACATTTTTTTTATCTCTTTTCATTGTTAAGATGTTGTATTTTGAAATATTCAATTTATCAACAATTTTGATGTTTATCCATGTGGTTGTACCGTCATTAATTGATAGCCCACAAGCACTAATTCTTCATTTTTAGGGGGTGCATAACGAAGCATTAAAAGTTTCTGCAACAAGGTTATATCTTTAATTTTGGAATTTTTCTCTCCACTTTTTAGTCTATTTAAAAAAGTGTTTCATATTACGTATAATTTTTTTAAAGGGACTGTTTTTTCTACGTTGTAAGGTAGGAAAAATGATGGGAGCATGAAGAGTCGAGGTTGTATTGAGCAATACTCTTCTTGTGAAAAGGAGTGGCAGGTTATAATACTAACAAAACAACAACGATTTGATTTTTTTCATCTTTTTATAACTTTGCTGATCGGTTCTGGGTGTGTGTGTTTTTTCAGGCCTTTCACTGCACGCATGGAAAGACTTATCTCTTTAAAGTGTTGGATGAACATATGTAAGATTAAGAGGGTCAAACGGGTAATCACTAATCCAGCATCTTATTGCATACTTTTGAGAGGTTTTAGATAATATGGAATAAATTTTTGAATGCTTTTTGTCTTTGGTATATAAGTTTTTGAATTTGTTCATGATAGACTTATAGTTAACTTATGTTATAAATAGGTCAATGAAAAAACTCATTACTCTAAACAACCTTTTCCTTTAAATTGTGTTTTAGTTTCTGAATGATTACTTTATTTGGTAGGTATCCTACCCTGTTGTGTGCATTGCTATCAGGGGAGAGGTTCTGTAAACCTTTTGTTGTCATTCTGCTGTCAAACGCCCCACTTGGAAATGTAATAGATATGAAGATTGGAGATGTAATAGCCATTCAAATTGGTATATGTATGAATAGTATTAGTGTTTAGAATACATCATGAACTGATAAATTAAACTTTCTACGAGTGCTTCCATGTATTTTACTTTAATCGTTTATGTATTATTGTAAAAATGATGTATTTTAAAAACTAATATACACATCTTCATTTTCAACATGGTTTACTTATGCCACTAATACAAATTACAAACTCGACCATATCAAATACCATAGATTGAAATTTTAACATGCTTTACTTAAATACGTGTATAACTTGATAATTACCGCTTTCTTGGTACCGGGTACCGGAATCCCGTTCGGTACAGTATCGGTAAACACTTTTTAAGCTCGGGAAAGAATCGGGACCATCAATTTGGTACCGAGTCAAGACGGAATTAGTACCGAGCTCATACCTACGGAAAATTGTTTCAAGTATCTTGCACTAACAAAGGTTGGGTATATATAAAATGGGTTTGAAAATTTCATAGGTTAACACTGTTCATTTGTTAAGCCATGCTCAACTCAGCTCTCCTCTAAAATTGGGTACATTTGCTATAGGTAGAGAGTATAAGAAACATAAACGGGTAGAATTAGAGGTGGCAGATTACAGCAACATCCACAGCCGACACATGTGACACAGGTTACAGTTTCACCAATGCGTGACCGTAATTATAATTTTCAGTGAACAGAAACAGCCGACGCAACAAAAATAAGTTCAACTGTTTAAGAAACACAAACGGGTAGAATTAGAGGTGGCGGGCAAGGTTTATTTATTTATTTCCCTTTTTCCAAATCAGGATATTTAAACTACAAGCATTTGAATACACTTCATGTAACGTCTGATTCTAATTGACATGCATTTTAGCGAGAAAATTAAACCGTCCATTTGACCCGTTGGATGTAAATTATAAGCCAATCAACATGTTACTATGTAAATGGGCATGTCTACTATCTACCACCTCAAGTTGAACCATAAACCCTCTTTACCTTTTGGTTTGATAATTATAAGAAAACTTTTGTGCTTGATATGAATATAGGTTTACATAAACTATATTATAAATTATAAAATATTAAAGTCGTATATGTCTAAACCGTTTAAAATTGGTACGACTCAATGTTGCTTTTTAAAATGTAACCACACATCTCAATTGATCAGTCGTCTAAAAAAACTCCTATAAAGTCTATGAACAAGGTTCAATAGGTAAATACAATTTACAATTGTTAAATATAAATTGTTATTTTTCACTCTAAAATTTGTCAACGGTGTTAATCTATGAAATTATGCATGATGAAACAAATGCTAAATATATGTGAGGTACACCTATAATGTTTTAAGTAAAATTGGTACGTTTTGTGTTTTACTTTTTAGGCTCATTGCTACAATTTTCAATATAGTATTTATTTTTTGTAAGAACTGGATAAATACTTATGCTCTGACAACATGGTTGCAACAAATATTATACACCCATGGCAATGCGTTGACATGTAATAATCGAAGTCTATGTAGTGGTTAGTTATTGATTTTTATTGACGGTATCACAAGTAGTCTCTTTAAAATATCAAGTCAGTGAAGCCTATCTCATATGTAGGAATAATTATGATTGTTGTCTTTCTTAATCTATGTAGGAATTTAAAATAATGAATCCTTAGCTCTTGTGAATAGATTGCAATTTTTTTTTTGTCATGGTTATCAAAAAATATGGCATGTATGTTGTTGCATTGAAATTCAAAACCTTTCAACAATTCAACCAGTTCCTACATAGCTAAAGAATATTGTACTACTTATATGACCTACTGACCTGTTAACATTATTAGAAAATCAAATTCAACCGTTTTTATGTAAGCATGTTAGAATAGCCACCTCCATTATAATTAGAAATATTCTTAGTAATTGAGATAGATATGTGTTAGATTAGAAAGGGTACATGACTCATTTGTCCTTGATATATAAATCAAAATATTGCAGCACGGGTTTAAGAGAGTTTCCATTTCCTCACCCATCTGTGTACTTTTAATGAGTAGCATCTAATGAGCCATCTTGAAACCCATAAGGTTTTTGATTCAACATAGACCTTATCCGCCCACCAAATGGCTTCCAACGTGAACAACCCCGTTACTAATATATAATTTTCATTGCAAATTTTGAAAGTATTATTCTTTATCTCCGGGCCAAGTATTGCAAGAAATGCATTTTCCATTTACAATCCCAATTGATTTGGTTGATACATTTGATTGCAAAATATATATAGTACACGGATGGTTTTTTACTTTATCATATATATATGTTTGTTTATGTTTTATGTAGGAAGAAGCCAAATATATCAAGTAATTTTTCAAAAAGTTGACTATCTAATTATAGTATAAAATATTAAGAGGTATCGTCGTGCCACCGAGTGGTTGAAGGGGTGAAAGAAACCGCACCGCAAAAATCACAAAAACCGTAAGAACCACAATAAAAAAATTACACTATGACAAAACTGTTGGATCGATTTTAAGAAAAAGAAAAATCGTAAAATTAAGTGAGGTTGTGATTTTACTCATAAAACCAAACTGCACTATATAATTATAATTAATTATTTAATTGATTGTTTTATATGATACCACTTCACCTTTTCTCGAATAACATCATCATAATTCACTACAACATAAAAACATCATATGTAAAAAATGACAAAAGCCCATCACATCCCACGCTCCAGGGTCTCGACTTCACCTCCTTAATTTCAAAAGATTTAATACAAGTTGACAATCAGTTATAATATCAAGTAATTTTCAAAATGTTTAATACAAGTCATATTATACGTTAACGGTTTCAAATTCTAATGAAGGGGAAAGCATTATTGACCTCTAAAAATTTCATATGTACTCCTCCTAATTTTGTAATTTTTTGTTTTTTTTAATCTTTTTGTTTTATAATTTAGTTTATGCTATAAAATTAAGAAACTCTAAATACGGTATGAAATTTATATAGTTTTAGAAGTCAAATATAATAAACTGACAGGAATACGGAACAAAACTAATAAAAATGCATTATTGAAAGAAAACGGAAAATGGATACAAATTGTTTTTGTACATTTTATTGGGTAGGAGAGTACCAATAGGGGTACCTTCTAATAATGAAATTATGTTTGTTTTTATTTTATTTTATTCACACACATAGCATTTTATTATAGGTTATTGTTTTGAGAGTTAATATCAAAAGAGGTTTGAAGGTGGTCGTTTGTAATGTCTCTAAAACAACTACGAATGTCACATATATAGAAGTAGTTCAAGGTCTATGATCAAGGATCAAGAGGTATGTATTATGTACATACACGTATATATCACATGTTTTATACCATATATATTGCGAATCACAATCTATTTTTACTTACATTTTCTATTTACTATCAGGTGTTCACGGACACAACCTATTTTTACATACATTTCTATTAATCATTAGGTTTTCACGGAATGAGCATTGACTATTAACTTGATTAACGTTCATATATGTCATTTGCTATTCAAAGCCATCGAAATTAGAGACGAGAATGCATGGGCATTAATTATTTCAATTGTTACAAACTCAATAGATTATTAAATAATTCTCTAATTATCTCATTTCTTTTCTCAAGTATAATGAAACATATTTACGTGCGTTCTTTTCTTATTTTATTCGTGCACATAAATCTTGCAAAAGAAATTTTTTTTTAGTTACCCTGTGATTCCACAGGTCTTTAAGCTAGTTAACCCAATATATGGAAAGTCGAAAAAAGGAAGTAGGTCTTATAGTCCTCATTTTTCATAAGTTTTATCTCTAAATCTTTTCTCCTCTCTTCATTTAGTTCATCGGTCGAACACTCAAATTAGAGTTTCGATTCGTTCAAGTGGTTCGACCTAAAAGAAAGAAACAATGGTTTCTTTATTTGGTTGATTCAAGTGGTTTGGTTTATTGGTGGTTTAGCACAAACGTACTAGCATACTTATTATTTGTTTAAACCTATTCTGTGTATATACTTAGAGAGATCATTGTTTGATCTTTATTGTATTTTCGCTTATTTGATTGTCCGATAAAGGTGAATTAATTCATTGCTAAAACGTAGGCTATTCTTTATTGTTTATGTTAATTACTTGTGTATACGTGATCTTAATTATTTCGCTGCGTACTCGTGATTATTAATGTGTTAATATGGTTAAGGGTTTTTATAAATTCCAGGAGTTGCGATGGTAGCGGTGGTGGTGAGGGTGGATTATGCAAGAAAAGTTTGAAAGTATCTTGCAAATTTCGTTCTCAATGTTTGGTTAATCGAAGTGAGAAAGAAGATAACGAAGGATTGGGATAGCTCGATTGTTTGGTTTAAATGGAGCATTCCCAGACATGCATTTAATATGTGGCTGGTGCTTAAACAAAAATTGGTAACATAGGATCGTATTGTTCTGTGGATTGTATCCTCGTCCTTGCCTAATGTGTGTCCCTTTGTGAGCTGCAGCCCGACTCACACGATCACCTCTTTTTTGAATGTCGATTCTCTCAACAGGTTTGGGATAGCGTTAGGATACATGCTGGGCTTGTTGGTACTCGACCGGAGACGCAACACATTATCTCTGTAATCCTACCTTTTGCTAACAGTAGGTCGTCTAGAGGCCTTATTGATAAGTTGGTGGTTGCTTCTTTAGCGTATTTCATATGGCGGGAAAGGAACAATCGTCTTTTTAATAATAGCAAGCGTGTGGCTCAGCAAGTTATTGATTGCATCCTTGCTTCGGTGCGGCTTTGTCATGTCGGTTTAAAAGATCTTGTGGCAGCGCTCGTATGGCTCAAGTGTGGAGGATTCCAGATACATGTTTAATATAATGTCTGGTTGTTTATGTAGTCCTAAGTGGTTCTTCCCTATAGGAGTTATTGGGTATGTAGTATTGTAATAATAATATGGAATGTCATATGATTTAGTGGTTGTTCAAGCTTCGCTTGAGGTTAACGTAGTACTGTGCTACGTTTCATTGTACTTAGTGGCTTTTTTGGTGTAATATATTTTACCGGGTGTTGTTCCCTTTACCTAAAAAAAGGAAATAAAAGATAAAGTGAGGAAGAAAATGAGGGTATATTAGTCATTTTGCAAACACTAACGGCCAAAATCACACAAAAATGCAAAGTCCATGAAAGTTTTCACACTACCTATCGTCTAAGGATTTTTTCGCATTTTTCCCATAGTCAAAACAGAAATTTTGCAGTACAAGCTGATACGTACGCGAATTAAAACAGAGTTAGTACGAACTAAAAAGAAGATATTAGTATTAGTTTAGATTTCTTTCTCGTAATTTTAAAGTCATAAGGTGTCATGTAACACATCTTTCTTCCTTCCTACTCAAATTATTTCCACGTCTCACCCACTTCTTGACCTCCTTCATCCCTTCATATAACCCATCATATACTACAACACACAAACACACTCATCATATCTCTCTAGATCAAAAGTTAGAAAACATGAAATCCAAAGGAGGAAAATTCACATTTCCATCAAAACCAATTCTCCTCACAATCGTTTTCATTCTTGTTGGCCTTCTAGTAGTTTTTCTTAAATCATCATCTTCTCCACAACAACCATTATCTTGCCCTCCAATCAAACATTTACCTAGACAGACTGATGATCAAACATGCAACAAGATATCTCCAACAACTGCTGAGACACTTGTGCATTATGTTACTTCTAACATAACGCCACAACAAACTTACAAAGAAATATCCGTAAGTTTGAGGGTGTTGAACAAGAAATCGCCTTGTAATTTCTTGGTTTTCGGGCTAGGTTACGACAGCCCGATGTGGGCCACTCTGAATCAAGGTGGCCGCACTGTTTTTCTTGAAGAGGATAAATCTTGGATCAAAAATATTCAAGGAAAGTTTACAAATTTGGAGTCGTATCATGTTGTGTACGACTCCAAGGTGAAGCTTGCATCGGATTTGATGGAGATTGGAAAACGAGACGAGTGTAAGGTATGTATCGATCTATATATAATTCCACATGTATATTTTTATAACTAGGTGTATCAATTAAGTTTTTCAGTATAATAAGCTAGGTGTATCAATCTTCTTCAGTATAGTATCAACCATATTCAGTCTATATACTAACAAATTTATAATACGAACAAATGTACGTGTGAAATGTCAAATGTCCCATAAGTGGAATTTTAAATTTTGACACTTGGAAAATCGTTAGAAATTATGTAAAGCTCACACACTGTTAAATGCACAGAACTCAGTCTGTTTTTTAAGTATCTACTACGGAGTAATTTGAAATATGGACTTTTTTCCCAATATTTCTTGTATGTCACTTATTAACAATTATAAACATGACTTTATCTGTTTTATTATACTCTAGTTGGTCGGAAATCCGAGAGAATCAGGTTGCGAGCTATCGTTAAAAGGGAACTTGCCAGACGAGATATATGAAATAGAATGGGATGCTATAATGGTAGATGCACCCACGGGATACCACGACGAAGCTCCAGGGAGAATGAAGGCAATTTACACAGCAGGGCTGATGGCGCGAAACAGGGCTGAGGGTGAGACAGATGTGTTTGTGCACGATGTCAATAGAGTGATTGAAGACAAGTTTTCGAACGAGTTCTTATGTGAAGGGTATATGACCGAGCAAGAAGGAAGGTTGAGGCATTTTACGATTCCGAGTCATGTGGCTAGGTCGGGCAGACCATTTTGTCCAGTTTAGATGTATTATTTGTTGCATATTTTTCGACATTGGTGCATTCGTTATTCACCGATATGATCATTTTATTTTTGAAATGCTACTATGAATTGGTTTGTTAAAATATGCATGGCGGTTTCTGGATTGTTTGTTTGTTAATTTTTTTTTTAACACATTTATCATTTATGTTATAATGATGGAATCTGTTTATTTCGGTGCCGTTCTAAAAAATATATATATACGTACACGTATTTTCTTAATTTAGTGTTAATTTTTGAAGTGTTTTATAAATGCATCTTGAAAAGTGGTTCTATCATATTTAGGGCATCCACTATGGTAGTTTAAGAAAAGTTTATAAAATGATGAAGAGGTCTAAACTATAGTGGAGATGGGTTTATAAATAGGTTTATAATGAATAGGTCCATAATCTTAGACCTCTTTAAAATTTAATGCATGTGTAAATATTGAGAATTTATAAACTTAAAGAGGTTTATACCTAGTAGAAGAAGGTTTATGAAGGCAAAAGTTTTATAAATTAATGATTTCATTAATTTTTAGACCTCTACCATTGTAGATGCTCTTAGTTGTGTACCTGGTTGATATCTCTAGCCGTTTTTCCTCCTTTGTTTACAACAAAAACATACTAAGTTACATTAATTAATTAACCGAAAAGATACACAAAGATTGGTTTGACTTTTGATGAGTGTAGTTGTTTATAGGAATATATTTGTTGCTTTCAGTAGTAGTTTATGCCTTATAGTTAGTTGTTTAGTTGTTACGAATCATATGTTACAATTATTGATCTTTTAGTCAAGATAATAATGACAACAATTGTCATGATAACATAATATCATTTTTTAAATATAAATTTGTATGGGTAAGCATCATTACAAAGTTGTGGTCTAACACAATGAAAGAAAATAAAATAAAAATTAATCGTAGAAATGATAACAAAAGACTTTTTTTTTTTTTAGAAAGAAGAGAAAGTCGATACATGACATTTAAACAAAAACTACAAATAACACTTTCGAATGTTAATCGCATGTTCTGTTTGAGGGACCTCTCTGCCTCTCATGATGAGCAGCTTGTACGATCCATTTTGGTATGCTTTCTATACTCAGTATGATCCTTTTCACGTTGGTGCTACCTTCCTCTCTCTCTCTCCACTCTGCTTGCTTCATTCCTTCGAAACACAAAATCTCCTAGTCGGAATGCAACAGGCTTGACCCTCTTGTTGTAATATTGTTCCATCTTTGTTTTGTACCTTGCTTCTCGAATAGTTGTCATCTCCCTTTTTTTCCTGAAGTAAATCGAGGTTAAGACGAAGCCCTTCCTCATTTTCTTTATCACTAAACATCATCGTCCTATGTGTCGGCATTCCTATCTCGTCTGGTACGACAGCCTCTGACCCATATGTCAAATTGAAAAGGGTTTCCCTGTTACTCTGCTTCAAAGAGGTCTGATGGTCCCATAAGACATAGGGGAGCTCGTTCACCCATCCGGATCTCTCACGGCCTAGCCTTGTTTTGATTCCCTCCATGAGGGTTGTTAGCTCTTTTAACTATACCATTTGCCTCAGGGTGTGTCATGTGCCACAGCTGTGTTGATTTGTTGAATGTCAAGATTCGCACACCAACTTTTGAAAGGATCATTGACGAAATGCTTGGCGTTGGCTGTGGCAATTATCTTGGGTAATCCAAAACGGCAGACGATATTGTCCCACACAAATTTTTTGAACCTCCTTTCCTGATATTTTTACTGATGGTTTTGCTTCCATCCCGTTTTGTTAAATAGTCGATAGCCATTATCACATACTTAACATTTCCAGCTACCGCATGTAACGGACCCAAAATATCCATCCTCCATTGAAAGGATGGCCATGGGGACATGACAGACTTCATTAGTGTTTTGGAGAGTCTCGGCACTGGTGCATGAACTTGGCATGAATCACATTTTTTGATCTCATCCCTTGCGTCTTTGTGCATGCTTGGTTAATAGTACACTGCTCGCATTACTTGAGCTACTACGGATCTTGCTTATAGATGCATGCTACACGACCCCATATGTAACTCTCAGAGCACATAATTGGCTTGAAGAGGGCCGAAGCAAAAGAGCATTGGGACTAGATATCCTCTCTTGAACAACACATCATCTATTAGCTCATATTGGTGAATCTTGAGTCTTAGGCAGCGCGCCTCGTTCTTGTCTTCCAGTCACACGCCATCTCGTAACCACTTTATAATAGGAGTCATCCAATTGTCTCCTTCTTCTTCCATAATATTAATCTTTTTTCCGTTCGATTGACCGTTCTTTAAGCACTTCTACTAGTACCACTTTTGTTAAATGGTCAAAAGCAACAGATGCCAGTTTGCTCAAAACATCTGCCTTTTCATTTTGGCCACGCGGAATTTTCCGGATAGAAAACTTTGTGAATTTCTTGATGCTATACTTTTCCTCGGTCAAGTACTTAATCATACGGTCGATGCTTGCCACATACGTTCCGTTGATCTGGTTAGCCACTAATTTGGAATCTACTCGGACCTTGATTTTCCCACTTTCATTTGTGCCTCGATTTTCAACCTTGCTAACAATGCCTCGTACTATGCGTCATCATTTGTGCTATCAAAATTTAAACGAACGGCATATGTAAACTCAACTCCGGTTGGGCTTATCACTACTAAACAAGCTCCGGATCCACGAGAGCTGGATGCACCATCAGTTAATAAAACCCATGTTTATGTTTCGTCCATCTCTGGCTCCGGAAGAGGATTTGAAAGAATTTATTGGTCGTTTGTCTGATAGGTGCCTCTGTCAAGAAATCGGCCAACACTTGCCCTTTTATCGCGTTACGGGGTTGATACTCTATCTTGTAAGAACCTAACTCTATCGTATACTTAGCCAACTTGCCTGACGCATCTGCTTTGTTTAGCACTTGCTTGATTGGTTGATCGGTTATCACATTTATTTTGTGTCCTTCAAAATACCTCTGAAGCCGCCGTGATGCGTTGAGCAATTCCAGTGCTAACTTTTCCACTAGAGAATAGTTTCTCACAGCCTCGTTGAGCATCCGGTTGGCATAGTGTATCGGACATTGCCTTCGTTTCCTCTCCGTTAAGAACAGTACACTTCAGACGATGCGGCCAAGTACATGTATAATGGTTCCTTCGGTCGTGGAGTTGACAACGCCGATAAATTAATAATTACTTGCTTCATCTCTTGGAAAGATGCTTCGGCTTCTTTAGTCCATCTGTATTCATCCTTGTTCTCCTTTGTAACGTTTTTTAGCGTGTTAAAGAATGCCAGAGCTCTTTCGGTCGAATGGGCCAAGAATCGGTTTAAAGCCGCTAGCTTCTCACTTAGTGATTGCATATCCTTCCAGGTCTTGGGAGCTTGTAAATCCGCAATTGCAATAGTTTTTTTTATTTGCCCGGATGCCATTTGATGTGATCATGTAGCCCAAAAACTTCCCTTTTTCGACTCCGAATGAACACTTGACTGGGTTTAGCTTCATGTTTATCCTTTGGAGTTTATCAAAAGTTTCCGTTATGTCAACCGAAAAGGTTTTTTCATCGTTGCTTTTGATCAACATATCATCTACATATGCCTCGAAATTCCTTCAGATCTGAGTTTGAAATTCTGAATGATATGTCGCTCTGATACTCTTCAATCCGAACGAAATTCGGTGTAACAATTGGTGCCTTGATATGTATAGAAAGCTGTATTTTCCTCATCTTATGGAGCCATTTAAATTGGATGATACCCCTTGTAAGCATCTAGAAAACACCTGTACCGAGACCCCACCACGAACTCAATCTTTTCATCTATATTTGAAGGGTGAGTAATAGTCTTTCGGGCATGCCGAATTTAAGTTCTTGAATTCTACACACATTCTTCATGATCCATCACTTTGCTTCACTAATACCGGATTAGAGATGTATGTCGGATACTTGACGGGTCTTACTATTTCGGCCTTCACTGAATCTTCCACCTCTTTCATTAGGGATTAACTCTTCTTTGTTCCTAACATTCTTTTTTTCTGGCATACCGGATTCAGGCTTTCATTTACGTTCAGGTTATGATGCATGATACGTCTTGGGACTCCTGTCATATCGGATGGCTCCCAAGCGAAGATATCTATATTATCTTTTAAATACTTCTTCAATGCTGATTGGCATGCCTTTGTCAATCCACCTCCGATGGTCGTTAGCTATTCTAAAAAACGGGTTGAGCATTACACTTTTCGTTAAGATAATACACGGGGCCTTCTCTTCTTGCTTCTCATCCGAAGGGGGTTGGGCTTGCTTCTTTGCCAACTATCTGCATTCGGACACAATGACCGAATAAGATACCAGTGTTGTTATGCCTCTCGGGGGTGGGGAACTTCATCATTGCATGAATGGTCGATGGGATTTCTTAGAGGGTTCGAATGCATGTTCTTCCTATGATTACATTGTATGGGGACGGAGCGCTGATTATCACAAACTTTATGTATGTCCTTCGGACCAAACCATCCGATTTGAATCTCACATCTAGCTCGATCTTCCTAATGGGTTTGACGACCTCTCCGGCAAATCCTACGAAATATGTGACAACCCTAGATTTTGAGATTTGCCTTTAGTGACTGTTTGATTTTGATTATGTTCTTAGTGTGCGTTTATGTGTTATATGTTTATATGTGAGCCTTTGATATGATGTTATGATGGGGTTAGTTTGTGCTCATTAGTTCACTTGGATGTAGATATAATAGAATATGTCGTTATTTTAAGATTTTATGTGTACGTATATGTATTATAGTAAATCGTATTTTTACGATACAAGACTTTTGTCGGGATTAATTTACGGGTTGGTTTCAAGTCATTTTAGACTTAGTTAATTTGTTATTAACTTATAAGAATTCTCATAAAACTGTATATTTTACGTATTTTACGGTAAACGCGTAGATTTGACTAGTTTTACGGGTTTTAAGGTTTTGATGACTTTAGGAGCTGAAATAAATTGAGGAAAATTAAGATAATGTTAATAATACTTTAATTAATAATAAAAAGAAAAAATATAAAAAAAGAGAGGGGGTCGGTGTAAGTCGGCGCAAAAGGGAGAAAAAAGAGAAAAAGGAAACCGGGCTTTTGGTATTGGGCTAGGATTGTTCCTAAATATCTATACAAGCTTTTTATTAATCACAAAATACACATAATTCCCCAGAGAAAAAAATAAACGTCGACTACAAGGAGTTTTTGTAGGGTTTCTTCATAGTTTTCATCTTCTATTAATTTTAAGGTAAAACATTTGTTCATTTTGTTTAATTAACTTGTTATTTAATTATTCTTAATCAATACATGATGGATTTAGGGTTAGGTTTAAATTAAAATCTGTATTTAATTATATAAACATGTTTAGATTAATTAGGGTTCATAATTATACAAGCTGTGAGTAATTAATTAGACTAGTTGTGTTAAATTCGTCATTAAAACTTGGCAGAATTTTAGGTCACTTGTTTTGATCATATCTAGAGTTTTACAAACTTTATGAAGTCGAATATTATACTCATGGAAAGGTAATTGAGTTAAATTTTTAACACAAGAAACGAGAACTAAATTGAAGGTCGGGAAGTGGGTCAAAAGTGGGTAGGGATGAGCAAAAGAACAAAAGAACTGGACCAGAACCGAGAATTGGACCGGAACCACAAAGAACCGAACCGGAACCAGAACCGTTGGATCCAGTTCTAGTTCTTATTTTTGAGATTTTTTGGTTCTTGGTTCGGTTCGGTTCGGTTCCACCGGTTATCGGTTCCGAAACCAAAGACCCGATAATTGTAAAAATATTATAACTTTTTTTATATACCATACTCAAAAGCTAATATCATAGGTAATATAAAAAAACACAACTAACCTACTCTCAAAAAACCAAACCGAACATCTTAAACTCTAATTTTAATCCGTTGAAACACAAACAACTATCATTAACAAATCAATAGAACTATGTTTTATGTTTGTTTTTTATTTGCATTTAATGTATGTATTCTCAGTATTAATAAAATATGTATGTCTTATTAGTACATAATTACTAATCACTATATTTGTATAATTCAAAACTTGTTTTTTATGCTATAATTATTGATATGGCACGTTCAATAAGTTTGAATAATTTGTGAGTTCTTTATTTTTACTTTGTAACAAAAAGGTTTATATAATATGACTAGCCATGCCAAATACATTCATTTTGTAAACGTAATGTTAAATGATTAGTAATCTATATCTTTATTTTGATTTTCTTTTTAAGGTGATACAAATTCAACCGATATTGAGCAGATTACTTTCATTCAAATTTTGGTAAAAGAAAAGTAGTGAACTTGTGAAACTATATGATATGTATTTATTTGAGCATACACTTAGTTGTTAAATGTTATTGCTTTTAACGTAAATGGTTATAAATACTTAAAAGAATAATTTTTTTGTTGAATTAATTCATTAGTAAATGAGTTTTTCTTCTTCTTCTGAAAAATTGGTTCCTATACGGGTAGAACCAAAGAACAGGAAGCGGAACTGGAACCAGAACCAGAACCAAAAAATATATTTGGTTCGGTTCTTGGTTCCTATTTTTCTCAAAATTTCGATTCTCGGTTCCACCGGTTCTGGTTCCAATTCCATCGGATCTAGATCCACGCTCATCCCTAAAAGTGGGTTACAACAGTCGGATGTCAAAACAGTTTTTGGATCAGCCGATTTATAATTAATGTTTCGAGTTGGTTACGGTACTTAGGGTTATAATTGGACTTTCAAATTAACGTGAGACTTAGTTTATATGTTAAATAAAAGATCTGGGGAGGGCTAAGTAAATGTAATAGGTTAAGACCCTCTGATCATAACAAAACTTATCATATGTTCAAAATCAGTCAATTCTGAATAGGTAAAAGTTTTTTTATATATATATCGAGGCCTTAACAGTAGCTTTAAGGATGGGGCATATTGTGAGAGTTATCTAACACATGAAAAGGCATAGGATTTCTTTTACAGAGAATGTTGTTTTGTTTATGGGGGGATTCGACCCATAGTTTGGGTTATGAAAAACGAGATTGTTTTGGGTAAAATGATAACGGGATAGGTTATGAACTTAACAAGGTTAAGGGGCTTATAGAGGGGTGTAATGGGATACTTGCGTTATATTGATGAGGTTAAAATGTAGAAGAGAGTTAGACATCCATCATAGGTTGATGAGTCATTTTAGTTATTGGTTCATGTCTTGACTGAATGTAATGTTATGTTAGATTTTTCTTGTGTGCGGGCACTTGGAGGAGCTTTATCAGGTGAGTTCATAGTCCCATTTTAACTAACTTTTTAAATGTTTTTCCAACATGGGATGGAGATGACACTTGTAATGTTCTTTAAAATGTTTTGATAATATGTTTTGAAATGTGTGAACATAAATGTGCTATTATGTGATATGGTTACTTGTGTGTTATGTTATGTTCTATTATGTGTACTGATATGCTTTTTCTGAGTACTTGAGTTCTTGTACATCGTCTTCTCGGAGGCATGATATCTTGACGGTGATATGGTTCAACTTCCATACGGGGTGTGAAAATGATCCGGATAGGTGTAGGTGCATTTTTCTTATTATGTGTTCTATTGTTATAATTGTGTTTTGTGTGTAGTTGTATGTAACATGATCATTTCTTTTAGTGCATTTCTTTAACTTGTTTTTTTTCAACTTATTTACAGCGGATGTTAGGGTTTCTTATGATGTTTTAGATAGCTTAAACATATGTTCTCACCAACTTTATGTTAACAGATTTTAGTGTTATTTTCAGGTGAGGTAGTTGAGAAGGATGATGTTAGAAGTGGCTAGAGTCTAGAGGCTGCTAAGATTTCATTAGGAGGAATCCCTTTCCTCTTAGATTTACTTTTATTATTATTTGAATAAGTGATACTGTCACACACCTTTATGTTTGATATTTGTTATTTGTTTGTCTTGGGTAAGAGGTAAGACTTTTGCCTACTTACCTAGACTCCTGCATTTTGTTGAGATATTGTCACGACATTTGTGTTGCCTTTTATGACATTATATTTGCATTTTAGTGTTCTCTATAGAGACGTCGTTTGTTGTGATGATATTCATACGTCGCGCCCCATATTCTGCCATGGTGGGGTGTGACAACATATGTTCGTGTTTCTCTTAACTTGGCTTTGACATCTGTGACAACTTCTCAAAACAATGCTCAAACATGATTTCCACCTACGCGCCTTCATCTACGTACACCATTCTGATCAAGACTCCTCCCAACTCAGCTTCCACGAGGATCGGATCGTCTGACATCTCGTCTTCTTCAGTCGGAGGAAACATAATGGGAACCTTTATCCATTCTTCCATCTCATTTCTTGACTTCCTTTTTTCTCTTTTCGGAATTTCTCGGACCATGTTGATTATTCTAGATTGTTGGGGGACTTCGTCCCTTTGGTTACCTCTTCCCTGACTCAAAAGCTACCTCAATTTGTTTCTTTGACTGTATGCAATCATTCATGAAATGAACCTTGTCTTTATGGTAATCACAGTATCGGTTCATGTTTCCCCCTCTCGTTAGGTTATTCATAGGACGAGGAGGTGGTAGTCAAAGTTGTGTATCTGTAGCTAGTAACTCCTTGATGGGCTTGGTCAATGAGTTTATACTCAACACCAGATCTACTCGGTTGTGGTTGTCATTCCGAGCAGGAGGGTATGGTGCTCGGTGATCTCGGTCCCAGTTCCTATTTTGATTATAGAAATCCCTCCCCCTATATGCCTCCCTTCTCTCATTTCGTCGGTTACTTGCCCAACTGTTGTACTTTTGGTTACGATCATCTCGTCTTTGGGTAGGCGTGCACTTGGACACCTTCTTCCTTCGAAACCTCTGTATTTGCAAACGCCTCTTCAGCCTGAAAAATGTCATCCAATCTTTCCATCATCTCGTCCACGGGCTCTGAGGCCTAATCAGAATGCCTTTTTGCTAGCTCCGGGCTTTTGATAGAGTCCATGAATGTTGATATCTTCATTACTTTCGAGACGCCGTGAATGAAACCTACCTCGGTCGTCCGCCTCTCTTTGAAGTCTGTAAGTGTCTTATTAGCTTTTCCCGTTATCTTTGTAATCTCATATGGACCTTTGTGACATGCTTTCTTGATGGAGTACCTTGTGGTAAATGCATTTTAGTTCGGACAATTCATCGATGTTGTTCGGCTCTAGCCGCTCGAACCAGCCTCTTGCTCCTTCGTCTAGCGTTTGTTGAAACATCCTACACCATACTGGCATAGGACACCCCCTGAGTTTGCTACGCTCACAAAAACGATTCAAGTAATCATCCGGATCGCCTGATCCGTCGTATACTTTGACGTTGGATGGAATATCGGGGCGATTGTAGGTCTCATAGGAGACAACCCTCCTAGAATATCGGGGTGCTTGTTCCTGGACCTTGTCATGGATTCTGGGCCTTGTCGTTCGGACAGGTTTTGGGTCCTTCGGACTGAATCTGGTTCTGCTATCTGGACCAAGGTCGGTTCTACTGTTCGGACCTATACACGAACAATGAGCAAAACGGTGTTTAGTTTAATTTTTTGTAGAACTTAACCTATGTTTTTTGGGTTCGAATTTTTGTTACAGGTAAGGTAGAATAGAGGAGGAAGTTATTGTGATATTTTTTAGCTTTTTTTGTTGGGTTTATTTGTATTAATAAAAGTATTATTTTGAATAAAAAAATAATTTGTTTGGTAAAAATGTTCGATGACTGATAAAAATAAATTGTAAAAAGAAATAAGATTGAAAAGCAAGAGAGAAAAAATTGATGTTGCATTAATGTCCAGTAAAGAGATAGAAGCAGCCTAACCATAACATGTTATACGCAAATGCACCGCGCCCTCCTGCAAGTAGCTTTTCATCCGACACACATTGATTATTGTAAAACAGGCAGCTTGGAAGTCACTGTTGATGGGATGTTAAGATATACAATCGCGAATGTTAGGAACTAGGATACGTCAATATGATTGTTTAACATATAATTGACTAATCGAGTGTCAATTTGTCACCTAAAGTATCTTTTCCCTTTCATGCACGATCGGATTAGATAGCACAGAGAGACGTCGCATATGCTCCTAGTCAAATCAAGTCTATCATCGTACGACAAAAATATTCTTTCTGAAACATCATTATTGGTTACATATGACCTTTATGGCTTATTACCGTTGTCGCGTTGTTCTCGCTTAAAAATCTGGAAAGATTCAGATACACGCGAGATGTGTTGTCGGTAATATAAAACCTTTATAAACCACGGATCAATGAAAATTTCATTATACATAATAATACACGGTCATTATGAGACGTTTATATTTATTACTGTAAAACATTCATTCTTCATAACTAAAATCTATACATTAACGAACAGCAAATTGCAAATGTGTTATGCATAAATGAAACTTTTATCAATATAAAGAATCTAGTGCTTAAGTAGATAAAGTAATTTAGCAGCCATAATAAAACAAATAAATAATTTTTATGTTATGACGCTATAAATCACGTTTTAAAAACGTTAAAATTCATTTTAACCGTTAAAACGTGTAACTTGAACATGCCGCAACATTACGTTGTAATATTACGTCTCACGTTATACACGTTATTTATGACATGTATATGTTGTAAAAGACAGGTTAGGCGGCCGTCTAGGCGCTGGGCGGTCATACTCCGCCTAAGCGACGCCTAGGAGCTAGGCGGTTTAAGCGGTCAAAAAGTCAATAAAAAATCAATATTTTTTTACAAAAAATTAAAGGTTTTCTTTCTAATATATAGTGCTCATATTTATTTTAACGTAACATTATTAAAACAAAGATAAACGAACGATTATAAACATAAAGTATTGTGTTTTTCGTATGAAATTGAAACCATTTGAATTATATGCTCACATTTGAAATTTTAAGCACTTAAATTATTATGTTTATTTATTTATTTTGCAAAAACTTCAAATTATTTAAAATTAAAAGTATTTTATTATGTCATACATATTATTTTTTTTATCATACATATTATTTATTATATCACCCCAACAACATATGTACAATACACTACCAAATATACGCCCGCCAAAAAAATAATAGTAACAAATATGAAGCAAATGACGATAGCCCTTACTACAATAGAAAGAGGTTGCCCATAATTGTAAGGTGTCATAAATGCAATTATGGCATCTATATAACATGTTATACGCAACTACACGGTACCCTCTAACAAGTATCTTTTCATCCAACAAGTACCCAAGATTGTATTACAAACAGTTTGGAAGTCATTGTCAATGGGGGATGTTAAGATGTAAAATCGAATGTTAGGAACTAGGATACCTAAATATGATTGTTTAACATACAATCGACTAATCAAATCAAGTCTATCATCGTAAAGTATCTTTTCCCTTTCAAGTAAAGTAAACGGACACAAATGCACGATCTCCTAGTCAAATCAAGTCTATCATCGTAAGACAATTATTCTTTCTAAAACATCATTATTGGTTACTTATGACCTTTAATACCGTTGTGGCGTTGTGTCTCAATCTCGCTTACAAATCTGGAAAGACTCAGATACACGCGAGATGTGTTATTGGTTATTTACCAACCTTTATAAACCACTGATCGATGTAAATCTCATTATACATAAATACATAATACAAAAGTTCAAATGAAAATCTCATTTTTTTCTTATAAACAGGGAATAAATCATTTTGGTTTGATACAAAAATCGAGTTTAATCTAAGATTTAAAAAAAACGCAGAGGGATTATTTTTGCCGAAAAGTTTAAAAGTTTCATAAATCGGGTGAAAGGGTTAAATTTGTAAATTTTTCAAACTGATTTTCATTAATGGTAATATTTCACTAGTGCAAAAATAAATATTATTAGTGATAAATTAATAAATATCATTAGTGATATTATACTATAACTATGTTTATTAAATATCACTAGGGATATTTTATTGTTTTTATCGCTAATGAAATATCACTAATGATAAAATGTTTTTCGTCAAATTAACAATTTTAATTTTTCTGCCGATTTTTTGCAATTTTTTGATATTTTATCAAAAATAATCTTTCCGTGTTTTTTTATATAATTTAATCTCAAAGAATGAATAACTAAATCATTATACATGTATATACTATTTTTTAAAACTTTCATTTTTCATAACTAAAATCTATACATAATTAACAATAAATGCAAATGTGTTTTTTGCAGAAATGAAACTTTTATCAATATGAAAAATCTTGTGCGTAAGTAGATAAAGTGATTTAATATTGCCCATTTTTCAACTTATAATTGCTGGGAGGCTAATTATACTTAAGGCAAAGATTCATGATATTGGGGAAGTCTTGATGTAGAAAATAATAGAAAAATAACTAGTAATACACATTATTAGTAAGCGAAATAGGTTGATTGGGAGTGACTCAGCACCCACTAATCCCTCTACTATCTCCGCCCCTGATTGTCATCTCATATAAGAGAGTGAGTTATGAAGAAGTTACATGACTGGGATAATAATACATATATCTAACCTACATGTATATATTACAAGTATTTTAAGGGGTGTTTACCAAATTAAGTGGCAATATATATGCCTCTTAATAAGTCTTTTAGAGGGTGTTTACTTTTTCATTTATGACTCTTAGTGGGAAGAGAAGTGGGCCCAAATCTCTTTGACTATCTTGTTCCTCACTCACATTAAAACCCCCTCTTTCCACTAAGAGGCTAATTAAGAGCCTCATATGATACCTAATAAAAAAAAGAAACAACCCCTTAATAGAAAAAGTATAGCTTTAGTGGGTCTCCCAACTAAGAGGTTAAAATGGTATGGGCCTACTTTTGCTTCCACTAAGAGGTTCCAAAAAAAAAAACACCCTCTTAGTTGACAATCACATACCTACAATTGCTTCAAAGGGAAGACAATGATCATGGCAACAAATGGCCTTTAGTTTAACAGATTCATAACAATGCATGCGTGAAGTAGAATAATGTATCATTTCGTATTAAAAAATTAAAAAATCATTTAATTTGTAGATGAGCTTAGAATTAAAATTTTGTTTTTAAATTGAAGTATGGTTTAAATTGAATTAAAATTCATAATAGAAGAGTTATTGATTCAAAATTATATATCTATACTTATAATATATAAAAAAAAGCTTATGTTGAAAGTTGAAAATTTTAAAAATTTAACATTTTTATATATAAACACAATGCTTAAACTGGAATGTATTAGCCATTTCATTATAGGTTAGACTATCGGGTGACGGGTTTGATTATTGCGTCAACCCGGTCGAGTTACCGTGTTATGGTTTGACCACCGGGTCAATATGGACGAGTCACCGTTTTGTGGGTTCGCTCACTAGGGTCAATCAGATCGAGCCACCGGGTCATGAGTTCGGATACCGTGTCAACCCGATCGAGTCACCAAGTTATCGGTTCGACCACCGGGTTAATTAAGCGATCGCATACTATCCTCCGCCATGTGCGGGTACACGTCTAGTATCTATACAACATATAAACCATATGAGACACTTTCTCCTCAATAAATGCACAAAATTTAAGTAGTACAACTAAAACAACATAATGTACATCCTTTTAATTCGTCAACTCAAATATGATTTAATTAATATAATTTCAAAATCATATGTAAAACTATTTTATCATATAATAATTACAAAAAAATCATCACTATCACTTTTTTTTAAAACTAATTTTCATTAATATATGTTATAAAACATATGTTACAAATGCACATTAATTAATATATTAAACACTTTAATTAATAATATTTTATAAATACCCTTAAATTGAATAATACGTCTTATTATACATGATATAGAACTATTAAAACACAAAAAATAATTATATAACTTACAAGTTTGGGATACATATAATTTTAAAATCGGACCAGGTCAACGGGTTTAATTGAAAATTGGAGATAACCGGCCGAAACCTATGTAAATAAGCGAGCCAAATCTGGTTGGAATCTTTTTTTTTTACCTTTCTCAGATTCATCATAAGGTACTCGATGCCGCATCGCGCGACACCCTGCTAATGTTTAATCAAATTTATCATATTGCTTTTACTTAAAATTCTTATTTACAAACTCTAAATCAGACTTTAATTAATTAATTAAAAATAAAACTGTCTTTTTTGCTAAAATAAATAAGAAAAGAAAAGCTATAATAAATAAATAAAATTTAAGCTGTGTATTTTTTTTTAAAAACGATAATTTTGAGACGGAGAGAATATTATTTTTATGGAAAATGATTCCAAGTTAGGTTTGTAATATGTGTTGAAAAAACATGTAATTTGCGAAAGAAATCATAATTTGAATGCTTGTAATTTGAAAAGTCTTAATGTTAATGCTTGTAATTTGAAAAGTCGTAATGTTTTGTAATTATAGTGTGTTGTAATTAAAAAATAAAAATAAAAAATAAAAATTCAATAAATAAACAAAACAATAAAAATATATTATTAAATATATCAATAGTATATAATATAAATAATCTGTAAACGTGATAAGTATATAGCTTATTATGCGATTACTAGGTATGGATTTTTCTCTTTTTTTGGGGGAATTGAAAGAGGATCTGGTTATTTTACTGAAACGGATTCGAAAAAGTCTTCACAACGCAAGACATAGAGGCGCGTGATATATTTAATAGGATTAGTTTTTCATAAAAATCAGATAGTATCTCGGCTTTCCTCCAATTTATTATAAATCTCTTAATAAAATGACTTATAATAATAAAAGTATATAAGTAATAAAAATAATAACAATAACATAAAATAATTTTTGCCATAATTAAAAGAATAGAGATCGGATTCTCAACTCCCCACTAACTTTTTAATAATAATCAAATAATAATAATAAGCTTCTAATTAACTTTTTGTAAATCCTATTATTCTAATGAAGTGATGTTATAATATTAAAAATAATAATAATAATAATAATTAAAAAAATAATAAAAAAATAATAATAATAATAATAATAATAATAATAATAATAATAATAATAATAATAATAATAATAATTATAAGAAAGAATTGAAAAAATCGTTCTTATGGTTTGGTCAAATTGCACGTTTTGTCCGTCAAGTTTCAAAATTGCAAAAATAATTCGTGTAGAGAATCTTGGGTTGCACTTTTGGTCCTTTTACGATCTGAAATTACTAAAATACCTTTGCACAGACAAAAAACTATGTTGTGGAACGTACACGATAATGTGTGTTGATGATACCTGGTTTTGCCACTCTGGTTTACCTATATTTGCTTTTTGATTAGTGCTTCGAGTAACTACATCTATATTTCCTTATTATTTTGGGAAGTTAGAATTTTTGTCGAGGCTGATATTTATAGGGAAATTCAAACCTTTAAATTCATCACTCAATATAGAGCCATCAGAATGCACCGCACTTGGGATCTAATGCGCTTGTAACATTTTCTTATTAACAAAAGTTTTCATTGATGGGTCCCCTTCCATTTTGCAAAACATTATATTATACATTAGAATATTGAAACTGATACTGAACTTTGGCACTTTCAAACATTAAACAGTCAAAGGAACATACATATGATCAGTATTGATGTGACAATCTTCAAAATTTACATATGTGTTATGATTGTATGAATATGAAAATTTGACTCGAAATTTTTGCTTTTGTGCCTTACTTGATAAAGATGAATAGGTTCTCAGAACCTGAACTACCACTTCAACATATTTCTATATGTTGTAAACACAATGTATATATCAAGTCTATATTCTAAAAGTAATCTAAGTAGTACGTTATGAATAAGAACATCTCAAATATAACTATGATGCCCTAAATTTCCTTAGAAACCCTATAAATGAGTTGTAAACTCAAGATTTGTGAAGTATGAATGTATAACACTTATGAATAAGTAATCAAGAATTATAAACAAGTTATAAACTATCATTTGGAAGTATAATGTCGTCCTAGAAAGATAATTATAAACCATTCAAAGCTAAGTACAAGAATTAAAACCTAGTAACCATGATTAGCACCTAAAATCTATTTCACATTGAATTAAGATCTAATCTTTTTCAACCATTTATTAAATTCAACTAAGTATCATATTAAGATCATAAATTTATCTCAAGATAAGTTACAGATTACTAAAGCACAATGTACAAGTTATTAAAGCATAGAGCCATAAGCTAACCTAATTGCACCTAGGTTATGATTACCCTATACAAACCCTTAAACTAAGTGTGTATAATCATTAGAAGTCATAAACATAACATATAAGACCTAGAATAAGTTTACATTATGATATAAATACTAATTACCCAAAGTACAAAGTCACTTAGGCATAATGACCTAAAACCCCCTATATTACCCATTTCACTTAGAATCAATAAATAGTCTTTTAGGAAAAGTGTACAAACTTCAATAGCTTTAAATTTAGGTTATAATATCATCATAAGAAAAGGTACAAGTACCCTAATGCCAAACGTACAACATTTCAATGCATGACTTATAAATTAGGTCAAAATAGGTATTTTCATACTTTAGACATTTGTACTTGGAATAACTTAGTAAAACCAATGTAGAGACTTAATGAACATATTGAGGACAATGTAGGATGTATAAATTGAGTTTACATCAGTAGTTAAATCAAGAATAATGACTTAACAAGGATTGAACCCTGGATCATTAGAAACCCTAATTTGGCTAGGTTTTCTTCCTAATTTCACTTTAAACCTTTATTAAACTTCAAACCAAGGACCCAAACTTCATAATTAAAATGTGTAAACCCTAATTAAACTCTAATCCATCAGTAATCACGTTCTTAAACCCTTAATTACACAAATTACAAAGTTACAAAGTTTCAAGCCCTAGAAGTGCATCCGACTAGGTTTTCCCTCCAAAAACTCATTCAAACGCCTTCCCTCCATAATTCAATCACTCAAAACAAAATATCTAAGATATTTATAGCCTATAGCATCTTACAAAGTAGGTGCATCACCTAGTTGCTTGGTTTGTTACAAAGGAATGATTAAAACTTTACAAAATGGTACTTTATGTTTCCTAATACCTATCCTTAATCTCTATGGTTCTTACACCTTGCATAGCTATGTTCCTAGCATCCCTTAGTCACCTCTCTTCTGTTCTTACACATTGCTAAGCTTTACTTGGAGGCTAAGTGTTGAAAATAGTATAAATAGAGGTCTTTAGGTTCTTTTCTAAATCATCCTTTCATTTCCTACCTAAAAACACACGCATTCTATTCTAGAGCCTCCATTGAAGCCCTAAGAAGTTCTTAAGATCAGTAGCAAGCTTTGGAATATGTTCTAAGAGTTCTTGAAGAGTTGTGAATAAGATATAGTCCATATGCCCCATTAGGAGCCCTAGAACTCTGATTTTCTTGTTTGTAAGTATCCGCCCTTTTCAATAAGTTCTTTTGATGTTATAAGTCTTTAATAAACTTAGTTACAATCTAAATAAGCTATTACAAAAAGTATTTGTTCATATAATGATTTAAAATGGAAGATATAAGCTAACACAAGACACATCCAAGTATACACATATACCTTAGATCAACACAAGACTAATCCAAGTATACACAAATACCTTGGATCACACATATAAACAATATGATGACCATGACTATATCTAATAAAGAATGATCTTCATCAAGGCTTCATCTTTTATCACATCACAAATGTGTGAGTGATCTTCTCTTTGGACATATAAAGAAGGAGATCAAAAGGATAATCATAAGTAAACATACTTAACACATTAAGTGATCATTTATTAATGATTGGAATCATAGAAAGAAGATAAGAAGTATAAATATGTCCAAAAAGGTTAATTGTAAATGGAGAAACGATCCACTATTAATAGGAGACAAGTACAACGGCTAGTTTGAGTGCGGCTCATTAAATGGGCTTGCGGATCATTATCAATATTGAGCCGCATGCACCTATACTGAGCCGCATGCTTTAAACTACCCTCCTTTTTGTCTTCAAGTGGGGAAATGTCATCTGGTGAAGATTATACCTCAAGAGGATATTCTTAGACCATTTGAAAAAATATGCCAAATTTAAATTTCCATTTTCTAATTTAATGAAATATTTTCTTAAAAAGAAAGTTTATTAAAAATGTTTTGTCACATTTGTATAAATGTGAGTTTTAAGGTTAATCACTTTTAATGATCACTAAATACGTATAAAATATGTTTGTGTAAGACTTAAATGATTATTATCTTTATAGTGTTTGTTAAATAATTCGTCGTACGGTTATCTTTGACGATAGATGTTTTTATACTTTGTCGTGATCAAAACTTAGAAAGATTAGTTATTACAAATAATATTTTTAGACATCGGTTGCATTAACATGTTTACGGATGATACGAAGAGTATAAGCTGAAGAGCACTCTTTCCCGCATAATACGCACACTCGACAGCGAAGTATCAAACATTATAGTCTAAAAGCAAATGGCAGCTCGAAGCGTTTTCGAAATTCCATTTTCCAATGTTGTTCGAAGTTCCATATATATGTGGTATGTGAGTTGCACCAATCAAATTGTATTGTAGTTTTTTTTTTCTTTATGCACTGTCTATATTTGTTTGACACATATGAGTGTAGATTTCTTTTGTGAAGATTGTAAGTGAATTTAGCATTTTTCATATGAAAATCTCCCACAACACTGCCTGTAAATTTAATAAAACCATAACTTAAGAGACTTTAATTTCAGCTTATACGTTTATTTTAAATCTAATTGTTTGGTAGAATGACTATGTAATAAAGATTACATGGCACAAGAACAGAGTGAGTGGGTAGACAAACTTTGTGAAACAAATTGTGTACAACGCGTGATATAATGGTATTTGCCTTGAGAAGTTGTGTCTAACGTATATTCTTTTTCTTTTTTTTTTTTTTTAGAACGGTGGGCAACTCACATACCGCTAGACCATAAAGATAATATTACGCGTGTTTCGGCTTCAAGGAATACTTTCATTGCGAGATAAGCTGTTTGTGGTAATTACTCATAGATATACTTGAATATTTTCATTGCGAGACAAGCTGTTTGTGGTGATTACTCATGGATATTATAGGGGAATTGATTTACACTCCTAAATTTGATTGACACATTCAAATTTGATGTGTCCATATTATCGCTAGACCATAAAGATAATATTACGCGTGTTTCGGCTTCAAGGAATACTTTCATTGCGAGATAAGCTGTTTGTGGTGATTACTCATAGATATTCTTGAATATTTTCATTGCGAGACAAGCTGTTTGTGGTGATTACTCATGGATATTATAGGGGAATTGATTTACACTCCTAAATTTGATTGACACATTCAAATTTGATGTGTCCATATTATTGATATGGTTTTCTAGTAAGCTCACGGTAGATTGAAAATTTCATTAGTTTTAAATGTCTCACCATATAAACATTATTTTACCCTTTTTAAATTTTCATATTAATATATAAATCCCTTGACAATTTAATAACATTTAAATATTTCATCATATAATCATTATATCAACCTTTTTAAGTTCCATAAAAATATATAAATCCCTTTAACCCATTTTACAACAAACCACGTTTAGAAGTTACATATTCAATTTCCTATCATATTATCTATCGTTCAATGTCAAATCCAAATCTTATTCAAAATCTAACGCACCTGATCTTTTTACATATTGTGTCAACCAAATCTTTTAGCTTGAGATTTCTATAATGCCAAATCCTAGGATATTTCTAAAATGCCGAAACCTAAGTTCAAAAAAAACTAACAGACCTAGTAATTTAGTGGTTCGGTTTAAAAATCAATCAAATAATAAGTACCCAGTTGAGGACTTGAGATTATGGAACATACAGAAATTATAAATAAGAAAAAGCACATCAAACAAAATCACATCATAGCCTTAAAGTTTGAATTTCATTACTGGTGTGAAACCAAAACATAATCTCGATTGACAAGGTCAAAACCTAGATAGTAATATTAAGAAACGAATCTCAAAAAGAAAAGTTCAGAAATATCTTTAAAACCAGAGATTACAGACTAGATTTGGGAATTGGCATGCATGAAGACTTAGACCGTTGTAATGAAACAGACAGAACAGCAGAGGGTGCATCCATACTTAAGAGCGAACAGGTGGGGGACCACCAGCAGCACCTGGGCGTGGGGCTTGACCAGGCTTGGGACCATCATCCTGAAACAAAGTGAAGGAGAAATTTATCAGCAATTTACACAAACGGAACATGTTTTAAATCAGACTGGTAAAATATTAAAAACAAATCAACTACTTAGACAAGGGTTTACAATATCGCGTGTGAATTTCTGACGTAGGCAGGTCGACTAAAACATTTGTAATTTAATATCTAAAAACCTTAAAAATAAACATAAACATAACCACTTGTTATAATCAATCTAATACAGCTAGAACTTCTATAGTGGCATAAACTGTATAGTCTAAAATCTAAATACAGCACAGATTACAGTTATTAACATTATTTAATACCTCTGCCGGCTATAACCAGGAAAGTAACCTCATAAAAATTTCACCTTTACCAGATATGTGTAATCATTAATTATGGGGAAAATGGTCAAAATCTCTGCCTTGTCGAAACCAGTCAAGTTATTAAATAATAATGAACTAAAACGAGTAGTCATTAAGAGTCACAAGATAATCTATACAAAACAATATGGATTTTGTAGGAAATCCAACGGCAGGAAAACTATATAGATAACCTGTATGGAAAACAGTTCTGGCATGCTAAAAGAAAGATACAGAAACATATCAAGGCCCAATCACTCGTTATCTCAAGATGCTACACAAAACCTAAAGAAAGTGAAGTAATCAGATTATATATGTGCATTTGGTTAAGTGTTTAGTGTGCGGTAACCAATAAGTTTACGTTTTCAGCATCAACTATAAGAGATAATCAAGAGATGTGGTCCATCAAGAGATGTGGTCATTTCAAAGAACCTTACCTAGGCACCCCACAACACTACCAAGCTTATGGCTAAATGTGGACAGATGATCATAGTATTAACAACTAAGAGAGCATAAAAATGTCAACCAGCTAAACTACATTCTGACAAGACATGTTCTACGGTCAACCTTATTCATATCAGGAGTTGATTTACAGTCAGCCTACACCGGCCAGCTGCATGCAATATTATGTAAATAAAGCCATAACATAAGACATAGCTTAAGAGAAACATACCCTAGGGCGGGTAAACCTCTTTGGTGGCTCACGGTTCCTTCTGTCAGTTCGTGATCGGACCCTAACAACCTTGGAGTGAATTGCACAAGAAACACAGTACTGCATCTTCACATACAACTTGGGAAGAGTGTACTCTACAACAATGAAATGAATTTGCTGTTAGCCTGATTGATAACCTCAAAAATTATATAAATTTGTTTAATTTTTAGAACTCTTACGCTCAAATGCACAAGCCTCTTGCACATCCCTAACAGCAGCTTGTTCAACAATGTTCCTCACAAGGAATCTCTTGATAGCCTTGTCCTGATGAAACAAAAAATAATTTACTCAGATTCAGAATTTACAGTATAGGTGATATCACAGAACTCAAACAAGTACTAATAAACTAATTATATAGAGGAAAGATAAATAAATAATCAAATGTTATCTGTGCCAGACATAAAACGAGACAGAAAATAGTTCATATATTTTAACTTCATTATAAAAAAATATAAGTTTGGGCAACAACACAACATGCTTTCTTTCATGATCTATTATCATATGTGTACTTGTTTTCGTTCCATGAATGCTACAAACTTTCAAATAATTGTTCCAATATCATAATTATTCCTGCCGTGTGAGGTGTATATCGGCAAATCCAATGGTGTTGACACGTCAGTTGAGAATTTGCAAGTTTGTAGCATATAGTAGAATGAAAACAAGCACACTGTGACAAAAGATCATAAAAGAACTAAAGTAATCCCTTTCTAAAACTTTTTAAAAAGAAATAAAATCATTCTGACATCTAAAAATCTAAAGGTATCATACTCTAAATTAGCTAACTATTGTGACAAAAGCATTCCAAACAATGAGAAACAATGTACAGCATTCTAACATTAAAAACATATTCCAACATTAAAAAACATTACAAAATTCCCTTCTTTCGCAGGTTTCATATTTTAAACATTAAAAAGACAATTTTAAAGAAAAAAAAGAAAAAAACTCTGCAAAATTAAAGATTTCCAAGTCCTTCATGTTGTAATACTGAACATCGAATACCAAAGTCCAATAATGGCCATGCCACATCAAAATATAAGCGTATCACAATCACATACAGTGAAAAATCATACAATGATGAAGAAATAGAAAATACCTTGGGGCAGCACTTTCCACAGTTTGAGCAACGAATGAACTTCACATGACCACGACCATGCTTGTTTCTTCCACCATTCCTTCGCTTAAACGTCTGCGCAGAAAAAATGCCGATAATTAATCAATTTAACAACTATCAAAATCATGTTAATGAAACACAAGAAAATAACAGATCCTGCAAATAGTATTACCCTACAAAATTTTGCAACGTTGTCATGATAAAACCAAAAAATATTATATCAGAACAAACTTATTTAGTAACTTCTTATAAAAATTCCAAAAAGCTCTGCCACGATATCAAATTTAGTAACATATCCAGTAATTCAATAACTATTACATCCAAAACCAAATACAATAACAGTTGCACCACTAACATATTATCTCGTTAATACACGTAACTCAAAACAGCGCTAAAACAGTATCAACCTTTACATAATTTAACAAAATTATGTCATAATAAACCAAAACCATATTGTATCGAAGTCATTAATTCAGTTGCTTAATAAAAAATATTTCCGGCGTAAAGCGGAACAATATTATTTCAACACTCAGTTATTACTAAAAAAAAAATTTTCCAACAAATGACACTCATTGTAAACCAAAACAATATTATGTAGCTGATTCAGTTATTCAGTAGCTATTTATCTATTTTCATCAAAACCGTGTAACAATAACAAAATCAGTTCACCTTATACCGGAACAATATTATATAACAAATTCAGTTACTCCGTTACCAACAAAAAAATTACATAAAAAACAGGTCATATATTATGACAAACCAAAACAACATTATCAAAATCACTAATACAGTAATAATTTCAACACTTTCCCCAACAAATTACGCTCATCACAAATCAAAACAATAATATATATAGAAGACTAAGAGGCTGTTTGTTTTGGCTTATATAACGTAAACCATTTCGACTTATGCAACATAAGGCAAAATTATGAGGCTTATTCGGAAAATAAGGGGCTTATATAAGTTCATTAAATCATGATAAACTTATACAAGCCCCTAAGTCTCAAAATAAGCCATAAAATTGAGGCTTACGTTATATACGGCATATTTTGGCTTATGTATCATAAACTCCAACTTTTTAAAGCTTATTTAGAGACTTACGGGCTTATAGATAATACACTTATATAAATCCATAAGTCTCCAAATAAGCCACAAAATTGTGGCTTATGTTATTTAAGCTAAAATAGACTAACGTTATATAAACTAAAACAAACAGCCTCTCGGTAACTTTTCAACTATTTTCAGACAAATCGTGTTGCAATAATGAAAAAAACTATGCTCGTAGTATATCAAAACAATTTTATATAAACAATAAGCAACAAACTCATTTCACCGTATATCTAAACAATATTATACAACATATTATGTTATAAACAGTATTTTATTATTTATATAACAGATTCAGTTATAATTTACCATTTTCAACAGATTGAACAACAGTTAAATGTAAAATGAGGCGATGAAGACAGATTTACCGATTATTCAACACTTATTTTATAAAAACTAGGTTAACAGATATTATTTTAAGGTTGATAAACTAACACAAATCTAAATCTGAAACATATTTTAAGGTTGATAAAAATAAAGGTTAACAGATTTGTTATATAAGAGAAGATTAAATGAAAGAAAGATGATGAAGAAGAACTAACCATTTTGGCAAAAGGTTGTTAGTGTTTTTGGGTTGATGAGATCTGCGCCGTCTTCTGTTGTGTGTGTGGTGATAATCTCTAGGGTTTTCTTTTCTTTTTGTAACCCTAGTGTTATTGGGCTTTTGCTGGGCCGTAGTGTTAAGGTGACTGTGTGTTTTTGGGCTTTTATATGGGTTTTCGTTTTTCATGGTGTTGGACAAGCTACTTGGCCCATTATGAAGTTTGAAATTTGTCAAAATCGAACCGAACCGACTTAAATATTTGGTTTTCGGTTCGGTTACAGCTTTGCCAATCTAAACTGGAAACCGAAACAAAAAAATGAATCCGTTTAGATATATATTTTTTTATATACTTATACTTGTTTGTGCGATTTTAACTGTAACTACTATACATTAACAGCACATATGTATTTTATACTTCTTTATATGTATTAATACTACTAATAAGATATTCGGAAAATGTATGCATATGTCGTAGTTTATACACCTTCTAACCATATGTATGTCGGAGTTTATACACCTTCTAACCATGTTTGGTTATTAAGATATTCGGGAAATGTGTGTATATGTCACGTTTTACAAATTCACGAGAAATGTAGACTCGCGGGATGGGAAAAAATGTACCCGTAGATGGGTGACGGGTGGAGAGGGGCAATAGAAAAATCACACATATGAATAACTAGTTAAAGGTAATTGTTTCCGTTGTTCACAGATGTCATTCTTATAAACGAAAAGTTGTAGTTGGCATGCTATGCTTGTGATAGTTTGAATAAGTGACTCATGCATTTTAGCAAAAAAAAAATTGTTGCATTCATTTTACTTGTTGCATTCTAGTATATAAATGCATTCTAACTTATTTGGTGTACTGAATTCTCTTTTTTACTAAGTCAACAATAACAACATTTTCGTCATTTTTTCTTAAATCTTTCTTCTTAATATAATGAGATCCTTGTTGATTGGTTTCTTATGGAATTGGATCGCAACATGATCAAGTATCTACACAAACCAATATGGATAAAAATCCTTCTTTCTATGATTAAGGTATTGTTGGTAATATTTAATGGGTTTTCTTGGTTTTGAAATTAAAAGCCTCAAAATATCGTGTTTGATAAGTGAATATAAGATATTTAATTATGAAGAGGCATACAAAATAGATGTTTTTTAAATGCATAAAATGAACATTTATATTACGACATACTCGAAATTTTCTTTTTACCCCATTAGACAAAAACACCCCTAACAACCTTCACCATTCTCAACTTTCATCACCAAAATCATTTTATCATCAATTATTCTTTTTTATTTAATTCTATAAGCGCAAAGGTCTTCTTTCCCTACCTTTAATCTTTAATATTGTGAAGGTTAATTTCAATTTTGCTTTCGCATTGGATTTTTGGGTTGAAAAAAATAAATTGGGAGTTTCTACACAAATGAACTTAAATAATCCAAAGTTTTTTACATAAATGAATTTAAACAAAATTTAATGCTTGCTTGTTCATTGTTTGATTATATTTTTTTATTGGTTCAATTTGATTATTGACTTCTTAATTTAGTTTTTAAGGTTTTGTTAAATTTTAAGAAATTTAATCAAACTAAAAATATAGTCTTCTGGTTTGTAACATCTGTTTTGCTTCGAAGTAATACATATTTAGTATTCTAGTACAAGGTTGTAATTGTAGCAACTTACTATATCTATTTAAATATAATTTATGTGTAATCTATTATGAACTGGTATTGGTTATGAATTTAGAAATGGTTTGATTAAACTTTTTTATTTTTAAGTAAATTGTCTATTATCGTCACATGTCAAATCTTGTTGTTTGTTTTGTATCAATTAAACGTGATATATAATTATAAACTTCAGAGTTTGAAGCACTTATATTTGGGCTTATGAGCTTACTTGATTATGACTTATGATGACGTATAGTCCCCAGCCGGGTCATGGACCCAGCCCAAGGGTACTACCCGTATCCGGCCCATCACAGATGGGTGGGATAATGTCAGTCAGGCTTATGGGCTTGAATGAATAGTAACCGCACACATGTGTGCGGCCCACGGCCCGGTACGGCCGACACGGCCGACATAGGGTTAGACAGAATAATATTCTGTCTAGGAATATCTTTACCCCAATAAGGAGAGGATATTCACTACCAGAATTAGAAGATAACAATCATTCTAATTCTGGTGCTTATCTCTTCCTTGGGGCCGAAGGATCAGTGAAAGCCCACTAGGGTTTCACTGCCTATAAAAGGAACCCCAAGGGTTCCACAAAGGTATTACGACTCACTCTAAACTCATATAACCCTAAACCGATTACTTACTCTCACGCCGGAGTCTAATCGTGGGAAACCCTCCCACGGTAAGCTTAACGCGTGTTGTTTAGTGTGCAGGATCCCAACTAGACAATTCACTTGGTGCAGGAGCCGGAGCCCAGCCAACCCGAATTAAGCCTAATTCGGGTCTAGCAAGGATCAACCAACTTTTGCATCAACAAGTTGGCGCCATTCGTGGGACCATAACACTAAGCTAGAACAAAATCTCATCTCGAATCTCCAATGACGAAGGGGCATCCGCCTACTAACCCCAGGAATGTGAATCCTGGTACCCGGAAGTCCCAAGGGGAAGGGATTCTCATCCCCAACCAATCACCTAACCGCCTCGCAGGCGGGCTGGGTAACCGTAGCGGTTTTCAACCCGCGGGGGTGACGAGCACGATCTCGGTGACACCCCCGCCTACTTCAACCCTGGACAACCCTGATCCAGGGAGTGCGCCAGACCCTCCTAACAAGGAACCGCGCAGACCCTCGACGGAGGAAGAAGTAGAAGCCCTGCCACTCAGTGAGGAGGATCTTACTCGAGTTCTCACTCAGAACTTCGAAAGGATCGTCCCAGGGATCGCATCAAGATTGAGTCTGGGGAGGAACCTCCAAGCTAGACTCAACTTTGGTGACAGTGGACCAACCACCCCCTCCCAAAACCGGAGGAAAAGGAGAACCCGGCCTCAGGAGCAGGGAACCTTTGAGGAAAACCCTCAACCCCGGAATGTGTTTGAGCGCATAGGGGATCGCCTTATACAAGAATTAACACAGTCTAAAGAAGGAGAAAGGTCGGATGGCTCACCCGAGCGGCCAGATCGAGAGCTGACCAGAACCACACGCCGCCCAAGTGTGTGGGATATAATGAACACTGGGAGAAAGGCTCCTGGTTCGTCTCAAAAAAGTGGTCCCTATTCAAAGGGCGGGGCACCACCACCGTCCCCAGATCCGTCTGGGGAGGACTCAGATGACCATCCACCTAAGCGCCGCCGGCCAAGGCGCACGCCTCCACCACCAAACAATGAGGAGTATTATGGTGGCCCTTACTATCGGGATATGGAAGCAGAGGACCTCTCGCGTCCATGGTGTGAACCATGGGATGACCCTAGGCTCACACGGCCATGGGCTGATCCTAGGGAAGATCCGTTCACCCTCCGCATACGGAACTATTCTGAGGACACCAAACGTCGCATGCCGGCATGTATCAAGACTTATGATGGGTCCGGTGATCCTGTGGATCACCTCAAAATATTCGATACTCAGGCTAAAATTGAGCGATGGCCCATGCCTATATTGTGCCAAATGTTTAATTCTACCTTGATTGGAAACGCCCGTGACTGGTTTGAGGCACTCCCCCCACGGAGCATTGATAGTTTCACGGAACTACGCACTGCGTTCGAGAACATTTATACTCAAAGGAAGAAGTATAATAGGGATCCGGTCTCATTGGCAACCGTTAAGCAACGGCCGGGGGAGTCCACAGAAGCCTTCACTGAGCGCTTCAATGATGAGTGCACACGCACAAGAACCATGCCAGAGCTCCTGAAAATCTCTGACTACATGCACGCCATAACAGACAGAGAACTGATCAGGCGTCTCAACGACAAGCGCCCAGAGAGATATGATGACCTCATGGAAAGGGTCAGAAATTTCATAGAGGGAGAGACAGCTGTTGCCGCAGCCTACCCATCCCGAGGAAATGGGTACCGGTCAAATGACCAGTCCCGGAGACAGTCGGGCGGTCAAGGCAACCAGAACAATAACAAGGGCTCGGACTATAAGAGCCAAAGCAAAGGCGGACGGTCGGACGACAAGTTCACCCCCCTAAAGATGTCCTACCGGGAGATCTTGTTGACTGAAGGGGCGAACTTTCCAAGGCCTCCCCCAATGACCACACCCCCGGAACGTCGGCAAGGAAGTCGCTTCTGCGAGTTCCATAATGACAAAGGACACGGCACAGAGGAGTGTATCCAGCTCAAGAAGCATATTGAGTCGCTAATCAAATCAGGCAAACTCAAGCACCTAGTTAAGGATTGGAAAGACGGAAAAGACAACAACAAGAAGTATGATAAGAATGATCCCCAAAAGGACAAGCCTTCTACCATATACATGATCCAATCCAGACAGCGCCGCACGAGACAGAAAATTGGCCAAAAATTTTCACGCGGCAAGGAAATCTCATTCCCTCTCATTACAGCAAGCGACGTGATTGATGCGCCTCTCACTATTGAGATAAGCATTGGAACACACAATGTTCGTCGCATGTATGTGGATGGAGGGTCGTCAGCAGAGGTACTGTATGAACACTGCTTTGTGCAGTTATGCCCAGAAATAAGAAGCCAATTAGTACCGGCCACGTCGCCGCTTACTGGCTTTAGTGGAGACACTATCTGGCCGATAGGGCAGTTGCGTTTGCTTGTCACCATTGGGAATGAGGAACATCCCACTACAATGTGGATGAACTTCATGGTGATACGTTCACACTCTCCTTATAATGGAATCATAGGCAGACCAGGCATTTTGGCTATCCGGGCAGTACCCTCTACGGCACACGGAATGATCAAATTCCCCGTTGATGGGGGAATCGTTACTATTTACAACACAGTCGTACCAACATCCGAGTGTCACACCGTGGCAACACCGGCACCACCTGTCCCACCCAAGGATGGAGCACCACCATCCAATTGGAAGGTGGCCATTCACCCGGACTATCCGGAACAGGAGGTATCCATAGGAGGGGCGCTCTCGGATAGCGGCAAAAGGGCCATGTGCTCTCTTTTAAGTGCAAACCTGGACATATTCGCATGGGAGCCAAAACATATGACGGGTGTGCCACGTGCGATAGCAGAGCATAAGCTCCAAATCCGCTAAGGGTACCAACCCATCAAGCAAAAGAAGCGCGGCCAGGCGGCCGAGCGCAGTCAAGTTATACTGGAGGAAGTGCGGAAGCTGGTGGACGCAGGCATCATGCGCGAGGTATACTACCACGAGTGGTTATCTAATCCGGTCATGGTCAAGAAACATGACGGAAGTTGGCGCATGTGCGTGGATTTCACGGATCTGAACAAGGCCTGCCCACAGGACTGTTACCCGTTACCAGAAATCAACTGGAAAGTAGAGTCCTTGTGTGGATATCCTTTCAAATGCTTCTTGGATGCATATAAAGGGTATCACCAAATCCAGATGGCGGAGGAGGATGCAGAAAAAACGGCGTTCCACACGAGCTAGGGCGTATATTGCTATACGAAAATGCCGTTCGGATTGAAAAACGCCGGCGCTACGTATCAGCGGTTGGTGGATAAAGCTTTCGAATCGCAAATAGGACGCAACTTGGAAGTATATGTTGATGACTTGGTGATAAAAAGCCACACGGAGGAGGCACTTCTCCGGGATGTCCAGGAGACATTCGACACGCTGAGAAGGATTAACATGAAGTTAAATCCAAAGAAATGTACGTTTGGTGCAACAGAAGGAATGTTCCTGGGATATTTGATTGACCCAAACGGCATCAAACCTTGTCCAGAGAAGACGGACGCAGTGATACGACTACCGTCCCCGCAGACACGGAAGGAGGTGCAGTTCCTGAATGGGAAGTTAGCCGGGCTGAATAGATTCCTATCTAAATCCGCAGAAAAGTCATTACCCCTATTTAAGACACTCAAGAAGTGTATTAGAAAGGGAGACTTCCGTTGGACGAAGGAAGCTGAGGAAGCTTTTTGCCAACTCAAGCAGCACCTCGCATCTTTACCCATGCTAGTAGCTCCCCGGCCAAAGGAGGAACTCGTTATGTATCTCTCAGCTACTCATGGCGCAATAAGCGCGGTACTGATGACGGATAGAGATACAATACAAACTCCGGTCTACTTTATAAGTAGAACACTACAAGGGGCGGAGCTGAATTATTCCTCCATGGAAAAATTGGTGTTAGCACTAGTATTTGCTACAAAGCGGTTGCGCCGGTACTTTCAGGCGCACCCAATTGTGGTGATTACGGATCAGCCAATCAAGCAGGTTATCTCTAGGCCAGACGTGGCAGGGAGGCTGGAGAAATGGAGCATCCTATTGGGGGGGCACAATATATCTTATAGACCAAGGACGGCGGTTAAAGGCCAGATCTTGGCAGATTTCCTGATCGAGAAGCCGGATGAGGAAGAACCAATCATTAAGCAAGACGAGGTCCCAGCAGAACCTTGGGTGCTATTCACGGACGGATCCTCATGCACAGACGGGTCCGGGGCAGGTCTCATCCTCACAAATCCAGAAGGAATGGAATTCACATACGCCCTCCGTTTTGAGTTCACGGCCACCAATAACGAAGCGGAATATGAAGCACTAATTGCGGGTTTAAAAATCGCCGCTAGAATGGGAGTCCGCAACCTTGAGGCCTACGTGGACTCACGGCTTGTCGCGAACCATATTCTAGGTGGGTATGTGGCTAAGGAGGACAACATGGTCAGGTATTTGGAAAAAGTCAAGTCGTTAATCACAACTTTCAGTAAGTTTTCCATCAAGCAGGTGCCAAGGGGCGAGAACAAGAAAGCGGACGCTCTCAGCAAGATCGCATCCACGAGCTTCACCCACTTGTCTAAACAGGTTTTGGTGGAAATACTCAAGGAGAAATCTATCACGGAAGGGGAAGTGGCCGCTGTAGTTAAGGAGGAGGGACCTACGTGGATGACCCCAATCATCAACTATTTGACTAATGAAACCCTTCCAGACGAGGAAAAAGCAGCAAGGCGCGTTAAAAGGAAGTCACAACATTTCGAACTCCGAGAAGGCATCCTTTACAAACGCTCTTTCTTGCAGCCGTGGCTGCGGTGTGTTGGACCACGCCAGGCGGCTTACGTCATCAGTGACATACACGAAGGGTTGTGCGGCATGCATGCAGGCCCACGATCCGTGGTAGCCCGAGCCTTACGAACAGGATACTATTGGCCCACTATGCACAGAGACGCGCGCGACATGATTCGCAGGTGCAATGATTGCCAAGTGCATAGGGCAGTACCGCGACACCCGCAGCAGGAGCTTACACCTATCACGTCCCCATGGCCATTTTACAAGTGGGGAATTGACATTGCAGGACTATTTCCTGTAGCTGCGGGAGGGGTTAAATTCTTGATTGTTGCAATGGACTACTTCACACGATGGATAGAAGCCAAGGCAGTCAAGTCTATCACAAGTAAGCAGGTCAAGAAGTTTGTGTGGGAACACATCGTATGCCGTTTCGGTCTACCAGGAGAAATTATATCGGACAACGGCAAGCAGTTCACGGACAACCCATTCAAAGACTGGTGTGCATCGTTGAACATCAAACGACGCTTCGCGTCTGTTAAGCATCCACAAACGAACGGCCTTGTCGAACGAGCAAATAGGAGCTTGGGGAATGGAATCAAGGCGCGGCTGGATGAACGACAGGGCAAATGGGTCGATGAGTTGTCACACGTGCTATGGGCACATAGAACCATGATAAAAACAGCCAACGGAGATACTCCGTTTGCATTGGCTTACGGCACTGAAGCCGTTATACCAGCAGAAATAGGGATGCCTACCATCCGCACGGCGGAGGTTAATGTCGTCACAAATGATGAACAACTGCGAATCAACCTGGATCTGTTGGAAGAGAAAAGGGAAATAGCAGCCATCAATGAGGCTAAGTCCAAGGCTAAGATGAAGGCTTATTATGACGCTAAGGTCAAGGGTGTTTCTTTTCGACCGGGAGACTACGTCTATCGTGCTAACGAAGCGAGTCGAGTGGAGAATACAGGAAAACTGGGCCCTAAATGGGAAGGACCGTATGAAGTTACTGAAACCTTGGGACGAGGCGCGTACAAGTTACGTGACATGGATGGCCGCGACCTAGAGCGCACTTGGAACATTTCCAATCTCAAAAGGTGCTATCTTTGAAAGCTACGGCTTCCGCATGGGTACTTCGCTATAGGCGGTCTTCATAAAGAACCATGCGGGTTATTTGTTTTGTTTGTTCTTCTTATGATTGTTTAAGTTTCCTTTCTTGTTTTTTTTTAGGACTTGTCGTCATTACTCAAACAAAAGTGTAAACGTTCTAATAAAATGCCGTGGTGCCTAGCTAGCTCCACGGCCTGTTTCGTGCAAACCATTTTTCCTTCTTTGTTAGATTCTTTGTTAGCCGTATGAATTTTACTTGTATTATAATATGCCATGTTTCATTCGTTTGCATTCTCTCAAATTACTGTACATGTACCATACGCCTCCAGGTGGGGTAAGAGGATTAAGTGAACCTACTAATTCAACTTGTCGCGTAAGAGGGATGCAACCCCAGCCGCACGGATCATGTATCCTTACTAGACACCTTACTCACAAGACGTTGGGGTAAGTTTCATATGCTATAGCCACATGGTGCTCCGCATAAACAAAGACGCACGTCGCATGTCTAGTAAATTATAGACTTGTATGCATTTTCTTTGTGTGTAAGACGTGATATATCATGTAGTATTGATCTACAATATTTCAAACACAAGTAAAATACACAGGTTTCCATACATATCAAAATTGCCGTGGTTACTCACGGACTTATGAAACACAAATATTGTTAGCCGTGTACATGCACGGACGAATAGAAACAATACATATTCATAGATTACAAAACAAGTGTTTGATCATGAAAAAGGAGCATCCTAAATAGAGGGGAGAAACCTACCCATTTCTGCTTGCTCTTCGATCAGCCTTGGCAACCATTCATCACTTTCTCCCCGCTTCTGGGCTTGAGCCGCAGTCCTTTCCAACACCACACCTAAGGGTTCCTCGTCAAGCACGACCCTGGTTATGTACTCATATATAGGAAGGGTTAGAGGAAAGGAAGCATTGGAAGGCGTGCTAAGACTGAGCTTTTCCATGATTTCAGTGTTTGGGGCATCTTTGGTGGCCTCCAACTCATCCAGGAATGGGTAATGTAGATCTTGCATCGCGGCCATGGAGGCAGTCATCTTGCTGGCAGCTTCGGGCTTAAAGAAGGTATGACGGGCGATGTCTCCCCCTTTCGTGATCAGCTCAGCAGCCTCAACCATTCCTTCGTGTCGTCCGTGGTCAATACCATCAGATACAAGGTTGGCGAACTGTTGTACAAAGGATGGGGCCTCTAGCACCTTCATAACGGCTAGGCGTGCTCCATGCCCAACCATCCACCTACGACCGACAATGGCTGTTAGCAGTTGGGGGCATAGTACGTTGTCACGCTAAGCGGTCAGGGCATCAATCATCAATTCTTTTTGGGCAACTGCCTCTTTCAGTTCTTGGATGACGACCCTCTCCTCAGCAAGGTCTGTCTGCACTTTTTCCATGTTTTGGACGGCCAGGTGCGCGTCCTCTAGTTTCTGGTTCAGAACATCTACTTGGCTGGAGTAAGAGTGGGCAGAAGCTTCCGTCGTGGTTACCTATAGGGAAAAACGTGTTAGCACATTCATTTTTTAATATGGGTGGCGCGGCACGGATATGTACCTTGGTGTTTGCAGCATCTAGTTGAGACTCAAGGTGGGTTACTTGCTGATCGTATTCACTCGCGCGGGCTGACTGTTTTTTGATGGTCGCCTCGGCATTCACTAGTTGGGATTGGAGGTCAGCAATCAGGGCCTCATTATCTTCAATCATTTTTTCTCTCCGTCCAACTTTCCTCTTGAGAGAGTCAACATGCCCAAGCGCAGCTTTAAACCTAACCCTCATTGAGGTTCCCATCGCCATTTGATGTACCAGCGTGCCATTATACTCATCCGCCAAATCCGCATGACTGAGCGAGTTTACCTTTTGCACCAAGCTTGGTGGTATGCAGTTATTGAGGTACTCCCGGCACTCGTCAGCATTCCTCAATCGCGACGCCGTGGTAATAGTCCATACCGGGTTAAAAGGTTGGGGAGCGCCGGACGTAGGGAAGTCTTGGGAAGCTAGGGGTGAACCATCTTCAAAAACAGGGCCGGACCTTGTGGGGGCCGTGGGGTTTTCTTCGACAACTTTTCCTTTCCCCTTATCCACTTGGGTGTCAGAAGGAGGCGCGGCACCAGCCTGGTTGTCCCTGCGACACAAGTATTACGAAATATCTTAAGTATTGCTTACCAAAAAAAAAAAAAAAGAGGAAGGGGAAATTCTTGCATATTGAGATGGTTTCTTACATATTGCTTCTTGCTACTTCGGAGGCGGTTGGGGCAATTTGGGTGACGAGATCGACATGAGCGGCCCGGTTAGCCTCGGAACCCTGGGTAGCACTCCCAACAGATTGATACATGGGGTGGTCTTCTCGAAGCCTCTTGGCGGGAGCATTGTGTTCACCAATCTCGACCGAGGCAGTCCCTCTCACACGGTTCCCCCTCTTCCGGGTACGCCTGGTGATGGGCTGCGTTGTTAGTTCAGCAATCTCCTCCTCGATTTCCTCCTCTTCTTCCAGGTTGACATATTGTTGCACTTCATCATCATCATCGCCCATCAGTCGGCGAATGCTGGAGTCGGTTCGTTCAATATTGTCTCCCTGTTGTTCTCTATGTGGTGAGGAGGGCCCGGCCCCTCCTTGGTTCATCTGGTTGTCACCACCGCCGTTGTGTCCATGCTCCTCGTCAGAATGGGGATCAGGCACGGCTTCCAAGGCAACCGTCACTGGTCGGGTGTGCTCGAGAAGGGGTTGTTCATTTTCACGAAGAGGACGGAGACCTTCCGGCACAAGCCTTGGATCGCCCTGGCGCAACAGTCCAAAAAAGTTCATTTCTGTCCAGCACAAAACAACAAATGTTAGTTATTATGCAAACACATGTATACATTCTTCTTGGCGTACGGATGATTAGCCTACCTTCGCCCTGCCTTCTCCAAAAAACGGGATACCTATTGGAAGGACCAAAGTAATTGCGGCTAATTCCTAGCAAGCATAGGAATGATTCGGGTAGGTTTCTGTGGAATCCAGTCCTATTTAGATCTAAATCTTGGGAGTGACGAGGATTGTATGTACTGGTGTGCGGCTTGGGGTCGTGCGGAATTCTGGTTCTAATGACATAATCACCCGGCCATACCACTGCGTCAATGAAAAAGTAATGATCATACCAATTTTTCAGTGAATCCATTGGTTTGTTGTGTGATTGTGGACTATTGGAGGCTCGTTTCTTGAAAGATACCCAACCGTTCACTAAGTTGGGGGTATAAAACAACCTAAATAACTCTACGGTTGGGGGGATTCTCCTAGCACGGTAAAGAATCTCGAACTGGCTAATCTTACAGGCACCTATGCAGTGGAGCTGACTAATGTGTACATTGTAATATCCTAGCAGATCTACGAGAAAGTGGGTGAAAGGGATGCGGTAATTAGCCGCGTCAAACAGGCGAGTATAAAGGCCTATCTTACCCGCTGGAGCCTCAGTTATGAGGTCTCCGGCGCCAGGAAGTGAGGGGTGTAGGTTGGTAGGGATGAAGTAATTTGTACAAAAATGGTTTAATTGGTCTTGGGTCATGACATTTAGCACGGATCCGATGGTAGGGCTGTTTCTATGAGCCATTACTAAAAAAGAGTGTAAGGACGTGGTATTCTAACCTGCGTGTGAAGGGATCCGTGCGTACTTGGTTCAAGCTAAGAGAAAAGCTTTAATGGAAGAAATGGAGGTTATGAACTGTGTGTTTCACACAGCCGTAGGGGTGGCTTATTTATAGGGTTGCCTCGTGGGTCACAGCCTGTTGGATGTGTGACACGTGTCTGCCACTATTCTTAATCGTGTGGCTAGGGGGCAAGTGGCAAGTGAAACGTCAGGTGGGACCCACGGGTCATATCTGACCCACACGTTTGCACTGCTCAAGGTTCTGACTGTCTGCACTTTTGTCAGTCAAACAAGTCAGATGCACAGTTGTTCATGTCGGGTTATGCGGCTCTTACGTAAGACTTGACATTTAATGATATATTTAATTTGTCTCGGCTGCTATGTATGGATGAAGTAGTGATAAGATAACTTCTTAAGTCAGGTTGCCACGTGCGGCCAACATCAATTCTTGAACAAATTGGTCCTTTGCTATGGTTTCCTTGGTTCGTCCGGGAGCAACTTTGTAGTCTAGAGGTTCCACCTACGGTTGTAACAACTAGACTGGGGGGACATGATGACGTATAGTCCCCAGCCGGGTCATGGACCCGACCCAAGGGTACTACCCGTATCCGGCCCATCACAGATGGGTGGGATAATGTCAGTCAGGCTTATGGGCTTGAATGAACAGTAACCGCACACATGTGTGCGGCCCACGGCCCGGTACGGCCGACACGGCCGACATAGGGTTAGACAGAATAATATTCTGTCTAGGAATATCTTTACCCCAATAAGGAGAGGATATTCACTACCAGAATTAGAAGATAACAATCATTCTAATTCTGGTGCTTATCTCTTCCTTGGGGCCGAAGGATCAGTGAAAGCCCACTAGGGTTTCACTGCCTATAAAAGGAACCCCCAAGGGTTCCACAAAGGTATTACGACTCACTCTAAACTCATATAACCCTAAACCGATTACTTACTCTCACGCCGGAGTCTAATCGTGGGAAACCCTCCCACGGTAAGCTTAACGCGTGTTGTTTAGTGTGCATGATCCCAACTAGACAATTCACTTGGTGCAGGAGCCGGAGCCCAGCCAACCCGAATTAAGCCTAATTCGGGTCTAGCAAGGATCAACCAACTTTTGCATCAACAACTTATATTTGATAAGCTTTAAATTTTGAGGTTATATAAGTTTATCGTATCATAATAAAGCCTAAAAGTCTCGAAAATAAGCCAAAAAATTGATGCTTATGAAATACAAGCCAACATAAATAAGCTTGTAAGCCCACATATAAGCCAAAACAACACCCCCTAATCCAAGATAAAAGTAAATATTAGTTTCTTCTTCAAAATTATCTTTTCGAGGATGAGACATGTCGAAATGAAGTCCATTCTCATAATCAGAAACGTAATATGAAAGTTTTTGTAATTAAATCATGATAAGTTTTTGTTTTAATTATAGTGTTACGAGGCATGCAGATCTGTACGATGCACACGGATTGTAACTAAAATTTTATTATGTACGATTTTAGCGAGTTGGTGACATTTATCCAGGCTCTTCTTAGATTTACAACTCAATTCTTTAAGTCGGAAAACTAATTTTCGGTGATAGTTTAGAAAGAATATAAGAAGAAATGTCTTATATTTGACGAGATGATAAGCAACTACCACCTTTTTACACCACCACCACATCATTTGCTTCCACCTCCACCACCTCCGACACTTGTATATATGTGTACACAAAGTTTTGTTATTGTTAATAAATGAGTAATTAACGAGTTTAAAAGATTGATAGTTATCTTAAGTTTTCTAAAACCCACTTATCTTTAAGATTTCAGAACATTGAAAGCCATATCTTTACACTTCCATCTCATAATTCTAAATTAATAAATTGAGTTAATGAAGTATTATATACTTCCACATTAAGTTAGTCAGATTACGATTTTAGTATAATATATATGTGTAGCTAACCTCTCTCGTGTTGATTTTCTGGATTGGATGTCAAAGTCGGTTACCATGTTGTTTTAGATATAGGTCTTGTTTTATGTTCGAAAAAATCTAGTATATGTGCTTTCTTATATATACACAATTTTGAAGAACTAATGAAACCTGTTTTTTCAAGATTTTGTTTTGTGAATAATAGTCTATTTTGTAAACTTTGTACCAATTATTTGAGTGTTTATCCAAGGCTTATACTTCTTAAGCATCATATTGCTTATAAGTGATAAGTTCACACGGATATAAACTCCTTTAAATGTTTGTATGAGTTAATTAACGTAAGTCGATAAACTCAGGTGTTTGACTCAACTTATAATGATCAAATATTTGATTGGACATGTTAATTTATTTGATAATATCATCAGAGTCAACAATTTATTTAATGGTACATGTTAAATGATAAGTTTACACGGCTACAAATTCAATTAAGTGTTTGTATTATCTTATTAGCTTAAATAATGAACTCGTGTATATGAACTTATCTTGATCAAATAACCGATTGGACATGTTAATTTATTTGATAATAACATCGGAGTTTTTGTTATAACCACACTTCTTTGATTTGGGAGTTATATCGGTAAAGAATGTTAAAAACACAAAATAAAATAAAGACACAACAAAAAACATTCTCCAATATCTTTAATTTATGGTTGAAGATATAAATATGTTGTTAATTTTAGTTTTCATCAATGTATGATAAGCTAATGAAACTATGTGAACGTTGAGATAATGTTGATAAATCTTGTCATACATTAAAGAAACATAAGATTACAAGTCGATTTTGGTAAAGTGCTATATTCTTATTAACGAGAGTTTCCCTAATATACATATGTTCCATTTAATAATAATTATTTATTAACAAATATATGTTGACATGTCATTCGAAAGGTATTTATTACGGTGTTAGTATAGATCTTGTTAAGCAATATAAACTTTTTATAGAGAGAATTGTCAAAATCATCCTTTTGATTTGGTCAAATTGCATGTTTGGTCCGCATAATATCGAGATTGCAAAAATCATCCGTGTTGCAAACTTTTGAATTCACTTTTGGTCCTTTTGTCAAACTAAAAATAACTACAATACCCGTGTGTGCATCTTCTTTTATTTAATACAAAAAGCAATCACACCAGATCTTCTAAATCAAAAAGCAACCACAACGAAAATATTCCTCCTCGTTTTCATCATCTCATAAGGCCGAAGGGAGTGGTGATGGTAAACCCACATTCACATCAACGCTACATCAGATTTTTTTCTTCACTCAGACAACTCACTTTTCAACCGTAGTAATGGTAGGAAACTCAATTCTCATTAAAGTTCCCACTTTATATAAAATATACCCACTAGATACCCCACCTACTCACAAACTAATAAAATACATTTAAATAAATAAATAACCTCACTATTATGTAACTCACGCAAGGTGAGAAACTCACCTTTTGTCCAACAACTCGCGTGTGAGTTTTATGGCAAGGGTGGTACTCATCCGTGAATTTTAGTCACGCTTGATGATATTGCCACTCCGCCCAGCCTAATAACCAGATTATCATTTTCAAAAGCATGATTGATGACATCAATTATCAATATTTTACAACAAAATTATAAATATTCTATAAAAGAACTCGCCAACAATGCCAGATCTTTCTTTTAAAACAAAAAAGAAACTATGAACCACCTGAATACGCGGACGAAAAATGGATCTACATATTTGATACTCGTCCAAATGATTGGATCTGATAGTGGTGATTCGTGAGCGATGGTAGTCTTGGTTTGGCAAATTTGCTAAAGATTGTATTGATTTATTGATTTATTTATTTATCTTTTTTTTTTTGCTTTTGAGGTGTTGTTTGCTTTCATTGTCTTGTATGTTATGTTCATCAACAGTGGTTCTGCTTACTGACAAAAGAAAAAGAAAAGAGGATGAAGACGAGGGTATTATATACATTTTAGTTTGACAAAGGACCAAGAGTAGATTTAAAGGTTTTTCACACAAACGATTTTCCAATTTCGATACCATGCGGGTCAAACATGCAATTTGACCAAACCATAAGGGTGTTTTTTGTAACAATCTCTCTGTCTCTCTCATATATGGTTTATACTTTAAAGTGATATGTTACGAAAAGTTAAAGTAAGAAAATAACACTACGACATGAAAGCAAGTATGAATATTATTCGATTTTATGAAACAAGAACAATTGAAAATAAGATCAAGATTATTCAACCAATTTTTACTTTTTATAAACTGCCTATATCCACTACTTCAAATGTAGTGATATGGTTTGTTATCGACTCAAAGAAGCTGGAAATTACAACATGGGTAATCGACTTATTACACAACTTAGAAACAATGAAACAAAGATCGATATAACTGTGTGATACGATTACAACTCAAAAACGCTAAACCTACTGACTCAATAGACGACTGTATATACAGCTTGATAAGTCAACCAACAACACTTTACAAAGTTTGCAATGAGGCCCTTGAAGTATCTTCAACCTGTAAAACAACAACCAAACAAGAAAACAAATAGAAATAATAAAAATAATATTTCACTTTACCTCATTTACCTTTCACCACTTGTCAATCCATAATAAGTTTAAACCGAACTTATATATTTCAATACCCATCCTTAAACTTATTTATGGTACAATTTCAACAACTGCAAACACTCACAAAACTTTTTGTGATCTTTAATAGACAATCATTTGATAAACAAATCTGCCATATTATCCTCAGATTTGATCTTATAAGTTTTGATCAACCCTATAAATATATTTTATCTTAGAAGTAAAGATCAAGCTCAAAATGCTTGATCCTTTCATGAAATACAGGGTTGGCAACAATTTGAGTAGCAGAGCTACTATCACAATTCAAAAGAATAGGTAAAATTACCTCAATCTTTAAATCTTGAAATATATTAATAATCCATATTATTTCACAAGTAACACTATTCATAACTCTATCCTCAATTTCAGCTGAGGGTTTAGCCAAAATAGATTGCTTCTTACATTTTCAAGACACAATATTCTTTCCAAGATACACCACATAACCAGTAACAAACTTCCTTGTAATCTTGTACTTAGCCTAGTCAGAATCAACAAAAGCATCAAACTAAGATTACTTCTATGATTAAAAAGTATTCTAGTTCCAGGAGAACCTTTAAGATATCTTAAACATGAAAAGCTAACTTAAGGTGAGACTGACAAAGAGCGTGCATAAATTTACAACATAAGAAATATTTGTTCTAGTAAGAGTAACATATATAAGTTTCCCTACAATCTTTTGATAACATGTAATATTACCCATAAACTGATCTTTTACTTCTTCATGATCTTTCTTTTCTTAGACTGATGAGGCATAACAGCTTTAGCTGGCTTACATGCTAACAAACCATATTCAGACAATAGCTCTAAACAATACTTTATTTGATTCAACACATACCATTATCAGTTTCAATAACCTTTATACCCAAGAAATATCTGAGTTTACCAAGATCTTTTATTTTTAGTTTAGAACTCAATTACTCTCTACAATAATTGATTTCACTTTCATTACTACATGTAATGATGATTTCATCAACATAAACTAGTAAAGCAGCAAAAGTATCATTAACAGATTTAGTGAATTGAGAAACATCACTTTTGCTTTGAGTAAAATCATTTAATAACAAATCCTTAGTTAGTTTTTCATTCCATTTTTTTGGTGCTTGCTTAAGCTCATATAAGGACTTAGTAAGCCTGTAAATGTTCTTACTATCTTTTGAAAAATACCCCTCAAGAGATATCATATATACTTCCTCATCAAGATCCCCATATACAAATGCATTATTAACATCTAGTTGATATGCAGGCCACTAATAGGTCATATAAACAAATAAAAGACGCATAACAAGTGAAAAAGTCTCCTCATAGTCAATGACTTTTTGCTATACCATTTGGCAACAAGTCTAACCTTGTATCTCTCGACCTCTCCATCAGATCTATATTTAATCTTCCAAACCATTTAGACCTAATAGGAATTCTACCATCACGTAACTCAATTATTTCCCAATTATTATCTCTATTCAAGGCTTCTATCTCTAGATTCATAGACTTAACCCATCTAGGATTACTAGCAGCTTCAACATAAGACTTATGCTTATGAATCTTATTCAAGTGACTAGAGAAAACAATACATAGACAATTTAGCATAGCTAAAAATAGTATTAATATCATATTTAAATCTTTTATCAAGCTCATAATTGTCATACTTAGTAGGAATCTTATATGGTCTACTAGACCTTCTTAGCTCTATATTCTCTAGATTAGTTTGAAAAAGCTGATTAAATTCTATAAAACCCTCACCCTCACACTCATATTCTTCTTCATTAAGGGCAACGTCATTTTCATTATGATTTGCCTCACTACTTCTTAGACCATCCTGGCTTCCATCACTTTGATCTTTATAAATCACAGTATTTGACTCCTTAGAATGACTGGTAAAAGTGGAAGATGTATCAGCAGATACATCAGCGGTATCAAAAAACTTAGATATGCTGCCACTATCCCCTGGTCTATTATCTCACATTTCATCACATGGTTTGTTAATGCAATGATGCCTAAAAACCTTACTTGTGTTTTTTAGTCTCGCATTGTTTTGATTACGACAATATATAAAAACAAGCATTTAGCAAAAACGACGAATATCGAATTCTCGAGTTTATTAATCTTCCATTTGATCTACAATCACTTAATGTATGAATAAACAAGTTCTAAACCTAACCAAGTAATCAAGGATTAACTATTTTCTTAAACTTCACTTTTATTTAAAAGTGACAAAAGTTTTTATAATAAACTTTATTTTTAAGAAAATGTTTTAATGGAAATGAAAAAGCTTATAGGATTTTCCTAAGATATTCCTTAGGATATTCCATATGATATACCTTAGAATATAATCAAAGAGATAATATCCCCACCAAGCTTTCCTCATTAGAGGACAAAACAGAGCGGAGTCTAGAGCCTACGGTTCCTTATAGGTACCCACGGCTCATTATATATAATGAACTGTGGGAACATTATTGAATCATGGACATATAGAGCCGTTATTTCTTTCTTCTATAAATAGTGGATCATTTCCAAATTTTCATTTAGCTCTTTTGCACACACTTTCTCATATTCAAAACAACTTCTATAGTCTTTCAAATCCTTGCTCATTTGTTTGATTATCCTTGTTTAAGAATTGATTCTTTCTTCTACCCTCTCATCCTCTAAAGTACAAAGAGAATAACAATATCATCACTGAAGTGTTGTGTCAAGATCCATTCAAGATCCAAACTTTTATTTTATTCTTGTGTATTTGTGAATATCCAAATTGGTGTATAATTTGGAAAGTGTGTATGTATTGTGGTTAATACTTAGGCCTTAAAGTATATTGGTATAGATTGGTCATAGCTAAGATTAGGGCTCGAATTTTAGCTTAGAGTCAGAAATTAGTTACGCGACGTGTAAGGTTTCTCCACCTTGAAGGAGCTTGTTGGTAAGTGAACTCTCGAGTAGGATACTCGAGGAGTGGAGTAGGGATGAAGATAGAGCTTTGTGGCCGAACCACTATAAATATTTGGCGTTCGATTTGATGTTTCCTTTCTTTAATCTCTTTACATTCTTTATTCGTACTTGCATATAATTCGTGATTATTAGCTTAGCAACACCATCAGTTGTTCATATGGTGCATAAGAAGGTTTCACATAAATAACTCGAATCTAACTATTTTAAAAGGAATTTTTTATAAAATGATTTTTTAAGTAGTGAAACTATTCAACCCCATTCTAGTTTATACAATTGGTATCAGAGCCTATGTCACTCAAGCTTTTAAAGTATATTGCATTTTAAAACTTGGATCGATCTATCCACTCCGACAAATACCTAGAAGGGAAATCTATGCAAAGATCACATCTTTTTTAAACCAATAGTTTTATCTATTGGAAAAATAGATTTGCGACTTATGTGAAATCAAAAGATTTAGATCTTTGACATGTTATAACTAATGGTGATTTTTTACCTTTACAATATAATGAAGTTTCTAAAAAGAAAGAATTTGTTTATTTTGAAAATCAAATTGATGACACTAAAAAGAATCTTGCTAAAAACAATGAGGCTAAACTGGTTATTTATAATGTTTTACCAAAGAAAGAGTATGAAAGGATTTTTATGTGCAAAACCGCTAAAGAAATTTGAAAAACTCTTTTGATAACCCACCAAGGTAATAGTCAAGTCAAAGAAAGCAAAATCGATCTTATTGTTTAACAATATTAACAATTTGTCATCTTAGAAGATGAAACTATTGATAGTGCATTTACTAGATTTAATACTATTATTACTAGTTTAAAAACACTCGATGAAGGTTTTTTAGCAATAACAATGTTAGGAAGTTTATTCGAGCATTGCATCTGAAGTGGAGAGCTAAGGTCACGGCGATTGAAGAATAAAAGGACCTCAACTACATTGTCACTCGATGAACTTGTTGCAAAACTTGAAAGCTCATGAGATGATAATCTTGAAAGACTCAGAGATTGTCAAGAACAAGGGTGAAAGAAAGTCTATAGCTTTGAAAGCCAATAAAGAGAATAGTGATCGTGAATTCTCAACTTCCGATAGTGAAGATGAAGAATATGTTATGGCGGCTAGAGACTTCAAGAAGTTCTTCAATACGAGAGGACAATACATAAGATAACTTAGCAACGACAAGAAGTCATTCTCAAAGAACCGATTCGGCAAGAATGACGAAAGTGAAAGGAAGTGCTATAGATGTGGTTATCTGAACCATCTAATTGGTGAAGGTCCCAAGCTACCTCGCGACAAAAATCAAACGGCATTCGTTGGAGGTTTGTGGAGTGATAGTGGTGAATAATGCGAGGAAAATGCTAAAGACGAGAAGTGTCTCATGGCTTATTCTTCTAAAGAGGTACATTCTGAAACCGAATACAATAGGAATGCTAGTTCTTCCTTAGACAACTTAGAATTAGAGAGTCAATACGATAAGCTATGTAAACTAAGTCTAAAGTTCATAGAAAATAATAAATTGCTAAAATCAACTGGAACTAAGCTTGAAAATGAGATAAGTGAGCTAAAAAGTACATTAGCTAAGATTAAGAAAAATAAGGAAGTTGATTTAGGATGTTTTATGTTGGAAATACGTTTTTCGTATTTAGAAAGTCTCGGTCACTCCAACAATATAGTTAAGAGCTCGTAGTGTAGTTTAATTAAAGTTTTATGTTAGCCCAACCCATGAGCATGTTCATGGGCCGGAGGCCCAAGTCCACTAAGGGACTTGGGTATATAAACCCCTTTCCACCATGGAAAGGGGTGTTGGTTGTTTTATTTTCACACATAATACATTTTACATTTTCTCTCGTCTCTCTCTCTACTTTCTCTCTCTAGAAACAACAACCCTCTTGATATATCATAGATTACCATACTTCTACAATTGGTATCAAGAGCCATGGGATGAAATAGAGGCTGGTTTTGTGTTGTTCATGCTTTTAGTATGTTCATGTGTTTTTTATTGATCTTTACCCAAGTTTCAATTTTTTTTAGTGTTTTTGTTATTCCAAGTGATCCATATATCTTCTACATAGTTGTGGTAGAGAATTGGGTGCTTTGGGTTGGTTCAAATCACAAATTTATTGTAAAAAATCTCACCTTTTTACCTATAAATCTCGGAACAGTACAATTATTCCGACAGTTTTCATCAGAAAAGGGTTTATACTTTCCGATAGATATTCTGACATATTCCATCGGAAAAGGGTTTACACATTCCGATACTTATTCCGATAAGTATCCCGATAGGTTATATGATCAGATATTCTGACAGTCTTTCCGATAAGTATTCCGACAAACGTTCCGATAAATATTCCGATAGACTTTTCGATACATATTCTGATAGGTGTTGCAATCTGTTATTCCGATATATGGTCAGATATTCCGACAGACTTTCTGACCACATTTCGATAGGTTTTTCTGATCAGTATTCCGATTATATTCCGACATGTTTAAGTTTTGGTATTACGACGGATTAAGTTTGAGAATTGCAACAACTTTGAGATTTGACATTGTGATAGAGTTACTTTGGGTATTGAGATAGAATTTGCACAACTTAGAGGATTTTTTGACATTGCATTTACTTGTAACTTTCACAAAAAACACAACCTAAAGATAACAACATATTGTTTAAACAACATTAAAACACTTAAACTTATTTCATTGCTCGATCATTTTGGTAATCTTTTTTCAAGGGATCAAAAATGAATTCACATTCATACATGCCAACAATGACATCGCTTACTGACCTTTCTATCATATCGGGTACCGATACCCGTCCACCGTTGCTTATCAAAGAGCTTTTTGAAGCATGGCAAGGTCGCATGAAGTCTTATATTATGGGTAGATCCAGTGGAAGACTTGTGGTTCAATCCATTGAGCAAGGTCCACTCGATTGGGGAGAATTTACGGTAGAAAATGTGTCTCGACCAAGGCTATTTCATGAATTAACGACTGCCAACCAAATCATTGTTGATGCAGATGACAAAATTGTTCAGACCATACTTCAAGCTCTTCCACCCGATATCTATCGGATGGTAAGCGAACACAAGGTAGCAAAGGAACTTTGGGATCGCTTAACAGTTTTGTTACAAGGGACTTCACTCACCAAGCAGGAACGAGAGTGTCAACTCTATGACTTATTCGATAGGTTTTCATACATTCCAAGGGAAACACTTCATGACTACTACTGGTGCTTCACCACATTGATAAATGATTTGAATGTGTATAATCTCACGATTGCTCAGTTTCAACTCAACACCAAGTTCCTGAACACGTTACCCCCAGAGTGGAGCCAATATGTCACTGACGTTAAATTATTCGGGATTTGCACAAATCTAATTGAGATCAACTGTATGCTTTCCTGCAGCAACACGAGAAGCATGTACTCTAGAAACGCATGTCTCAAGGATCTTATTCCGAACCATTGACGTTAATGGCAAATCATCCTACTTTGTCATATAACAACACTCCGTATGCTATGGGACACCAATCTTCATATCAGCCCTTGTATCAAACTCCGAGCTTTCCTCAGTATTCGATACTACCACAACCACCTACATCATATCAGCAACAATATCAGCAACCAGCATTATCATCACAACGTGCTCAACAACCATACTCTCTTTATCAACCACCAACAAATCCTGCCATCACTTACCCGCAACATGAAGTTCCTCAACCCCATTACTCACAACATGTCATTACTCCTTCAAGTGTGTATGTAGCTCAACCAGCACCAATTTTCTACTGCGATAATGAGGTTCTAGTTCCTGAGTTCAGACAAGGGGATAATCCTACTAATATTCTTGCACAAATGTCTGCTTACATAACTTAAACGTTGAACAAAAGAGGTTACAGAGGACCATCTCCAACAAACAATCAGTTGATAAATTCTTCTAACTCTCGTCAACAAGCTACAATCTAAGATGGCAAAGTTACTGTGCAACCACTTCAGGGGAGACCAAGTTCATCCAATACTGGTGCACGCCCAGTTAACACTGCTCCAAGGGGACACAACAGTGGCAAAGTGAAGATGATCATTTGCTATAACTGCAAAGGGAAGGGCACATGGCTCGGGAGTGTAAGCAACCAAAGAGGAAGAGGGATGGTACATGGTTTTAGGAAAAGATTTACTTGGTCAATGCTCAAGCACAAGGTCGAGAGCTCGATGAAGAGGAGTTAGCATTTCTAGCAGATCCAGGAATTGCGGATACTGAAGGACTCACAACAGCTTCTACCAACAATGCAGTATATCAATGCGATGATCTTGATGCATATGATTCAGACTGTGATGACCTCAATACTGTCAAGGCAGCTCTCATGGAAAATCTTTCACTTTATGGGGCTGATATAATCTTTGAGGTACCAAATACTGCCATTGATACTAGTATTGTACCTTATCAAGTTGAGCAAGTATCTGAGTATCCGGAACAGCCTCTGGTGGTTAGTAATTCAAACAAGGAGACAAACAATGATAGCAATATCAATGCAAGTCCCCAGACTTTGAGTGAAACATAACCGGGAGCTATTACGTATATAAATTCGTCTGCTCAACAAGATTTGGTTATGGTGTCGGCATCTATGCTTGGCCAAATGAATAATGCGGTCCTTGAAACCCTTGGTGTTAATCAGACATTATCTGCCGAGCTTGCTTTGTATAAGGAAAAGGTTAAAACCTTGGAATTAATTCCGTTGACCAATACCCTAACCAATCCAGATTTTGATAGGTTTAGGAAAGTCCAAATGGATAAGTTGCTAGAAATTGAAAGTTTAAGAGCAAATCTTTCAAAAGAACTTAAAGAAAAAGAGTATGTCGTTAATAATTTTCAAAATCTGCAAACAGATTTTGAAATACTCGAGTCTAAAAGGGTTGAAACGGAAATTAAGGCGTCTGAGAAAATTAAAAAGATTGAAGTTTTGTTTTTAAAACAATACTCCGCTTCACATCTAGTACACTTGTTTCATTCATCTTTTAAGGAATTTACTCTATCCTGTCTAACAGGCCTTTTTTTTATTAACGGTAAATTTATTAAGAAAAGGCCACAAAGGCAGAAGTACAAAGCTAAAGCTTGACAAAAATTAGATGGGACACATCCTCAACTAACAAGATATAGCAACAAAAAGGTATGGACAACATCCCATACTCAATAATACTACATGTAATGGCCATGGACAAACCCCATGCTCATTACACAAAGAAACAAACTAAGCAACTAAAAGAATGACAAATAGCTGCTTCCCATAACACTAATCTTGATCCCATTTGATAAGACCAAGCTTCTTCAATCTATGGCACAACTAATATAAGGCAAGTTCTTAGCTTGTGATGAGGAAACCACTTCGGAATCCATGATTGATCTTGATTCAACCATAAAGGGAAGCAACCAAAACCAACCAATCCATCCCAATGGAAAACCCTAACCCAAATAAGAAACAAAGTCGAGTAGATAAAAGAGACCTACTCAAAAACGCCATCAGACCAAATGCAGGAAACAGGAGAGGTGCCAGTGTAGCACATCACATTTATGACCTGCCATCTAACCCGGGTTATGCAAAGCAAGCTATTAACCACAACCCGCGACTTTATGATGCAACAAAGCTAGGTTTGATCTTAGACCCGATTGGTAATTCGAATGAATCCGAGAATATGTCACTGTTTGAAGAGAATCGGTAAAAAGCGATTTTTACATATCCATAGTATGATTATGAACAGCTTAATGAAGAGAATGCAAAAACGGATTTTAGAACTCGCTTTAATATACAAAGGGAATTTATCCATACACCAAATTACATGTCTACTAGAGAAAACCTTAGTATATTTCCTACGCTTGTCAATCCGAATGAACCTAAGGAAATTCCAAAGGGTCTTCCACCGGTAAGTACAATATTGCTATGTTTGAAAGAGATTAGGCGATACCTTACCGGATTTGACAAGGTCATTAAGGAATGTACGACTCCAATGGCTCAAACCACTGGAGAATAGGATTTCAAACACATGAAATAGGTGTTTGAGAAAGAGATCGTTCCGTTTGTACACAATCTTTAAGAGGGATTTCTAGATCTCAGGGATAATCTTATTTTCGAAATGGCTGAAGTTCAAAAAGTTTTCCATGAAATGGATGATGCTTATGAGCAACATTTAATTGATAAAGAAAAGATTTTGTCCGAATATGACCAATTTTTAGAACAAGTGGTGTCTATTGATGTGATGCAAGTCGTGACTATTAAATGTGCTATTGAGATTACATCTGTTGTGAATAAATATGATGATGTGCATGATCTCTCTTTGAATATTGTTGAACCTGTGAATAATGTAGAAAACTAGTCTTGTCATGAATCTAACGCTGAATTTTTAAAGCTTCAAGATTCTTATAACTCACTTTCAAAATGTTTTGATGAGCTTCAACAACATTGTATATCTCTTGAAATTGAAAACCAATCTAAACATGAAACTCTTTAAAAAACAAATGATTGTGAAAACACCGTTGAGACAAGTGACAAGATGATTCAGGTGGTTCAGGCATTAAAGGAAGAAATCATGAGACTTAAGAAAGAATCATTAGCAGAGAAAGTGGAACTAGAGGCGGCAGAGATTAAAATTCATGCCCTAGAAAATAGAATTACTTCTATGATAGGGGAGTTGGAAAAAGTAAGGCAGTGTGTCTCACAAGTTTCTGGTTCAATAGAAGAACGCTTCGCTTTTAATGCGGCAGAGCGAAAGTCACTTGTTGACCAACTGAACAAGAAATGTGAGGAAATCTCTGACCTAAATATTCAGCTCATAGATAAAAACATGGTTATATCTGACTTAAAGGAGACACTTCAACTCAAAGGACAAAAAGTTGTTGATAACTCAGCTACCATCTCTGCACCGTCCTCTAGTGCTCCCACATCCAACCCACGTGCGCTTTATCGGGACCCAAAATTTAAGCATAGTCCAACTAAATTTGCAACCTACATGAAAAATGCCTTAAAACATGTAGATCTAGCTAGAGAAACCATTGATGATATGCGTAAACTAGATCCCACAAGTCATCTTCTATATGAGCTTTTCTTATATGTGGATCGCATTCAAGATTGCTTAGCAAACTTAGAATATATCGGTAAATCGATATCTGCACCACCTAAACAACTACCCCTACCATTGCCATGACTTCACTCAATAAGACTCCAGGAGCTAAGCCTACTTTAAACACACCCATCAAGACTAAATCAAAATTTGTCACTAATATTCCATTGGCTTCTACAGGAGTAATTGTGTCTACTAAGGCTAAAGGATCTCAAGACAAGAAAGATAGGATCAAGCCTTCCACTAGTAGGACTGCGAAGAAGAAAGTAGAAGTTCATCCTAGGAATGTTATTCAGATTTAAATAAAAAGAATCATGTAGCTAAGACAAAAGGTTCTGCCTCTATGCAGAAGCCTAAGCAAAATGTGAATTCTAATTTGAGATCTTGGAATTGTAATGAATGCATGTTTTCTCAGCGTCATGATTTATGCCTTGTTGACCATGTGAATGAAATGTATGCCATTAGGAAAAATCTTGAATGGACTCCATCGGGGAAGAAATTCACCCAAGTTGGTTGGTAATGGAAACCCACTAGTAGGACCTTTATTGCAAATGGAACTAAGTGCCCTTTAACTAGGATCACATCCACTGAAGTTAGGTCTCAACGTCCTTTAAATAGGAACTCCAACACTAAGAAATGGAAAAATCGCCCTTTAACTAGGTATGCGTCCACTATTGTGCCTACCAGTGAAGAAGTACCTCAGGTTATTAGACAACTAGAATCTAAGCCAACATCTAGGAATAAAATTTGGAAGCCTAAGAATTCTTCTGATAGCAAAACTAAGATAAATATATATGTACCTGCTAACATAGAGGAACAATTAGATTCCGATACATTGTCTTTGTCTGGTGATATTTTTAGGTGGTCCAAATCATCCTCTGGTACTTGGACTCTGGATGCTCAAAGCATATGACCGGAGATCGCTCGATGCTCAGAAATTTCGTCAGCAAGTTTCTAGGAACGGTGAAATTTGGCAACGACCATATTGCGAAGATCATGGGTTATGGTGGATATCAAATTGGGAATGTTACGATTTCAAGGGTGTATTACGTGGAGGGACTTGGTCACAACTTATTCTCAGTGGGACAATTTTGCGATTCAAACCTTGAGGTTGCTTTTCGACAACATACTTGCTTCATTCGTGATCTTGCAGGAAATGATTTGTTAAAAGGTTCTCGAGGGGATAATCTTTATACACTGTCCATTCAAAACATGATGGCCGCCTCTCCTGTATGCCTTCTCTCCAAAGCATCTAAGACCAAGTCATAGTTGTGGCATCGCCGGTTATCTCATCTTAACTTTGATGCTATTAACCAGTTAGCTAAAAACGAGCTTGTTCGTGGTCTTCCAAAACTTAAGTTCGACAAGGATCATTTATGTTCCGCGTGTTCTTTGGGGAAAAGAACCAAGAAATCATACAAACCTAAAGCTGAAGACACCAACCAAGAACCACTGTATCTTTTGCACATGGATCTTTGCGGGCCAATGCGTACGGCTAGTGTGAGTGGTCGAAAATACATCCTCGTCATAGTGGATGATTTCTCAAGGTTTACATGGGTTAAGTTCTTAGCAACCAAGGATAAAGCACCAGCATATATTATTACTTTTCTTAAGATGATCCAGGTGCGTCTTAATGCTACTGTTCGTCGCATTCGAACTGATAATGGAACTGAGTTCGTTATTCAGACTCTACGAGACTATTATGAAGAGGTTGGTATCTCACATGAAACTTCAGTTGCTCGCACTCCACAACAAAACAGTGTCGTGGAAAGACGTAACCATACACTTATGGAAGTTGCTAGAACGTGTTGATTTATGTGAATGCTCCTTTATTCTTATGGGCTGAAGCAGTGGCAACCGCATGTTATACCCAAAACCGCTCCATCATTCGTAAGCGCCATGGAAAAACTCCATATGAGCTACTTCATGGACACAAATCTGATATTTCCTTTCTTGATGTGTTTGGTGCACTTTGCTATCCAAATACTAATAGTGGGAATTTAGGCAAACTTCATCCGAAGGCTGATATTGGAATTTTCATTGGTTACTCACCCGCAAAGAAAGCCTTCCGGATTTATAACCGTCGTCTTGGCAAGATAGTAGAAACTTTGGATGCCGATTTTGATGAGCTGGCAGCAATGGCTTCTGAGCAACACAGCTCTGAACTCGCACTTCATGAGATGGGAACCGGTACTATCAGTTCCGGATTAACTCCCAACAATCCTTCTTCTCCATCATTTACACCACCTAAAAGGCTCGAGTGGGATGAGTTATTTCAACCTATGTTTGATGAATTCTTTGACCTTCAAGTGATGATTCTCCAGCACCTATAGTAGTAGCTCCGATTCCCGAAGTTGTTGCTCAAGATAATGGAAATCAATCAGATGCATCTACAGTTACTATTGAACCAGATGCACCATCCCTTAAAAATTCTCAAACTACACCCGAATCAACACCCCCACTCGTTCCTAATGATGTTGAAGAGGATTACTATGATCACGATTTGGAAATTGCTCACCTACAAGAGCTTCCATTCTTTGGTTCACAAATACCCCGAAAACCCTAATGGTGCGTCTACCTCAGAGGAAGCTCCTGCAATCGTTTACTCCAGACCACCACGATTGAAAATCACAACACCAAATGGACAAAGGATCACCCAATCCGCAATATTATTGGTGACATCGATCGACTAGTCTTGACACGTCATCAACTACAAGAGCACGCATTATATTGCTTCTTTGATGCGTTTCTCTGTGAGAAGGAACCTAAAACTTGGCAACAAGCCATGACACAATCATCTTGGATTGAAGCCATGCAAGAAGAATTAAATGAATTTCAGCGACTTGATGTATGGGAATTAGTTCCTCTACCCGACAAAGTTGATATTCTTACTTTGTTGTGGGTTTTTAAGGTTAAGCTCGATGAGTCGGGTGGTGTGTTAAAGAACAATGCTAGATTGGTTGCGAGAGGTTACAAACAAGCATTGGGTATTGACTTCGAAGAATCCTTTGCTCCTGTTGCAAGATTGGAGGCGATTAAACTATTCCTTGCTTATGCTGCTCACAAGAATATGATCGTCTACCAAATGGATGTTAAGACGACATTTCTCAATGGTGAATTAAGGGAAGATGTCTACGTCAGCCAGCCGAATAGATTCGTCAACTCAGAGTATCCTAATCACGTGTACAAGCTCAAGAAGGCTCTTTATGGGTTGAAACAAGCTCCACGCGCGTGGTACGATCTCCTATCGTCCTATCTGATCTCGGAAGGCTTCTCCAAAGGCAAAGTGGACCCAACATTGTTCATTCTCAAGGAGGACAACGACATGATACTGGTACAAATTTATGTTGATGATATTATATTTGCTGCTACTATCAAAGACTGTCTGACCATTTTGAGAAAATAATGTCCACACGTTTTAAGACGTCGATGATGGGAAATTTTCATTTTTCTTAGGGTTACAAATTTCTCAAAATCCCAGAGGCATCTTTATTAATCAGTCCAAATATGCTCTTGAATCTTTGAAAAAGTATCACTTTGAAAACTGTGACCCCGTGGATACTCGAATGGTAGAGTGATCCAAGTTGGATGAGGATAGGGATAGGATTGTTGTCATCCTAAACTTTATCGTGGAATGATCGGCACCCTTCTCTATCTGACTACTAGCATGCCTTATTTGCAATTTGCTATATGCATGTGTGCACGGTATCAGGCTCGGCCTACCGAAAAGCACTTACATGTTGTGAAAAGGATCTTTCGGTATCTTAAAGAAACACTTCATCGTGGTCTGTGGTATCCGAAGGATTCCTCTATTGCACTAATATCATATGCATATCGGATTATGTTGGGTGTCAAGATACTAGACGTAGCACTTCTGGCAGTGTGCAACTTCATGGGGACAAACTGATTAGTTGGGCATCCAAAAGGCAGAAAAGCGTTGCGATATCAAGTACAGAGGCTGAATACATTGCTATGTCCGGTTGTTGTACTCAAGTTCTTTGGATGAGATCACAATTAACTGACTACGGTCTTGGATTCAATAAAATTCCGATGTACTGCGATAATAAAAGCGCCATTGCCCTTTGCTGCAACTATGTTCAACACTCTCGGGCGAAGCATATTGACATACGCTACCACTTTATCAAAGAGCAAGTGGAAAATGGAGTAATCGAGCTGTATTTTGTCAACACCGAGTATCAGCTGGCGGATATATTCACAAAGGCCTTAGATCGAGGACGTATCGAGTTTTTGATCGAAAAGCTGGGCATGAAATCATTTTCACCAGCGACTATTTAGGAATTGGCAGAAGAATCTGCAGAATAGTGGTGGTAAACTATACTAGAGTATCATTTTTATCGTGATTGTGTATATTATCGTATATATATATAAACCACAAAAAGAAAAATACAAAAATATAAAACTTACAAAAACCATAAAAAATATAAAATCAAGAAAATCCAAAAATATTTTTCATTTTAAATCGGGCATGTCTTTTAGTACGGTAATATTTACGGCCTTAGAAATGTCGATTAATATTGACACAGCGCCATAAATAGAGTCCGTATGAAAGTTGTAAATATTTTAAAACATGCCCATATGGCTTGTAGTTATATATGACTGCAACCCACTTTTCGCATTAAAGTCACGTATTTCTTTTGAAAATGTTGGCTCACAACGGGAATTAATTTTCCTGGACAAGGTTTACTTTAAAACCTTGTAAGGGATCAAGTTTACTTTATAACTTGGTCTAACACAAATTTGTGTACGCCTCAGTGCATCTATTTTGTTAAAATAAGAGAAATCTTATTGCCACCAGAATCATTTCAAAAATCACTTTATGAAAATGTTTCCATCGGTGTTTGACTCCTTAAACAATGTATACAGCTCTTTAGTTAGAACACGGGTCAAAGTTTAAGGGGGAGAAAATATCTTGTCATCTTGGTTTTCAAATTGGTCTTCAAATAACTTTTCATAAAATTTGCTCTATGTGTGCCTTATGTGCAATGTGTGCCCTATGTATGAATACTTAATTTGGCCTTAAGTATTTTAAGTGCGTGAGTTGCGTGATCGTGTTTTTTTTATGAAAGATAAGTGGTTACGGGGTAAAGTGTTTGTGTTGATAACTTGTTGTTTACAAGTTTTAATCATACTTGAAAATGGGGGGATCAAAATGCACTCTTTTGCAAACTTGGTTTGAGATTTGACCTAAGTCAAACATCCCCCCTGTGTTTATCTCTTTCGTCTAAAACACACACACACACATCTATACCTTTTCCGCCATTAACAAAGATCTTCCAACCTTCGTTTATTGTTCTAAATCTGCTATATCATCTAGGTACTCGTCAATTATATGTGCTTGTTATGATTATTAACTGCTTTTCATTACAAACGCATCCTACATCTCGGTTAAATAAGATTTAGGGTTTCGGCTAGTTAATGTGATGAAACTTGTGATTAATAGAGGGGTTTTGTTCCTATACCTATTATAAACATTGGACTTGAACCGTTTTGATTAAAACATTGCCTATGTCTCGAAATCAAAAGATAAACATTTGCCTAGTTATGTCCGCTCCAGATTCTGATGGGGATTATGATGGGGATTCCGATAGGGGATTTCGATTGGGGATTCCTATAGGGGATTCCAATAGGGGATTCTGATGGAGGGATTTCGATGGAGGGATTCCGATGGAGGGATTCTGATGGAGGGATTCTGATGGAGGGTTTCCGATGGAGGGATTCCGATTGAGTCATTCCTATGGAGTCATTCCGATGGAGTCTTTCCGATGGAGTCTTTCCGATGGAGTCTTTCCGATAGAGTGTTTCCGATGGAGTTTTTCTGATGGAGTCTTTCCGATGGGTTCATTCCGATGGGTCGTTTATTTATGGTTGTATTAACATTCTAATAGAATCCTACATTGTGATAGATAGACTTTGCGATAAGTGGACTTACAGACTTTGCGATATGTTTGTTGTTGTTAAGTAATATGCATTCGACTTAGATGTATATTTAGGCTTTTTGAGGGCTTTAGAATTAGGGCCTTTAATACGAACACAATTTTGATTGGAGTTAATTAATTTTTTTTCTCATAAGAATACTTGAAAGGTTTATTATTACAAAAATTCATCTTATTTTATAAATTGATATTTCTGTAAACAAAAGAGATAAAATTATTTATTCCATGTATTGTGTTTTGTTCTCGGGCAATGGAAGCAACCGCTGAGGTCAAACCTACTGAGGTTGAGGTTTTGCCAACACCTACTGAGGTTGAGGTTTTGCCAACACCTACTGAGGTTGTAGTAATGCCTAGGCCTACTAAAGTGGTTGTTGAACTTCATCGTCATCTTTATACTAGTTCTCCCACAGAAGTAGTGGTAATGACAACCAGAAAACCCAAATCCTCAAGGAACTAAAGCTAGGTTGTTATGTCCCTAGAATATAATGTCTGTGCTTTATTTCCATGCCTTTAGGTTTTAATCTGAATGTATGATTGTATTTCATATGAACGTTGTCTGTATTATCTTAATGTGTTTAAATAATATGTGATGACATTTGTTGTGTTATACTCACCATGCTATAGATTTTCATTGATAATGCGATGTATATGTTTGTATCTATCAATTGTGTTTGTGTTATCTTAAGCAGGAACCATGTCAATCACCAAAGAACAACAACAACAACTAGACCTCGCACTAGTTCTACTCAGTGCCCGACTGCCACCTACAGAGAACAATTCTCGTCTCAAAGACGACTTTGATCAAAATTTTGCAGCTTTCAAAGTCTCAATGGATATACTGGACATGTCACCGATAAAGGATGCCCTTAGAGCCACTGCATCAGTTCCTGAAGTTTATATTCATGAGTTTTGGGCCACAACATCGATCTCACCGGCAAAACAATTATCTAAGAGGTCTATCACTTTCAAGATCAACAAGCAGAAAATGACTCTCGATTTAACTCAATTCAGGCAATTGTTCAAGTTCCCTAGGTTAGAAAAAGGAGAAAAATATGTGCCTAACCCAAACACAAATGAAATGCTTAGAGTAATTAGTGCTCTGAACTATGAGGGTGACATTCATAATCTATCTCAGTTTTCCACATCACACATCGGGCAACCGTGGAAAGCAATCGTCACTATCATCACTAAGTGCCTCACTTCAAAGGCTCGTGGATTTGACCAAATGAGACCCCCTCAGGCTCATGTACTTTGGGGTCTCTACGCTGCATCTAAAGTGGATTACGCTCTACTACTTTGGGAAGAATTCTGCTACCAGTTCACCGGCACCAAGAAGAAGTCGATACATCTTCCATTTCTACGGTTCACAAAACTTATCATCGACCGTTTCATCAAGAGTGTCCCATCTATTGACAAGCGTGGAAATTTCTTCTACCGTACATCAGACCAAGACTACGTGTTGGATCATATGGGTGAAGAAAATTATTCTACTAAGTACTCACTGCGTCCAGCTTTAGTGCCAGATGCAATGATCAATGAAGGGATCAAGGACAATGAACCTTACAAACAAATGCTTAAGGATAATGAAGCACAAATTAAAAGAGCAAACGAAGATCCATCTGAAAAGCAAAAGGGTAAAAGGAAAAAGACTGTTGTCAAGCGTCAAAAGACTTCATCACCCAAAGCCAAAGGCAAGGCTAAATGGAAAGAGCAATTGCGTGATGAAGATGTAGAAGAAAAATATTCTACAACATTAATGTCTGAAGAAAAATAGATGAGAATAGCACGTCAGAAAAGCAGGATGGAGGCACTGGCTAAGAAAACAGGTAGTGGTTCTGGATTAAAAACTCTGGCAGAATTAGCCCTGGAAGCTTTTGGAGATCCAGACGACTCAAATGATGAAGAAGAACAAGATTTCAGACTAGAGAAAAGAACCACAGACCAAATAAACCAAGATGATGATATCATAGATAATTATATCAACTATGATTATGAAGACCAATCTTTAGGAGGTGGAGGAGAAGATATGGAAACATTCCTGTACAAGGACGTCAACCTTAGCAAAGCACTTCCTACTCCTTCAGCAATGATCGCAGAAGAAGACGCTCATCTGACGATGTTTCCTATCCAACAACAAACACCTCCTCCACCACCAGTATTCACCACTGTCGTGACAACCGTCCCCCTGATTGAACCCACAATCAAAACCGTACAACCAGTATTAACTACCATCCTTCAACCAGTACCAACCACCGCCCAAGTAATTGCACCAACACCGCCACCGATCATCCAACAACCAGTACCAACCATCGTCCAAGTGATTGCACCAACACCGCCACCGATCATCCCACAACCAGTACCAACCACTGCCCAAGTGATTGTACCAACACCGCCACCAATCCTCGAATAACCTGTACAAACCACCACCCAACAACTTATATCATCCACAACACCTCTAACACTTGTGGTAACACCTCCACCAACCAATAGTACAACAAGTACCATCTACCTCAAATCCATTCCTCATGGTCAATGATCCACGTATTCAGCACTTCCAAAAACATTTGGAGGATCAGGCACAACAGATTGCAATTCTGAAAACATCAATCACTAAGCCTGATACAAAAGCCTTCAGAGCACAAAAATGTAAGCATTCCAAACTTGACAATACATACGCCGACGTCTAAAAACTTCAAGAGCAACATAAGAAGTTCATTGCCGAAAAGGAAGCACATGACAAAGAAAACAATGCCTTCGTCGATTCCATCAATGATACTATGACTAACATATTCAGAGTGAAGTTAGGTCATTTTTACATCAGGAGCTTCCAACACTATTCATTAAAGGCCTTATTGACATGGAGTTAATGCAGACTTTGGAGACTCGATTAACCAACATTGAGTTACCAAAAACAAAAGCTCAACACAAATTTTAAAGAGTTATTGCTAAAGCAATACTGGAAGCTTCAAACACATCACCATTAGAAGACACTGAAGTTCTCCAATCTTCAAAGAAAAGGAAACGTCAGGAGCCTGAAAATGAAGACGAGGAAGAAGATGAGGAAGAAGATGAGGAAGAAGAGGAAGAGGAGGAAGAACATTCTGATAAGAATGAGGAAGAAGAGGATGATGACGAGGATGAGGATGAGGATGAGGATGAGGATGAGGATGACAGTGAAGACGAGGATGAGGATAGTGATGGGGATGACGATGATGATAATGAAGACGGTAATGGGATTGGTAAGAGTAAGGAAAAAGGGGATGGTGATGAGGGTAAAGGTGATAGTACTGATGGCGAAGAATCTAAAAGATCCAATAAAGGTGATGAGGATGAGGAAGAAAGTGATGCAGGTTCAAAAGAAAAGGTTGGTGATAAACAACAAAACGAGAGTGAAAACAAAGCTAAGAGCATGATGAAACCAATGACAACAACACAGGTAAGTCAAATGAACTGGTTCTTACTAATTTATCACAAGAAGAACCTGTAGAACCAGTGCTCCAAGATGACCCAATGATTGAAGACGAACCGACTACGTCTGTGGAACATTACTCTCCACCGCCAACACCTATTCCACATCACACAGAAACAGACACAGGTATGTCTTCTGAACCGGTTCCTACTTCTGTCTCATCGACAGCACTTGTAGAACACGAACCTATGCAAGAAGATGAACCGATACCATCTGTGATACATCACTCTCCACCTCAACATTACATCGATATGGATATTAAAGACATAAATCAACTAGATCCTGAGTTTGCTGACACATTCAATATTGACGAGACTGTTCAAGAGCAGCCATGGCTTACACAGGCAGCAACTGCATGTACAATTTCTGATAGTGAAAAGGCGGATCTTACACAATTCCTCAATAATCTAATCGACTTCTCTGGATTCCTAATGGATAAATATGGAGTGCCTACCATGGATACAAATACACTTCAAACAACGATTAAAGACAAGAATTTTTGGGCTTCCATGCAGATTTCCAAAAATAAGGGAGAATATCATTTCAATGAACTCATGAAAGCAATCAAATCAACAACGTCAGGTGAATAAGCTCCTGTACTTCTTCCACTAACAGCTTCAGTTATTACCGCAGCCAAGCACCTTCCAATGCAATACTTTGTCAACCGTGATCTGGATTACTTAGAAAACGGCACGAATAGGTATGCTACATCATTAACAATGGGCAAGGCAGTAAACTTGGAGGATATTCCTTGGATTGAAGATAAGGTTCCAGACCTATGGAGCAAAAAGCTTGTCAAGGAATATGATCAATATGCGAAATTAGGTATCTCACATTGGCAAGGCAAGAAGAGGTCAGCTTACTACTTCTATAATCATACCAAATCAGGTACACTCATAATTTCAAACCGACGAATCATAAGCATACAGGGAGTTAGTTTTCTACATATATTCGGGTATTCGTACTTGAAAGATATCAGATTCAAGCAAGAAGACAGTAAGATTTATAGTGTAAGTGAAGGGGATCTTCAATTCCTACGACTTGAAGATATTGAAGATTTTCTACATATCTTGGCTCAAGGAAAGGTCCCTCACTTAGAACCTGACGAAGTCATTGCCCTAAGTTCCAACATTCACCAGTTTTACTCGAAGAGTTGTGATCAAGCATAGGGTTGAAGACTTACAACTTGGTGTAGAGAGTTATCAATCCAGGATAACTCTGAAACGACTTCATACAACGCCCATGAGTCGTTTTCAGCAAGACAAGAAGCCATATATGGGTACACTCCGACTAGAGATGGGCATATTCTATCTAAATGAAGCAGAGGTCATGCAATACATGCGACTATCAGAACTGTACAAATTCAGCGAGGGTACTCTCAAGCATGTACGTGACAAGCTGTTGATGCTCAACTCAGGACAAGGCCTTCTAGAAGTAAAGTATGATTGGGTAAGTAAGTTTAAAAGGAGTTCCAACTACACTATCCAGAAGATTGAGGAGAAGTTAAGGGATAGACGGTTGATCCACAGTATCGAACGATTCGTGGGTGGCAGACCGTATGGAGTTCACCACAGGCTTATGGAATGATCCATTTAAAAGTGGTGATCGTACTACAATTAGGTCAACTCTATACACTCACTTGTGAATATGTATATATAATATGTGCATTAGGCTTTTGTGGCTTGTTGTAGTGTGAAAGTATGATATTTTTCAAGAATTTCTCACGAGATTCCAAATCTTTCAAAATATATTGTACTCAAACACTACAACTAACCCTCATTAAATTGAGGGGGAGCATTAATATGTTCTATGGCCATCAACCAATTTCATTTTGTTACCCAAAGACTGGTTAATCCATTAATATCCAAAATATTGGTGATTAACATTTTGCACAAGGGGAGAAAATGGGATTAAGGAGACTTGTAATTATACGTGGCTAAAAATGAAAAAGGCTGAATAGAAAATCCAACTTGATATGTGCTCTGCATATGTTAAGGGGGAGCATTTTTTGGTGTAAAAAAACACTGAAGGTACAAAATATCTTGATATTTATATCATAAGTACCTCAGTGATTTTAAGTAATTTTCATGAGACAAATACTTACCCAAAACACACTTAACTCATGACGGTTGTGGTGACAAAAGGGTGGTAGGATTAGGTACTAGTCCGATGATTCTTCCAGAACCGGAGGAATCTTCCCAAGGACAATTCCATAGTTAGAAAATAGAAGTCCTTAGGAAAGATGGGGAATGGATTGTGAACGTAGCTGAATGCCGACCAAGTATTGATGCTAGCACTGGAACAATCACAACAAGGTGCTAGTGATGATGTACTGGTAAGTGTTGAAGGGGTTGAAGAATGAAAAAGAAATGTAAAGATAAAGGGTGTAAAGAAAGAAGCCCTCTTTACAACTTAGGCAGAAACCGGGTCAATACATTTTGAAGACAACAAAGTATCATGGACCCAGTGATGCGATGCACAACCCCTCCCAGCCAACTCAAATATCTCTCAAAAGATATTTGTTTTAATGTCACGGAGTTCAACATGTTATCTATCGGTTTATTCACACCGAATAAATTGATATTGAAAAGGTGGCAATCCTCTCTAGCCTCCGCTCACCAAAACAAAATGCACTACTGAGTCTAGAGCCACGAGATCATCAAAAGTCTCATTAGGACACAATTTTAAAAACAAGAAAGATTTTTATGAGTCCTACTCAATATTCTTGTAATATTGCCAGAACATCTGAGTGATACGAAAGTATTACAATGAAGATGGAAATCCTGCTTGAGCCAACATCAAACAAGCTCATGGTAGGTGAAACGTGCGGTTCTTTAAGAACTAATCTTGTGATAACTGGAAAGAAACGATGGTTTGACTCTTAATTGAGATTAAACTTGTTCCAGGGCCTCTACGCAAAATCTAAGTGATCTTGCCAGAACACTCAGAGTGACACTCTTTAGTGTTCATAGTGAAGAGTGGAAATCCTTCCAGTGTCAACCTCAAACAGCACTGTGGTAGGTGACAAGCAAGATTCTATCAGAATCAAGCTCGTGACAACTGGAAAGCAACGATGGTGAATATCTTAATTGAAACTCACTTGTTCCAGGATCATGAATTGACGGCTTCAATCATAAGGATATTTTTTATCCAAATGATTCACTCTTTATGTTCGCAGTCAGCTTTGGACGGTCGAATAAAGAGAACGAGTTTACCCGCGAAATCTTGTCAAGGAGATCTTTAATTAGAGCTACCTGTCACAAGTACGATATTTATTATCGTCCAACGGTCTTCATCGACCGGAGGTAAAATGCTACCGAATCAGAATAAAATGTCAAAGCCATTTTATTCATGTCTTATTATGTTGCTGCATTTGAAGACGGTGGCGTTACGGTGTACCAGCTGAAGTCGTCCTCACATACTTATTCCTTCTGTAACAAATATTTCAGCAAATTAAAGAAAGTCTAATAGTCTTCCACTGTATCAACTCTGAAACTTTCAAGAATTCAACAAAGGATAGGTATGTGGGACATGAAGTCACGAAGAGGCGAACATCACAAGAAGGCAAAGACTGCACGTGAAAGGTCAAAAGGAACATGTTCTAAGCCAAATCCTGATGATAATTAACACATATTCACAAGAATGAAGTAAAGAAAAAGAAGAAAAAAGAAAGTGGACTACGAGCATGAGAACGAAGATCTAACATGCTAGATCAGGACTTTGTCATTTGGAGTGACCCCCCTTTGGGGGAGAATGTTGGAAATACGTTTTTTGTATTTAGAAAGTCTCGGTCACTCCAACAATATAGTTAAGAGCTCGTATGGTAGTTTAATTAAAGTTTTATGTTAGCCCGACCCATGAGCATGTTCATGGGCCGAAGGCCTAAGTCCACTAAGGGACTTGGGTATATAAACCCCTTTTCACCATATAAAGGGGTGTTGGTTGTTTTATTTTCACACATAATACATTTTATATTTTCTCTCATCTCTCTCTCTACTTTCTCTCTCTAGAAACAACAACCCTCTTTGTAGAAACTAGAGGGGGGGTTGAATAGTTTCTAGTTCATTTTCAAAACATTTCGTTTATTCCACTGGTCGCGGTTCCTTAAATATCACCGCGGTTCCTTATCAATAAAGAACCGCGGGCTCAATAAAGAACCGCCTACAGTGGATGCCAAATATTGATACGTTGTAAACCTTGACAATCGTTTGTATCTAATTCTCGATTAAGCTTGACTAGATATGAGATGTGTTTGTAATTGATAATAATTATAAGTAAGGAAACACACAAACACATCAAATCAAGTGTACATCAAGCAATAGTCTAAACATTAAGCACACACGTACTAAGCCTTATCTTTTCCGCAACTAAGATGTTTAGACTAAAGGATGCACACTTGACCATAATCTAAACACGAAGCACACACGTACTAAGCCTTAGCTTTTCCGCAACTTAGATGTTTAGATTATGAGATGCACACAACACACAACATATAAATACATCTATAATAGTAAAGACATAAATGTAAAGGAAAGTACCGACACGATGATTTATAGTGGTTCGGTCACGAAGCTCCTCTTCGCCCTACTCCACTCCTCGAGTACACCTTACTCGAGAGTTAATTCACTAGTCAACAAAACTCCTTTCAAGGCGAAGAAAACCATACACGTCACTTACACAATTTCCGACACTAAGCTAGAGGTCGAGTCCTAATCTTAGGTAGGACCAATCTACACAACGTTGCCCACTTCACCATTTAACGACACAAGGCTAGATGTCGAGTTCTAATCGAAAGGTAGAACCAATCTTCACAACGTTTCCTACTTCACCATTTTACGACACAAGGCTAGATGTCGAGTTCTAATCGAAAGGTAGAACCAATCTTCACGACTCTTCACTTTGAAGCTAAGTGAGAACTTCACTAGACACAACTACATCACTTTATAGTTTAGTGAGAACACAAGACACAACCACATCACTTTATAGTTTAGTGAGAACTCACAACTCTTACCTATTACAACTCAATAAAACACATATCCAAGTGTACACATGTAACTTGGATATACACAACATAAATCCAAGTATACACATATACAATGGATTTACACAAGACTTAATCCAAGTATTCACAAATACAATGGATTAACACAACTAATCCAAGTATTCACAAATACACTGGATCTACACAATATTGATCCAAGTATACCCATATACATTGGATCTACACAAGATTGATCCAAGTATACACATATACATTAGATCTATACAAGACACAAATAAAAATGATGAACATGATGATCTTCATCAAGACTTCATCTTTAATCACATCACAAATGTGTGAGTGATCTTCTCTTTACACTTAAGAGGATAAGGAGTTGAAGGAGAGAATCACATCTTAAACAAGATTAATCTAAACTAACTAATCAAGGGTTTAAAGATGTTTTTGAAGAAACTGTGCAAAAAGGGTTGAAAGAAAACCTGGAAATGATTCACTATTTATAGGATAACATTACAACGGTAAAAAACACCCGCGGTTCCTTATCTCTACCCGCGGTACCTTATCAATAAGGAACCTCCGCGTTGGAGTCCGTGCAAATTTATCCTTTAGTGGGGATATGCCATCTGGGGTAGTTTATACCGTCAAAGGATATTCCTTTGGCATATGGAATATACCAAATTCAAATTAAAGAATATTCTTTGGAATATACCTTAGGGACTATTATTTGGAATATTCCAAATTCAAATTTCCATTTTTTAATAAAACATTTTCTTAAAAATAAAGTTAATTAAAAATTACTTTGTCACTTTGTATAAAAGTGAGTTTTAAGAAAATATTAATCCTTGATCACTTAGTTAGGTTAAGGACATGTTTGTACATACCTTGAGTGATTCATGCCGACTGCGATCTTGGAGGTGTCGAGAGAAGTATACAAATGTATTCTTGAGTGATTACGAGTACCTTAACATTTATATAATGTATTGCGAATTATACGTTTGTCATCAACAAAACATAAAGAGATTATACGACAAAGCATCGTAATGTTTGCACTAACAATCTCCCCCTTTTTGATGATGACAAACAAGTAAACCGCAACACATATTAAAATGCATAAGTTACTCGTTTACACTTACTTCTCCCCCTTTTGTCGAATCAAAAAGGTAGTCTTCATTTGTAGAAGAGGAGGATCGACTTCGAGAGAACATGCATCCAAAAATCTAATCATCCATAGTGGTTGTCGTTTGAGAGGCGAGAATCCAAACCATAAACCCATCATACAAAAATATTGAGCTTGCGTCATCCTAGTGAAGTCTTCAATCACCATAGGTTAACCAAATCCAAGCATAATAATATGCTTATCTACGAGTGTCCAAAATGCATTACTTGCAAGATGTTCGATGAATGCAATTTGAGTGAGTCAACGATCGCAAATGTAATGACTTGAACTCTTGCAAATGCTCCCCCTTGATATGAGCTCCCCCTTGCTTGAGGCACCAACAAAGCAAGAATAGCGACGAGCTACAAAAATGGGTTAGAAGTGTCCTACAAAACAAAGTTAGTGGACAAGAGCATATGCATAATGAGATGTCACCCAAACGGAGTTAGCTTTAAACAACTCCAGTAAAAAAAAGAGGGACTCGAGAGAAAGTTAAAACAATCTTAACTTTTAGAAGTGTCAAAAATATGACAAGTTAAGAAAAATAAGAGGGCTATTAGAAAGAAAATAGAAGCCAACTTATTTTGGTGACACCAAAAAAAATATAAAGAGGACTAAGAGAGAAAAGAGATGTCCAATTTAAGAGAAAAATATTGTCGAGAGAACATACTCCAGTTTTAATATTTTGGCAAGAAATAACAAATCAAAGAGAGTATGATAATGACAAAAAAAAGATCCCATATAGTCGAAAAGAGAGGAAGAATGACTATGATGGAAAAAGAAAACGAGGATGATAAACAAGTCGTTTGCACAAACAATGACAAGCATTGGAGAAATAAGTGTACACGCGATGCTATCAATCCAAAAAAACAAAAGGAAAACCAAAAGCGGATAAATCGACGCTTTAATTTTTTTTTCTGGATATAAGACATTATAGGCAAGGATGCTTATGAATGTCGACACCAAATGGTGTTTAGCATACGATAAACTACATGCTCAAAGTTTCGTAGCTCTTCTCAATCATTATGAATGTTCAAAGAACAATTACATGATGAGGAAAGGGTGAGGCTTGACTCAACTTAGTTTAGAAAGAATAGAAGAAAGTGACTCGACTTAGAAGAGCATGATTAAAATGAATTGAGAGAGACTCAACAAAGAAGTTAAGGATAACTTCACGAAACGAGAGAAGAAACTCAAAAGAGAAGAAAAGAGGGAATCTTCAAGAAAACTCATCAAAAGAGAAAAAGACCAAAACGAACAAGGGACTCAATGGACGCGGTTCGTTAATAGGTCCGTGGTTCATTATAAATAATGAGACCCAAGGTTATTTGAGGAACCGTGGACATTGGGTGTCCAAAACCGATTATCAACTCAAAGGAAAATCACTTGGTCAAACAATTTAACATAAGATGCTAAAAGGCTTGAAAGTCAATGCTTCGGATATGACTTTTAACAATTGCAATTGCAAGTTAAAATTGCTTGAATATTTCAAAAGAAATATTTTAAGTTGTCAATCTTACTAGGAGACGAATTAGATATAAATCTAACCTTCCTTAACAACCGAGTGAGAAAATAAAGAAGAAAAGAAAGATCACGAGAATAACGAGATCCAAGACCCAAAGACAAATCATGTTGAAAAACATGAAAGGATATACAGGAGAGTAAATATCATACAAAAATGTATGAAACACAAGCCTAAAACTTAAGCATAATTTTATACCTAGTTACAATAGAAATCTAAGATTTGCTTAAATTGGGTGTCTTATTAATAAGCAATGCACATGCTTAATTATAATACAAGGTGATGGGTGATGTGGGTGGTGGAGGATGTGGTATGTTCTCCAAAGATGAGATGGGTGAAGTGGGTGAATTTGGTGGGGTAAAAGGTGAAGTCACCAAGGGTTCAACAAAGTCATTCTCAAAGGGAATGCTTTGGATAGGTTGAGGTTGAGTAGTCACATCCAAGAGAGTACTAGGAGTGAAGGGTGAGGTTAACTCATCCATTCTAGATTGGAATGAAAAGGAGGTAGAACCATGTGAATGGTTGGTACCATGGGTTAAGGTAGTCTTGCATGGTGCAAGAGGTGGTGAGGGTGATGAAGAGATGAGAATGGGCACAATCTCATTCTTAGGTGTGTGAAAGGGTGAAGAGTTAAGTTTGGGTAACTTAATCTTAATTTTGAGTTGCCTCTTTGAAGAGGAGGTTTTGGATGAATTCGAGGTTCTTGTAGAAACCATGGTAGTAATGGGTGGTTTAAGGGGTAAGGATGAATGGTTTGAGGTGTGAAGAACATGGCTAACAAGGAGGGTTTAAAAGGGTGAGGGGATGATCCAAACTAGAAAAGGGTTAAAAAGGGAAATCCCAAGATATTTTGGGAGTGATCAAAGGTTTGAAACAAAGATTCCAAAGGGTGTTGGAACAATTGGGAAGTTTCAGAAAACCCGAATTTGAGAGCTTCTGCCCGCGGTTCTTTATCTCCACGGCGGTTCCAAATTGATATGGAGCCGCGGTCTATTTAAAGAACCGCCTACAGAGGCTTGGTTTAGGTGGTGAAGGAGGATTTTCCAATTCAGCAAATCCTAATGTTCTAGTCTAACTTATCATAAAGTCATGCTTAAGAGCAATAAAAACTAGAACACACACAAAGTAAAAACACATAGGTTCAATTAGCACGTAGGAAGAAAGTTAAGAAAAACCTAATGGCTACAAAAGAAAAAGACTCCTAATGACATACAAAGTTCATCAAAGTAAACTATCATTAGTCATATATAGGAAGAGCCATTTAGCCAATTTAGAGAATGAGTATGAGACTATCACTAGAGGTGCTCAATTAAGGCTAAATACGACCATTTTTACGAGTTATACACCAACTCAACTTCCCACATGGAAGTAATTCAACCGTTAGGTCAAATTAAGATCATAGTGCATAAATTCTGTAAAACCCGCATGCTTTTACCATGCATAGTACCCTTAAGATCGTACGTACTAGATTAAAACTTTCCTAATATAGCATAATTACGATTACGTGTTAGGAGTTTACGTATTACGTACGTGTTAGAACACGATAAGTATTTACTATGCACGATCACGTACTATTTATTTGACGATAATTAATCACGAACATGCGATCATGAAATCATGAGCGTAATTAAAACACGAACTATTATTAATTACGTATATATATTTATTACGAGCATAATTAAATATATTAGATCACGGTATTTATGTAACGAGAATATTTAAAACACGAACACAAATAATCACAAACGTTTAACTTAACAACGAGACACGGAAAAAGGTACGGGTACCCCAAGTAAGGTCCCTACCCATGACAACAAGGACAAATGGGCCAAGCCCATTTGTCAAATTTACTAAAGGGGGGTTATTATTTTTTACTACTCATTTAATCTTTACAGAAGATTTTTAAGAAAACCTAAAAACCCTCCTTCCCTTTCTCCTTTGTGCCGCCACCCTACAACCACCATAAGGAGTGGTTTGTGATCTTAGATCTTGGAATTTTGGTGATTGATCGTGTTTGTTCTTCGTCCTTTTGATCCATGAATTCGGTAAATCCTTTTTTAAACCTTTTCTTTTGATTTAATCTTTTTATAAATCAAGAACATGTGTTGTTTTTATAAAAACATAATAATTAAACATGGATCTAACATGATTTGGTGTTAAATAAAATCAAAAGGGTGTTTTAAGGGGTGTTTGTTTTTGGCCGCAGGCTGCACCGAGCCCGAAGGGGTCTCGGTTTGGCCAAGCCGACCACCACCAAGACCATACGGTCTTGGTTGGTGCGTGTGGGTCCCACGGCAGTAGTAAAACACGGGGTACCCCGAGTTGGTTCGGGGTACGGTGTCGATTTCATGTCCGGTTCATTATTTTTAGCTTAGATCCAGTTCATGGTGTATGTTAGTTTTTTTTATGTTTATGATCTTATGTTAAAATTAAATTAATAAAATGATGTGATTAATTTAATAACATGACTTAGGTTATTTAATTATTAATGATCATGAAATTATTTTAACCTAAGTATTTATATATTTAAGACTTATAATTAATTAATTATTTTAAAACCATGGATATAATTAATTAATTAACATGACTTAGGTTATATTATTAATATATAATAATACATATTTTAACCTAAGTATTTAACTTATTTAATTAAAAACATATTATACTTTAATTAAATATTTTAACCTATAGTTTAATTTAATTACATGAAATAATTATTAAACTATACATTATATCATATGACTTAGAAAATAATCATGAAAACACTTAGGCTTATATACTTAGCTTATTTAATTAGCTTATTTCTAATTATGGAAACTTTCTATTTTTAGAAACTTAATTAAATGAGGCAGCTAATCTAGTTATGGAAACCTTCTATTTTTAGAAACTTATTTATTTCAGGCAGCTAATCTATTTATGGAAACTTATTTACTTAAGGCAGCTAATCTATTTATGGAAACTTTTTATTTTTAGAAACTTATCTATTTTAAGCAGTAATTCTATTTTTGGAAACTTTCTATTTTTGGAAACTTTCTATTTTTGGTAACTTTCTATTTTTGGAAACTTTCTATTTTTGGAAACTTTCTATTTTTAGAAACTTTCTATTTTTGGAAACTTTCTATTTTAGGAAACTTTCTATTTTTGGAAAATTACTTATTATTTCACAGTAAGTATAATAACACATGAAATACCAGAAATACTTAATCAGATTAAACAGAATATAAGATAAAACACAGTTTAAGGCCTTTAAACAGTAAAACATGGTAAGAACACATAAAATAAGCTAAGACATGACATAAAACCAACTACGTATTTAGTAAGCGAATACTTATTCATGTATGTATTTATGTAGCACTAGTGATTCAGAAGTAGGATTCCTCTCAGTTCGTCTTTCTCGTTCACTGGACATAAGGTACGGATTCCCGTCCTTTCAGTATGGACATTCTTTCCTTATTAGGATTCCCCGTATGCAGCCAACTGTTTTCCCGTAGTATAAGTTACGTGTTTGATTGCTTATGTTTAATTAAGATTACCTATAGCCATATACATGCATGACCAGTTTCACCTAGATATGGAGGTACCATAACCATAACATTAGAGGCACTGATGTTATGACTTCACCACGGCGGAGTGATTGCTCGTGACGTCCCTTCAGCTTTTGGCCATTTATTTATATTTATTATGTGGGGCGTATTGGTGCATCCTAGTTACACGTTTTTATTCAGGATTTCATGGTGAATGTGGTGTGTGCCTTGCATCCTTCACAAGGAGCTGATTCCTCCTACCCAAAAACCACTATATTAAATTAGAGGCAGCCCCTCTAATTTGCATGATGAGGTCACCCCTCCAAGTATTCATGCACGGTGAATTTTCATGACCTATATTGGCTAATGGTAAAATATGACAAACAGTTTTTATAAGATAAACATAAGACTTTCAAACTATTAAAACCAATTTTATTAAGACTTAACCAGGTTACTCGGGACTTAGTTTTCTTCCGCTGTTATTATGTTATATGCTTATCCTATTCATGCTTTATTGTACATCCGTGCACTGAGCGTATTTGCTCAGCCGTTTTCCTTTTCTATGTTCCCAAAACGGCAGGTACTCAGGGACGCTCGTAGACACTAAGAGTACGTGTATATGGACTGGAAGTTGTCTAGCCTTCTTTACATTATGCATTTCCTTTCTTATGATACTTATGCTTTGGACATTGTTTAGTCCTTTCCTTTATTATACTATGTTTGTGTGTGATGAGCTTTACTTTTGGACTACCGATGTTTGATTCCGGTATTTTCCTTTTATGGTCAAGTAATGTTTAGACATTTTTCCTTGTATGCTTTGATGACACGCCATAATTTCTGTGATATTTCCATTTCCAAAATGGGGTGTTACACTTATGGTATCGGAGCCAAGGCTTCGACCTGTAGGCTCTCAAATATGACCTGTGATTAGTGGGTAGTCACTACGGTCTTCCTAGAATTGACAGTTGTTTTCATGCATTCATCATTTTTAAGCATACATATACATGTCATTGTTGCAGGGTTTTTGACTAAGTAATGGTTGGTACAGGACTGGCCCTATTTAGTCGCATGTGTTTTATCGAAACTTTTAGATTTAGGACCGACCCATAGGCGTCCCCTCGCTATGTCTTTTGTTTTGAGTGAACTGACCAGAGGCGTTCACTCTCGAGCATACAAAAGTTTTCATAAAACTGCATCATGCATTCATACACAAAATTTTCTTGCATAAATTTTTTCTCGTGAAATTTAAGTATAAATTTTTTTCATGTATATATATATATTTTATGTTTTGATCTGTTTAATCATATGTTTTATGTTATACTGTCAGATCGTTCTCACACGCGAACAGGAGCAGCTCAATGCTGCAACTCAGGCTGCCATGCAAGCCTTGCTTCCTCAACTGAGGAACGACATCAGGGCTGAAGTTCAAGCTGCCAACAATCAGCAGCATAATCAGCCACCTCCTCCTCCTCCTCCAGTGACATTAGCAGTATGGCTGGAGAGATTCAACAAGCTCCGCCCTCGAGCTTTTGAGAAGACAGATAACCCCAACGATGCTGAAAGCTGGTTGGCTCACATCAAGAAGATTTTCAACGCTATGGGCTGTGACCCCGCATACAAGGCGAGGTTGGCATGCTATCGGTTCGAAGGCGATGTAATCAACTGGTGGTTAGAATTGATGCAATCTGAAGGTGGTGATGAGTGGGTTGCTGGTTTGACTTGGGCTCAGTTCAAGGACAGGGTGATAGAGCAGTTCTTTCCCAAGGCTGAGCAGGACAAGCTCAAGAGAGAGTACCATGGGATCCGACAGAGAGCTGGGGAGAATAGAAACGAGTTTATGCAGCGCTTTCTTCGCTTGGCTGGTTTCCTTGGTGCGGCAGCAGGTACTCCTAAAGAGCAGGCACATCACTTTAGATGGGCTCTTCGCACATCGGTCGCAAACAATCTGGTGTGTGCTACGTTCAACACTGTAGCACAAGTGGCCGATGCAGCACGAAAACTGGAGATGCTGCAGGAGAGAGATGAGTTCGGGGAAGCTGAAAGACCCGATAAGAGGTAAACCTTCGTATTCAAGCGGGGACCAATCCGTATATTTTCCATATGTCAATTATTCATCTCTTAAATGTATCTTCCAGGCAGAAAACTAGGGACCGGTCTCAGCCGGCTACTCAGCAGCAGCCTCATCAGCCCAAGGGAAACGATCAGACTAACGACCGTTCTGCTACGGATAGGCGTGGCGGTAATGACAATTACCGTAACAACACTGGGCACTCCAACAACAGCAGGTCCTAATACTTACGCAATTTCTTATGTTTTATGTTATAACTCATATTCTGACACTTTAGCCAACTTCTACCAGGAACCATGGAAACGGTAGGGACTAGAACAAGAGAGGTTCGCAGCCTAGCCGTCCAGCTATCACTGGTATTCAATCTTACGATTATCCGCTTTGTCCTTTGTACCCAACTATCATGTCTTATGTAAAATGTTTTATCAGGTTCTCAGCCAGCCAGAGCACCTGCTGGAGGATACACTCATCCTCTTGCTCTACTTGCCACCTTAGGCACCCAGGACCATGTCGCCGTAATACTGATGCGTGCTTCAAGTGTGGTCTTCCTGGCCATATTATGAAGGATTGTCGTAAGGGCGAGATGGAGGGTACATCGGGACATGCTGATACCAAGCCGCCTCCTACTGCCGGGCGTGTCTACACGACATCTCGAGACCAGGCCAACAAGTCTACAGGTACCATCATTGGAATCTTGTATATGTATGGTCAAGCTGCATGTGTTTTTTTCGATACGGGTGCTACTCACTCGGTTATTTCTACTGCTTATGCTAAGAACATTAGGATGCCTCCCTTGCCACTAGAAAATAGGCTTACTATTTCCACGCCTTTGAGGGACTCTGTATTAATCACCCATGTATACAAGAGTCTTCCCCTAGAATTTGATGATAAGGTTCGACCTGTCGACGCACTTCCGCTGGACATGAATGACTTCGACATGATTTTGGGCATGGATTGGCTATCCAAGTATCATGCTACCATAGACTGCCATTCATATCGAGTTATCTTCGGTGATGTTAATGCACCAAAGTACATTCATAATGGGTTCATACCCGGACGGTCTGTACAAGTCATATCCACCCTGCAAGCGCGTGCACTACTGTCACATGGCTGCGAGGGTTATCTAGCTACGGTTCACGACATGGATGCTGAATCTCCATCAATTCAGGATCAACCTATCGTGTCGGAATTCCAAGATGTGTTTCTAGTAGAACTTCCGGGCATACCACCTGCACGAGAAGTGGAATTCAGTATCGAGCTGGTTCCAGGAGCTGAACCAATCTCCAAGGCTCCTTATCGCATGGCTCCCATAGAGCTGAAGGAGCTGAAGGATCAACTGCAAGAACTTCTTGAACGAGGTTTCATTCGACCGAGCGCATCTCCATGGGGCGCACCGGTCTTGTTTGTTAAGAAGAAGGACGACAGTATGCGTCTTTGCATAGACTATCGCGAGCTCAACAAGATTACCATTCGGAATAGGTATCCACTGCCACGCATTAACGATCTGTTTAACCAACTCCAAGGGGCCAAACACTTCTCCAAGATTGATCTTAGGTCAGGCTATCATCAGCTACGGGTCAAGGAGCAGGACATCGCTAAGACTGCTTTTCGTACCCGCTATGGCCACTACGAGTTTGTAGTTATGCCATTTGGCCTGACAAATGCTCCAACAGTGTTCATGGATTTGATGAACAGAATCTTCCATGAATTTCTGGACAAGTTCGTCATTGTCTTCATCGATGACATCCTGATTTTCTCAAAGTCCAAGGAGGAACACGAAGACCATCTTCGTACAGTACTACAGATTCTTCGCCAGAAGCAGCTGTATGCTAAATTCTCCAAGTGTGAGTTCTGGTTATACAAGGTGGCATTCTTAGGTCACATTGTATCAGCAGAAGGAATCACTATGGATCCAGCAAAGGTTGAGGCTATTACTAAGTGGCCAAGGCCGACATCAGTGACGGAAGTCCGCAGTTTCTTAGGCTTAGCTGGCTATTACCGTAGGTTCGTGGAGAACTTTTCCCGCCTAGCACTACCATTGACCAAACCGATGCGGAAAGCGGAGAAATTCGTCTGGACTGAAGATTGAGAGAAGAGCTTTGAAGACCTGAAGCAGAAGCTAGTATCTGCACCTATTCTTACTCTACCATCTGGTACGGGTGGATTTCAAATCTATAGCGATGCATCGGGGAAGGGACTTGGCTGTGTTCTCATGCAACATGGGAAAGTGATCGCGTACGCTTCACGGCAGCTTAAGCCTTATGAAGAGAATTACCCCACGCACGACCTGGAACTTACTGCAGTCGTGTTTGCATTAAAGATATGGAGGCACTACTTATATGGAGAATCATGTGACATTTTCACGGACCACAAGAGCTTGAAGTATATCTTCACTCAACATGAATTAAACATGAGGCAGAGGAGATGGTTAGAGCTGTTGAAGGATTATGACATTAATCTACAGTATCATCCCGGAAAGGCAAATGTAGTAGCAGATGCTCTTAGCAGGAAGTCCGGAATGATCAACGGCATTAAAATCGAAGAGGAAATCATCAAAGACTTGGATCGACTAGACATCGAGATCATGGTACGTGGACAACACGGTTACTGGGCTAATCTTAGAGTGGAACCCGAGTTGCTATCTAAGATCAAGGAAGCTCAAAAGTATGACGGAGAAATCTGGGCGATAGTACAGAATTTGGAGAAACAAACAGAATTCAGAGTAGATGCAGATGGTATCGTATGGCAGGGCACGAGACTTTGTGTTCCTGATGACCAAGAACTCCGGGAAGCTTTGTTAGCTGAAGCTCATAGCTCCCCATTCTCTATACATCCTGGTTCGACTAAGATGTACCATGACATCAAGCAGTACTTTTGGTGGAGTGGTATGAAACATGATGTGGCCACTTACGTCTCCAAATGTCTTACCTGCCAGCAGGTTAAGATCGAACATCAGCGATCTGGCGGTCTCCTTCAACCGTTAGATATCCCAAAGTGGAAGTGGGACAAAATCACCATGGATTTTGTTACCGGTCTTCCGCCTACCAAAAGGAAGCACGATGCAATTTGGGTTATCGTTGATCGACTTACCAAATCAGCTCATTTCTTACCGATCCGCAAGGAAGATTCGGTAAGTAAACTCGCAGATACGTACAGAAGGGAGATCATGAGACTCCACGGTGCACCATCCAGCATCGTCTCAGACAGAGATCCTCGATTCACTTCGCGCTTTTGGAAAAGTCTGCAGAAAGCTTGGGGTACACAACTTAAGCTTAGCACGACTTTTCATCCTCAAACGGACGGACAGTCGGAGCGGACCATTCAGACATTGGAAGATATGTTGAGGTCATGTGCGTTGGAATGGACGGGTGATTGGGATGAATACATCTGTTTGGTGGAGTTTGTATACAACAACAGTTGGCACGCAAGTATCAAGTGTGCTCCATTTGAGATGTTGTATGTCAGAAAGTGTCGCGCCCCAATCTGCTGGGATCAGGTTGGCGAGCGAACACTTGAAGGACCGGAAATCATAGAGATGACCAATGAGAAGATCGCAGTAGCTAAGCAGAAAATTCAGGAGGCACGGTCACGTCAGAAGAGTTACGCCGATAAGCATCGTAGGGATATGCACTTTAATGTAGGAGATCACGTCTTCCTTAAGGTTTCTCCGGCACGTGGTGTTAGACGCTTCGGGATTAAAGGGAAGCTCAATCCTCGTTTCATCGGACCGTTTGATATCATTGAACGAGTCGGTGAAGTATCCTACCGATTGGCGTTACCTCCGCAGCTTTCGCATGTGCACAATGTGTTTCATGTGTCCTTACTCAGAGGGTACCAGTATCATCCCCTTCACATGGTTCAGTATCCACTGGAACAAATACGTGAAGATCTCACTTTTATAGAAGAACCCGAACGAGTTCTTGACAGACAAGAACGAGTCATGAGAAAGAAGACGATTCCATTCGTCAAAATTCTATGGAGGGATCATACCGAGCGGAAGCCACTTGGGAAACAGAGGAGTCTATCCGGGCTTCTTACCCTCATTTCATATTTTGAATTCGGGTATGTTCTTCTTTTCCAGTTTACTTTATCTATAATTCGGGGACAAATTATTCTTTTTAGGGGGGAAGAGTTATAAAACCCGCATGATTTTACCATGCATAGTACCCTTAAGATCGTACGTACTAGATTAAAACTTTCCTAATATAGCATGATTACGATTACGTGTTAGGAGTTTACGTATTACGTACGTGTTAGAACACGATAAGTATTTACTATGCACGATCACGTAATATTTATTTGACGATAATTAATCACGAACATGCGATCATGAAATCATGAACGTAATTAAAACACGAACTATTATTACTTACATATATATATTTATTACGAGCGTAATTAAATATATTAGATCACGGTATTTACGTAACGAGAACATTTAAAACACGAACACAAATAATCACAAACGTTTAACTTCACAACGAGACACGGAAAAAGGTACGGGTACCCCAAGTGGGGTCCCTACCCGCGGAAACAAGGACAAATGGGCCAAGCCCATTTGTCAAATTTACTAAAGGGGGGTTATTATTTTTTACTACTCATTTAATCTTTTCAGAAGATTTTTAAGAAAACCTAAAAACCCTCCTTCCCTTTCTCCTTTGTGCCGCCACCCTACAACCACCATAAGGAGTGGTTTGTGATCTTGGATCTTGGAATTTTGGTGATTGATCGTGTTTGTTCTTCGTCCTTTTGATCCACGAATTCGGTAAATCCTTTTTTTTAAACCTTTTCTTTTGATTTAATCTTTTTATAAATCAAGAACATGTGTTGTTTTTATAAAAATATAATAATTAAACATGGATCTAACATGATTTGGTGTTAAATAAAATCAAAAGGGTGTTTTAAGGGGTGTTTGTTTTTGGCCGCAGGCTGCACCGAGCCCGAAGGGGTCTCGGTTTGGCCAAGCCGACCACCACCAAGACCATACGGTCTTGGTTGGTGCGTGTGGGTCCCACGACAGCAGTAAAACACGGGGTACCCCGAGTTGGTTCGGGGTACGGTGTCGATTTCATGTCCGGTTCATTGTTTTTAGCTTAAATCCGGTTCATGGTGTATGTTAGTTTTTTTTATGTTTATGATCTTATGTTAAAATTAAATTAATAAAATGATGTGATTAATTTAATAACATGACTTAGGTTATTTAATTATTAATGATCATGAAATTATTTTAACCTAAGTATTTATATATTTAAGACTTATAATTAATTAATTATTTTAAAACCATGGATATAATTAATTAATTAACATGACTTAGGTTATATTATTAATATATGATAATACATATTTTAACCTAAGTATTTAACTTATTTAATTAAAAACATGTTATACTTTAATTAAATATTTTAACTTATAGTTTAATTTAATTACATGAAATAATTATTAAACTATACATTATATCATATGACTTAGAAAATAATCATGAAAACACTTAGGCTTATATACTTAGCTTATTTAACCAGCTTATTTCTAATTATGGAAACTTTCTCTTTTTAGAAACTTAATTAAATAAGGCAGCTAATCTATTTATGGAAACCTTCTATTTTTAGAAACTTATTTATTTCAGGCAGCTAATCTATTTATGGAAACTTATTTAATTAAGGCAGCTAATCTATTTATGGAAACTTTCTACTTTTAGAAACTTATCTATTTTAAGCAGTAAATATATTTTTGGAAACTTTCTATTTTTGGAAACTTTCTATTTCTGGTAACTTTCTATTTTTGGAAACTTTCTATTTTTGGAAACTTTCTATTTTTGGAAACTTTCTGTTTTTGGAAACTTTCTATTTTAGGAAACCTGCTATTTTTGGAAAGTTACTTATTATTTCACAGTAAGTATAATAACACATGAAATACCAGATATACTTAATCAGATTAAACAGAATATAAGTTAAAACACAGTTTAAGGCCTTTAAACAGTAAAACATGGTAAGAACACATAAAATAAGCTAAGACATGACATAAAACCAGCTACATATTTAGTAAGCGGATACTTATTCATGTATGTATTTATGTAGCACTAGTGATTAGGAAGTAGGATTCCTCTCAGTTCGTCTTTCTCGTTCACTGGACATAAGGTACGGATTCCCGTCCTTTCAGTATGGACATTCTTTCCTTATTAGGATTCCCCGTATGCAGCCAACTGTTTTCCCGTAGTATAAGTTACGTGTTTAATTGCTTATGTTTAATTAAGATTACCTATAGCCATATACATGCATGACCAGTTTCACCTAGTTATGGAGGTACCATAACCATAACATTAGAGGCACTGATGTTATGACTTCACCACGGCGGAGTGATTGCTCGTGGCGTCCCTTCAGCTTTTGGCCATTTATTTATATTTATCATGTGGGGCGTATGGGTGCATCCTAGTTACACGTTTTTATTCAGGATTTCATGGTGAATGTGGTGTGTGCCTTACATCCTTCACAAGGAGCTGATCCCTCCTACCCAAAAACCAATATATTAAATTAGAGGCAGCCCCTCTAATTTGCATGATGAGGTCACCCCTCCAAGTATTCATGCACGGTGGATTTTCATGACCTATATTGGCTAATGGTAAAATATGAAAAACTGTTTTTATAAGATAAACATAAGACTTTCAAACTATTAAAACCAGTTTTATTAAGACTTAACCAGGTTACTCGGGACTTAGTTTTCTTCTGCTGTTATTATGTTATATGCTTATCCTATTCATGCTTTATTGTACATCCGTGCACTGAGCGTATTTGCTTAGCCGTTTTCCTTTTCTATGTTTCCAAAACGGCAGGTACTCAGGGACGCTCGTAGACACTAAGAGTACGTGCATATGGACTGGAAGCTGTCTAGCCTGCTTTACATTATGCATTTCCTTTCTTATGATACTTATGCTTTGGACATTGTTTAGTCCTTTCCTTTGTTATACTATGTTTGTGTGTGATGAGCTTTACTTTTGGACTACCGATGTTTGATTCCGGTATTTTCCTTTTATGGTCAAGTAATGTTTAGACATTTTTCCTTGTATGCTTTGATGACACGCCATAATTTCTGTGATATTTCCATTTCCAAAATGGGGTGTTACAAATTCTCTAGTAGTCATTCTCAAGTTAGACAAAATGTAATTCCAACATTTGCCTAATAAAGTTTAGCAAGGATGAAACTTGCATGGCGACACAATGCATGACCTAATGAGGGTTAAGAATGCACCATTGCATATCTTGTCAAAAAAGTCCAGTTAAGGTTATTTACCTTAATAGAACTTGAGGCCAATAACTTTGAAGTGTATAAACAAAGTTTACACAAACCAAAGGAACACTCTTGATTGGTCTTTCGGAAATGACACATTTATAAATTGCATAGCAATGTAAATTACTTGAGTATTTCGGATGAAACATCCAAGTTATCAAACCGACTCTATTGTGCATTATAAGTAATTATTAAATAAAATATGTCTAACAATTTGAACAAGTAGATTCAATATAAGACCATCAACACAAGTGTGAGTTATGATCCGATGTATATTATTAATAAACCACATTCATGTCCACACTAAAAAAACATGTCAATTAGATTCGATAATGATACTAATCATAGTTTGAATAATGCATTGATATTTAATCGAAATCTTTCTTGATTCCCACAAACACTCTTTTAAAAGAAAATAGCTAAGATTTTCAAAGGGTGTTTCATGTTTTATAGTGAGACATTTATCTACTTGAACTAATAACACAATGATCGAGTAAGACGACCTAAATCAATAGATTTGACAAGCTCCCAAAGCTTTCAAACCTAAAAGTGTTAAAGAACATGCCGAGGTGTACAAGATGTTTATGTAACATTTGTAAACCAAGAGATGTTAATCCTATATGCAATGCACACATAATGTTGCAACTAAAATGAAAGAAATCTAGCATACATCCTAATTAAGAAAAACTAGATACTAACAAATACCAAGCAAGGCACAAGAGACTAGACATATAAGCAATACTACTACAAATAGCAAGGAACACTTACTAATGTTTACATATAATAATAACACACAAGGAAACACACACAAACAATTAGCTTAACACATAAAAGCATTCATCCATGTTTTGAGTGTTAGTACAACAAAATATTCATAGCTTGATTTTCTTTGAAAATAGTATTTGACCCATTTAAAATTTAATTAAGTTTAACACTTTGTAAATATATCAATTTTCAAAGATATATCACCAAGAGATGTCCAACTTAATAGAAAAGAGTAAAACAAAGTTTTACGATAAAACGACGCTCAATACTTTGGACAAAGTATGGAACTTAGAAACCATCCAAATTTTAAAGATTGAATAAAGGTTTGGAAGCATTTTTAATTGAAAGAAAATTCAATTACGTTCGAAATGATGGGTGGCACGACTTCTACGGACTTACGGTTGATTCTATATGATTTTTCAAAGTTTTCAAAAATCTGTGTCGGACTGACCGCGGTTCCTTATTGATAAGGAACCGTGGGGAATAGATAAAGAACCGCGTCCAGAGGACAAAAAAGAGGTTTTTGGCCAAAATCATTTGGTAACTTTTTGGAAGGACTTAGGACTCTAAAAAATCATTTTAGACACATAGAACTCGTATTTTAGAGTTAATTATGACACAAAATATTTTTATACTTCCAAACATGAAAAGATTTAATTCAAGCTATTATACAAAGTTTATTTAACACCAAAACTTGTACGAATGAAACAACAAAACACATTTCATAAGTAATCACTCTTCATGAACAATTTGATACAAAGATCGTCTCTATTTTTAAAAACCGTTTGTTTTGAAAAAGAGAGCAAAGATCGATCCAAGCTTTAAAGTACAATATACTTCAAAGATCTTGAATAACCTCGCTCTGATACCAATTGTAGAAACTAGAAGGGGGGGGGGGGGGGTTGAATAGTTTCTAGTTCATTTTCAAAACATTTCGTTTATTCCACTGGTCGCGGTTCCTTAAATATCACCGCGGTTCCTTATCAATAAAGAACCGCGGGCTCAATAAAGAACCGCCTACAGTGGATGCCAAATATTGATAGTTGTAAACCTTGACAATCGTTTGTATCAAATTCTCGATTAAGCTTGACTAGATATGAGATGTGTTTGTAAGATAATAACTATAAGTAAGGAAACACACAAACACATCAAATCAAGTGTACATCAAGCAATAGTCTAAACACTAAGCACACGCGTACTAAGCCTTATATTTTCCGCAACTAAGATGTTTAGACTAAAGGATGCACACTTGACCATAATCTAAACACGAAGCACACACGTACTAAGCCTTAGCTTTTCCGCAACTTAGATGTTTAGATTATGAGATGCACACAACACACAACATATAAATACATCTATAATAGTAAAGACATAAATGTAAAGGAAAGTACCGACACGATGATTTATAGTGGTTCGGTTACGAAGCTCCTCTTCACCCTACTCCAGTCCTCGAGTACACCTTACTCGAGAGTTACTTCACTAGTCAACAAAACTCCTTTCAAGGCAGAGAAAACCATACACGTCGCTTACACAACTTCCGACACTAAGCTAGATGTCGAGTCCTAATCTTAGGTAGGACCAATCTACACAACGTTGCCCACTTCACCATTTAACGACACAAGGCTAGATGTCGAGTTCTAATCGAAAGGTAGAACCAATCTTCACAACGTTGCCTACTTCACCATTTTACGACACAAGGCTAGATGTCGAGTTCTAATCGAAAGGTAGAACCAATCTTCACGACTCTTCACTTTGAAGCTAAGTGAGAACTTCACTAGACACAACTACATCACCTTATAGTTTAGTGAGAACTCACAAGACACAACCACATCACTTTATAGTTTAGTGAGAACTCACAACTCTTACCTATTACAACTCAATAAAACACATATCCAAGTGTACACATGTAACTTGGATCTACACAACATAAATCCAAGTATACACATATACAATGGATTTACATAAGACTTAATCCAAGTATTCACAAATACAATGGATTAACACAACTAATCCAAGTATTCACAAATACATTGGATCTATACAATATTGATCCAAGTATACCCATATACATTGGATCTACACAAGATTGATCCAAGTATACACATATACATTGGATCTACACAATACACAAATAAAAATGATGAACATGATGATCTTCATCAAGACTTCATCTTTAATCACATCACAAATGTGTGAGTGATCTTCTCTTTGCACTTAAGAGGATGAGGAGATTGAAGGAGAGAATCACATCTTAAACAAGATTAATCTAAACTAACTAATCAAGGGTTTAAAGATGTTTTTGAAGAAACTGTGCAAAAAGGGTTGAAAGAAAACCTGGAAATGATCCACTATTTATAGGACAACATTGCAACGGTAAAAAACACCTGCGGTTCCTTATCTCTACCCGCGATACCTTATCAATAAGGAACCACGGGTTCCTTTAAGGAACCTCCGCGTTAGAGTCCGTACAAATTTGTCCTTTAGTGGGGATATGTCATCTGGGGTAGTTTATACCCTCAAAGGATATTCCTTTGGCATATGGAATATACCAAATTCAAATTAAAGAATATTCTTTGGAATATACCTTAGGGAATATTATTTGGAATATTCCAAATTCAAATTTCCATTTTTTAATAAAACATTTTCTTAAAAATAAAGTTAGTTAAAAATTACTTTGTCACTTTGTATAAAAGTGAGTTTTAAGAAAATATTAATCCTTGATCACTTAGTTAGGTTAATGACATGTTTGTACATACCTTGAGTGATTCATACTGACTGTGATCTTGGAGGTGTCGAGAGAAGTATACAAATGTATTATTGAGTGATTACGAGTACCTTAACATTTTACATAATGTATTGCGAATTATACGTTTGTCATCAACAAAACATAAAGAGATTATATCGACAAAGCATCGTAATGTTTGCACTAACACTCTTGATATATCATAGATTACCATACTTCTAAATTTTAATTATGAAAACCTTAGACAAGAAAATGAAAAACTTAGACAAGAAAATGAAAAACTCAAGAGCACATCCATTAAGTTGGATAAATTTGTGAAAGGTCTAATGCTCTTGATGATATGTTAAGTAGACAAATTCACTCTAATGAAAAACTTGGTTTAGGTTTTAATCTTGATGTAGCATCTACGAGTGAAACTAAACAAGTAAACTTTTCTAAAAATTGTCTACTGTCCAGGGTTCAAGAAAGTTTCCCGAAGTTCCTTATATTTATGGAACTGTGGGAAGAGATAATGAACCACAGACAGAAAAGGTCAAAATCCGGGAGACAATTTTTTTTGAAAAATCCATTTTAGGGAAAGGACCAAAACACCTAGTCATCAAAAAGTTAAATTACCCATAATTGATGAAAATGAGTTTAGTAAGGTCTACACACCTTTGAGTAAACTCCTTTATGGGAATGAAAGGTGTGATGAGGCGATCTGTTAATCCTCCTCCAAGAGTGACAAATGATTCAAGGCCTATAAATAGAACACCCACACCTAAAAATAATGAACATTCTAATTCGAGACCTAGAAGTAAAATACTCGCACCTAGAAACAATGATTGTTCTAGATCAAGGTCTAAAACACCTAAAAAATAATGGACACCAAAATACTCTGGTGAATTGGAATAATTTTCAACAACAATGTTATTCTCCGTAGGGTATGTGTTCTCCATTCATGTTCTCTAGGAGGTTATTGAGTTTGGAAATAAATTCAATAAGTAACTGAAGATAGCAGAAGCTATTGCAACACTAAAAACTAGTAGAAAGACTGGGAATGATTTGTTACCAAGAACTGAAGATGGTAGAGCCACTTCAACAGCTGAGATAGCTGATAGAAGGAATGACATGAAGGCATTAAGTTTTCTTAAACTGGATCTTAGTACCAAAGAGTAGTTTAAATTCACAAAATATGAATCTGTTAAAGAGCTTTGGGAAGCCTTGAAACCACTTATGGTGGTAATGAGGACAATCTTAAACAAAGAAAGAAGCAATTAGTGATGAAATTTACGGTCTTTAAAGCTCATTTTAATGAAAAATTAAGTGAGGTCAAAAGTCGTCTTCAAGACATCATAAGTAAGCTAGCATTCATGGGATTGGACTTTGAAGATGAAGATATTAGTGCTACATTTCTTAGAGCTCTTGGTGAAGCTTGGGATGTTCAAGCTAAGCCTATCCTTGCTATAAGGCTTACAAGGATAACTCTTTTGATGACATATACAACCAATTTAAGGTTATCGAACCTGAGGACTTGCTTAAATATGGAAGCAAATCAACCTCAGAGAGCATGGCTTTCATATCTCATAATGACTCTTCACCCACTGACAATTCTTCTCATGTCAGCAGATTAACTTCACATGTCAGTGGCTTATCTTCAACAACCACTAACACATACAATGTTAGGTCATCAAGTCTCAAACAAGTTGGAATTGACTTGGATATTGTGTGTACATACATTGCTGCTTTGCCTAATGGTTCTCCTGTCATATTTGAAGATCTTAAGCAGATAAGTGATGATAACCTTGAAGGTATGGACATCAAATGGAATATGACTCTTAGCAGTATATGAGCCAATAGGTTTTATAAGAAGTTTGGTAAAAGGTTGACATTCAACAACAATGAAACCGATGGATTTGATAAATCCAAGGTTGAATGCTTCAATTGCCACATAATGGGTCACTTCAAGAGGGACTGCAGGTCTCCACTTAGGAATGATGGAGGACATAGTGTAAATCGAACCATCAAGATTGAAGATGCCGAGCCAAAAGCCATGGTTGCCATGTAGAGTATTAATGCTGTTCGATGGGACTAGAGCTTTATGGAAAAAGAAGTTGTATAGAATCAAGCTTTGGTTGCTGAAAAGGAAGAAGAGCATGTTCACTTTGCTCTTATGGCCAAATCATCATCTTCATCAGATAGTGAGGTATATGATGATGCTTTTTGTAGTAGTGGTTGTAGGCAAAACACTGAAAAAATAAATAAGGGGTGTTAAAATTGAAATCTGATATATTAGATCTTGACACCAAACTTACTAGCTACAAAATAGGGCTTACACAATCAGATGGGATGGTGGAACAATATAAGAAAATGGAATTTAATATTAAGGATCAAATCAGTGTTATAGAAAGAGATTTATAACTTAGCAATGAGTTTAAAGCAAATATAATAGAATCTAAGATTGAATTGCAACTTAAACTAGATGAGGCCATTAAGTCTAAAGAGAATTTGAGTTTTAAAATTGAAAAGTTTGAGAAGGCTAGTCTGTTGTCCCATATTTTTGTGATGACTATACACGAATTATAGAAGAAAAAGTACGAAAAAGATGAAGTTTTAGAGAGAGAAAGTAGAGAGAGTAGTTGGAAACTTGGTGATATTAGATTGAGAGAGAAAAATGAAATGGTAAACAATACTCTCCTAACATGCTAGGAGGGTAGTATTTATAGCCAAGCCTACATGTGGCTTATGGGCTATATGATAATGGCTCGGGCTTGAATCCATTAACTAAATAACCTTAAACATGGACTATAAGCTATTTTATCAAGCCCATGATTCCCACTATTCTACTATCTATTACAACGTTCTAAGGATAATACATAATAATCCTATGACCGAACATTCTTGTTTGACTCAATATTTTGAGGCTAACAATCTCCCCCAATGAGAGGTCATTCCTCTACGACATTTGGAGATTTATAGAGATTACTAATCTCGCCATAAATGAGTCGGAACGTGTAATAGTAGTCTTGTTCCTTCATGCCGTGATCTTCGAGCCTTTGTCGTTGTCTTTCGACTTTGTCTTTAATCTTGAGATATTCAAATCTGTGACCGAATCATTCTTGATGACACAATATTTTGAGACTAACATCTCACTCAATGAGTGATCATTCCTTTACGACATGCGAGTATTTATGGAGATAATTAATCTTTTGTATTGCGATCTTAAAAATGACCGCTTCAATCTTGCTGGTCACCATCCTTGACTTGTCATTGCCATCTTGTGATCTTGTGTCTTTAATCTTTGACTTTGTTGAGTACACCATAACGCTACCTTCTCGAGACAAAACATAGACACGGACTGAATAGCTTTGACACTCGTCCTAAATCGGTAGTGTTTTACCTCCGGTCAGTGAAGACCGTTATACATATTAAATACCGTACATGTGATTAGGTAGATTCAATTACGAATCTCCTTGACAGGGTTTCGCGGCACTACTAGCCGTTCTCTTTACTCGACCGTCTCAAAGCAAGACTGCGAACCTAAAGAGTAAATCAATTGGATTAATATCCGCTTGATTATAGTCGTTAATTCAAATTCCTGGAACAAGTTTGATTCATAAAGAATCTTACCATTGTTGCTTTCCAGTTGACACAAGCTTGATTCATAAGAATCTTACCATTGTTGCTTTCCAGTTGACACAAGCTTGATTCATAAGAATCTCGCAAGTAACCTACCGTAGTGCTGTTTGAGGCTGACGTTAGAAGGATGTCCCTTCGTCATTGTGAATATTCATGAATATCACTCTGAATGTTCTGGCAAGACCATAAAGATATTGCATAGAAACCTGAAAAGAGTTTGAATCAATTCAGAATCAAACCACTGTTGCTTTTCAGTTTACACATGTTCAATTCATAAAGAATCTTACACATGACCTACCGTAGTGCTGTTTGATGTTAACACTGGAAGTTTTTCCACTCATCATTGTGAATACTAGGTAATATCACTCTGAGTGTTCTAGCAATATCGCAAGGATATAGCGTATGGCTCTCTTCATTTTCATTCTGATGCGTTCTTTGTGAGTATATGATAGGTGTGAAAACACCCATCTTTTTACCACTTAATTACAATAATAACCGAGCCAAAACGTGTATTTTATGTCGTAAATGTCGGAATTATGCGTGGTTTGTGTTTTTGTTGTGATTTTAGGATCAAATTGTTAAAAGGGAAGAAAACACGACTTTCACGGGCTTTTATCGAAGAAAAAGACAAAAGACGAAGTCAAGAAATCAAGAGTGCAAAAAGAACGGAAGTCCAAGACCAATTCTGAAGATTTATCGAAGAAAAAGTCAAGAGACGGAAGTTTACTAAAAGCCGAAGAACTCAAGTCTAATTTATTGAAGAAATTACAAGACGAGTTCATTAATCCCGAGACAAAGTCAAAAGTCGAAGTATTAAGAAGATTTCGGACTAAAGGATAATTAGAGAAAGAAGAAAGAGGCAGGAATCTTCCACTAAGCACCTCCCTAATCCACTATAAATAGATCCATTTTTCCTTCATTTGTTGCTGTTGGGTGGATTGACAACCCACCTCTTCCACCATTTTCATTACTTGCACAATTTAATTTCTTGCACTTTAATCTTCCTTGTATCGCACCTTTTAATTCCTTTTAATTCCAAGTAAGTTTTATTGAATCTTTACTTTCATTATTAATCTCTCATCTTCCTTTCTTGCTTAATCTTTCTTTATGATTCATGTGTATGTTCTTCTATTTTTATGGTTTTCAATCAAGTGGGTTTTAATTGATTTGATCAAATTTGTTAGTTTTATTGATTTGGTTTGATTGATTATTGTTAGTTGATGTTTAGTGGTTGTTTTGGTTTAATCTTTTGGTTGATCTTGATTGATTTTGCTTAAATTCGTGTTCTAGTTCTTTCCCCTGTAATTCGTTCATGCTACTGTTAACATTGCCCAGTTATGTTCCGAATCAGTTTTATTGAAAAAGTTCTGAATCAGTGTGTTTTTAAATGTTCCGAATCAATGTGTTTAAAAAGTTCCGAATCAGAGTGTTTTAAATGTTCCGAATCAATGAGTTTTAAAAGTTTCGAATCAATGTGTTTTAAAAGTTCCGAATCAGTGTTTTTGAATTGTTCCGAATCAGTGTGTTGTCAATGTTCCGAATCAGTGTGTTTTCATTGTTCCGAATCAGTGTTTTTTTGGATATTCCGAATCAGTGTGTATTTTTTGAATGTTCCGAATCAATTTATATTCCGGATCAACACATTTTTCCGAACGAGCACTTATTCCGAATGAGAGGAAATTATTCTGGATGAGCTGTTTATTCCGGATAAGCAATTATTCCGGATGAACATGTTTATTCCGAATGAAGCCCTTTTACTCCGGATGAGGATTTTATTCCGGATGAATTGATTTATTCCGAATGAAGGCTCTTTTTCGAATGAAGTGTTTTCAGTTTTTTGTAAATTCATGTTTTTAAGTTTTAAACTTTATTTTTCCCGCCTTTTTACTTAATTGCACTTTTAATTTACTTGAATTTAATTTTAGTTTACCTTATTTACTTTTACGTTTGCCTTTTTATTTCTCATCACGTTTTTAATTTCTCGTCGTTAATTTCCTGTCAAGTTTTTATCTTTCAGTGTTTCTTTTTACCGTCTTTATTTTATTTTTATTTGTTTCAAGTCTTTATTTTTCATTAGTTTTAGACAACCAAACCTTTCTTATTTTTCTACCAAGAACGACTGAGTCGCACTTTGAACCGGAAATCAATTCGAGAAGATACCGAGAAACGAAATTTTCAACTAGTAAAATCTCTACATTAAAATGGCGCCGCTGCCGGCTCTTTTCGTGAGGATTAACGGTTTTTTGTGAGAGACGCGTCGGCTTTTGGGATCCGTTCACTCGTGAACGTTATTTTTCGTGTCAAAAATTTTCAAAAATCCAAAAACATTTGAAAAATCATAAAAAACATTTATTTTTCAAAGTTTTGCACCAAAAATATTCTTCTTGCTTATCCATTTTTCTTTATGGATTCTTATGTCCATTGCGTCGGGTGTGGGAGACAATTATACGGGAACGACTCATGTCAATGGTGTACATGTGAGCGGTGCGGAAACGATATCGACAATACACAATTCGGATTCGGATTTTGTCCATTGTGTAACTCGACTAATTCGTCCTTTTTGAATCCACCTCCTGTTCCCCCGTGCATCTATTGTGGAAGCGATTCTCATTGGCATGTTTCGTGCCCGGTTCGATACCCGTATTATCACGAGCAAGAACCGGGTTACAATTATGTCAATGGTAATAGCTATCTACAAGAAGCACCAGATTTTTCTCCATACCCTTGTTGCCAAAATTGTGGGGGCCCTCACGATACTTCTTATTGTCAGCCAATGGATTATTATGAGCCAGATCTGTGTCCTCATTTTTCTTCACCGATGGATTATTATGACCCAACTCCATGTTATAATTCTTCTCAACCGATGACTTACTAAGAGCCACATCCTTGCTATAATTCTGGTTTTCATAACTGTGAGCCCCCACACCCCAACCTCAATCATCAACCATCTCAGAGAATTCAACAACTCACTACTCTGAATGAAGAAAGACAAGCCATTCTTTGGAAACTTCATGACGGCTTACTTCAACTGACCGAGGCACTGAAGGAACAAAAGCGACAGCAACAAGAACGACAACAAGAGCAAGTATCTAATCTTAGTGATTATACCCCTTCTCTTGCGCGTCAATACTATTATGATGATGATGACGACGATGATGCCTACGCTCTCGACCAATCTACTGAAGTTGCTGCTCCTACTCTCAATATTCCTAATGCGTCTAAGGCTGATGATTCATTGAGTGAGATTAGTAATTTTGGCCTCGATAAATTCTTTGACGATGAGGTGTGTGACATACCGACTGTTATGGAGTCTGAGGACAACGTTGCTCTTACAGAAGAGGTCGATCCTAATGATGACGATTTTTCTCCACGCTATGAGAATTTCACTTTTGAAATTTCTCAATCTCCACCGGGAGATGCGGGCGATGACGATTTATTCTCTCCGGCTTACGAGAAGTTCACCGATGAACTTGCTCTTGAAGATGAGGTGGAAGACGTGATTCTCCGCGATAGATTATGGAAAGTGCATCTTCTTATTGCTCAAATCGAAGAGTTGACTTCTCCTCCTCTTTCCGAGTCTTTACCTCCATCTAATTCTCCCATTGAAGATAATGACCCATTGCTGGAAGAAATTGACATTCACTCCCTACCTCCAGGTATTGATGATGATGACACGGAGGGGGATATTATTCTTGATAATTTGCTGCAGGAAGGTATTGACCCAAGTCCCCCTCCCGAGCACCTTTCATCCTCCCATTTAGCCACTATTACGGAGGATGAGTGCTTTGACCCAGGAGGTGACATTGCTTATGCTATCATTGATAACCTTACGGCTTTGCCGCTTTCTCAGCATCCATTGTCTTTGGGGAATGACAATGTGCTTACTTTACCCACCCCACCTCCCGTGGATCTTGATTTCACATACTTTTCGTATGTTGAAAGGACTTTTCTCCCATTTAAGACTTATCCCCCCGCCTCTCCTTTGTTGATGTCAACCGGGAACGAGGACAAGGTCTTTGATCCCGGTATTACATTCGAGGCTTCCCCATGGACCATTTAATTTGGGGACGAGTCAGGCTCGTGACTCGGTTAATCTAAACAAGCGCTCTTCGGGAGGCAACCCGATTATCTATCTTTCTCTGTTTTCACCATAAGTGTAGGGGGAGCCCCGTGGCGTTTCTTGTTTTCTTTCTTATCATGTGCAGGGATTAGAGCTTCAAAGACACACTCTTGATGACTTTTGACGAACCGTGATTCCGTGTTCCCTTCTTCCCGGTTCTATCCTAAACTCTTTTCGATTCACTATTTTATATTTTCTTAATATTAAAATAGGAATCTCTTTAGTTTTCTCTTCCTTAGCGAGATTTAAACAACGTGCACAATTTCCTAAGTGCAGGGGAGTTTACTCCCACATGCTTAAACATTGAGGACAATGTTTATCTCAAGTGTAGGGGGGACTTCTATCGAAGTTAAGTGGCATTTTCCTTGTATTTGTTCTCATTTTAACCAGAAAATCAATTTTTCGACATTTTTCAAATTTTTTGATCTATTTTGGCCTATTAGTTTTTACCTTTGTATAGTTATTTTCTTTCTTTGCTAGAATAAATTTTAATAAAGTGGTTTTAAATTTTTTTAAAGTCGTGAATATTTTTACTCAACCCGAGTTTACTTATCTAAGTTTACTCTAGCTAGTATCCTTAACGTGTTTAAATCAAGTTTTGCTAGACTTTTATTTAGGGAGCTTTAAAACGCGAAAGTCTTAACTCTCACGGGTTAAGAACAAGAACTTTTCGTAAGTTCCTATAATTGATCTTAGAGAGTCGTTTATCAAGGGAACTTTAAAACGCGATTTCTAAACTTGAAAGAGTCTAAGAATTTGCAAGATCCTATAGACGACTCGAAAACCCAAAACTTTGATTTAATAGGCTAAGCATCCACGAGTCTCATTCCTTGAGATTTTAAACTGTGGAGAACGAGAGATGATAGAGTCAATTATAAGTTTGGTATTCTTTCGTGAATTTATGTGAGTTAATTATAAGCCTATTCTCCCATCGCTTGCTAATAAATTTATCTGCAATAAGTAAGGTTGTACGATTTGAAAAGTTACTTAGCTTCTAGCCCAAGATCGTTTAAAAGTTGCTCGGTATGGATTAGAGTTCATAGCCAAGGCATAACTTATTGAAGCGGGATGCGAAGATTGGCGAGTCCGAAAAGGCCCTAACAAGGCATGAGGGCTACATTTTGTTGCTAAAGATCCAAAAGTGATTTGAAGAATCATTTATCAAAGATCAATATGAAGGATCGAGACACACGACGAAAAGCAAGTACTCCCAAAAGATGATGGAGAAGTCTATCCGAAAAGACCCTATCAAGGTATGAGGATAAATAGATCCAAGTCCAAAAAGGAGGCGGATCGTTGTATATCAAAATCCCAAATAAAGATTGGAGAAAAATGAAGAAGTCGTGGTCCAAGTATGAAGAATCTCTCAAAACTTCAAGTGAAGAAATTCCTAATGTGAAGAGAAGACCATTATTTCATGAACGTCTCTCAAGATTTGAAGTATGAAGTCGCTGCCAAATATCGGTCCGAGAAAGGTCTTAAATCGCGAAGCGAGTTATGCCAAGATATGAACTTTATGAGGTCCCGAGAAGCAGTTTTAAAAGATTTTGTCCTTTAGCTAACTATTGATTAAATCGTCCCACTTTATTTTCAGCCTTAATAACTATCGAAATAAGTCAAGAATGCATCCTCGTGCTCATTCAAGACAACAATAAAATATAAGAGATACACCTAGGAATAAGGGAGTCTAAGTAAATAATTGGCCCACATGAGTTCGTGTTAGTTTGCTAACTTATAATAACAATGATCTCGTTTTTAAGCTTGGTTTGGAGAAAGTGAAAACTTGAGGATGATGATTATTAATGACATTTCCAAAACCCTAAGGTATGTTTTTTATTTCTTTACTTTGTACGTTTATAATTTTCTATTTCTTTAATAAAAGCCAATGTGGATTGATTATGATGGAAAATGTAAAGCGTGCTTTGTAACTAATACATTGCATGAGGACATTGCAATGGTCAAGTGTAGAGGATTTGATAGGTGTGAAAACACCCATCTTTTTACCACTTAATTACAATAATAACCGAGCCAAAACATGTATTTTATGTCGTAAATGTCGGAATTATGCGTGGTTTGTGTTTTTGTTGTGATTTTAGGATCAAATTGTTAAAAGGGAAGAAAACACGGCTTTCACGGGCTTTTATCGAAGAAAAAGACAAAAGACGAAGTCAAGAGTGCAAAAAGAACGGAAGTCCAAGACCAATTCAGAAGATTTATCGAAGAAAAAGTCAAGAGACGGAAGTTTACTAAAAGCCGAAGAACTCAAGTCTAATTTATTGAAGAAATTACAAGACGAGTTCATTAATCCCGAGACAAAGTCAAAAGTCGAAGTATTAAGAAGATTAAGGACTAAAGGATAATTAGAGAAAGAAGAAAGAGGGAGGAAGCTTCCACTAAGCACCTCCCTAATCCACTATAAATAGATCCATTTTTCCTTCATTTGTTGTTGTTGGGTGGATTGACAACCCACCTCTTCCACCATTCTCATTACTTGCACAATTTAATTTCTTGCACTTTAATCTTCCTTGTATCGCACCTTTTAATTCCTTTTAATTCCAAGTAAGTTTTATTGAATCTTTACTTTCATTATTAATCTCTCATCTTCCTTTCTTGCTTAATCTTTCTTTATGATTCATGTGTATGTTCTTCTATTTTTATGGTTTTCAATCAAGTGGGTTTTGATTGATTTGATCAAATTTGTTAGTTTTATTGATTTGGTTTGATTGATTATTGTTAGTTGATGTTTAGTGGTTGTTTTGGTTTAATCTTTTGGTTGATCTTGATTGATTTTGCTTAAATTCGTGTTCTAGTTCTTTCCCCTGTAATTCGTTCATGCTACTGTTAACATTGCCCAGTTATGTTCCAAATCAGTTTTATTGAAAAAGTTCCGAATCAGTGTGTTTTTAAATGTTCCGAATCAATGTGTTTAAAAAGCTCCGAATCAGAGTGTTTTAAATGTTCCTAATCAATGAGTTTTAAAAGTTCCGAATCAATGTGTTTTAAAAGTTCCAAATCAGTGTTTTTGAATTGTTCCGAATCAGTGTGTTGTCAATGTTCCGAATCAGTGTGTTTTCATTCTTCCGAATCAGTGTTTTTTGAATATTCCGAATCAGTGTGTATTTTTTGAATGTTCCGAATCAGTTTATATTCCGGATCAACACATTATTCCGAACGAGCACTTATTCCGAATGAGGGGAAATTATTCCGGATGAGCTGTTTATTCCGGATAAGCAATTATTCCGGATGAACATGTTTATTCCGAATGAAGCCCTTTTACTCCGGATGAGGATTTTATTCCGGATGAATTGATTTATTCCGAATGAAGGCTCTTTTCCGAATGAAGTATTTTCAGTTTTTTGTAAATTCATGTTTTTAAGTTTTAAACTTTATTTTTCCCGCCTTTTTACTTAATTGCACTTTTAATTTACTTGCATTTAATTTTAGTTTACCTTATTTACTTTTAAGTTTGCCTTTTTATTTCTCGTCACGTTTTTAATTTCTCGTCGTTAATTTCCTGTCAAGTTTTTATCTTTCAGTGTTTCTTTTTACCGTCTTTATTTTATTTTTATTTGTTTCAAGTCTTTACTTTTTATTAGTTTTAGACAACCAAACCTTTCTTATTTTTCTACCAAGAACGACTGAGTCGCACTTTGAACCGGAAATCAATTCGAGAAGATACCGAGAAACGAACTTTTCAACTAGTAAAATCTCTACATTAGTATACACAAGTTTTAAATTTATACAAGGATTACCGAATAAGCTATGAACACACGGGCAAGTATGACCCTTTCATTTGTAGCTAGCTTGTTGTGGTAAGCCGAGGTCGTTCACTGGGATTTGGGTGTTTTCGGTTGTAAGGAATCTAAGTAACAATGTAACATTAGTGGTAAAAGTGGTTGTCACTCCCAAAATTACCATACAAGTAACAATTAACAATTAAGCAACAAGTAAACCTTAAGATGGTGATTAAGCTAATAAGATGAGATAACAAATAGTAATAAAGATGCTTGTTTGGAACTAGTATTCTTTTCAATGGAGTGAATGGATTATCGGGTAGATATTTAAGCAATAGCACACAAATTATAAGTATACAATTCCAAGTCAATGGGTAATATCATGGAATTGCACATCCTTTCGACCTATGATCAATATTATAAACCGGTAAGTAAATCCATTTGTGAGAAGTATGATTTTAGCCAACTTGTTCATTAGAGCCCTTTCGACCTATACTCTAGATTAAACCTTTATAAATCCATTTAACTTGTTTACTCATGGTTGTCAATCATGATACACCAAACACATACGCGCGCTAGCATTTAGAACAAAACATAACTAGGAATCCTTTCGACCTTTACACTGAGTTATGGTTTACCAACAAGTTAACAAGACTCATATCAATTTAAACAAACTCATTAACAAAATCATAATTCAATATTGCAAAATTATAAACGCTCCATATCCATGTTTACATTATTTCTAACAAGTAAAAGAAAAGTACTCCATGATCATATTAATAAAGAACAAACATTCAACATATCACATAGAGTTCAACATCATAAAAATAACAAGAGTTTACCCAAAGTATGAATACAATAAGTAAATGGAATGGAAGAATTTAGAGCAATCCTTAAGCCTCTAATTGACTACAAGTTTCTTTGTGGTCTTTCGGGTTATGTATTTGGAAATTCGTATTTGAGATTTGAGGCAGGTTTTGGAGAGGTTTGGTAAAGATTGGTGGTGATTTAAGTATCAAGAAACACTACCAATGATAAAGGTAATTATCCCTTAGAGTTTGGCAAGGTTATTTTGATGATTGGAGTTTCAAAAACGTCACTTTTTGACACTCTAATATTAAATCCGGGAATGAGGTTCTTCACCAAGGTTGGGAGAGTTCCCTTGGTGAATAATGAGGTTGGTTATGCGATTGATATGTTACAATGATCCCAAGGGTCTTATTTATAGATGAATTCAAGGCCATGTCTTCAATGCATGAACTTGGAGCTAAAGGAGTTCTCTTGTAGCCAAAGTAGTTTACTTTGTACCAAAGTTATTATAGAACTCCCCATAGAAGCTTCATGAAGGCTTGGAGAAGTTGCATGTATGTAGACAAATTCTTCCAACACAAAAGTAGATGGCAACTTTGATTCCGCCGGTGGAAACTTCTGAAATGTTGATGGTAACTTCTATGCTGATTGACTTGTACTTGTCGAATCGTCATTTATTCTTTCTTTCTTTGTCTTTTCTTATTCTTGGCTAACTAACAACACAAAAAACAACTTCACACATATATGAGCTAAATAGCTCGTTTGTATAACCAAAAACCATGCAAAATATACGGATAACGCTTAAGAAAACATGTCGGATTTAAGCGTTATCAAATCCCACCACACTTAAGTTTTGCTCGTCCTCGAGCAAGGAAAAGAAAAACTTTGCTTGCCCTCAAGTAATTAAAAGAAAATAAAGTTAGAAACTAAATACTTAGGTTCTAAAAGAAAAGAATTTTTTTTAAAATTTTATGAAAACTTGAAAATTCTAAGAAAAATTTGAAAATATTTTTGGTTTTTATAAGAATTGGCTAAAGGTGCAAACCCCTCACACTTAAGAGTTTGCTTGTCCACAAGCAAGTAAAAGAAAAACTTCCCACATGGTACATGAAAATGGTTTATTGAAAAATAAGATGTAAATCTACCAAGTACAAACAAAACTAAATGAAATAGCGTGAGCACCAAGTGTACACATCTAAAGAGGACTTTTATTAGGTTATAAGGCTAAGGGTTAATGGGTATGGTTAAGACATGGGGTATTCTATGAGAGGTGTATCACGAATATACAAGTTAGAAGTCTAAGTCCCATGTTGCTAGTTACCGAACAAATTACAAGCCCAAAAATGATCATATCTACGAGCTTTATTCAACATATATCACGTCTTAGCACATTGGCTAATCGATATCTAAACATACTTCTTCTTCCTTCATCTTCTTAATATAGCTCATTGGCTATTTTTGTCATTATTTTTTTACTTTTTTTTCGATGACTTATTCTTTTTTTTCATTTTTTTCTCATCCTCCTCTTTTTTTTTCAACATACATAACATGCTCCCCTCACACTTCGCTTAAGCACACACCACAAAAAATACAAATACAAGCGTGCACTGTGACATCCGTCAAATTTCCATCTTAATTTATTCATGTAGTACGAGTATTTTAACTGTTTACCGACGAGTTGTCGACAGGAATGTGTTAATTATTTTGCTTTGCGGACAAAGCCCTTTTTAGGGAGAGCATATGTAACATCTCGAGTTTTCGCGATTATTAAGTTGAATGCAATACACGAAGTTGGTGAGCGTTTTATATTTGCCGTACGTTTAATTGATATACTTACTAGATTACGTGAAGTCTCGCACAATTGCCTTTGTTTTGGGATCGTATGTCAAACGGTTATAATGTCGTGTTTATTTAGTTCGCGTCTAAACTTAAAACCCGAGTCGAATTGTATAAACTGTCACAGCATGTACACATATTGAGTATAAACTTTCATTTATGTTTATTACAAAACTTGCCTTACAAGAGTCCCAAATTTCAGTCACATGTCTAACTACAAATAAACCACATAGTTTATTACCCACTAACCACTACAAGACAGCACACATGCCTAGTTTACCCCATTTGGGTATATCACAAGTTACCATTTTCAGTTTGAAGGTAACCCTAGACTAACAATACATGTTTATATACAAACCCAAAGTTTATCCAATGTCCAAATACAAAGTTATCACTGTCCAAATTACAAACACAAAAATCTGTACAAGTCTTTCAAAATACAACTCCTGGGAAGGTGAAGATTAGTGTCCAGCCGACCCACACGTCGCGTCCAACCTGCAAAACCGAAAGAGTCTTCCATCCCGTCCGAACCTGCAAAACCGAAACATAGCATCCCATTGTGAGTCTTTTCGTCTTTTCGTTTTCCTTTATGATGTCCTAGTTGTGCTCGTTGTGTACAAACCTGCGAATAAACAAACCAATGTGTTAGTCATTGTAACGGTCTTATTCTTTTTACTAAAAACTGAAATTGGTTAAACCTTAATAACTAATACAAGCATGTCTATGACTTTACTTTTCTGTCAAACCAGACCGAGACCCAATTAAAGGCCAAACCGAGAACCAAACCAAGCCAACCAAGTTTCTTACTTTCTGCCAAAACTATCAACAATCAATACCAACTAGTCCAAATGTCTTAACCATTTTTATTTTACAGAAACACCCTAAAAACCCTCAATCATGCCGCGGGTATAAAAACCCCCATTTCAAATCGAAACCCTAGAAATTTAAAAACCTTTTTAAACATTTAATTAACATTTTCAACATTACAAAAACACCACATAAACATGAGTAACAGCCGAACATAAAAACCCCCAATTTTATAAAAACCCTAGATTGACTTTTTATTAATTAAAACATTAATTAAACCTAATCTAAACCCAAACCCCATAGTTAATTTAATTGAAAACGAGTTATGCAAAAACCCCCAATTTACCGAAACCCTAATTTTTATAAACCGATTATATGTTTGATTTTATACAAGAAAACACCAATTAATTACATATAAACCCGAGATTGATGAAAACCCCCAAATATTTCAAAACCCTAAATTCGTTTATTTCAAATCCGAGAGCCTTATGGTTCTCAACAACTTTATACAAATTAATCAAACCCACTGACCTTTATTAAATCGAAAATCAATTAGCTTTTGTAAAAGAAATGAAGGAGAAACAAACTTATCTTTGATTTTTAGCCATTGATTGACGTAACCATAGGGATGAATACATCAGAAACCCAATCGGTTTGATGTGGGGATGAAACCCCACATCTCACGCGATCTAAACACCTCAGACCACCCACACATGATTGTTATATTCAAACTGATAAGATATTAGCCATTGAAGGGGGTGAACCGATCTAGATTTAAGAGAGAGAAGAGATTGGGACGGTGGAGTTATTATCGAGGGAAGAGAGAGAGAGTGAAACTCTCTGTTATGGAGAGTTGTGTGTGTAACACACGCATATCTACTCTTTCGTTCCTTGTTTATTCCGCCCATGGGCCGGGCCGGGTCTAATGACCCTTGGGCCGGTTATTGAGAGAAGTTATTGGACCCATTTTGGGCCTTGTGTGTTTATTAAGTTTGGTTAAAGCCCATGAAACGAATTTTTATAAATTTAGGATATAATTTGACCCGTAAAACCCGACCGTTTAATAACCGACTTTTGTTTGTCGTACTTTTCCGTAAACGTATGGTTTCGTCAAGCACAACTAGGGTGTCGTGTCTTCTATTAATATAATTTTTCGTATCGTAACTCGATTCTCATAATTAAATAGGCCGCGGCTAGCGTAACCGTACTCTCGAGCTATTTTATCTTCGTTCTCTTTGCTGAATTAACGAGGTGAGTTTATAGCCCCATACTTTACTATTTTCACTGCTTTTTGGGGTGAGACATTGCTTGATTTTAACGTGTGAACACAAGTGCATTTACTGATTTATATATTAGTCTAAGTCCCACTAAAAACCCAGTTACTTTGGCCCGTGAATCGTGAACCGTTAATTACTTTGTGTAAGCGCGAATGTTATGGATAGATCTATCGGGATTGACGTCCCTGTCTGTCTTGTCCAACAAGGGGACAAGCGGGCACAGTTTCATTTGAGTCTGAGATAGGATGTCGTGGGTTTAGGCATCTAGTTTGGGCTACATTTATATGATTATACTGCCGGTGTTGTTAACGCTTCGGTGTCACGAGCTTAGACTGTAATAAATACTTTTGGGATGACTTTGTATCTGTTATATTGTCATCACTTTTGGGAAAATCTTGTGGTTCATTAAACATTTCAAACTAACTAAACCTATGAACTCACCAACTTTATGTTGACACTTAGCAATGTTTTTCTCAGGTATTAAGAAGGAAGATGCTAAATGAGGTCTCATGCATTGCCGTCATTTCTTTGAAACAACGATCATTTGTACCATTTGAGAAAACTATGTTTTGTAACTGTATTCAGTTTATGCTTCCGCACTTTGTTAAAACTATTTATTTTATTAATTACAAGTGATCTATTTTCCGAACGTCTCATTTAGAGGTCGTTCTTTGTGACTATGTGCGTATGATAATCATGACGTCACCACTCCCTTGTCGCCATTATACTCTGATATTTTGGGAGTGTGACAGATTGGTATCAGAACACTAGTTATAGAGAACTAGGTTGCATTTAGTAACTCTAGACTATAACTGCTCTATGTTTAATCGATTATCATACGGATTGTAAGTATTAAGTATATGTAGATACATAAGTAATAAATGGGATACATGTGATTTAACAATTACGAGGTATATTTACATGGGTTACATGTGCAACAACGAAATCTGAATTATGTTATATGGGATACATGTGGATTCAACAATGATTGCTATGTTATGTTAATGTCCCTTTTTTACGGACTAATTTTATAAGATATTTACACACATTTATTTTGTTTATGATTACAGCGATGTCTTCATCTGATGATTCCACGTCTACAGGAGCGTACTACAACCGTAGTTCACAGTCGACTATCAGTTCATCAGTAGGACTACCTAGAGGATCGCCGTCAGGATATCCGTGGTACCGGATGGTTTCAGATGACGATACAGAGAGAGAGACTGAGGAGGTTCGTCATTCACCGATCCGTATTCCTGATGCATCAGCTGACGATGTAATTAGCCTAGAAGGCGGAGGAGAGGATGACTTAGACACTGACGTGGTGCAGTCACCAAGTCAGACATCAGTGACTGGAGATGAGACGGTAGAGGAGACAGAGGATGATGAGATGGAGTTTACAGATGGGGAAGGAGAGCCTATGGAGGTCACAGACACTGAGGACCCTCCTACTGCATATGCTGCTACTCCTGAGGTTTCCCTAGCACACATCTCCTCATCTTCATCTGAAGATGAAGGGGAAAGGACTGCTATTCCTGCTCCAGCACCTGGTACTCTACCTTTCTACTATGTGAGACGACGTCTTCGGGGGAGAGCTGCTCGACCACCACTTTCACCTTACCGACCCCTCATACCTTTCACTGCCACTGACAGGCATACAGCCCGCACCCCTGCCAGTCCTGTCCCAGAGACACCACTACTACTACCACCACCAGAGACTGTACCTGCTGTGTACCAGGAGATGCTTACTGATGCTGGTATCTCTACAGGGCCGAGAGCTACGACTCCTCTTCCTAGGAGAGCTACATCGACGGTGGTGATGCTTGGGGCGGCAGATGGATGTGTGACGACACGATTGAACAGGTTGGAGGATGCTGTAGAGGCTTTAGGTGAAGAGTATAATGAAGTGCAGGATAAGTTGGAGGCACTGGCGAAGAAGAGTCCAGTTAGGGATGAGACAGTGTTGACAGTATGTGTGACCCGTCTACGAGGACAGCTTCTTACTGTTCTTGATCAGATGGAATCCATGCCGAACGCTCGTCTTGAGGAGATTGGAAGCCTGATGACCCGTTGGGGAGTAGAGCCATTGGTGGAGACAGGCGGACTAGAGGCACCAGTGGAGGACCCTGTTGCAGACTTGGATAAGAGGTTTAGAGCCGCTTGTCATGATACCGATGTTAGACTGAGAGATTCCCAGGCTCGTGAGCTCGTGGTTGAGAGGAGGTTATCAGAGTTGGAGAGAGAGCTTCATCAGCGCCGTGAGGGCACTAGTTAGATTTATCTTGTACCATCGACCTATCCTTGTATGACCACTAAGCTTTGAAGTTTATCTTAGCTAGTTGGTATATTATTTTCTTTTATGACAAACTATGATGTACTATCGAACGTTTCTATGAATGATATTATGGATTACAAAAATTATGAGACCATTATGTATTGTGTATTATATCCTGGAGCATTTCATAATTGTATTGTGTGTGCCATGCATGTTATGTTTGGCAAAACTCATTATCCTATTACTTGTTAGATTATGGCGCTAGTTAGAAAATCCGAAACGCAGAATCCACCAGCCGCTACCGGTGGAATCGACACCGTCATGCTAAGCCAAATGATAGCCGAACGAGTGGCCGAGGCACTCGCGACCGATGAAGCAAATCGTACAGCTAGCACACAGGAGGAGACCAACCAAGGAGCTACTAATGCTATTACACGGACTTGTACCTACAAGGAATTTCGTGCAGTTACGCAAGTAAGTTTCCGCGGTACTGAAGGAGCAGTAGGATTAACCAGATGGTTTGAGAAGCTAGAATCCCAATTTGGGATTAGCAATGTCGCTGAAGCCGACAAGGTGAAGTTTGCGTCAAGCACGTTAGTGGATGGTGCTTTGACTTGGTGGAACGTCTATGCTCGTGCAGTGACCATTGACGTTGCCCAAGCGACGCCCTGGAGTGAATTTAAAGCTATGTTTGTGAGGAAATACTGCCCACGAAATGAAGTCAAGCAGATGGAAGTTGAGCTGTGGAACCTGAAGGTCAAGGGTACTGCTCTTACTGCTTACAATCAGCGCTTTCAAGAGCTGATCTTGTTATGTCCTGAAATGGTGCCCAACGACGACCGATTGTTGGAGCGATACATTGAAGGACTACCTTTGAGCATCAAAGGGAATGTGACTTCATCCAAGCCAACTGATTTGCACGAGGCAATCGACATGGCTCAGAGTCTGATGTACCAAGTGGTACAGGAGTTGGGAGAAAATACTGGGGATAAAAGAAAGTGGTCTGGCAACCACTACAACAACAATACCAACAACAGCAACAACCCAAACTACTACAACCAGAACAAGCGACAAGAAGTAGCAAGGGTGTTTACTGCTAGACAAGGAAATACTGGAAACTACGCTGGAAGACTTCCTTTCTGCGGAAAATGTGGCCGACACCACGAAGGAGCATGCCCCCCTACGTGCTACAATTGTGGGAAGGCGGGACATAAGGCAAAGGAATGTCGAGCACCACCTCGTTCTACTAATCAAAGAGGACCTGGAACGCAAGGTGGCCAAGGAGCAAATGTCACTTGCTTTGGATGTGGAGAGAAAGGTCACTACAAGAACAAATGTCCAAGCAGTGGGAATCAAGGTCGTAGTAACCAGATTCGAGGGAATCAAAATCACAACCAAGGGAACCAGAATCAGAATCAAGGGAACCGAGGAGGAAATAACCGAGCCACAACTAGTACTCCTGGAGGATTCACGGCACCTAGCAAAGTGTATCATCTCTGTGCTGAAGCTGCAGTGCAAGACAACAATGTTGTGACTGGTACGTTTCTAGTCAATAACAACTATGCTTCAGTACTATTTGATTCTGGTGCGGATAGGAGTTTTGTGTCGTCTATATTTAGTGAACGCCTAAATGTTACCCCTACTGCGCTAGACGTTAAGTATAATGTAGAATTAGCCGATGGGAAGTCAGTAACCACCGACGTTATTCTGAAAGGATGTAGTGTAAGGCTACAAGGTCGTTCGTTTAGCATCGACCTACTCCCTATAGAATTGGGAAGTTTTGACGTCATCATTGGAATGGATTGGATGTCGAAGCATCACGCGGAGATTGTATGTCATGAGAAGTGTGTCCGTGTTCCTTATGGAAACGACGTACTCATCATACAAGGCGAAAGAAGTGGAGTGAAGAATGGATCAAGATTGGAAGTCATCTCATGTATCAGGACCCAAAGATACATTGAGAAGGGATGTCCGGTATTCTTGGTTCAAGTAACACAAAAGGAAGGAGAAGAAGATCACGAGAAGAAGGTGGAGGATGTACCGATCGTTAGAGACTTTCCGGACGTATTCCCATAGGATTTACCCGGCTACCACCAGCACGGCAAGTGGAGTTTCACATCGAGCTTACACTAGGAGCCGCGCCTGTTGCTAGAGCCCCATACCGTCTAGCACCGGCCGAGATGACAGAGTTAGCTGAACAGATAAAGGAACTTTCTGACAAAGGTTTCATTAGACCAAGTTCCTCACCTTGGGGAGCGCCGGTCTTATTTGTCAAAAAGAAAGATGGATCCTTTAGAATGTGTATCGATTACCGAGAATTGAATAAGCTGACGATAAAGAACCGCTACCCATTGCCGAGGATTGACGATCTTTTCGACCAATTGCAAGGATCTAGCATATACTCGAAGATCGATTTAAGGTCAGGATATCATCAACTAAGGGTTAGAGAGGAAGACGTTCATAAGACGGCTTTTAGAACCCGGTACGGACACTACGAGTTCCAAGTTATGCCTTTCGGTTTGACAAACGCGCCTGCGGTATTCATGGATCTCATGAACCGAGTTTGCAAATCATACTTGGACAAGTTTGTGATTGTATTTATCGATGACATTCTCATCTATTCTCGTAATGAAGAAGAGCACAAGGAACATTTGAAGACCATATTAGAGCTGCTGAGGAAGGAGAAGTTATATGCAAAGTTTTCCAAATGTGAGTTTTGGATAAACACAGTGCAATTCCTTGGGCATGTGATCGACAGCAGTGGTATTCACGTTGATCCTGCTAAGATCGAGGCCGTAAAGGATTGGGCGACTCCGACAACACCCACGGAGATCCGCCAATTTTTAGGTCTTGCTGGTTACTATAGGAGATTCATTGAAGGTTTCTCCAAGATAGCTAAACCAATGACGGAATTGACTCAAAAGGATAAGAAGTTTGAGTGGAAGGAGGATCAAGATTTGGCATTCCAGACATTGAAGCAGATGTTGTGTGAAGCACCTATACTAGCCCTACCCGAGGGTAATGAAGACTTTGTGGTGTATTGTGATGCATCCATAAAAGGGTTAGGTGCAGTACTGATGCAAAGGACTAAGGTCATAGCTTACGCATCAAGACAACTAAAAGTGCACGAGAAGAACTACACAACTCATGACCTAGAGTTGGGAGCAGTGGTGTTTGCCTTGAAGATTTGGAGACACTACCTTTATGGTACTAAGTGTGTTGTATTCACTGATCATAAGAGTCTACAACATATTTTGAATCAAAAGGAACTCAACATGAGACAACGACGTTGGCTAGAGTTGCTCAGTGATTACGATTGCGAGATCCGTTATCACCCGGGCAAGGCAAATGTCGTGGCCGACGCTTTGAGTCGAAAGGAGAGAGTTCTTAGGGTGAAGGCTTTAATGATGACCATTGACTTAGACCTTCCATCCTTAATTCTCAAGGCTCAGAAAGAAGCAGTCGAGGAAGAAATTCTCAAGACTGAAGATGTTGGAGGAATGATAAAGAAGTTGGAAGCACGTTCGGATGGAACGTTATGCCTTGATAATAGGAGTTGGTTACCATGCCATGGTGACCTACGATCCTTGATTATGCATGAGTCGCATAAGTCAAAGTACTCCATACATCCGGGATCTGACAAAATGTATCATGATCTGAAGATGTTGTATTGGTGGCCGAACATGAAGGCGGATATTGCTACATACGTTAGCAAGTGTTTGACTTGTGCCAAAGTCAAAGCCGAACATATGAAACCATCAGGATTATTGGTCCAACCCGAACTGCCAGAATGGAAGTGGGAAAGGATCACTATGGATTTCATTACCAAGCTACCAAAGACCGCAGCCGGATTCGACACGATTTGGGTAATCTTCGACCGACTCACCAAATCGGCTCATTTCCTACCCATCAAGGAGACTGATGGAATGGATAAGTTAGCAAGGACATACTTGGAGGAAGTAGTCACGAAGCAAGGTGTGCCTGTGTCTATAATCTCCGACCGAGACAGCCGATTTACTTCGCAGTTTTGGAAGTCACTGTAGAAGGCATTGGGGACGCAGTTGGATATGAGCACTGCGTACCATCCCCAAACTGACGGTCAAAGTGAACGGACCATTCAAACCTTAGAAGATATGCTGAGAGCTTGTGTGATTGACTTTGGAAATAGATGGGATAGACACCTACCTCTGGTGGAATTCTCATACAACAATAGTTATCACACCAGCATTAAGGCAGCGCCGTTCGAAGCACTGTATGGTAGGAAGTGTCGTTCACCCGTGTGTTGGGCAGAGGTCGGTGAAGCACAACTCACTGGACCCGAGATCATACACGAGACTACTGAGAAGATCTTTAAGATTAAGAGCCGTATGCAAGCCGCAAGAGATCGACAGAAGAGTTATGCTGATATGAGACGCAAACCCCTTGAGTTTGAGGTTGGTGATAAAGTCATGTTGAAGGTCTCACCTTGGAAGGGTGTGATTCGCTTTGGAAAGCGTGGAAAGCTAAATCCTCGTTACATTGGACCCTTCAAGATTATAGAGAGGATTGGTCCCATAGCCTATCGCTTAGAATTACCCCAAGAACTTAGCCGAGTGCATAATGTGTTCCACATTTGCAATCTGAAGAAATGCTTAGCCGACGAGACACTCGTTATCCCTTTGGAAGAAATTCAACTCGACGACAAACTCAACTTCGTAGAAGAACCAGTAGAAGTTATGGACCGTCAAGTTAAACAACTCAAGCAAAGCCGTATACCTATTGTGAAGATCCGTTGGAACGCGCGTAGAGGTCCGGAATACACGTGGGAACGTGAAGATCAATTCAAGAGCAAGTATCCTCATATTTTCGCTAACCACCCTACTACAACAACGTCTTGATTTCGTGACGAAATCTCTAAAACATGGGAATACTGTGACATCCGTCAAATTTCCATCTTAATTTATTCATGTAGTACTAGTATTTTAACTGTTTACCGACGAGTTGTCGACAGGAATGTGTTAATTATTTTGCTTTGCGGACAAAGCCCTTTTTAGGGAGAGCATATGTAACATCTCGAATTTTCGCGATTATTAAGTTGAATGCAATACACGAAGTTGGTGAGCGTTTTATATTTGCCGTACGTTTAATTGATATACTTACTAGATTACGTGAAGTCTCGCACAATTGCCTTTGTTTTGGGATCGTATGTCAAACGGTTATAATGTCGTGTTTATTCAGTTCGCGTCTAAACTTAAAACCCGAGTCGAATTGTATAAACTGTCACAGCATGTACACATATTGAGTATAAACTTTCATTTATGTTTATTACAAAACTTGCCTTACAAGAGTCCCAAATTTCAGTCACATGTCTAACTACAAATAAACCACATAGTTTATTACCCACTAACCACTACAAGACAGCACACATGCCTAGTTTACCCCATTTGGGTATATCACAAGTTACCATTTTCAGTTTGAAGGTAACCCTAGACTAACAATACATGTTTATATACAAACCCAAAGTTTATCCAATGTCCAGATACAAAGTTATCACTGTCCAAATTACAAACACAAAAATCTGTACAAGTCTTTCAAAATACAACTCCTGGGAAGGTGAAGATTAGTGTCCAGCCGACCCACACGTCGCGTCCAACCTGCAAAACCGAAAGAGTCTTCCATCCCGTCCGAACCTGCAAAACCGAAACATAGCATCCCATTGTGAGTCTTTTCGTCTTTTCGTTTTCCTTTATGATGTCCTAGTTGTGCTCGTTGTGTACAAACCTGCGAATAAACAAACCAATGTGTTAGTCATTGTAACGGTCTTATTCTTTTTACTAAAAACTGAAATTGGTTAAACCTTAATAACTAATACAAGCATGTCTATGACTTTACTTTTCTGTCAAACCAGACCGAGACCCAATTAAAGGCCAAACCGAGAACCAAACCAAGCCAACCAAGTTTCTTACTTTCTGCCAAAACTATCAACAATCAATACCAACTAGTCCAAATGTCTTAACCATTTTTATTTTACAGAAACACCCTAAAAACCCTCAATCATGCCGCGGGTATAAAAACCCCCATTTCAAATCGAAACCCTAGAAATTTAAAAACCTTTTTAAACATTTAATTAACATTTTCAACATTACAAAAACACCACATAAACATGAGTAACAGCCGAACATAAAAACCCCCAATTTTATAAAAACCCTAGATTGACTTTTTATTAATTAAAACATTAATTAAACCTAATCTAAACCCAAACCCCATAGTTAATTTAATTGAAAACGAGTTATGCAAAAACCCCCAATTTACCGAAACCCTAATTTTTATAAACCGATTATATGTTTGATTTTATACAAGAAAACACCAATTAATTACATATAAACCCGAGATTGATGAAAACCCTCAAATATTTCAAAACCCTAAATTCGTTTATTTCAAATCCGAGAGCCTTATGGTTCTCAACAACTTTATACAAATTAATCAAACCCACTGACCTTTATTAAATCGAAAATCAATTAGCTTTTGTAAAAGAAATGAAGGAGAAACAAACTTATCTTTGATTTTTGGCCATTGATTGACGTAACCATAGGGATGAATACATCAGAAACCCAATCGGTTTAATGTGGGGATGAAACCCCACATCTCACGCGATCTAAACACCTCAGACCACCCACACATGATTGTTATATTCAAACTGATAAGATATTAGCCATTGAAGGGGGTGAACCGATCTAGATTTAAGAGAGAGAAGAGATTGGGACGGTGGAGTTATTATCGAGGGAAGAGAGAGAGAGTGAAACTCTCTGTTATGGAGAGTTGTGTGTGTAACACACACATATCTACTCTTTCGTTCCTTGTTTATTCCGCCCATGGGCCGGGTCGGGTCTAATGACCCTTGGGCCGGTTATTGAGAGAAGTTATTGGACCCATTTTGGGCCTTGTGTGTTTATTAAGTTTGGTTAAAGCCCATGAAACGAATTTTTATAAATTTAGGATATAATTTGACCAGTAAAACCCGACCGTTTAATAACCGACTTTTGTTTGTCGTACTTTTCCGTAAACGTATGGTTTCGTCAAGCACAACTAGGGTGTCGTGTCTTCTATTAATATAATTTTTCGTATCGTAACTCGATTCTCATAATTAAATAGGTCGCGGCTAGCGTAACCGTACTCTCGAGCTATTTTATCTTCGTTCTCTTTGCTGAATTAACGAGGTGAGTTTATAGCCCCATACTTTACTATTTTCACTGCTTTTTGGGGTGAGACATTGCTTGATTTTAACGTGTGAACACAAGTGCATTTACTGATTTATATATTAGTCTAAGTCCCACTAAAAACCCAGTTACTTTGGCCCGTGAATCGTGAACCGTTAATTACTTTGTGTAAGCGCGAATGTTATGGATAGATCTATCGGGATTGACGTCCCTGTCTGTCTTGTCCAACAAGGGGACAAGCGGGCACAGTTTCATTTGAGTCTGAGATAGGTTGTCGTGGGTTTAGGCATCTAGTTTGGGCTACATTTATATGATTATACTGCCGGTGTTGTTAACGCTTCGGTGTCACGAGCTTAGACTGTAATAAATACTTTTGGGATGACTTTGTATCTGTTATATTGTCATCACTTTTGGGAAAATCTTGTGGTTCATTAAACATTTCAAACTAACTAAACCTATGAACTCACCAACTTTATGTTGACACTTAGCAATGTTTTTCTCAGGTATTAAGAAGGAAGATGCTAAATGAGGTCTCATGCATTGCCGTCATTTCTTTGAAACAACGATCATTTGTACCATTTGAGAAAACTATGTTTTGTAACTGTATTCAGTTTATGCTTCCGCACTTTGTTAAAACTATTTATTTTATTAATTACAAGTGATCTATTTTCCGAACGTCTCATTTAGAGGTCGTTCTTTGTGACTATGTGCGTATGATAATCATGACGTCACCACTCCCTTGTCGCCATTATACTCTGATATTTTGGGAGTGTGACATGCACTCTCCATCTTTGTTGGAATGGCACACACACATAGCGAAGTGTGACAACTAATAATCATAAAAAATGATCCACCATACCAAGTAACTAGCAACCCACCATTTAGACTTCGACATGGGTTAGGCTAAGGTTTAAGGTTAAATATTTTTTTCTTTTTAGTGGATTTTTAAAAAAAAATGAAAAGATTGGCTCAAAGGGTGTTCTAAGGGTATCTAGCACTAGATGAGAGTGCTAACAAAATGGTTAATATTGGTGGTTAGCTAATCGATGATACTAGATAAAAAGAAAATGGGAAAGGCTATTTGGGTTTTATTCCTAAGGTTGCCTCTTTGTCACGCATATACACTTATATCACACAAGTGTGATCTCACTAGAACTTATTTTTATTTTTTTTTAATTTTTTTTCTTCGTGGGAACGATTATTGAAATATATTTACATACAAACGTGTGAGAAAAAAATTAAATCCTAAGGGCAAACATGTGTACAACTCTCCCTTATTTTTTTATAACAAAAATTGGTTTTGTTTTCCGATTTATTTCCCCTCACACTTAAGTTTTGGATTGGACTCAATGTGAAAAATAAACTTCAAAGCATGAAAAGTGAGGAAATAAATAAATAGTCAAAGAGAAACGAAACTTCCCGGGATATGAAATTGAAATTGATCTCCATATGATAAGATGCCAAGTTAGGAAGACCAGTCGATTTCGTACACTTCCATCTTCTCCATGTATGCATCCTCCTCCATTACCTATTGCTGCATTTATTCAAAAAAAAAAAAACAAAACAAAACACACAAACAAACACACAAGCACACAAAGATATATAAAACATACTACTAGCAATGTACACCCCTCACACTTAAGATTTTCCAAGTTAGAAAAATACTTTTAGGGTGTACATATATATTCAGATCACACAAAATAAAACACACAAAGAATTAAAGCACGGGTTGCCTCCCGAGAAGCGCTTAATTGATTATTGAGTCGTTAGCTAGACTCTTCCCCTTAATGTTAGGATTCTTTGACGATACAGTTAAGATGAGGAACTTTGGTTGTGTAAAACCCGCATGCTTTTACCATGAATAGTACCCTTAAGATCGTACGTACTAGATTAAAACTTTCCTATTATAGTACGATTACGTTCACGTGTTAGAATTTTACGTATTACGTACATGTTAGAACACGATAAGTATTTATTACGTACGAACACACAATAATTATTTAACAATAATTAATCACGAACATGAGATCATGAAATCATGAACGTAATTAAATCACGAACTAATATTAATTACGTATATATATTTATTACGAGCACGAATAAATATATTGGGTCACGGTTAATATTTAACGAGAACACATAAAACACGAACACAAATAAACACGAACGAACACTTAAATAACGAGACACGGAAAACGGTACGGGTACCCCATGTGGGGCCCCCTACCCGCGGCTACATCAAGGAAGATGGGACAAGCCCATCAAATTTTACTAAGAAGGGGTAAAGGTAAAATCTTGTTTTCATTTTTTCACATTACAGTAAACTTAAACAAAAACCTAAAAGATTTTTCTCCTTCTCCTTCTTCCTCTCTTTGGCCGCCGCACCTAAGCACAAGAAAAGGGGTGTTTGTTCGATCTTTGATCTTGATTTTGTACGTGTGTTCGTGTGTGTTCATCCTCGTTAGATCCACACATTCGCTATATCTTTTTAATCCTTTTTCTTTTGTTTTGATTTAATAAATTAAATAAGCACATGATGTTGTTAAAAACCTAATTAAAAACATAAATCAAACATGTAATTGGTTATGGGGTAAATCAAAACAGATGTTTTTAGGGGTGTTTGTTTGGCCGACGCCTAAACCGAACCCCAAGGGGGTCTCGGTTTGGCTTATAGACCACCACCGAGACCATATGGTCCCGGTTTGGTGGTGTGGGTCCCACGGCAGCAGCAAAAAGGGAAGAACCCCGAAGTGGTTCAGGGTATAGTGTTGATTTCAAGTCCGGTTCATGGTTTCTAGTCACGATCCGATTCATGGTTTGTAGTCACGATCCGGTTCATGGTTTATGTTATGGTGATATTTTAATGATCATATGTTAAAATTAAATTAATAATTATATGACATGATTAATTTAATAAAACATGACTTAGGTTATAATTTAATTATTAGATCATGGAACTATTAACCTAAGTATTTATATTTTTCTAGACTTATAATTAATTAATTATTTAAAAACCATGGTTATAATTAATTAATTAACATGACTTAGGTTATATTATTAATAAATAATAATACATGTTTTAACCTAAGTATTTAACTTTATTTAATTAAAAACATGATATATTTAATTAAATACTTTTAACCTATAGTTTATTTAAATTACATGTAATAATTAATAAACTATACATTATATCATTATGACTTAGAAGAATAATCAGAAAACACTTAAGCGTATATACTTAGCTTATTTAACCAGCTTATATCTAATTAGGGAAACTTTCTATTTTTAGAAACTTATTTAATTCAGGCAGCTAATCTATTTATGGAAACTTTCTATTTTTAGAACCTTATTTATTTAAGGCCGCTAATCTATTTATGGAAACTTTCTATTTTTAGAAACTTAACTATTTTAGCAGTAATTCTATTTTTGGAAACTTTTTATTTTTGGAAACTTTTTATTTTTGGAAACTTTCTATTTTTGGAAACTTTCTATTTTTGGAAACTTTCTATTTTTAGTAACTTTCTATTTTAGGAAACCTGCTATTTTTAGAAAGTCAATTATTATTACACAATAAGTATAATAATACATGAAATACAAGTAATGCTTAATCAGAATAGACATAATATAAGATAAACACAGTTTAAGGCTTTAAACAGTAAAACATGACATGAACGTATAAAATAAGCTAAGACATGATATAAAACCAGTTACGTATTTAGTAATCAGATACTTATTCACGTATGTATTTATGTAGCATTAGTGATACCGAAGTAGGATTCTCCTCAGTTCGTCTTCTTCGTTCACTGGACATAAGGTACGGATTCCCGTCCTTTCAGTATGGACATTCTTTCCTTATTAGGATTCCCCGTATGCAGCCAAATGTTTTCCCGTAGTATAAGTTTATATGTTTGATTTGCTTATGTTTAATTTAGAATACCTATAGCCATATACATGCGTGACCAGTTTCACCTAGTTATGGAGGTACCATAACCATAACACTATAGGCACTGGTGTTATGACTTCACCACGGCGGAGTGATTGCTCGTGGCGTCCCTTCAGCTTTTGGCCATATTATTATATTTATCATGTGGGGCGTATGGGTGCATCCTAGTTACATGTTTTTCAGCAGATTACTCAGTGTGAATGTGGTGTGTGCCTTGCATCCTTCACAAGGAGCTGATCCCTCCTACCTAAACCAGTATATTAAATTAGAGGCAGCCCCTCTAATTTGCATGATGAGGTCACCCCTCCAAGTATTCATGCACGGTGGATTTTCATGACCTATATTGGCTAATGGTAGAATATGTTAAACAGTTTTTATAAGATAAACATAAGGCTTTTCAAATTATAAAACCAGTTTTACCAAGACTTAACCAGGTTATTCGGGACTTAGTTTATTCCGCTGTTATATGTTATATGCTTATCCTATTCATGCTTTATTGTACATCCATGCACTGAGCGTATTGCTCAACCGTTTTCCTTTTCTATGTTCCCAAAACGGCAGGTACTCAAGGACGCTCGTAGACTTTAAGCGTACGTGCATATGGACTGGAAGCTTTCTAGCCTTTCTTTACTTTATGCATATCTTTACTTTGATACTCTTGCTATGGACATTGTTTAGTCCTTTCCTTTACAGTACTTATGTTTGTATGTGATGAGCTTTACTTTTGTACTACCGATGTTTGATTCTGGTATTTTCCTTTTATGGTCATGTAATGTTTAGACATTTTTCCTCGTATGCTTTGATGACACGCCATAATTACGCGTGACATTCCATTATCAAAATGGGGTGTTACAATTATGGTATCAGAGGCAAGACTTCGACCTATAGGCTCTCAAAATATGACCTGTGATTAGTGGGTAGTCACTAAGGTCTTCCTAGAACTGACAGTCGTTTTCATGCATTCATCATTTTTATGCATACACATATATGTCATTGTCGCATGTTTATGACTAAGTAATGGTTGGTACAGGACTGGCCCTATTTAGTCGCATGTGTTTTATCGAAACTTTTAAATTTGGGACCGACCCATAGGCGTCCCCTCGCCATGTCTTTTATTTTGGGTGAACTGACCATAGGCGTTCACTCTCGAGCATACAAAAGTTTTCATAAAACTGCATCATGCATTCATACACAAAATTTTCTTGTATAAAATTTTTCTCTTGAATTTTGGTATAATTTTTTTTTCATGTATATATATATATTTTATGTTTTGAGCTGTTTAATCATATGTTTTATGTTATACTTTCAAATGGTTCTCACACGCGAACAGGAACAACTCAATGCTGCAATCCAAGCTGCAATGCAAGCTTTGCTTCCTCAACTGAGGAACGACATTAGGGCTGAGGTTCAAGCTGCCAACAATCAGCAGCATAACCAGGCACCTCCTCCTCCTTCTCTAGGGACATTGGCAGTATGGCTGGAGAGATTCAACAAGCTCCGTCCTCGAGTTTTTGAGAAAACAGATAGCCCCAATGATGCTGAAAGCTGGTTGGCTCATATCGAGAAGATTTTCAATGCTATGGGTTGTGACCCCACGTACAAGGCGAGGTTGGCATGCTATCGGTTCGAAGGCGATGTGCTAAATTGGTGGTTAGCGTTGATGCAGTCCGAGGGAGGTGACGAGTGGGTTGCTGGTTTGACTTGGGCTCAGTTCAAGGACAGGGTGATGGAGCAGTTCTTTCCCAAGGCTGAGCAAGACAAGCTCAAGAGGGAGTACCATGGGATCCGACAGAGAGCTGGGGAGAATAGCAATGAGTTTATGCAGCGCTTTCTTCGCTTAGCTGGTTTCCTTGGTGCAGCAGCAGGTACTTCAGAAGAGCAGGCACACCACTTTAGGTGGGCTCTTCGCACATCGGTCGCAAACAATCTGGTGTGTGCTACGTTCAACACTGTAGCACAAGTGGCCGATGCAGCACGTAAGCTGGAGATGCTGTAGGAGAGAGATGAGTTCGGGGAAGCTGAGAGACCCGACAAGAGGTAAACATTCGTATTCAAGCGGTGACCAATCCGTATTCTTTCAGTATATGTCAATTATTCATCTCTTTAAATTGTATCTTCCAGGCAGAAAACTGGGGACCGGTCTCAGCCGGCTACTCAGCAGCAGCCTCATCAGCCAAAGGGAAACAGTCAGACTAACGACCGTTCATCTACGGATAGGCGTGGCGGTAATGATAATTACCGTAACAACGCTGGACACTCCAACAGCAGCAGGTCCTAATACTTACACATTTTCTTATGATTTCATGTATAACTCATATTCTGACACTTTAGCAAAACTTCTACCAGGAACCATGGAAACGGTAGGGACCAGAACCCGAGAGGTTCACAGCCTAGCCGTCCAGCTATCACTGGTATTCAATCTTACGATTATCCGGATTGTCCTTTGTACCCTATTATCATGTCTTATGTAAAATGTTTTATCAGGTTCTTAGCCAGCCAGAGCACCTGCTGGAGGATATACTCATCCTCTTTGCTCTACTTGCCACCGTAGGCACCCAGGGCCATGTCGTCGTAACACTGACGCATGCTTCAAGTGTGGTCTTCTGGCCATATCATGAAGGATTACCGTAAGGGCGAGATGGAGGGCACATCGGGACATGCTAATTCCAAGCCGCCTCCTACCACCGGGCGTGTCTACACGACATCTCGAGACCAGGCCAACAAGTCTACAGGTACCATCACTGGAATCTTATATATGTATGGTCAAGCTGCGTGTGTTCTTTTCGATACGGGTGCTACTCACTCGGTCATTTCTACTGCTTATGCTAAGAACATTAGGATGCCCCCTGCCACTAGAGAATAGGCTTACAATTTCCACGCCTTTGAGGGACTCTGTATTAATCACCCATGTATACAAGAGTCTTCCCCTAGAATTTGACGATAAGGTTCGACCTGTTGACGCACTTCCGCTGGACATGAATGACTTCGACATGATTTTGGGTATGGATTGGCTATCCAAGCATCATGCTACCATAGATTGCCATTCATATCGAGTTATCTTCGGTGATGTAAATGCACCAGAGTACATTCATAACGGGTTTGTACCCGGATGGTCTGTACAAATCATATCTACCCTACAAGCGCGTGCATTACTGTCACATGGCTGCGAGGGTTATCTAGCTACAGTTCACGACATGGATGCTGAATCTCCATCAATTCAGGATCAACCAATAGTGTCAAAATTCCAAGATGTATTTCCAGCAGAACTTCCGGGCATACCACCTGCACGAGAAGTGGAATTCAATATCGAGCTTATTCCAGGAGCTGAACCAATCTCCAAGGCTCCTTATCGCATGGCTCCCATAGAGCTGAAGGAGCTGAAGGATCAAATGCAAGAACTTCTTGAACGAGGTTTCATTCGACCGAGCGCATCTCCATGGGGCGCGCCGGTCTTATTTGTTAAGAAGAAGGACGACAGTATGCGTCTTTGCATAGACTATCGCGAGCTAAACAAGATTACCATCCGGAATAGGTATCCACTACCGCGTATAGACGATCTGTTTTACCAACTCCAAGGGGCCAAACACTTCTCCAAGATTGATCTTAGGTCAGGCTATCATTAGCTACGGGTCAAGGAGCAGGATATCGCCAAGACTGCTTTTCGTACCCGCTATGGCCACTACGAATTTGTAGTTATGCCATTCGGCCTGACAAATGCTCCAGCAGTGTTCATGGACTTGATGAACATAATCTTCCATGAATTTCTGGACAAGTTCGTCATTGTCTTCATCAATGACATCTTGATTTTCTCAAAGTCCAAGGAGGAACACGAAGACCATCTTCGTACAGTACTACAGATTCTTCGCTAGAAGCAGCTGTATGCTAAATTCTCCAAGTGTGAGTTCTGGTTAGACAAGGTGGCATTCCTAGGTCACATTGTATCAGTAGAAGGAATCACTATGGATCCAGCGAAGGTTGAGGCCATTACTAAGTGGTCGAGGCCGACATCAGCGACGGAAGTCCGCAGCTTCTTAGGCTTAGCTGGCTATTACCGTAGGTTCGTGGAGAACTTTTCCCGCTTAACACTACCATTGACCAAACTGATGCGGAAAGGGGAGAAATTAGTCTGGACTGAAGAACGAGAGAAGAGCTTTGAAGACCTGAAGCAGAAGCTAGTATCCGCACCTATTCTTACTCTCCCATCTGGTACTGGTGGATTTCAAATCTACAGTGATGCATCGGGGAAGGGACTTGGCTGTGTTCTCATGCAACATGGGAAAGTGATCGCGTACGCTTCACGGCAGCTAAAGCCTTATGAAGAAACTTACCCCACGCATGACTTGGAACTTGCTGTAGTCGTGTTTGCATTGAAGATATGGAGGCACTACTTGTATGGAGAATCATGTGACATTTTCACGGACCACAAGAGCTTGAAGTATATCTTCACTCAACGTGAATTAAACATGAGGTAGAGAAGATGGTTAGAGCTGTTGAAGGATTATGACATTAATCTACAGTATCATCCCGGAAAGGCAAATGTAGTAGCAGATGCTCTTAGTAGGAAGTCCGGAATGATCAACGACATTAAAATTGAGGAGGAAATCATAAGAGACTTGGAGCGACTAGACATCAAGATCATGGTACGTGGACAACACGGTTACTGGGCTAACCTTAGAGTAGAACCCGAGTTACTCTCTAAGATCAAGGAAGCTCAGAAAGATGATGGAGAAATCTGGGCGATAGTACAGAATTTGGAGAAACAGACGGAATTCAGAGTAGATGCAGATGGTATCGTATGGCAGGGCACGAGACTTTGTGTTCCTGATGACCAAGAACTCCGGGAAGCCTTATTAGCTGAAGCTCATAGCTCCCCATTCTCTATACATCCTGGTTCGACTAAGATGTACCATGACATCAAGCAATACTTTTGGTGGAGTGGTATGAAACAGGATGTGGCCACTTACGTCTCCAAATGTCTTACCTGCCAGCAGGTTAAGATCGAGCATCAGCGATCTGGCGGTCTCCTTCAACCTTTAGATATTCCAGAGTGGAAGTGGGACAAAATCACCATGGATTTTGTTACTGGTCTTCCGCCTACCAAGAGGAAGCACGATGCAATTTGGGTTATCGTAGATCGACTTACCAAATCAGCTCATTTCTTACCGATCCGCAAGGAAGATCCGGTAAGTAAACTCGCCGATACGTATAGAAGAGAGATCATGAGACTCCACGGTGCTCCATCCAGCATCGTCTCAGACAGAGATCCTCGTTTCACTTCACGATTTTGGAAGAGTCTGCAGAAAGCTTGGGGTACACAACTTAAGCTTAGCACGGCTTTTCATCCTCAAACGGACGGATAGTCGGAGCGAACGATTCAGACATTGTAAGACATGTTGAGGTCATGTGCGTTGGAATGGATGGGTGATTGGGACGATTACATCTGTTTGGTGGAGTTTGCCTACAACAACAGTTGGCACGCAAGTATCAAGTGTGCTCCTTTCGAGATGTTGTATGGCAGAAAGTGTCGCACCCCAATCTGCTAGGATCAGGTTGGCGAGCGAACACTTGAAGGACCAGAAACCATAGAGATGACCAATGAAAAGATCGCAGTAGCTAAGAAGAAACTTCAGGAGGCACGGTCACGTCAAAAGAGTTACGCCGATAAGCATCGTAGGGACATACATTTTAACGTAGGAGATCACGTCTTCCTTAAGGTTTCACCGGCACGTGGTGTTAGACGCTTCGGGATTTAAGGGAAGCTCAATCCTCGTTTCATCGGACCGTTTGATATCATTGAACGAGTCGGTGAAGTATCTTACCGGTTAGCGTTACCTCCGCAGCTTTCGCATGTACACAATGTGTTTCATGTGTCCTTACTCAGAGGGTACCAGTATCATCCCCTTCACATGGTTCAGTATCCACTGGAACAGATACGTGAAGATCTCACTTTCATAGAAGAACCCGATCTTGTTCTTGACAGACAAGAACGAGTCATGAGAAGGAAGACGATTCCATTCGGGTCAAAATCCTTTAGAGGGATCATACCGAGCGGGAAGCCACTTGGGAAACAGAGGAGTCTATCCGGGCTTCTTACCCTCATTTCATATTTTGAATTCGGGTATGTTTTCTTTTCCAGTTTACTTTATCTATAATTCGGGGACGAATTATTCTTGTTAGAGGGGAAGAGTTGTAAAACCCGCATGCTTTTACCATGAATAGTACCCTTAAAATCGTACGTACTAGATTAAAACTTTCCTATTATAGTATAATTACGTTCACGTGTTAGAATTTTACGTATTACGTACGTGTTAGAACACGATTAGTATTTATTACGTACGAACACACAATAATTATTTAACAATAATTAATCACGAACATGCGATCATGAAATCATGAACGTAATTAAATCACGAACTAATATTAATTACGTATATATATTTATTACGAGCACGAATAAATATATTGGGTCACGGTTAATATTTAACGAGAACACATAAAACACGAACACAAATAAACACGAACACAAATAAGCACGAACGAACACTTAAATAACGAGACACGGAAAACGGTATGTGTACCCCAGGTGGGGCCCCCTACCCGCGGCTACATCAAGGAAGATGGGCCAAGCCCATCAAATTTTACTAAGAAGGGGTAAGGGTAAAATCTTGTTTTCATTTTTTCACATTACAGTAAACTTAAACAAAAACCTAAAAGATTTTTCTCCTTCTCCTTCTTCCTCTCTTTGGCTGCCGCACCTAAGCACAAGAAAAGGGGTGTTTGTTCGATCTTTGATCTTGATTTTGTACGTGTGTTCGTGTGTGTTCATCCTCGTTAGATCCACGCATTCGGTATATCTTTTTAATCCTTTTTCTTTTGTTTTGATTTAATAAATTAAATAAGAACATGATGTTGTTAAAAACCTAATTAAAAACATAAATCAAACATGTAATTGGTTATGGGGTAAATCAAAACAGATGTTTTTAGGGGTGTTTGTTTGGCCGACGCCTAAACCGAACCCTAAGGGGGTCTCGGTTTGGCTTATAGACCACCACCGAGACCATATGGTCCCGGTTTGGTGGTGTGGGTCCTACGGCAACAACAAAAAGGGAAGAACCCCGAAGTGGTTTGGGGTATAGTGTTGATTTCGAGTCCGGTTCATGGTTTGTAGTCACGATCCGGTTCATGGTTTATGTTATGGTTATATTTTAATGATCATATGTTAAAATTAAATTAATAATTATATGACATGATTAATTTAATAAAACATGACTTAGGTTATAATTTAATTATTAGATCATGGAATTATTAACCTAAGTATTTATATTTTTCTAGACTTATAATTAATTAATTATTTAAAAACCATGGTTATAATTAATTAATTAACATGACTTAGGTTATATTATTAATAAATAATAATACATGTTTTAACCTAAGTATTTAACTTTATTTAATTAAAAACATGATATATTTAATTAAATACTTTTAACCTATATTTTATTTAAATTACATGTAATAATTAATAAACTATACATTATATCATTATGACTTAGAATAATAATCAGAAAACACTTAAGCTTATATACTTAGCTTATTTAACCAGCTTATATCTAATTATGGAAACTTCCTATTTTTAGAAACTTATTTAATTCAGGCAGCTAATCTATTTATGGAAACTTTCTATTTTTAGAAACTTATTTAATTAAGGCAGCTAATCTATTTATGGAAACTTTCTATTTTTAGAAACTTATCTATTTTAGCAGTCATTCTATTTTTGGAAACTTTCCTTTTTTGGAAACTTTCTATTTTTGGAAACTTTCTATTTTTGGAAACTTTCTATTTTTGGAAACTTTCTATTTTAGGAAACCTGCTATTTTTAGAAAGTTACTTATTATTACACAGTAAGTATAATGATACATGAAATACATGTAATACTTAATCAGAATAGACAGAATATAAGATAAACACAGTTTAAGGCTTAAAACAGTAAAACATGACATGAACGTATAAAATAAGCTAAGACATGATATAAAACCAGTTACGTATTTAGTAATCAGATACTTATTCACGTATGTATTTATGTAGCATTAGTGATACCGAAGTAGGATTTTCCTCAGTTCGTCTTCTTCGTTCACTGGACATAAGGTACGGATCCCCGTCCTTTCAGTATGGACATTCTTTCCTTATTAGGATTCCCCGTATGCAGCCAAATGTTTTCCCGTAGTATAAGTTTATATGTTTGATTTACTTATGTTTAATTTAGAATACCTATAGCCATATACATGCATGACCAGTTTCACCTAGTTATGGAGGTACCATAACCATAACACTAGAGGCACTAGACTTCACCACGGCAGAGTGATTGCTCGTGGCGTCCCTTCAGCTTTTGGCCATATTATTATATTTATCATGTGGGGCGTATGGGTGCATCCTAGTTACATGTTTTTCAGCAGATTACTCAGTGTGAATGTGGTGTGTGCCTTGCATCCTTCACAAGGAGCTGATCCCTCCTACCCAAACTAGTATATTAAATTAGAGGCAGCCCCTCTAATTTGCATGATGAGGTCACACCTCCAAGTATTCATGTACGGTGGATTTTCATGACCTATATTGGCTAATGGTAGAATATGTTAAACAGTTTTTATAAGATAAACATAAGGCTTTTCAAACTATAAAACCAGTTTTACCAAGACTTAACCAGGTTATTCGGGACTTAGTTTCTTCCGCTGTTATATGTTATATGCTTATCCTATTCATGCTTTATTGTACATCCGTGCACTGAGCGTATTGCTCAGCCGTTTTCCTTTTCTATGTTCCCAAAACGGCATGTACTCAGGGACGCTCGTAGACTTTAAGCGTACGTGCATATGGACTGGAAGCTTTCTAGCCTTTCTTTACTTTATGCATATCTTTACTTTGATACTCTTGCTATGGACATTGTTTAGTCCTTTCCTTTACAGTACTTATGTTTGTGTGTGATGAGATTTACTTTTGGACTACCGATGTTTGATTCCGGTATTTTCCTTTTATGGTCATGTAATGTTTAGACATTTTTCCTTGTATGCTTTGATGACACACCATAATTACGCGTGACATTCCATTATCAAAATGGGGTGTTACAGGTTGGGTGCCATTGATTTTGATAACTATCATCTTTGAACCAAAGCAATTCTCCATTTATAGTCCAAACTTTGAAAGGCTTCTTTGGCATACCATTGTCGTCCTTCTTTATGATTCTTCTACTTCCAACGCCATTCATTGATTTCAACTCCACGTCATGAATTGACATTACATCATGTTCAAACGTCTTCTCCTTTTTGTATGGGATATGCACGGCACAATCCTTGGAAAAAGTTGAGTTAGAAATGATGGTGTTTGGTTTTGGCACGGCTGGAATAGGTTCTTCTTCTTCCTCAATAAAAGAAACATCACCCTTATCACCCTCGTTTCGGATAGAGGGTATTTATCTCTTGTTTTGGTATTGGTGATTTGAGGAAGGGACTTGGTTCGTTGGATGAGCTTTTCGACACGATCGGTTTTTATCTTCAAGTCTTTGATTATGGTTGTACGGTTCCGGAAGTTTAGATTGATTTGAAACTCCAAGTCAACCAAATTGTTCTTGACACGTTCATTTTCTTCCGTTTGCCAAGCCATAAATTCTCACATCATCTCCTCCATTAAGGCTTCGGGTTTTGGGCGATATTGTGATGAGTATGTCGTCACATCTCGCGGTCGAGATTGAGGAAGGGGACGGTTCGGGTTTAGGGTAAGATAGGAACGTGAATTCCTTGAATTTTGGTCATGATATCCTCGGTGATATTATTTTACATAATTCGCTTCATGAGGTTCATAGATCGGCTTGTCATCTTTCATGGTGGGTTTTGAATCGTGATCGTCTCTATGATCGTCTCACATATCTTTTAGTTTATTCCTTATGATTAGGAATTGGGAATCGATAAGTCGAGTGAGAGCTTCGAATTTCTCCATCAACACGGTGTGATCGAAGATGAGGTTGTTTCCACCGGCAGAAACAACGGTTTTAGGATAAGGTTCGACATACGAATCCTTCAAATAATCGAGCTTGAGAAGGACATTGTCCTCGAGGATTTGGAAAGCTTCGTTCGGAGTATTGTAGAGGAAGATTCCTCCGACGTCGAGAGCTACTCGAGTTGGATCGTCTAAGCCACGATAAAATGTTTCAATTATCGTTCTCGTGGTTAGATCATGTCCATAAAAAGCGCGAAGCATATGTTTCATTCGGAGCCAAGCTTCAACGAGAGTCTCGTCATCGAGTTTGTGAAAATCATGAATGTCGTTTAGGAGACGTTTAAACTTTGCGGGTGAAAAGAAGCGGCTTATAAAAGCTTCGCTTAATTCGTTCCACGAAGTAATTGTTCCTTCATTTAATTCATTCAACCAAATCTTAGCTTCTCCGATTAATGAGAGTGGAAACGTTCTCAAGTTAATTGCTTCTTCTTGTTTTTCACCATATTGGAAAAGGCTACTAATCTTGAGAAAATCGAGAACGTGTCAGCGAGGATCGAATAGGACTTGTCCATCAAATTGGTTCTCCCGGATCATTTTCATGTGGGTACTCGTGATAGTGAAATTGTTCAAAATAGGGATTTGAACAGTAGAGGAACTAGGCGTTAGAGCAACGATCCTGGTGTTTGACCACATTGGTTGATCATCGGGATCAATGGTAACAATGGTTGAGGAATCGGATTCGGTTTCATAGGATGAGATTCCTTCAATGTGGAATGGATTTTTGAATATCGTCTCGACTTCGGTGTCGAATACGTCGTCTTTGGAGGCGACGACGAAAAATTCTTTAATGAACGGTGGTTTGATGTATGGTTCGGGTGATTTGATTTCAAGGGGTACGATTGGTGTTTTATCGGATGTCGTCCTATTTTTGATATTACGTTTTAGTTTTTGGAATAGAAGAACGAGTTCTTTCCCCGAGAACGCGGGTTTATACAAACCCGGAGTGATTTGCAAAACGTCATAAAAAAATAAACTAAATAAAACAAATAAGACCAAAAAATATTTTTTTATATATATATTTTTTTTACTAATACTATTATTACTAAATTTTTTTTACTAAATAAAACAACTAAAGAAACAAGAAAAATAAGAATGAAAACGCTAATCAATTATTGTACTAAATCTATCAAACCGGACGGCTCGAATGACTTCGGGTTCTAAACACGGGGCTTGGTATCAAACCGGGGTGATTAGAAATACGAACAAGGCATAAAATGATTAAACGGGGCGGTTGGGTGGGTTATGAGCAAACAAGGATAATTGGTTTTAAACTCGAAGAACGGATGTTAAATGAGTGTAAAATACAACTAGGAATTGTTTCGGGGTAGGCTCGATTAAAATAAAAGAAGATAACAAAAAACTTTTTTTTACTGTTTCAGGAGTTGCCTCCGGCAAGATTGGGCTGCCCGGCGGCTTTTTGGGGATTGTGGAAAAGTTGCCGGCGGCAACTTGGGATGCCGGCCGGCTTTTTCGAGTATGTGAAGCAGTTGCCGACGGCAACTTGGCTGTTTTTTTATATTTTTTTATATTTTAGCACTTATAATCTTAGAACACTTAAAAAAACTTTTTTGGGGGGTTGATGAAATAATCACTAAAAAACTTAATCTAAACACACTTTTATTTTAAACCAAATAAGCACAAAACAAATAAGCACTAAGGAGATTAAATGATACACGATATGAAACAAAGATTCAATACATGAAAATCACAAAACACAAATCCCCGACAGCGGCGCCAAAAACTTGATGCGTTCTTTGTGAGTATACACAAGTTTTAAATTTATACAAGGATTACCGAATAAGCTAAGAACACACGGGCAAGTATGACCCTTTCGTTTGTAGCTAGCTTGTTGTGGTAAGCCGAGGTTGTTCACTGGGATTTGGGTGTTTTCGGTTGTAAGGAATCTAAGTAACAATGTAACGTTAGTGGTAAAAGTGGTTGTCACTCCCAAAATTACCATACATGTAACAATTAACAATTAAACAACAAGTAAACCTTAAGAGGGTGATTAAGCTAATAAGATGAGATAACAAATATTAATAAAGATACTTGTTTGGAACTAGTATTCATTTCAATGGAGTGAATAGATTATCGGGTAGATATTTAAGCAATAGCACACATATTATAAGTATACAATTCCAAGTCAATGGGTAATATCATGGAATTACACATGACACGGTTTAGAATAAAGAACCCTTTCGACCTATGATCAATATTACAAACCGGTAAGTAAATCCATTTGTGAGAAGTATGATTTTAGCCAACTTGTTCATTAGATCCCTTTCGACCTATACTCTATATTAAACCTTTATAAATCCAATTAACTTGTTTAATAATGGTTGTCAATCATGATACACCAAACGCATACGCGCGCTAGCATTTAGAACAAAACATAACTAGGAATCCTTTCGACCTTTAGACCGAGTTATGGTTTACCAAAAAGTTAACAAGACTCATATCAATTTAAACAAACTCATTAACAAAATCATAATTCAACATTGCAAAATAATAAACGCTCCATATCCATGTTTACATTATTCCTAACAAGTATAAGAAAACTACTCTATGATCATATTAATAAAGAACAAACATTCACCATATGACATAGAGTTCAACATCATAAAATAACAAGAGTTTACTCAAAGTATGAATACAATAAGTAAATGGAAAAGAAGAATTTAGAGCAATCCTTAAGCCTCCAATTGACTACAAGTTTCTTTGTGGTCTTTCGGGTTATGTATTTAGAAATTCGTATTTGAGATTTGAGGCAGGTTTTGGAGAGGTTTGGTGAAGATTGGTGGTGATTGAAGTATCAAGAAACACTACCAATGATAAAGGTAATGACCCCTTAGAGTTTGGCAAGGTTATTTTGATGATTGGAGCTTCAAAAGCGTCACCTTTTGGCACTCCAATTTTAAATCCGGGAATGGGGTTCTTCACCAAGGTTGGGAGAGTTCCCTTGGTGAATAATGAGGTTGGTTATGAGATTGATATGTTACAATGACCCTAAGGGTCTTATTTATAGATGAATTCAAGGCCATGTCTTCAATGCATGAACTTGGAGCCAAAGTAATATACTTGGAGCCAAAGGAGTTCTCTTGTGGCCAAAGTAGTTTACTTGGTCCCAAAGTGATTCTAAAACTCTCCATAGAAGCTTCACGAAGGCTTGGAGAAGTTGCATGTATGTAGACAAATTCTTCCAACACAAAAGTAGTTTGCAACTTTGATTCCGCCTGTGGCAACTTCTGAAATGTTGGTGGCAACTTCCATGCTGATTGACTTGTACTTGTCGGGATTCCTTGGTATATGCATGAATCATCATTTATTCTTTCTTTCTTTGTCTTTTCTTGTTCTTGGCTAACTAACAACACAAAACACAACTTCACACATATATGAGCTAAATAGCTCGTTAGTATAACCAAAAACCATGCAAAATATACGGATAACGCTTAAGAAAACATGTTGGATTTGAGCGTTATCACATTCCATGTGTCCTAACAAGATTTGATTGATCTCTAGGCTCTAGACTCGATTTGTGCACTTTTAGTGGTCGGAGGCTGGAGCAGATGCCACCTATTCAATACCAACTATCTCGGAGTGAGAAATTCAATAGAAGTCGTGTTGATCTCTGTGACAATAAAACAAACTTCTTTTGAGAGAAGTCGAAGTTAGCTGGGGAAGGGTTGTGCATTACATCACTGGGTCCATGATGTGTTGTCTTCATGATGTGTTGACCTGGTTTCTACCTAAGTTGTATGAAGGGCTTCTTTCTTTTCACCCTTTATCCTTACATTCTTTTTCATTCTTCAACCCCTTCAATGCTTACCAAGACAACATCACTAGTACCTTGTTGTGATTGTTCCAGTGCTAGCATCAGTACTTAGTCGGCTTTCAGCTACGTTCACATTCTACTCCATATTTCCTAAGGGCTTCTAATAATATATTGGAGTGTCCCTGAGAAGATCCCTCCGGTTCTGGTTGGATCATAGGACTTATGCCTAACCACCCTTTTGACACCAATAACGTCGTGAATTAAAGATGTTGTGGGTATGAGATTGTAACCATAAAACCATAAAGTTTCAAGTGGTTTCAAGAAATGCCCCCCCTTCACATGTGCATCGATAATCAAAAGTGTTTCGCACATGTGGGTAAGAGTTAAAGGTGCTTGAGTCTTGCAAAATAGATCACATTTTAATCACATTTTCTCCCCAATCTCTAATATATAAAATCTTTGGTATTAGAGATACCAAATTTGCTTAAAATATATCACGAAAAATAGTCTTAAAAATTTTTCGGAAGAAAAATGTGTATTTCATAGCATGAAATAATTTGGAACGCTCCCCCTCAAAAATCGATCCAATTGAATTGTCATTGTGAGGATGTGATCCACATTTCTCTTTTTGTGGGTAGGAGTTGTTGAACAAACAATTTTTGAAAGATTTTGAATAATCATTGAAAAATTCTTGAAAAAATTGTGTTCAACGCTTTTTGAAAAACTCCATTTCTTTTTGGCAAAAAGGTTTTTCTAAAGCATAAATTTGAGTTCATAGACTTTGAATGTCTTGACAAATCCACTCAAGTGTAAGAAGATTTCTCTTCTTTTGCTGAGGGTAAGGGCACTAAAGCGTACACTCCCCCGTGAATATAGATCCGGGTTGCAATCTGAAAGTGATTACAAGCCATTGTGTTGAGCTCAAAACGTTGAATGTTTTGTGACAAGCTCAACCCAAGATAGATTGCTCTACCCGTTATTGGAAATATTATCCAAAAGATACAATTTCCTTTATTAAAAATAGAAATGATATGTTTTGAAAAATATTTACAACTTTCATTCGAGCTTTATGTACACACCCGTGTCATATTATTGAGCGACATTTCTAGGTACGTTCATATTATCGATACTGAAAGGCATGTGGAGAAGAATATTTTTGGATTTTAAAAGTTTTTTTTTAATTTTGTGTTTTGCTTTTATATGTTTTATATTTTTTTATTTTGCTTTTTCAATGATATTTACAAGAAGATGTTTGATAGATGAATCAAGCAGGCACCTTTGTGAGAATCTACAGGTCTGATGGAGTCAAACATTTCATACCAATTTGCCTAACGAGGTACTCAAACCTATCTTTCGACAGAGCTTTCGTAAACAAGTGGCTAATTGGTAATCCGTTCCAACAAAGTATAATTCAACGATACCGCGTTCAACTTGTTCCTTTATGAAGTGATATCTGACATCAATGTGCTTCGTGCGGGAATGCTGTACCGGATTGCAGAGATGGATATGGCCGACTTTGAGTCACAGTACATAGGTACTCTATCAAAGTGGAAGCCAAAATCCGTGAGTTGTGTTCTTATCCAAAGAACTTTTGCACAACACGCAGATAGAGACACATACTCCGCTTCGGCTGATGAAAGTGACGTGCAATCATGCTTCTTGGAAGACCATCCCACGATCTTATCTTGTCCTATAAATTGCGTACCACCAGAAGTACTTTTTTTGAGTATCAAGACACCTTGCATGATCAGAATCTGAATAGGCCGTTAAAAAGAAACCGTTTTCCTTCGGATACCAGAGTCCCAAATGAATGGTATTCTTGAGGTACCAAAAGATCTGTTTAACCTCCTTGAGGTGCTTTTCAGTAGGTCTGGCTTGATATCGTGCACAATAGCATGTAGCATGTGAAATATTTGGTCTGCTTGCTATCAAGTACGTGAGGGAGCCGATCATGGAACGATATCTCGTTTGATCTATGGCATTTCCCTCCAAGTCAGCATCTAGGGATGTGGTTGATAATGGTGTCCTAACTGGGTCACATGAGGTCATACCATGCTTTTTGATTATCTCTTGACAATACTTATCTTAGTTAATAAAGATACCACGTGGAGATTGGTAAACTTGAATTCCTAGAAAGAATTTTAGTTCGCCCATCATAGACATTTCAAATTTGCTGTGCACTAGTTTTTCAAACCATTTTGAAAGTTTTGGGTTTGTAGACCCGAAAATAATGTCATCAACATAAATCTGCACAAGCAAAATGTCATCCCCATTTTTATAAATGAACAAGGTAAGATCAATGGAACCTTTTGAGAAACCTTTGGATACCAGAAATTTCGAGAGCTCATCGTACCACGCCTTTGGAGCTTGCTTTAGTCCATATAGTGCTTTGTGGAGACGATACACCTTGTCAGGATAATGTGGATTAATGAATCCTTCCGGCTGCGTGACATAGACTTCTTCCTTCAAAGGACCGTTAAGAAATGTCGTCTTTACGTCTATATGATAAACAGTGAATCCCTTATGTGTAGCATAAGCAAGGAAAATCCCGACTCCATACGAGCTACTGGTGCAAATGATTCTTCAAAATCAATACCCTCTTTCTGGCCATACCCCTTAGCCACTAGCCTAGCTTTGTTCTTGATGATTGTGTTTTCTTCATCCATCTTGTTTTTCCAGATCCAATGAAGATTTAATGGAATTACATCGTATGGTCTGTCAACAAGTTCCCAGACTTTAAGTCTTTCAAATTAAAGAAGTTTATCTTGCATCGATTCAATCAAAGCATGATCAGCCATGGCTTCTTTGATGTTTTTAGGTTCGGTTGTACTCACGGCAAGTGCGAACATACAAACATCGCCATCGGTTTCTTGTTGTCGTCTTGTACGAACGGGATGTGAAGGGTTTCCAATTACTTGAACCAAAGGGTGATCTCGGGTCTAATGATGTGTGGAAGGATGTCGCTGGTAAAACGTATGCATATTTGACGGGTCAACATGGTGAGTAGAAGACTCTCCAGTTTCATGTACTGATGTACTGAATGGATTGTGAAATCGTCATCGTCAGATAATGCATTGTCTGCTTGATTTGTGTTCTCTGGAGCAATGACAATAGTTGTGGATGTTGTAGGAACGGTTGTTGATGAGATATTTTGAGGAGGTAAATCTGCGGCAACTCATGTTGAAGTAGATGAGGTTGTATCCTTTTGTTGATGATGATCGATATCATCATTCTTATCATGAGTGATAGCGGAAGACTTTGATACAACATGTTTCTCCCCCGTGAAATATTCATCAAACATTTGTCCATATAACATTTCCAACTCTTCAATTGTTGTGTCCACTATCATATCTGCTCTAGGAACATTTTGGTGAACCAGCTTTGAACTTGACGGTTCATTGTTGTGGTCTTGAGTTCCGAGTTCCGTGCGGTTGTGCACAGAAATATTTTGTCGTTGTGGATTGGGACTTAAACTATTTTGTTCAAGTGCCATTTCTTGTAACTCATCGAATCTGACATGAATAGTTTTGACTATCAATTTTGTTCTCTATATCCCTTAGATTGAGTTGCATATCCCACTAGAATACATGCATCACCTTTCTCTTTCATCTTATCCAGATTTTCACCATCTCGGATTATGTAACACGTACATCCAAAAACGTGAAGGTGTTTGAGTGAAGGTTTGCGATCATGAATTATGTGATATGGTGTCTTTTCGTGTCTTGGAAAAATTAAGGAACGGTTTTGTGTGTAGCATGAGGTTGACACGGCTTCAGCCCAAAAGAATAGTGAAAGTTTTGAAGCAGGTAATAATGTTCAAGCAGCCTTAACCAAAGTGCGATTTTGGCTTTCAACAACGCCGTTTTGTTCAGGTGTTCAAGCAATAGATGTTTCATGTTCAATCCCTTCGGCTTCAAAATAGTTCTTCAGAGTTGAATTCAAGAATTCTGTGCCTCTGTTAGTACGTATCACTTTTACTTGAGCTTGAAGGCCACGTTGTATCAGTTTAAGGAAGTTGATGAGAACTTCGGGTGTTTCATCCTTGGATCTCAAGAAGAAAGTCCATGTGATCCTTGAGTAGTCATCGACAATAACCAGAATGTATTTCTTCCCATTGATAGTTTGAACACGCATAGGACCACACAAATCCATATGAAGAAGATCTAACCGTCCTTTAGAGCCTGGTGCAGTCTTTGTCTTGAAACTAGTATGTTTAGCTTTACAAAGCTCACAAGAAGAACAAAGATGATATTTGATGAATTTCAAGCTTGGAAGGCCTCGCACAATATCTATCTTGGAAAGCAAGTTGATGGTATCAAAATTGAGATGAGATAGACGTTGATGCCATAACAATGCTTGAGTCGTTGAAGCTTTATCCATGAAACAAATAGGAGTTGAGGAAGTTGTGTCTTGAAGTGAAATTGTGTAAAGATTTGTACCCCGTAAACCGGTGAGTAAATCATTCCCACTATAATCACGAACAAAACATGTCTTCTTTCGAAATGCAACCTCCAAATTTGCGTCACATAATTGACCAACCAAGAAAAGATTATGATTGAGCCCTTCGATGGAGTATACCCATTTTATCATGATATTCCCTTGAACCAAATCTCCATATCCTATGATCGGTGCAAATTGATCATTTCTGAATCGGACCGTACCCAGGAACTTCTCCACGAAGTTAATTAGAAGCTTGAGATTCCCCGTCATGTGCTTCGTGCATCCGGAGTCCAGTATGAAGATAATTATTTTGATCACCGGCAGAAGAATTAGAACATGATGGAGCATTTGTTAAATTGGATTCCATGTTAGTTGTGATTTCCGATTCATTAGTCTCCCTAGTTTCAGCACTTAAAGGCACACTAACGCTCGTTGTCACGTTTTCTTTTTGAACCTTAGGCATCCATTTATATCCTTGAGGACATTGATTAGCAAACCACCATTTCCAAGACTTGCTAGCAGATTCATATAGTTCCCTAAGTCTGCTTCTAGGGTTCTTAGTGGTGGAGTCTGATGCAATACTTTTCTTAGAGGGGTTGCACCAGAATGGTTCACTTTGCGTTTGGGGTTACTAGCACTAATAGGCATCGCAATTTGCTTCATAGTTCTTGTATCTACGCCTTTGACATTATTCGAAACACACATCGCATGATCAACATTAGCACATTTTCCACATTTCACACAAACAAACTTAACATTCAAATCATTCAAAATCGAATCATTCAAATCGTCATTACATGCGATTACATGCGTTTTATTCTTAGAAACATTCAAATTACTAGGGTGGTCATCTACTTTCTTCATCTTTCCTTGACTCTTGTTTTGCCAAACCTTTTCATTCATTTGAGTGCTCCTAAGCTGAGGCCGGCTAACACTAGCAGTGGGGACTACTCCTGTAGTAAAAGACACAAGTCTATTAGTGTTTCTATAAGTCTAAGGCGATTGAATTTCTTTGTTGTGTGTGGGTTTAGTGGCGAATCTATACATTCCTGGTTTGATCTCATTTGTGTTCTTATTGCTTTGTGGTCGAATATCTGTTTTAGGAGTAAGCTGTGGTAACCTATCCTTCCCATCCGTCTTGGGGGCAAACCCAAGTTTTGAAAATGCAGAATTGGAGAAAACAGATGGTTTTCCCAAAACAGAGGGTTTAGTAACTTTATACACATTGGGTTATCTTACAACAGGTTTCTTAACGCAAGGTTCCATAATTTTCCCACCCATCTTAGCAATGAGTTTCTTCATCTCCGCAATCGCTATCTCCCTATCTTGTAACTGAGATTTCAAATCTATAATTTCCATACTCTTTTCATTCATTTCTCAAAAACATTTGGGAAAGTTTTTTTTGCAATTTATTATCATGTGGAAAACTTCTGATGTCTTTTTGCAAAGCAAGTTCAAGAGAATGACAATGCTTTTGAAGGAAATCAGTTATGTGTTGAAGTAAATCAAAAGCCTTTTTATCAACATTTTCTTTGTGTTTCGATAGCTTAGTTTCAAGACGTTCACACTCTTTGGTCTTAGCAAGATATTTACATGCAACATCAGAATATTCATCTATAGCAGCACACGATGTAACAACAACACATAAAATATCTTTGGAAAGACATTCTTCTAAGACTAGATCATATTCGTTTGAAAACTCTGATTTTTTAGTTTGAAGTTCATCAATTTCTTTTTCAAGAGAATCAACGTATTTCAAATCATCAAACATTTCTGACCGAATTAATCTTTCAAATTCAAGAACATTTTCTGTTATTATCTTCGTATTTGGTATTAAAAGTTCTTTCACAAGCACATTTATATCATGAGGGATCTTTTTTTCCATTTGTCATTTTCATGTTTTTCCAATCTCTTTCAACGATTGAATATTATCAATGTGATGTTTAAGAATACCAAGTGTCTTCCTACTCTTGCTTTTAGAGGCATCAAGAGGCAGGTAGTTAATAAATTTAGAAACGTTAGTTTTCTTAGTGGCAAAAATTTTCTTCCATTGAATTCTTCTTTGTTTGCTTTTAAGAAACAATTCCTCACGAGACTTCTGTTTTTGTGGAGTGAAAAGACCATAAAGACTGTTTTCATAAGCATAATTATATGGTTTCATAAAATCTTTATTGACCGGTGATCTACTCTCCTCATCCCAACAGGGTGTCTCTTCACTATCGAGCCTAATTACTAGGCAATCATGATCGGTCCATTCAGACTCATCAAGATATAAGTGGGGGTTCGCAGCTTGAGCTTGGTCGAGGTACTTAGGACTTTCAAAACTAGCTTTACCCTTAAAAAACGACCGAGGTGCTATCATTCTTATGGTTTGAATAGAGTTATGCGTTTTATAAACAATTTTCTTCAAAAATTCGACTTGTTCTTCTAGTTCCGTTACTTTTTCAGTATATTTGCCTTGTCTATTTTTGAAATCTTGTTTTAACTTTTCAACCTCTTGTTTCTTTTCCTCAAGAATTTTAGCAGAATCGATGGTATTCATAGAAAGCCTTTGTTCAAGTTCGTTTACTTTTGTTGTGGTAAGGTACGATTTTTGACGTTCATCACTTAAGAAAACATTATGTTGACGTTTTTCTTTAGCTAACAAAGCAAGAGCTTCGTTGTATTTATTTCCAAAATCGTCCTTTTTAACGTTAATTAAACGACCTTTGTACCCCTCAAGCTCTTTGTCTCTTTGAAGAAGCTAAGCCCTATAACTATCAATGGTCTCACTAGAGTTTATAGAGCGGCTTTGCTTTCTTCAAAGTTTTCAGTGAGCAATGTGTTTGCCTTCTTTAATTGTTTTTGACTCTTTCTAGTTTCATTGACATCTTTTTGTAAACTAGCAATTAAATTCGCAAGCGCGACACGCTCCTCATCATCATACTCATTTGCATGTTGATCATCCTCAAACTCATTATTGCACATGTCTGATGAATCAGGTGTGGTATTGCTATCAATGGTTTCCATCATACATGTGTCAGTAATTGTTGTTGGTAGATCACTATGCTCATGTGTATCACCAAACACATTATATTCATCATCATGTTGTACCTTATCAATTGGCTCGGTATCAAAGATAGGACCATTGTCATCTTTAGTGAATTTGAGGACCTCATGAATCTTTTCCATGTATGAATAATGTACTTCGAGTTCTTGGTCGGAGAGTTCATCATCTGTGTCGTCAAGCATTTCTCCTTCCTCAGCTGATAACTTGATCCCAGCTTCCATCTTCTTGCATAGCAGCATCTTTTCCTTATGATAACTATAATCCTTAACTCTTTATGGCTGCCTGCATTCCTTAGCCATATGCCCAAAACCTCTACAGTTAAAACACTGAATCCCACTTTGTTGCACAACTTGAGTACCAACAGTTTCCCTATTTCCAACAACAGTAGCAACCCACTGATTATCATACTTAGCGGTTTGTCGATCAAACTTTGGAGGACTCTCAGCACGCCTTCGTGTGTCATACCTTGGAGGACTCTAAGCATGGTTGTTCCTCGTGTTTGATGATGTTCTAAGGTTGTTGTTGGTGGGTTTGTAGATTTTCTTGTATTGCTTTATAATGAAAGCTATTTTTTTTCTTAAATTCCCTATCCTTTTGAGCTTGTTCTTCATCACTGTCTTCTTCAGATGATTGCTTAAGTGGTGGTGATGGTGCTCTTGCAACTTCTTTACCTTGAGATCTTGGTGGAGCACGTGACTTAGAGAAAATAGATGATCGTGGTGATGATGATTGAGTAGAGTAGGTCTTTGGAGCACGAGAACGATAATCTGGGTAATGTTGAGTGGCAGACACCAAAGCAAGTGGATTTTCAACCTTTGCTACTCGTTCAGCTCGAAGTTCGTTTTCCTCATTCTGAAATTGTTTCAAGATGTCAAAGAGTGTGTGATAGGAAACTTCGTCTAACTTTTTCTGTTGTTTCACCAAGGCGACAAACCGTGTCCACTCTGGTTGAAGTTGCTGTAGAAATTAGACACTGACTTGCATGGTGGAGACTTGCAAGTTGTTTCGTGTCATATCATTCATCATTTTGGAGAAACGAGAGTAATATGAATCAATTGATTCCCCATCCTTTGAAGTAAACTTGACAAAGTTCCAAAACAGGTTTGTTTTCACATCTTGTTTGTTGAGTGATTCACCTTGTTGCAATCTTTCAATAGCCGTCTACATTTCTTTAGCAGTAGGACATGCATCAACCGTGGAGTAAATGTCATCTCCAATGCTACTGAGAATTAAGTAAATTGCTTCCTTCTCTGCATCAAACCAAGCACGGTTCTCTGGTGTGAGGTCGGACTTCTTTTCATCACGTTCATATGCGGGTACTTCATCACTTGTGTCTGTGGCTGGTACAGTAGGAACTTTGACCTTTGAAAACACATAGGGTCCATCAAATATACATTGTCTTAAAGCATCACCATTAGATTTTTTGTCAAGGTAACGTAGAAAATGGGATTGCCATTGATCATATCGACCAGACACAAGCATTGGTGGTCTCTATTTGTTGCCCGCCACCATGATGTTGTTGTTTGTCACACGGTACTCTGCAGTAGAATCCATCTCAATAATCTCTGCAATGAAGAAATGAATACGGATCTTAAGTAGATATGGTGTGATTAGGTTGTGGTTTAAATTCCAAAATTTGTGATTTTTCCTCAGTCCAACAATAAATTCTCCAGTCCGATATAACGGTAGACCGAAAATTTGTACTTGGCAAATTTTGAAATCGAGTTAGAAATAGCCAAAAACTAGTGTGGAAAAAATTTGAATTTACTTGACCTAAAAATTTAACTCTTTTTTTTGGTAAACTATGTTCCGGGACTAGTCGAGATAGTGGCTAAGTCTAAAAAGTACTCGAACAAAATCTTTCAATGATTAATCTCGGAATAATCGAAAAGATCTCGGAATATTTCTTTTGAATAAACTCGCAATAACTAGAACAAGGATTCCGGAATAACTCAGAGATCTCGCAATACTTCAAGGATTCCGGAATAACCAAGTTTCCACAATAATTCGAACACAGATCTCGGAATAACAAAGATTCTGTAATAACTCGAACACAGATTTCAGAATAACAAAGATTCCGCAATAACTCGAACACAGATCTCGGAATAACAAAGATTCCGCAATATCCCTAAACCCTTTTGCGAAATGCAAGATTCCACAATTATTCCTAAACCCTTTTGCGAAATGCAAGATTCCGCAATAATTCCTAAGCCCTTTTGCTAAATGCAAGATTCCGCAATAATTCCTAACAAAAAGGATCTTGGATGAAAAATGGAGTTTTTCGAGTTTAATGCGAAAATCAAGCCAAAAGACCAAAATTTCTTGCGTTTTTCACCAAAACAACTATCCCAAATCCCTACCACAACTATGTAGGAGATTTCTATGACGATATAGAGCACAAAAACACAAAAAATTGAAACGTCATGTTTATGATGTTTAAAATACTCGAATACAAATCACTAACCAAAACCAATCACTAATCTACCCCGTTGTAATTGATACCAATTGTTGTCCCATATTTTTGTGATGATTATACACGAATTATAGAAGAAAAAGTACGAAAAGAGATGAAGTTTTAGAAAGAGAAAGTGGTTGGAAACTTGGTGATATTAGATTGAGAGAGAAAAATGAAATGGTAACCAACACCCTCCTAACATGCTAGGAGGGTAGTATTTTTAGCCAAGCCTACATGTGGCTTATGGGCTATATGATAATGGGCCGAGCTTGAATCCATTAACTAAATAACCATAAACATGGACTACTAGCTATTTTATCAAGCCCGTGATTCCCGACTATTTTACTATCTATTACAACGTTCTAATAATAATACATAATAATCCTATGTCTGAACATACTTGTTTTACTCAATATTTTGAGGCTAACATAGTCAAACCCTAAAAAAATGTGTAAGTGAGCAAAGAAACCATAAAGACATGTCTGTGATTGAAATGAAGGAAAAAGACTATACTGTTGTTCCACCCCCCAAACAATTTCTATGGTGTTCAGCAAAAGGACTTGTCTTGGATTGGATTACCAGAGTTTCAAGAACAAGAGTTTATTCCTCCACCACGTGTGCTTAGCCCAGTTGAGGAATATTAGCAAAAGCTAAGTGACCTAAAACAATGGAAAGCAACCAACCCTTTTCTTTTTGTTAAGGGTGGACTACTTTATGATGATTCAGTTGACCTTAAACCAATTGTTGTGACTAACCCCACCACTGGTAAACCTGTTAATCTTGGCACACCAACTAAAGGCAAATCTAGTGTTAGATATGCTGAAATGTATAGAAAACCTAGATCACCTCAAAGTCAAGCTAGTGTGAATGGGACATGTTTTTAATCAGTGTAAGCCTAAGTTTGTGTCTAATAAGGCTTGTTACACATGTGGGAGCTTCTCCCATTTGGCTTATAACTGTGTTAGTGGATACACCCAATCCACTGACAATAGGTCAACTATGGTTAACCCTATACCTTTTGTCCACCCAAGTCCACAGGCCATTAGACCAGCTCCTTTCTTCTCTAAGGGAGTTAATACCCATGGACAAAGGCCCTTTCAAAAGACCAACACTTGGTCTAACAAACAGTGGGTTCCTGTAGCAAACCCGAATTTAGCCACTGACAGGAACAATCTATTCGCTGACAGGACAACAAGCCACTAACAGCTCTAGGTTTGGTATTTCTATGCCATAACTAGCAGCAGTCAAACCTTATGTTAGACCAAGTAATAATAGATATTTGAAACCTAAGGGACAGTGGTCTAAGGCATCATCCAGCTTAACATGGAAACCTAAACAAGAGCAAGACTCTTCTTTTAATGGTGTTTCAATGACTTGTAACAGATTTAAGTATCTTGAAAAAATCATTATTAAACCTATTGGAACAAATTGGTTGTTTAGGGCACAAATGGATGAACAGGGGGTTGTTACAAGGAATAAGTCAATTCTTATTGAACAACCACATGAATCCAAGTCTGCAAAGGGTTGGGTTCCCAAAGAAAACTAATATGTTTTCTTTATGTGCAGGGCATTCAAAAATAGGTCAATAATCATGGATATTAGGACAGTGGATGCTCTAGGCACATGACGGGGAAGGAGGATTACTTGACTAACTTCACCCCTATTAAAGATGGTGATAAGTGTACATTGGTGGTAGCTATGGGACCATCTCTGGTAAAGGCACTCTTATCACTAATAATTTGAGGTTTGAGGAAGTTTTCCTGGTAAAAGAACTTGGCTATAACTTTTTTTAGTGTGTCACAAGTTTGTGACAACAAAAATAAAGTTCTCTTTACTGACACAGAATGCTTGGTGTTAAGTAAAGATTTTGAGTTACCTGCTGAAAAGTTTATTGTGTATAGAACACCTAGACATAAAGACATTTATAATATTAATCTCAATGGGATGAAAACGAACAATAATTTGTCTTGTCTTTATGCTAAGGCTTCAGCAGATGAAAGTAAGTTATAGCACAGAAGTTTAGGGCATATAAACTTTAAGAACATGAATAGACTTATGAGACATGATCTTGTTAGAGGATTTCCCTCAAAGGCATTCCACAATGATCATAATTGTGTTGCATGTCTTAAAGGCAACCAACATAAGACCTCATTTAAGTCTAAGAGTGTTGCTTCTAGTTCCAAACCACTTCATTTACTTCATATGGACTTATTTGGCCCTACTAGTATTGAGAGTCTAAATGGTAAATCTTTTTGTTTTGTTATTACTGATGATCATTCTAGGTTTACTTGGACTTTCTTTTTGGCTCATAAAAGTCACACGGTTGAAACTTTGATTAATTTCATTAACCAAATTGAAAAGAAACCAGGTTTTAAGGTTAACATTATTAGAAGTGATAATAGTGGTGAGTTCAAGAATATTTTGTTAGATACCTTTTGTGTCAAGAAAGGGATTTCTAGAGAGTTTAGCATTGCTAGAACTCCACAAAAAAATGGTATAGCTGAAAGGAGAAATAGAACACTCATAGAAGCAGCTAGGACCATGTTGGCAGATGCTATTTTACCCGTAGCTTTTTGGATTGAGGCTGTAAGTACATCATATTATGTTCAGAATAGAGCCTTGGTCAATAAATCTCACAATAAAACCCTTTATGAACTATTTTGGAATATGAAGCCTAACATAGACTTCTTTAGACCCTTTGGATGTCATGTAGTCATTATGAATACTAGTGATAACCTAGGTAAGTTTAATTCAAAAGGTGATTAGGGATATTTTATGGGACACTCCATGAATAGCATGGGGTATAGGGTTTATAACAAGAAGACTAGGCTTATAACAGAAAATGTGCATGTTGACTTCTTAGAGAGTAAACCCTAGTGATCCTGAGACTGGACCAAATTGGCTGTTTGATTTAGAGCCCTTTTCTAGGTCCATAAGTTATATGCCTGTAAATAATCCAGATATCTTGGAAGCACATATTGTTAACAATGCATGTATACAAGCCAAAGAGGTGACAGGATCAAATGCAGTTGAACCCATTTCTTCATTCAACATACTTAACATACCAATTTGGAGTGAAGAGTTCATGAAAACATCTGCTGCTGCAAGAGAAGAGGAAATAAAGCAACAAATAGAGCCACAACTTGATAAAACAGTCAATGAAACTGTACCCGCAGACAACTCTATTGTGAGACCCCTAAAATATGACATGGATCAACTAGGCAACGAGGGGGTAACACGTCATAGTACAAGAAATAATGACTTACAGTTCATACAAAGCTGACGAAATAAAAACATGTACATTACATCATAAAAGGTGAGAGTTTTTAAACATAGGCCCCAGAGTTTTAAAAGCGGAAAAATTATATTATTTCGTCCCAGTTTATAATATTAAGTTGCCCAAAAAGGTAGAATAAAATCCTGATAGTTTATATAAAACCAATCTTTTAAAAGCATCACAGAAATCTCCAAGCTGTGAATATCCTGCGGTCTCCCATCCAAGCAAAGCTAAGTATAATAATACCTGAGATTAAACATGTAAAATCGTCAACACAAAGTTGAGTGAAATTCACAGGTTTATCAATAAGGATGTGGAACACAAGCATTCATTTGTAAACAAGAAAATAGGGGAAAATGGTTATGTACATTAACCATTGTCCGAAACATTATTATTGCTGATTAGTTCATGAACCGAAGCTTAACTCAGTGTAAGTTCCTCTAGTCAGTATTCAGCCTAAATACTCAAGTGAAATAAACAAATATTAGTGCGTCAAGGTAATCGGGACGGGGATAGTCAAGCCCGATGGATCCACCCACAACATTCGCGCTTGGTAGCAGGATTAATTAACGGTTCATGATCAATGAGAGGTAACTTAAGGCTAGACTAAAAGCAATAATATCAATGAAAATCAGTTGAAAATCCTCAAGTTCTGGAAAGCATACAATTTCTGGATAGCATACAAGTTGAGGATAGCACACAGTTTTTAAATGGTTGTGTTCCACATGTAAAATCTCACCCCGCGTTTAGAAACCATGTACAAGTAAAAAGGGGGCTATGAACTCACCTTAGCCACGAGGTAAGTCAATCACGTACTCAGCAACTGAGTAGAAACGGTAGTGGTAGACGATCACCGACGATATGGATGCCCAGGGAAACACGAAAACCGCAACCTATCAAAATAAGGCGCGCGTTAAGACTCGAACTCGAATATCGATATGTACCGAATATAGTATGACTCAAACGTTTTCAAAGTATACACGTTTCAAAACCATTGACACGAATCAAATGAATACATTTATCCAACGTTACACGTTAAAACACTTGAAAATGACCCGTTATACGACACCAAGTCAACGCAAGTCAAACTATCCTTTACCTTTATTTGGACCAGTAGCTAAGTCATTTATATAATGACTAAGCAATTGAATAAGTCACCATGTCCGATGGTGAATACTCAAACTCACGCAACACAAACATTGAGCGATGTGTCCAAATAAAATCAGCAAGTACACCCCGAATGTACACACCGATCTACCCTATCTAGACTTGTCTGTTTTACATGAAAATTGGTGTAAAGGTCACTTATAACCTGTATAAGACCTCACCAAAATTTGAGCCAATGTGCACACTTTAAAATCCATCAGCTCGACACTTTACCCGACTCCAAATTTTAGGACAGATTTGTGCACTTGTTTTGTAAAACCGTTTAGACCGCTTTAAAAGTACTAACTCGACAATCCGTCTTTTGAAACCACAACTAGACTCATCAAACTCAGTTAGTAAACTTTGAAAATCAGTAGTATCAACTATCTAACCAAGTCTAAAGTCCCCGAGAGTCGACCCAAAATCAGCCACAATTTCGGATTGTGCCGACTTGCGTCTCCCGGTACACAAAAACTAAAACTAGCATAACTTTTGACTCGTAATGAGTTATAAGCTCTATCTTATACCAAAACGACCGTCTCGGAAAACTCTACAACAATTTCAACTAATCTTAGCCTTTCATTGATCTTAAACCCACGAAACATACTGTTTAAGGATGCTGTCCCAAATTAGCTTTTTAGAAAACATGACAAATCAAATTTTCAACCAAATCCACTCATACCCATACCCCTAGGATCACTATACTATCATACCCATCAACCAAACACTCCTAAAAACACTTGCATGTAAAATCTAACAAAATCAAAGATTAAAAACAAGACTTTTAAGGATTAAAATATGATGATCATACCAAAAATAACACATGCATGATGATTAAATCATCATACAATCTTGAAATCAAAAGTTCTTGAAATTTTGATGCATGTTAATGAATTTGATATCATCAGAATCACAAGAAAATTATAAGAATGGGTCTTGTTTTTATTTTGGATGAATCATGATGGATGGTGGTGATTGATGGTGGTGAAGGTGGCGGCAAAAGGGTGGGGTGGGGAGAGATTGTGTGTGTCTTTTTTTACAAATGAAATGGTTAGTTAGTGGAAGTAAAATGGGTTTTTATATGGTTGTTTAAGTGGAGGGGCCAATCTTGCAAAGTTTGAAACTTGTTGACCTAAAAGAAATTAATAATTTTAAAGGGTAGAAAATGGTTATTGGTAAATATTGAAAATATTTACGGGGCTCGGGTTTCGTAAAAATACTTTTCAAAAGTTACAATGCATCATAAAAATGATTATACGATTTCTCGACACGACTTAATACGTATTAAAACGACATCATCGAAAATATTAATTATCGAAATAATCGATAAATAAACGTAATATTTTGGGCATCCGTCGGTATCGCGATCACTAGGAATTCTCGTTGTACATCGATTTTGAATAAACTCGTTGTAAAACGCACGCGGGTGATTTTAAATCAAAAACTTTGATTTAAATTAAATACGGAAAAATAAAATAAAAATTTTATAATTCCATATAAAGTATTTATCGATGATCAGAAAAATACTTAAAAAGTATAATTTAAAAATCTCAGGATTTACATATAGCAATACAAGAAAACGTAATACATTGGAAAAATTCAAGAAACACGAATAAAAAGAATAAAATAATGCTGGGAAAGTACGGGTTCTTACAGTCTTCCCCCCTAAAGGAACTCTGGTCCCCAGAGTTCTCCTGAAAACAGTAGAAGATGCAAACAAGAGGAGGTACAAAGTGTATAACAAAATTCATTGCTTCCCATGTAATTTCCGCACCACGACAAATCTTAACGGTTAGAATTCACTATGCTTCAGTTTTCTTAACTCCTTTTCGTATAACTTTTCAGTCTTGGATTAGGATAACGATCTTTCAATACGGAGATACATCGAGAGATAGAGTTGTTGGAAATACGTGCGATAAACTAACAAGAATGAACACAAGAATCGCTTAAACAGGCAAAATGCGATAAAATGAACCAAGATTGTAAATCAACAAGGGGTCGCAAATCTTGCAACTGTAAAACGTGACAATCTTAATATGTAAGAATCTAGTCACAGGCGAACTAGAAGGGAAAATGAATAACATACAATCATTCAAAATATAAGCTGTCAAAATCAGTTGTCTAGGATTTTGGTATTACTTTAAAACTTAGTTTTAAATATTTTCTTTATTAAAAGAAAATTTTACCAGGTGTAGTGATTAAGGATTAAACTCTATATAAAATGAGTGGGTAAACAGTTGTCAAATATTTTTCTTGATCAGGATTTCAAGGTAAAAGTAACTCAGTTCAAATAGTTATTTTGATCAGCTTAAGAGCTTTTCGGGTGACTACATGAGTTATCGTTAAAAACTCAAGTTTATCGTTACCATTAGGAAAAATCAGATTTTTTTTCAAGTTATTTAGAACCATTGTTAGAAATTATAAATTAATTTAATAATTTCATTAGATTGACAGTACAGTATGATAAAATCAATTACTTTAAAAGATACAACTTGACCGTGTTTAAACATTAGTTATAAATTTACCCAAGAGGATGTACAGATTCGATACTAAACTTGAAATGGGTATTTTGACAATTTAAACATTTGGTAAAATTTATAAAACGCTCTTAAAAATTAATAATAATTTTTAGAAATTCAAGAAAGTGTTTAAGATATCAAACGATAAACACGTAACAGTTTTTGGTTTTCAGAAAGTGACAAAATAGCAAACGATTATGAAACGAATATCGATCAACAATTAGTATACAAGCAATAGCACGAGGGAATAAAACGGAAGTCGTATCAACTCTTAACAAACGTGATAAAATAGACGCGTCGATGATAAAAAGATTAAGAAACAAAGGATTCAGCAAGATTAATTCACGAGTGCGGTTGGCGTCACCAATAACGGCTTATTAAGGTCTCGATGGTCGAAATACGATCGAAAGGGAAAAGCCACACAACGAATTTTCGAATCAAAGAAAATTCTTAAGAAGTCACTTGAGAGAAGTTTCAGTAAGATGAACAACATTAACAATGAAAGGCAAAATCAATACATGGTTCACACGAATGAATTTCAAGACGATAGGGTCTAACACACATAATGACGGACACACGAAATCATTGGTCAATATCAGTCTTAGATCATAATACGCGTCCAGAGATGTTTCGAAGGTCTACCAAAAGAGATAGAGAAGGTCGATCGATGTAGAAGCATAACAACGTTGAAACTTTCAAGTCTGGTATCAATGGTAAGGATTTAGGCAAATGGTAACGTAAATCGTATCATGAGGATGATGAGGTAACAGGTAAAACAAAGGTCGTTGAGTAAGGAAATATGTGCTTGAGGCATGTACGTTGTTCAAGAAAAGATAAGGGTTCATATGTGTAAGTCACGAATTGTTGTTACTCGCATAAGATGTAAAAGTTTTCAAAACTTTTATTTTATCTAAATTTTTAAGGAACATAATTAAAAAGTTGATTCTTTGTTAAATATTTAAGGTGACTACTATTTGGCCTTGCATGGCTCCTTCTAAATTAGGCATAGGTGATCAGGCCATGCATAATTTAGGACTAGCAATGCGATGCTCAGCTTCGTCAAACCAGTATTACATGTCATATTATTTAAAATATGTATATAATGCCATTTGTAAAAACAGAAATCAAAATAGTTTATGAAACTATTCGCGAATAAGTTACTGGCTAACTGTTTAAATCAACAATTTGTATAGTTACGAGGGTTCTTTATAATACCGTATGGGAACAATTTGTGAAAATACATTGTAAAATTAATATAAATTAATTTTATAAGATATCATTAAAATATATAAGAAAGCCCAAATGAAACCTTTTTGTGAAATGATTCGCAAACAAGACCTGTTTGAGTTTATATGGTAACATGACAATAGTTTATAAATTAGCGAGTGGGTTACAAGAGGGAAATAAGGAGTAGGTCAAGACAGTCAACGAAATGGTTACAAGGTGATCAGGTTTCGAGAGGTTTAGCCGAAATTGTCAGGAGACACGCGTCAAAGCGATAACGAACGATATGAAAACAAGATCTTCAATTCTCGGTCCAACTCAGTGGTACGATAGAAGCAAGGAAAGACAATAGAATGACAAATAAGTCATAAACAAAAAGAAAGGATAAAGGAATCTGTATGTGTGCACATCGTGATTAATTTGACAATAATATACCTTTAAGAAAGTAGGGTATCAGTTAACAAATAGTACAATCACACCGAAAAGTTTCTATATTAGGAAGTTACCGAATTTCAAAAGTTCAAGATCTATGTACATGTATGACCGAACTCAAAGATACTATTTTATACTGGTTCAAACGCAATCCTTGTTTTTAGTTTGCAAAATATCATTAGTTAAAGTTTTACGAGCTCAACGAACTCAAAAACGCTTGAAATCATATTTTTAAAGTCTATCAATTTTGACTTTTGGGTTTGACTAGACCAATTAACTCACTAAACGATATTCTAAGACTCAAAGTCTAATGCAATTGGGGGTAAAACGATGTTTTGAACAACTTTCTAGTTTTACCCGGGACTTGAAACGGAATAAAAATGGACGAAAATGCCCTTGCATTAAATCTGTCAATAAAATGATATTTTAGCATTATTCGGAAAATAACTTCTTAGATTTTACAATCTCAAATGAGCGTTACTTGCTCGATTTTAAAGTTTACTTGTCAAATTTTATGTCCTAAACGGACGTCTCAACAAGTAGAAATATATATTTTTATGTCTAAAGTTATAAAAATATTTTCTCGATACTGTTTAACTTCCTGTAAAGTTTCTGTACAAAGTATATTTTTCGACACATCTTGAAATTAAATCCAATTTCATAATAACCCAGAATTAATGTACACACGAGACTTGTGGATTCATAAAGACGAAAGAGAATAAACTGTAAAATCAATCATGTAAAGAAAACACAGTATGGAAATGGTTCAAGAATACCAACGGTAATCTGAGAGATAAAAAACGACGCATATCATCCGTGTCTTCGGCTGCAAGATGCATTGCAGGAAAGTCTCCCGGCGACGTGATTTTTCCAAAATCACAAGACATACCGAGAAAGAAACAAAATATTAACAAGTCACACCCCTGAGGAGAGGAGATTTAATGAAAAAGGGAGGATACAAGTAGGATTGTATTCCAAACAATTGTCACATAATAAATGACGATCATGTGTTCTAGGTACAACGGATGTTGTAAGTCGAAATTGAAACGTAGAATGGTCAATGAAATAAGATGTAATCCATGAAGCACAAGGCTTTGAAAAGACACAGTAATTATCGTCATCAGGGTAACGTAATATTTCAACATGTAATCAAGAGATGAAATACTATAACGATAATTAAAAGTAAATAATAAGAATTAGAGAGTTACCCGCAAAGATATCGAACAGCAATGGCAGATTCTGTGTTTGACACTTAAAAACAATAAAATATTTGAACTTTCGGTTATAGACTAAATTTTTGAAAAATGACTCAGTTCCCTATAACCATCGCTCTGATACCACTCTGTGAGACCCCCAAAATATGACATGGATCAACTAGGCAACGAGGGGGTAACACGTCATAGTACAAGAAACAATGAATTACAGTTCATACAAAGCTGGCGAAATAAAAACATGTACATTACATCATAAAAGGTGAGAGTTTTTAAACATAGGTCCCAGAGTTTTAGAAGCGGAAAAATTATATTATTTCGTCTCAGTTTATAATATTAAGTTGCCCAAAAAGGTAGAATAAACTCCTGATAGTTTATATAAAACCAATCTTTCAAAAGCATCACAGAAATCTCCAAGCTGCGAATATCCTGCGGGCTCCCATCCAAGCAAAGCTAAGTATAATAATACCTGAGATTAAACATGTAAAATCGTCAATACAAAGTTGAGTGAAATTTATAGGTTTAGCAATAAGGATGTGGAACACAAGCATTCATTTGTAAGCAAGAAATAGGGGAAAATGGTTATGTACAGTAACCATTGTCCGAAACATTATTATTGCTGTTTAGTTCATGAACCGAAGCTTAACTCAGTGTAAGTTCCTCTAGTCAGTATTCAGCCTAAAGACTCAAGTGAAATAAACAAATATTAGTGCGTGAAGGTAATCGGGACGGGGATAGTCAATCCCGATGGATCCACCCACAACATTCGCTCTTGGTAGCAGGATTAATTAACGGTTCATGATCAATGAGAGGTAACTTAAGGCTAGACTAAAAGCAATAATATCAATGAAAATCAGTTGGAAATCCTCAAGTTCTGGAAAGCATACAATTTCTGGATAGCATACAAGTTGAGGATAGCACACAGTTTTTAAATGGTTGTGTTCCGCCATGTAAAATCTCACCCCGCGCTTAGAAACCATGTACAAGTAAAAAGGGGGCTTTGAACTCACCTTAGCCACGAGGTAAGTCAATCACGAACTCAGCAACTGAGTAGAAACGGTAGTGGTAGACGATCACCGACGATATGGATGCCCAGGGAAACACGAAAACCGCAACCTATCAAAATAAGGCGCGCGTTAAGACTCGAACTCGAATATCGATATGTACCGAATATAATATGACTCAAACGTTTTCAAAGTATACACGTTTCAAAACCATTGACACGAATCAAATAAATACATTTATCCAACGTTACACGTTAAAACACTTGAACACTTGAAAATGACCCGTTATACGACGCCAAGTCAACGCAAGTCAAACTATCCTTTACCCTTATTTGGACCAGTAGCTAAGTCATTTATATAATGACTAAGCACTTGAATAAGTCACCATGTCCGATGGTGAATACTCAAACACACGCAACACAAACATTGAACGATGTGTCCAAATAAAATCAGCAAGTACACCCCGAATGTACACACCGATCTACCCTATCTAGACTTGTCCGTTTTACATGAAAATTGGTGTCAAGGTCACTTATAACCTGTATAAGACCTCACCAAAATTTGAGCCAATGTGCACACTTTAAAACCCATCAGCTCGACACTTTACCCGACTCCAAATTTTAGGACAGATTTGTGCACTTGTTTTGTAAAACCGTTTAGACCGCTTTAAAAGTACTAACTCGACAATCCGTCTTTTGAAACCACTACTAGACTCATCAAACTCAGTTTGTAAACTTTGAAAATCAGTAGTATCAACTATCTAACCAAGCCTAAAGTCCCCGAGAGTCGACCGAAAATCAGCCACAATTTCGGATTGTGCCGACTTACGTCTCCCGATACACAAAAACTAAAACTAGCATAACTTTTGACTCGTAATGAGTTATAAGCTCTATCTTATACCAAAACGACCGTCTCGGAAAAATCTACAATAATTTTAACTAATCTTAGCCTTTCATAGACCTTAAACCCACGAAACATACTGTTTAAGGCTGCTGTCCCAAATTAGCTTTTTAGAAAACATGACAAATCAAAATTTCAACCAAATCCACTCATACCCATACCCCTAGGATCACTATACAATCATACCCATCAACCAAACACTCCTAAAAACACTTGCATGTAAAATCTAACAAAATCAAAGATTAAAAACAAGACTTTTAAGGATTAAAATGTGATGATCATACCAAAAATAACACATGCATGATGATTAAATCATCATACAATCTTGAAATCAAAAGTTCTTGAAATTTTGATGCATGTTAATGAATTTGATATCATTAGAATCACAAAAAATTCTAAGAATGGGTCTTGTTTTTATTTTGGATGAATCATGATGGATGGTGGTGGTTAATGGTGGTGAAGGTGGCGGCAAAAGGGTGGGGTGGGGAGAGATTGTGTGTGTGTTTTTTTTTACAAATGAAATGGTTAGTTAGTGGAAGTAAAATGGGTTTTTATATGGTTGTTTAAGTGGAGGGGCTAATCTTGCCAAGTTTGAAACTTGTGGACCTAAAAGAAATTAATAGTTTTAAAGGGTAGAAAATGGTTATTGGTAAATATTGAAAATATTTACGGGGCTCGGGTTTCGTAAAAATATTTTTCAAAAGTTACAATGCATCATAAAAATGATTATACGATTTCTCGACACGACTTAATACGTAATTAAAACGACATCATCGAAAATATTAATTATCGAAACAATCGATAAATAAACGTAATATTTTGGGCATCCGTCGGTATCGCGATCACTAGGAATTCTCGTTGTACATTGATTTTGAATAAACTCGTTGTAAAACGCACGCGAGTGATTTTAAATCAAAAACTTTGATTTAAATTAAATACGGAAAAATAAAATAAAAATTTTATAATTCCATATAAAGTATTTATCGATGATCAGAAAAATACTTAAAAAGTATAATTTAAAAATCTCAGGATTTACATATAGCAATACAAGAAAACGTAATACATTGGAAAAATTCAAGAAACACGAATAAAAAGAATAAAATAATGCTGGGAAAGTACGGGTTCTTACATCTATACCAGCTGCTGACACATCAAAATCAGCCGCTGACAGCTGGCTTTCATCCTCTGACAAAAACATCCTTGAACTTGTTGATAAAGATCTCATACCCAAAGAAGATGTCAGTGGATTCACTCCAGCCACTAACAACATGTATCATATTTCAAGTGGGTATGAAAGTAATAATGATGGTGATCTTAGTAATTTGGAGTCCACTGTTCAAGATACCACAATACTTGGGGGAGGAATTCTTACTTCAGTTGTTAAAAATAATCCTCTTTCTCAAAATATTGGTGATATCAATACTCCAGTTAAGACTAGAAGGAAAAAGAAGCACCAAGGAGGTTTCATTGCAAATCCTCACAAGAAGAATGATACTCCTTTTGTTCAAGAATATTTGTTTGCCTGTTTTCTCTCTCAATCAGAACCAAAGAAGATTTTTGATGCTCTTAAAGAAGAAAGCCGGGTTAAAGCAATGTAATATGAGCTTCATCAGTTTGCTATACATGATGTTTGGGAGCTTGTCGACTGTCCCAAGCATGTTAGACCTATTAGAGCACGTTGGGTTCTAACGAACAAGAAATATGAGAGAGGTATTATGATTAGAAACAAGGCAAGATTGGTTGTACAGAGATATACACAGGAAGAAGGTATTGATTATGAAGAGGTTTTTACACCTGTTGCTAGGATTGAAGCAATAAGGATTTTCCTAGCCTATGCATCTTGCATAGGTTTCAAGGTCTACCAAATGGACGTGAAGAGTGCCTTCCTGTATGGAAAGATTAAAGAAGAAGTATATGTGATGCAACCTCCTTGTTTTGAAGATCCAGAGAATCTAGACAAGGTTAATAGAGTGAAAAAGGCAATGTATGGCCTTCATCAGGCCCCTAGAGCTTAGTATGGTACTCTTTTCACATACTTAGTGGAAAATGGTTTTAATAGGGGCACCATAGACCAGACTTTATTCATAAAGCAAAGTAGGAAGGATTTTCTTCTTGTTGGGTCTATGTTGATATCATCTTTGGTTTATCTAACCAAAAGATGAGTGATGACTTCTCCAAGCTGATGGCAAACAAGTTTCAAATGAGTGCCATGGGTGAAATGATTTTCTTCTTAGGTCTTCAAGTACAGCAGAAAGATGATGGGATTTTTATTTCTCAAGACAAATATGTGGCTGAGATATTAAAGAAATTTGGTTTCTCACCTCATGAGAAACATGCTAGTACACCTATGGACAGAGAACATCCTTGGGGAAAGACTAGAGATGGTAAGGAAGTTGATGTCAGGCATTATAGGTTAATGATTGGATCAATGTTGTATCTCACAACATCTAGGCCAGACATAATGTTTGTTGTATGTGCATGTGCACGTCACCAGGTGACTCCCAAGGATTGTCATCTTCATGCTGTCAAAAGGATCTTTAGGTACCTTAGATGCTATCCTAGCTTGGGTTTATGGTATCATAAGGATTCTCCATTGGAGCTTATTGATTATTTAGACAATGATTATGGAGGAGATAATGGAGATAGGAAATCCACAACTAGTGGATGTCAGTTCTTAGGGGAGTAGGTTAATCTCTTAGCAATGCAAGAAACAAACAGTTGTGGCAAGTTTAACAACTGAAGCAGAGTATGTAGCTGCTGCTACATGTTGTGGACAAGTGCTATGGATTCAAAATCAGCTTTTGGACTATGGGTACAATTTTATGCATACCAAGATTTTTGTAGATAATAACATTACATTATGCATCATTAAAAATATTGAACATCATTCTAAAACCAAGCACATAGAAATTAGGCGTCATTTTATAAGGGATTGTTTTGAAAAAGGTTTAATACATCCAGATAAAATTGACACTAAACAAAATGTGTTAGATCTTTTAGCTACACCTTTTGATGTTGGGAGGTTCCAGTACTTGGTCACAAGTATTGGAATGATCAATCCTTAGAAATATGGTTTTTGAAATTGATGTAAAATATGTACATGATAGACACTGTTATTATTTTTGTAAAATAAGATTTTTACACTATATTTTTCTATCCGCTGACAAAGACATTCCATCCGCCGACAAGTGGAAAGAAGCCGCTGACAGCTTTTGTGGTAGTTTTTGTGGTTTTTCATCTAACAATGCATGCATCAAAGGACATTGTAAAAATAGATACAAAGTTGCTTATGGACTAAATGAAGGTGCCAAAAGTTTATGATGGTTGGAATATTTATATTCCTATCTTGAAATAAAAATTTGTCATATATATGTGTAAGCATTGTTTAAGGGGAGGTTTTAGGAAAACCATTCGGCTTTTGGGTACTCATAGAGTTCTCTTATCACAATTCTAGATTGTGTCCACTGGTGAGTAGGGGTTAGAAATAGTGAAGACATTTTCTTTATGAAATTGTTGGAATTTCTAATTTTTGAGGCACTGTAGCATGCACATTTTATTTTAAGCATGCATGCTGCCAAGACGTTTTAACTTAGAATTGGGCAGGTTGGTTTGGTGACTTTGGTTACATCTTTTTGGGTTTACCTAGGAGTTACAAAGATATTATATGAGATAACTTCCTTCTTAAGGACTCTGTGAGCGAGGGACACTTAAGGACAATCATATCTATCTTGTGTAAGCAAGTGTGTGTGATTAGACAGTGCTTGGAAAACTCTGTCTTTTTGAAGATAAGATAACTCTCTTAGGATATTTTTTCTTTGTTAGGTCTTTTGTTTCTATTTGTTCTTTTATTTTTGACCTAATAATCAAAATAAATTTTATCCACTCATAAAAACATTTTAGCCTCATACAAAGCAAATTCATCCGCTAACAAATATAGCCGTTGCTGCTGACAAAGTTTTTTACTGTTGAAAAACACTGGGTCCTACCTAGTTGTGATTTTTACGTTTTTTGAGCCGTAATTTTTGGGGAGTGGTTATTTTATTTAATTGGTATGAGATAAGTTCTATTTTTCAAAGATATTCATGATTACTTTTGAGAATTGTTCTCACTTACCTCTATTTTCAACCAATCACATCACACACTCTACTACTATATATTTGGCTCACCATATTGTGTACAAGGCAACATGCATTATTTGTTTCACATAATTTTCATACATACTCACCTTTACCTTCATTAAAAGCTTTTTACTTTCATCAATGACGCCAAAGTTTAAACCTGCTGCTGCTGTCTTGGAGTTCAAGGATCAAAACTATATGCTTGCGTATTTGACTGTTGATAGACAACAACCTCAATACACACAGATGATAGAGTATTTGTTGGCTTCTCCTCTAAGTTATGCACTTACTAATGCTCCTATCATACCTGTCACACACATCAAACAGTTTTGGAACACTGCCAGTTCCACAACAGTTGATGAAGTGCCTAGATTAGAAGGCATCATCCATGGGGAACAATGGGTGGTTACTGAGGCTTTGGTATGCCAAGCCTTGCATCTTAATGATGCTGATGGTATAGTCACCCTTCCCATATAGTTGCTACATGAAGGCCTTCAAGGATTGGGGTACAGACTCCCCCCAACAGGGAAAATTAATAAATATTCTAAGGGTCAGTTTCCCCCCATCCTAGAAGTTTTTGATACATGTCCTTCTTCAATGCCTTAGTCCAAAATGCTCTTCATTCAATGAAATCAACCATTTAATCGGGAGTGCTCTTGTTTGTTTGGCAACTGGGCAACTTTATAACTTTTCAAAAATGATTTTTGAAGGCATGTTGTATAACAAGGGAATCAAGATGACTCTTCCTTACCCAAGGTTTTTAAAAATGGTGTTTGATTTACAAGGAGACTGTGGCAGGGATCATGAAATTTTTTATGAGATCCATATCCAAAAGAAAAAGCTTTTCATAACCTTGAACACCGAACCATATGAACCCTTTCCCTTGACACCCCTTATGCTTGCTATTATTGTAGCAGCCTTACACCCACAAGAACCCTAACCCGACCCTACACCAGAACCACAACATGATCAACTACCACCTTCACCACAACCTCATGCTGACTCTACCCTTAAACCCATCATTGACATGACCATTGATCAGCCTGATCCTTCCATTCCTGTAGCCGCTGACATTCATATGTCATCCACCGACACAAAAATTTTAGCCCTCGATACTACCCAAGCAGACCCAAACACCTCTTTAGACTCCCCAATACAATATTTTCACTTAGCCAAATGCCAAAGGACTGTTGGGGTGTTCTACCTTGGTGGTCCTATCTAGGTAGTAGAGAGAACCACCACCACAAGTATGGTTGGTGATATGGAGGTGGTTGGACCTATTGGTCTTGATGTAGGTCAAGCTAGGTCCATTGTAGATAAGCCCACCTCCACGCCCCATGATTCCTCATTTGGGATTGAGTTCCCTCATGTGAATGAGGGCAGTATGTAACCAATGACAAATATGAAATTGAGGATACTCTGCATTAACTTGCAAAAGCAAAATGCAGAGTTTGTATAAAAATTGACATCTTAAGACCTTGAACTCAATACTTTGAGTGAGAGGATTGTTAAGTTAGAACAACAATGATGGTTTGTTGTAGAGTCCTCAGGAGAAGCAAGGGAGGATTCTTATAAAGAGGAGGATGAACCAACTGAACCCTTTAATACAAGTGATAAGAGTTCTAAAGAGGTTTCTTTTGGAGAAAAGGAAGTAGTTGCTGCTCTCACAGGTTTAAAGGAACAAGGGAAGTTTGATTACTCAAAGGTGTCACAGGTGACACCCAAGCATCTATCTTTTGTGGAATTGATGATACAGCAAGAAAGTGTGCTTGCAGGTTCAGTCGCTGACAAGTCAAATCTACCCGTAGACACTTTAGATGTAGCCGCTGACAAACACACAGGTGTATCCCAACCACCTTTGGTTATTAAAGAAGTTTCTTCCCTGGTATCCCCATCTACTTTGCCAGTCATTGATCCTAAAGATAAAGGTAAAAGGATAATGGTAGAAGTAGAGGTCCCCAAAGATGATGCACATGTTAAGTTTGATGCCATGTTGGCTCAACAAATTGAAGAACAAGAGAGGAGGGGATTAAAGAGATGGAGTATAGAGGAAGAGAAAGCCGGTGATAGTGATGTGGAGGAGAGTAGTGGTCATGGTTCTACTATTGATATTGATGATGAACCAGAGAAGCTGGAATATGGTGATGATGAGTTTGCCAAGGAGAAGTTGAGGTAGTTGAAACTATAAAGTTATTTTGACGTGCCTACAATTCCTAAGGTATTTTTCAGATTTAAGGAGTCTTGTATAAATAACCCAAATATGTATTTGAGTGAGAAAATCTGGGGGTTAGAATATTTGTTGAGAGTATAGAATGATTGCACGACAATCTTGGCTAATAGGGAAAATAAGGTTTTGACAAAGAACAAGACAACAAGGAGGGAATTGTATAATATGATTCTTAGATGTCACCAGACTGGGTGGACTCACACCAAGCTAAGAAAGTTATCTTTTAATGAGTTGGAGTTTCTTGCCTATCCAACATGGGATCGTGTTAATCCCACTTCAATCCATAACACAAGATTTAGAGTAGATTTAGAGAGAAAAAGAGAAGAAAGTTAGAGAGAGAAACTAGAGAGATTGGTGGAAGGTTAATGTTTACTAGAGAGAGAAAGTAAATGAACCAACACCCTCTTCCACACATGGAAGAGGGAATATATACCCATGAGTTTGGTGGGCTCATGGGCTTGTTTCTTGGGCCGGGATTGGCCTATCTTGGGCATAAATCCCCTACCTTAGACAATATTAGCTTAAAGTCCAAGCCCGGTTTTCCCGACTAACATATTACAATACAAGACCTTTAGTGACTAAGATGACCTATTACATTCTTGTTCGACTATATAAAATATAGGGCTAACAATCTCCCCCAATGTATCGGTCATCTTTAAAATGCATAGGATGATTGAGTGAATACATTCTTGTGGAGGTGATCTTCCTTCTTAGGTCTTGTATCTTGGTCTTGATCTTGTTTGTAACGGTTTTGTTCCTTCATTCATTTGTGATCTTTATCTTCAGCCTTCGTCATTTGACTTTGAGTGCTTGAGATCTTCAGTCTATCCTTGATAGTGTTCATCTTGTGCTCTTGTGACAAGATGACCTACTACATTCTTAAGTATCTTGATTATTTCCATCTTGTGCTCTTATGACTTCTAAATCGACATCGGTCAGTACACAGCTACGCCACCTTCTTGATATGCAACAACATATATAGACACGGACGAAATGGCTTTGAGCATTTCACCCTAACTCAGTAGCATTTTACCTCCAGTCGGTGACCGTTAGACGATATTAGATACCGTACATGTGATCGGTTAGATTCATAAGAACCTCCTTGACAAGGTTTCCCGACGGTAGTAGCCAGTTCTCTTTACTTGTCTCAAAGCATACTGCAAACGTAAAGAGTGAATCATAAGGATAAATTATCCGTCTGATTAGAGTCGTCAATTCAGAATTCCTGGAACAAGTTTGATTCCATAAGAATCGCACCATTGTTGCTTTCCAGTTTGTCACAATCTTGATTCATAGAGAATCTTGCGAGTCACCTACCACAGTGCTGTTTGATGTTGACACTGGAAGGATTTCCATTCGTCACTGTGAGTACTCAAGACTGTCACTCTGAATGTTCTAGCAAGATCACACGGATTTTGCGAAGAAACCTGGAATCAAGTTTTAATCAATTAAGAATCCAAACTTAGTTGCTTTCCAGTTCTCACAAGTTTGATTCATTTTGAATCACACAAGTTACCTACCATGAGCTTGTTTGAGGCTGACTCAAGCAGGATTTCCATCTTCATTGTGAAATGTATCACTCAGATGTTCTGGCAGTATCACAAGGATAATGCGTAGGACTCGATTGTGTCCTAATGAGGTGATATATTGATCTCTTTTGGCTCTAGACTCGATAAGTGCATTTTAGTAGTCGGAGGCTGGAGCAGACTGCCACCTTTTCAATATTAACTAACTCTGAGTGAGAAAGTCAATAGATACGCGTGGATCTCCGTGACAATGAGACAAGTTTCTTTTGAGAGAAACTCGAATGGCTGGGGAAGGTTGTGCATCGCATCACTGGGTCCATGACACTTGTCTTTAAAAGATGTGTTAACCCGGTTTCTGCCTAAGTTGCATAGAATATTCAACTCCTTCAATGCTTACCAATACGTCATCACTAGCACCTTGTGGTGATTGTTCTAGTGCTAACTTAAGTAATTGGTCCGCATTCAGCTTCATTCAACTCCATCTTTCTTAAGGACAACTATTTCTAGCTATGGAATGTCCTTGGGTAGATCCCTCCGGTTCTGGTTGGATCATAGGACTTAGTTTCCTATCCTAAACCACCTTTTGACTCCACCGTTCCGTCGTGGATAGTCGGTTATTTTGGGTATAGATCGTAACTATAAAACCATTGAAAACCTCAAAGTGCTTGATAAAAATCAAAACTTTTAACACTATGAAAGTTTTACATTTCCGAAAAAGCTCCCCCTACACACATGCATCGATATTTGAAATAGTTTAGCATGTGAAGGAAAGAGTTGCACTTGAGTCTTTAAGATCACAAGTTGTGATATATTACATTTTAATCACATTTTCTCCCCTATCTCTAATATAAAAAATATAATATTAGAGATACCAATTGATTAATATATGACATTTTCTAAAGACCGATGGGAGAGAAAGATGTGAGCACACATGAATCATGGAACTTTTTGTGGTCGGGTAGCTCCCCCTCAAAAAAATATGTGTGTCTTGAAACAAAAATTTGACAAAATTTTGGAAAAACAACACCACAAAATATGTTGAGGTACGAAGTTGAGATGCCTTAACCGATATGGTCTATTACATATGACAGTTTTAAACCGTTTTTGGAATGTGTTGGATATATAAAATATGACAATATCCGAGATGTACCCAACAACATTAAAGGCTTGATTTTAAAACGCCCCCCCTCAAAAATTGATCAAAATAACATTTGACATTTTTGAGATATAAAAACCGTTTTATGAGGAAGGGAGTGTTAAACACACAATTTTGAAAGATATAGAGAAATTCTTGAAAAATTGTGTTCAACGGTTTTAAAATGATCATGATAGAAGACTTCTCTTCTATTGCTTTCGGAAAGCGCACTGAAACGTACACTTCCCTTGCGGTAAAAAGGAACCGATTTTCATGAGCTCAAAACTTTGATTGTTTTGTGACAAGCTCATGACCGAGAAAAATTAATTTCCCGTTGTGAAGGATAAGTTATCATCCGTGATAAACTTCCCTTAATGTAAAGTTCGAGTTCTAAGCTGACATTTGCTTAAAAATCGTTTTTCATGAACTTAAAAACTTCGAATGTTTTTATGAGAAGCTCATGACCGAGAAATATTAATTTCTCGTTGAGAAGGATAAGTTATCGTCCGTGATAAACTTTCCTTATTTGAGGTTCGAGTCCTAAGCTGTGATGCGCTTAGAAGTCATTTTGAGAGAATATCAATCAGCTTCATTTGCCAGAACCTCCAAGTCAGCTGGAGTCATATACTTCATACCAAGGCGACCAACTAGATACGCAAACCTATCTTGCGATAGAGCTTTTGTAAACAAGTCAGCCAACTGGTATTCAGTTCTAACAAAGTATAATTCCACGATGCCGCGTTCCACTTGTTCCTTGATGAAGTGATATCTGACATCGATGTGCTTGGTGCGGGAGTGCTGAACCGGATTGCAAGAGATGGCTATGGCCGACTTTGAGTCACAATACATAGGTATTTTATCAAAGTGGAAGCCATAATCCGTGAGTTGAGTTCTCATCCAGAGGACTTGAGCACAACACGCGGATAAAGACACATACTCTACTTCGGCGGATGATAGTGAGGTGCAATCCTGCTTCTTTGACGACCAACTCACGAGCTTGTCTTCCCCTAGAAATTGTACGCCACCAGAGGTTCTCTTTCTAGTATCAAGGCAACCTACATGATCAGAATCTGAAAAAGCAATTAGATGAAAACCGGTTTCCTTCGGATACCAAAGTCCCATGTGAATGGTATTCTTAAGGTACCAAAAGATCCGTTTAACCTCCTTGAGGTGCTTTTCAGCAGGTCTGGCTTGATATCGTGCACAATAACATGTGGCATGATGAATATCAGGCCTGCTGGCTGTAAGGTACATGAGAGACCCGATCATACTGCGATATCGGGTTTGATCTACGGGAGGTGAGTACAAGTCAGCGTCTAGGGATGAGGTCGAAAAAGGTGTACCAACGCGAGCACATGAGGTCATGCCATGCTTTTGAAGTATCTCTTGAGCATACTTAGCTTGGTTAATAAAGATACCACGTGGGGATTGATTAATCTGGAGGCCTAAAAAGAATTTTAGCTCCCCCATCATTGACATTTAAAATCTGATGTGCATTAGTTTTTCAAAACATTTTGAAAGTTTTGGGTTCGTAGAACCAAAAATAATGTCATCAACATAAACTTTCACCAGCAGTATGTCATCCCCATATTTGTTAATAAAGAGAGTTGGATCAATAGAACCTTTGGAGAATCCTTTGGAAACCAAGAAGTTTGATAGTTCTTCGTACCACGCCCTTGGAGCTTGTTTAAGTCCATATACAGCCTTCTTGAGACGGTAGACTTTGTCAGGATGATGAGGATCAATGAATCCTTCTGGCTGATTCACATATACTTCTTCCTTCAAATGACCGTTGAGAAAAGCAGTTTTAACGTCCATTTGATAAACCGTGAAGCCCTTATGTGCATCATAAGGAAGGAATATCTTGACTGCTTCCAAACGAGCGACTGGAGCGAATGATTCATCGTAATCTATTCCTTCTTGTTGACGGTATACCTTAACCACAAGACGAGATTTGTTTTTGATGATTGTTTGTTCTTCATCAAATTTGTTTTTCCAGATCCATTTAAAATCGAGAACCGATGTTCCATATGGTCTGTCGACAAGTTCCCATACACCAAGTCTTTCAAATTGATGAAGTTCGTCTTGCATTGATTCAATCCACGTATGATCAGTCATGGCTTGTTTGATGTTTGTAGGTACAGTGAAACTCACGGTGAGTGTATGCATACATACATACATACATAGTCATCGGTTTCGAGTTATCTGCGTGTTCGAACTGGTTGTGAAGGATTTCCAATGACTTGCTCCAATGGATGATCATGTGTCCAATGGTTAGTGGATGAATATTGTTGGTTGAATGTATGCATGTTTGACGGATCAACGTGTTGAGTAGAAGACTCTCCAACTTCGCGTACCGGTGTACCGAATGGGTTGATAAATTCTTATTCGTCAGACAGTGCATCGACTGCTTGATTGTTGTTTCCTGTAGCATCGACGGTTGGTGATGTTGGTTGAATGACTGTTTCTGGAGTTTGTTGAGTATCTAATGGAATATTCTCTTGAGCAACGGTTGCTGAAGAAGATGTAGTTGTGTCTTGTTGACTTTGTTTGGGCGCATCAGCAGTATTGACAGCGGAAGGCTTTGACACAACTTGATTGTTTCCATAGTAATATTCATCAAACATTGGATCATATAAATCAACCAGCTCATTTATTTGTGTTGTATCCGTCGAGTATGCTGTAGGAGTACTTTCTTGACGTTCTTGTACGGGACGTACACTATTTTGTGTAGGTGCCATTGCTGGACATTGAGGTGCGGGACTTAAGCTATTATGATCAAGTACCATTTGAGGCAATTCGTCAAAGTTCACATGAATTGTTTCGACAATAATCCTTGTTCTCTTGTTGTAAACTCGATATCCTTTCGAAAATGTAGCATACCCCACAAAAATACATGCATCACCTTTTTCTTTCATCTTGTTGAGATTCTCACTGTCGTTAATAATGTAGCATAAAGATCCAAATACGTGAAAGAATTTAACAAAAGGTTTCTTGCCATTGATGATGTGGTAAGGTGTCTTTTCATGCCTAGGGATTACGAGAGAACGATTCTGAGTATAACAGGCCGTTGCAATAGCTTCAACCTAGAAGAATAGTGGTAATTTTGAAGCATAAAGCATTGTTCGAGCTACCTCAACCAAGGTACGGTTCCGTCTTTCGATAAAGACGTTTTGTTCAGGAGTTCGAGCAATAGACGTTTGATGTTCGATGCCTTCTTCTTGAAAGTAAGATTGCAAAGTCTTGTTTAAAAATTCAGTACCCCTATCCGTTCTTACCGTTAAGACTTGAGCTTGAAGATTGCGTTGTATCATCTTGAGAAAGTTTTTAAGAACCCCCGGTGTTTCATCTTTGGACCTTAAGAAGTATGTCCATGTATATCTTGAGTAATCATCAACAATCACGAGAATATACTTTTTTCCCATTAATACTCTCTACACGCATGAGACCACATAAATCCATGTGTAGAAGTTCCAATCGTCCCTTTGAGCTTGTGGTAGTCTTCGTTTTGAAAGACTTTCGTTTTGCTTTCCCCAACTCACAAGAAGAACAAAGATGATAGTTGACGAATTTTAACTTAGGAAGACCGGTCTCAATATCATTCTTTGAAAGCAAGTTGATGGTGTCAAAGTTGAGATGTGACAATCGTTGATGCCATAACCATGCTTGAGATTATGAAGCTTTAGCCATTAAGCAAATTGGATTTGTTGAAGATGTGTCTTGAATAGTTACTGTGTAGAGATCAGAACCACGAGAACCTGTAAGAAAGTCATTCCCATCGTAATCTCTAACATAGCAAGTAGTTTTCCGAAAAGCCACTTCCAAATCCGCATCACAAAATTGACCAACCGAGAATAAATTATGATTCAGTCCCTCGACGCAATAAACCCGTTTGATAGTAATGTTCCCTTGAACCAAATCGCCATATCCAAGTATCGGTGCAAACTGATCATTTCCAAACCGCACCGTACCCATAAACTTCTCCACGAAGTTACTGAGAAGCTTGAGATTGCTCGTCATGTGCTTTGTGCACCCGGAGTCCATTATGAATAGAATGATTTCGACGAGCTGCAGAAGAATTAGGAGACAATGTAGCATTTGACAAATGGGAGCCCTTGATAGAAACGGGTTCCAAAATAGTAGTGGGCCTAGATGCAAATTCTAGAGGCAAACTGATATTCATAGACCCAATTACTAAAGTGGTTAACTTAGGTACCCATTTGTATCCGGGTGGGTAAATCTCGAATACCTCCGTGTACATATCCTAATCATGTTATCATAAAGCTTCTTTAACCTGTTTTGTTTACGTAGAGTAGGGGATTCTAACGCCCTTAATTTCTTAAGTGGTTGATGTAAAACCCACAAAATAAGGTCATTACTTAATTCTTACTTTTCAAATATTTTTGAAGTATTTATGATATTAAATATTATTATGTTTAACGGTTTAAGTTGAAACTGATATTAAATAATTTATTTTAATATTTTGACGAGCAACAAGGACTACTAGTGATTGTGATACCGACGGATGCCCACAATTTTATATTTTATTATCGATCGTTTCGATATTTAATACTTTCGACGATATCGTTTTAATTACGTATCGAGCCGTTATATTATTATTTTTCGTGTGCGTTTAAACTTTTAAAAAGTATCTTTACGAAACCCGAGCCCCATAAATATTTTCAAAATTGACTAATAATTATTTCCCACTTTTTAGCTAACTATTTACATTTTTAGCCACAACTATTGCCAAATTGCAACTATGATCCCTACCCCACTATATAAAAACCCAAAATAAACACACACAAATCATTTTTCACTTCCAAAATTTCACCCACTCCTCCTTTCTCTCTCTTGTTTGCCGAAACACCATACCACACCCCAAACACATACAATTTGTAATTATCTTGAGTTTGAGGATGATTTGAACTAAACCAAGCATAGACCCATCCCTATTTTTGATCAAGGATCATATTGGTATAATAATTTTACACATGCAAGCACTTTTTATTTTCTTGATGTTGGTAGGTAGAAGCCATGATCATGCATGGTGTTTTTAGCATGATCCATGGTGGTTCTTGCTAGAAATCTTGTTAAAAACTTCATTTTGATCTAAAGATTTTTATTTTGATTATGATTTTGATATTATGGTAGATGTATGATGATATTAGAGTATAGAAATGATCATTTTTATGGTTGGTTTTTATCAAAAAGTTAATTTTGTACAAGATTTTAATGGTCATTTTATAACAGTAAGTAAACTGTAAAATCTGAATTTTCATGTTTTGAAAATGGCTTAACTTATAGCCTAGGGTTGTAGATAATTTTATTAGCTTCGATTTGATATAAGGTAGAGCTTCTAGCTCCAAACGAGCGCGAAGTTATGATGTTTTGAATGATCGTGTACCGGGAGACGAGTATCGACACTACATATAGTTGTTGTCGATATTTGGATCGAATCTCGGGGACTCTAAATGGAAGTTTTGAAATGTATAACCTACTGATAATAAGGTGTTTACTTATTAGGTTGAGTTTACTTTAAAACCCGAGTGTCGGTTTTGTAAACGGAGTCGTTTAAATAAGTTAAAACGGTTGTATGAAAAATTAACGTAAAATCTGTCCGGATTTTGTAGTTTGAAAATGAGTCGGGTAAAGGACTTTAAAAGTAATTTCATTTGATAAACTTGTAGGAGGACTTTCTATATATAGTAAGTTAGTTTATCGAGTCGTTTCATAAACGGTTGACAAGTTTAAAAGGGGTAAATAAGCTAGTACATGTAGTATGTGCCGGCGGACTTTGTTAAAAGTGTAAAATGGTAAAGTAAATGAGTAATAAAGTATAATGAAGTTATTTATATCGTTTGCTCTCGAGTGTATTGTGGTTTTATGAGTTGATTTTGACGTTGTTATGTATGATTTATTTCTCGAGTTTATTTTTAATATACGCACCTTATTTGCTAGGTTGCGGTTGTCGTGTTTATCGGGCATCTACTATCGTCGGTGATCGTCTTCAACTACTATAAGTACTAAGGTGAGTCTATAGCCTCGTTTGAGCTCATTCAAATATTTTAAAACCCGCGAGGGGGAATACATGTTTTGTAAACTTAGAACACAAGATTTTTATGGTATGCTTGTCCCTCTATGAATGTACCCGTGGTTGCCTTTAAATTGCATTAAGTGATTGCCTTTATTAAAGCCTCAATTATAGACCATTAACTAGCTTATGATGGGCTAGCCGCTAGTAAAATTAATAGATCGATGGGGGAAGCCGCCCCAGTTCAGTTTTTGTGGACTTGTCATAGAAGCTTAGGCCCGACCTCCACACTATTTGAACATATTGTATTGAGAAGTCAGGTATACGGCAATGTACTAATAATCTGGAGGTAACCGACAATTAATAAATCTCTTGTCTTATTAGACCTAACGTAGTGTCTAAGGGCTCGGTTCCATGAGCTTATTGCAATTTATGCTATATACAATTATCATTGTTGATGCAAATTATTATTCGATGCTTATTAAGCATGCCACAAACTTATAATCTTTGCTTGTGTTCAAAATGATTATATAAACCTATAGATTCACTCGGCATTTTTGCTGATGATTTTCTCACATGTATTTCAGGTAATCAGGAAGGGTGAAGCTTGGAAGCCACGGGAATGATGTTGTGCACTAGTTTTGTAATATAAACTCTTTGAATGTTTGTCGTTCCTTTTGTTCAAAACAATTTAAATCTTTTGTTTTGGTTGTACTTTGGTTACGATGTCTTGGGACTACGCTACTCTGACAAATGTTTTAGGAACGATAAATCTAAAACGTCTCTTTTCGAGTCGTTCTTTATAAATTATGTGTTGTTGTATCATTGTTTAGCACCCAAAGATGTATTCCGCTGCGTGTAAATTTGGGGGTGTTAAATATTGGTACCAGTGTCATGAGTTATAGAGAACTAGGTCTTTTTCTTAAAACCTAAACTATAACTGTCGGTTTTTATTTTTCAAAGAGTCGGTGCACATGACTTCGCGTGACTTCAGGTTCAAGCTACTTCTGGGATTACACTTTTAGTATACATTATTATGTATGCCTTATCGCTACGTCTTATTAAATAAATACTATAAACCTTGATCGATGTATTGATATCGTTAAACTTTTCGATAAAAGTTATCATTTATTAATGATTTATTTAAATAAATTTCTGGAAATTTCCTGTATTTATTTTGAAGATTTTCTATATTTATTTAAAATTTTGGAAATTATTCTATTTTATTTTGTTATGACCTTATACCTATTTTGTCAAATTTACCACCGTCGAATTACGTCTTCGATAAGGAGGAAGCAAGTTCCACTGCTGCAAGCGAGACACAGTCAACTAAGCCATGTGGATCCCCACGTGACTAGTGTCTATTATTTTGTGTCATTGTACTCTATTTGTCTTTAAGATCATTCCTTGTTGATCGATGATAATAGTTTCCTTTGATCCTTATAATGATTGTGAATTCTTGTATCGAGAATGTGTATGCATTTGATGATTGATTTTGTACATGATATGACTATACCATGTTTACAATTGACTCATTCATTTTATCTTCTCTCTTTGTGATATGACAGAATCATGCCACCTAGGAGAATGACAAATGATGCCATTGCAAGGCTAGTTGCTGAAGAGGTTGCGAAAGCATTAGCTGTAAATAGAGCTGCACGTGTTAACACTGAAGGAGCACGTGGCTCTGGAGGTGCGGGTGCTGAAGGTGAAGGTGAACCTGCTGGACCAGAAGCTGTTGGAGGAGCAGGTGTAGCTGAGAATCCTGCAGATGAGGTTGCTCCGACTGCTGCTGCGATTAAAGAGTGTACTTTTGCTGGATACATGAAGTGTGGACCTACTACATTTCAAGGAACTGGTGGAGCACTGGAATTATTCAGGTGGATTGAGAAAACAGAAACAACATTTGAGATTAGTGATTGCTCAGAAAAGAACAAGGTTAAGTTCGCAGTTTCTACTTTCACGGATCGAGCTTTAAGCTGGTGGAAGACTCAAGTTGCTATAGTTGGTTTAGAAGCTGCAAACAGGAAACCTTGGGATGAAACTAAAAGGTTGCTGAAGGAAGAGTTCTGTCCGAAAGAAGAGTTATCTGCTTTGGAGGATGAGTTGAGGCACCTGAAGCTGAAAGATAATAACATTGCTGCATACACTAGCTGATTCAATGAGTTGGTTTTGTTGTGTCCAGATGCTTTTGTTACTGAGAAAAAGAAGATGGATCAATACATCAAAGGGCTGCCTGGGTACATTAAAGGTGAGACAAGTTCATCTCGACCCAAGAACTTTGTTGAAACTGTAAGAATGGCTCATACACTTATGGGGTAGAAAGTTCAAGATAGGGCTGAGAGAGTTGTTGAGGGTAGTAAAAGGAAATGGGAGAATTCGCAGAGTGGTAATCAGGGTAGTAACCGCCATAGGCAGTACAATCAGAAGAGAATAGATGGGGCTAGAGCTGCAACTAACAAGGATAACAATGCTGACCATGGGGGACCAGCCCAGAAATGTAAGAGCTGTGGTGTTTGTCACTTTGGTAATTGTCCACCAAGGTGCACTAAATGTGGAATGGTTGGGCATGTTGTGGAGAAATGCAAGGCAAGGACCCCTGCCACTAGAGAAAATGTTGTTTCGATCAAGACTTGTTTCGAATGTGGAGAACGTGACCATTATCGCCCTAGATGTCCAAAGTTGATGAACAAGAAAGCAGGTGAAGCTGCTGGGGCAGTTTATGTTGTTAAGGATGCTGATCAGGCACAAGGTCCAAATGTGGTGACGAGTACGTTCTTACTCAGCCATCGTTATGCTAGTGTGTTGTTTGACTCAGGATCTGATAGGAGCTTTATAAGCACTTCCTTTAGTTGTTTAATTGATATTGAGCAAACAAGCCTAAATACTAGTTATGAGGTCGAGTTAGCTGATGGACAATTAGTTATTACTATCACTATATTTAAGAAGTGTCCTTTGAAATTAGCAAATCATTTGTTTGAAATTGATTTGATGCCGATAGAGTTGGATTCGTTTGATGTGATTGTTGGTATGGATTGGTTGGTTGCACATGATGCGGTGATTGTATGTGGGGAGAAAGTTGTTCACATACCGGTGAAGGGCAAGGTGTTAGTAGTTAAAGGTGATGTCGGTAGATCTCGTCTGACGGTGATATCTTGTATCAAGGTGAGGAAATATGTAGAAAGAGGTTGTCACCTGTTCTTGGCTCAAGTAGTGGAGAAAGAACTACCGGTTAGGCGTGTGGAGGATGTTCCGGTTATTCGTGATTTTCCTGAAGTATTTCCCGATGACTTGCCAGGGCTTCCGCCTCAGCGAGAAGTCGAATTCAAGATTGATCTAGTGCCAGGAGCTGCACCGGTGGCGCGTGCACCTTATCGTTTGGCACCGTCTGAGATGAAGGAGTTGGCAGACCAGTTAAAGGAGTTAATGGAGAAGGGGTTCATTAGACCAAGTTCGTCACCTTGGGGAGCTCCAGTATTGTTCATGAAGAAAAAGGATGGATCGTTCAGAATGTGCATAGACTACCGAGAGTTGAACAAGTTAACTATCAAAAATCGTTATCCACTTCCTAGGATTGATGATTTGTTCGATCAACTTCAAGGTTCGTGTGTGTACTCGAAGATCGACTTGAGGTCGGGTTATCATCAACTTCGTGTTAAAGAGGAGGACATACCTATTACAGCTTTTCGGACGCGTTATGGACACTTTGAATTTCAGGTGATGCCGTTTGGGTTAACTAACGCACTTGTGGTATTCATGGACTTAATGAATCGTGTGTGTAAACCATACCTCGACAAGTTTGTGATTGTATTTATCGACGATATCCTGATTTATTCCAAAAGTCGGGAGGAGCATGAAGGCCATCTGAGGATTATTTTGGAGTTGTTGAAGAAGGAGAAGTTGTATGCAAAATTCTCCAAGTGTGATTTTTTGTTGGATTCAGTCCAATTCCTTGGGCACGTGATCGACAGTAGCGGTGTTCATGTCGATCCTTCCAAAATTGAAGCTATTAGAGATTGGGCTAGGCCTACGACCCCGACTGAAGTTAGACAATTCCTGGGATTAGCTGAGTACTACCAGCGATTCATAGAAGGATTTTCTTTAATTTCTAAACCTCTTACTAAACTTACTGAGAAAAACAAGAAGTATGAGTGGGGTTCAGAAGAAGAAGAAGCCTTCCAAACTTTGAAGCGAAAGCTGTGTTCTGCACCAATTTTGGCTTTGCCCGACGGAGCTGAAGACTTTGTGGTATATTGTGACGCATCACGTAAGGGTTTTGGTGTTGTGTTGATGCAAAGGGAGAAAGTGATTGCGTATGCATCTTGTCAATTGAGGAAGCATGAGGAGAATTATACTACACTTGATTTGGAATTAGGAGCTGTTGTCTTTGCTCTTAGACTTTGGAGACACTATCTCTACGGTACAAGGAGTGTGGTATATACTGATCATAAAAGCCTGCAACATATTCTAGATCAGAAGGAGCTCAATATGAGGCAGAGAAGATGGGTAGAATTGTTGAGTGATTATGACATTCAAATTTGCTACCATCCCGACAAGGCGAATGTAGTTGCCGATGCTCTTAGTAGGAAGGACAGAGAAATAACCAAAAGGGTTAGAGCTTTAGCCATGAAAAATTATTCTGATTTATCTAATCGAATACTTAAAGCTCAAACGAAGGCGATGAAGGAAGAGAATGTGAGAAATGAAGACTTGGGTAGAAGGATGACACCTATATTCGAAATTAGTGATGACGGAATTCGGTATTTTGAGAATCGTGTATGGTTACCGGTGTATGGAGGACTGAGAGATCTAATTATGCACGAATCTCATAAGTCTAAATATTCGATTCACCCAGGATCGGATAAAATGTACCAAGACTTAAAGAAATGTTACTGGTGGCCGAATATGAAGGCTAACATTGCTACTTATGTTAGTAAATGCTTGACGTGTGCTAAGGTGAAGTTTGAGCACAAGAGACCTTCGGGTTTACTGCCAACCTGGAATTCCAGAATGGAAATGGGAGAGGATCACTATGGATTTTGTTTCGGGACTTCCGAGAACTTCTAGTGGTTATGATAAAATTTGGGTGATTATTGATCGGTTGACTAAGTCGGCTCATTTCTTGCCGATAAAGAAAACTGACGACTTAGACAAACTTACTCGGTTGTATTTGAAGGAAGTTGTTTGTCGACATGGAGTTCCTCTGTCAATTATTTCTGATCGAGATAGTCGGTTCACATCTGAGTTTTGGAAATCGCTTCAGCGAGCTTTGGGGACTCAGTTGGACTTGAGCATTGCGTATCATCCGGAAACGGACGGACAAAGTGAAAGGACTATTCAGACCTTGGAGGATATGTTACGAGCATGTGTAATGGATTTTGGAGGTAGTTGGGATCGGCACTTACCTTTGGTGGAGTTCTCGTACAACAACAGTTATCATGCAAGTATCAAGGCTGCGCCTTTTGAAGCACTTTACGGGCGAAAGTGTAGATCACCTGTTGGTTGGTGCGAAGTTGGAGAAAGTCAATTGACGGGTCCTGAATTTATTAGAGAAACGACTGAGAAGATCGTGCAAATCAAGAATCGTTTATTGACAGCTCATAGTAGGCAGAAGAGTTATGCGGATAAGAGAAGAAAACCCTTGGAGTTTGATATTGGCGATATGGTTATGTTGAAAGTATCACCTTGGAAAGGAGTAATTCGATTTGGCAAGCGAGGAAAGCTTAGTCCATGCTATATAGGTCCTTCAAGATTATTGACCGAGTTGGTCCTGTGGCATATAAGTTGGAATTGCCAGAGAAGTTAAGTGCTATTCACAATACTTTTCACGTTTCTAATCTTAAGAGGTGTTTGGCGGACGAGAATTTGATAATTCCACTTGAGGAGATTCAACTGGACGACAAGCTGCATTTTATTGAGGAACCGGTGGAGATTATGGATCGAGAGGTGAAACGGCTTAAGAAAAGTCGGATCCCGATAGTGAAAGTGCGATGGAATTCCCGACGTGGACCCGAATACACTTGGGAGCGAGAGGACTACTTCAAAAGCAAGTATCCACATTTATTCGTAGACGGATCTAAGGAGAAGTAAGCCCCGGGACGGTGCTCTCATAAGGTGGTGAGGATGTAAAACCCACAAAATAAGGTCATTACTTAATTCTTACTTTTCAAATATTTTTGAAGTATTTATGACATTAAATATTATTATGTTTAACGGTTTAAGTTGAAACTGATATTAAATAATTTATTTTAATATTTTGACGAGCAACGAGGACTACTAGTAATTGTGAGACGGATGCCCACAATTTTATATTTTATTATCGATTGTTTCGATATTTAATACTTTCGACGATATCGTTTTAATTACGTATCGAGTCGTTATATTATTATTTTTCGTGTGCGTTTAAACTTTTAAAAAGTATCTTTACGAAACTCGAGCCCCGTAAATATTTTCAAAATTGACTAATAATTATTTTCCGCTTTTTAGCTAACTATTTACATTTTTAGCCACAACTATTGCCAAATTGCAACTATGGTCCCTACCCCACTATATAAAAACCCAAAATAAACACACACAAATCATTTTTCACTTCCAAAATTTCACCCACTCCTCCTTTCTCTCTCTTGTTTGCCGAAACACCACACCACACCCCAAACACATACAATTTTCAATTTATCTTGAGTTTGAGGATGATTTGAACTAAACCAATCATAGACCCATCCCTATTTTTGATCAAGGATCATATTGGTATAAGAATTTTACACATGCAAGCACTTTTTATTTCTTGATGTTGGTAGGTAGAAACCATGATCATGCATGGTGTTTTTAGCATGACCCATGGTGGTTCTTGCTAGAAATCTTGTTAAAAACTTCATTTTGATCTGGAATATTTTTATTTTGTTTATGACTTTGATGTATGGTAGATGTATGATGATATTAGAGTATAGAAATGATCATTTTTATGGTTGGTTTTTATCAAAAAGTTGATTTTGTACAAGATTTTAATGGTCATTTTATAACAGTAAGTAAACTATAAAATCCGAATTTTTATGTTTTGAAAATGGCTTAACTTATAGCCTAGGGTTGTAGATAATTTTATTAGCTTCGATTTGATATAAGGTAGAGCTTCTAGCTCCAAACGAGCGCGAAGTTATGATGTTTTGAATGATCGTGTACCGGGAGACGAGTATCGACACTACATATAGTTGTTGTCGATATTTGGATCGAATCTCGGGGACTCTAAATGGAAGTTTTGAAATGTGTAACCTACTGATAATAAGGTGTTTACTTATTAGGTTGAGTTTACTTTAAAACCCGAGTGTCGGTTTTGTAAACGGAGTCGTTTAAATAAGTTAAAACGGTTGTATGAAAAATTAACGTAAAATCTGTCCGGATTTTGTAGTTTGAAAATGAGTCGGGTAAAGGACTTTAAAAGTAATTTCATTTGATAAACTTGTAGGAGGACTTTCTAAATATAGTAAGTTAGTTTATCGAGTCGTTTCATAAACGGTTGACAAGTTTAAAAGGGGTAAATAAGCTAGTACATGTAGTATGTGCCGGCGGACTTTGTTAAAAGTGTAAAATGGTAAAGTAAATGAGTAATAAAGTATAATGAGGTTATTTATATCGTTTACTCTCGAGTGTATTGTGGTTTTATGAGTTGAGTTTGACGTTGTTATGTACGATTTGTTTCTCGAGTTTATAATTAATATACGCACCTTATTTGCTAGGTTGCGGTTGTCGTGTTTATCGGGCATCTACTATCGTCGGTGATCGTCTTCAACTACTATAAGTACTAAGGTGAGTCTATAGCCTTGTTTGAGCTCATTCAAATATTTTAAAACCCGCGAGGGGGAATAAATGTTTTGTAAACTTAGAACACAAGATTTTTATGGTATGCTTGTCCCTCTATGAATGGACCCGTGGTTGCCTTTAAATTGCATTAAGTGCTTGCCTTTATTAAAGCCTCAATTATGGACCGTTAACTAGCTTATGATGGGCTATCCGCTAGTATAATTAATAGATCTATGGGGGAAGCCGCCCCGGTTCCGTTTTTGTGGACTTGTCATAGAAGCTTAGGCCTGACCTCCACACTATTTGAACATATTGTATTGAGAAGTCATGTATACGACAATGTACTAATAATCTGGAGGTAACCGACAATTAATAAATCTCTTGTCTTATTAGACCTAACGGAGTGTCTAAGGGCTCGGTTCCATGAGCTTATTACAATTTATGCTATATACAATTATCATTGTTGATGCAAATTATTATTCGATGCTTATTAAGCATGCCGCAAACTTACAATCTTTGCTTGTGTTCAAAATGATTATATAAACCTATAGATTCACTCGGCATTTTTGCTGATGATTTTCTCACATGTATTTCAGGTAATCAGGAAGGGTGAAGCTTGGAAGCCACGGGAATGATGTTGTGCACTACTTTTGTAATATAAACTCTTTGAATGTTTGTCGTTCCTTTTGTTCAAAACAATTTAAATCTTTTGTTTTGGTTGTACTTTGGTTACGATGTCTTGGGACTACGCTACTCTGACAACTGTTTTAGGAACGATAAATCTAAAACGTCTCTTTTAGAGTCGTTCTTTATAAATCATGTGTTGTTGTATCATTGTTTAGCACCCAAAGATGTATTCCGCTGCGTGTAAGTTTGGGGGTGTTAAAGTTGAGCAGTAGATTGGTTCAAAGTTCTTGTGGGTTTTCTAGTACTAGTGGGCACACGAATAGGCTTCCTAGTTCTAGTAGTCACACCATTTTGATTAAAAGCACAATCATCATGATTGAAAGTACGGACACATTTTCCACATTTAACACAAGCAAATTCAACATTCGAGGTCTTAGCATTCAAACCGTCATTACATGCAGTTACAAACGTTTTATTCTTAGAAAACTTAAAATTCCTACGGTGGTCTTCTACTTCCAACTTCTTTCCTTGACTATTCTTAGGCATGAGCTTATCTTGCATTCTAGTGCTCTTAAGCTGTGGTCCGTTAACGCTAGTAGTAGGAATTACTCCTGTAGAAGAAGATACAGTTGATTAGTTTTCCTAATATACTGAGGTAACCGCGATGTTCCAATTTGAGTGGTCCTAGTGTTTATCTTATACATTCCTGGTGCTATCATATTTGTGCTCTTATCATTTCCTATCTTAGGCAAAGTCTGTGAGGATTGTCCCAAAACAGATGATTCAGGGCATTTAACCGCATTTGGTTGAAGAACGACAAATGGTTTACCCAATACAGACTTTCCTTTCATTTTTTCAATGAGTTTTTGTAACTCACTGATGGCTATGTCCCTTTCTTGTAGCTGAGCTTTCAAATCATTTATTTCGAAACCTTTTTCATTCAATTGACGAACCGAAGAAACTGCCAGTTCTTGACACTTTTTATGATTATGAGATTTATCACCTTTTTGTAAAGCAAGTTCAAGAGAAATGGAGTGATTCTCAAGTTGTGAAAAACTTTTCGAAAGTTTGTTATATGATTGAATCTGTTTCGAAAGCTCAACTTCAAGATTGTGACATTTCTCGTCCGTTTCTGACACTAGACATGCTACATGACAATATTGATCAAGATCGGTATACAAACCAAGTATAGCATTCATATGGTCAGCATAAAAGTATTCCTTCGAAAGTCGATCAATTTCGTTAGAAAGTTGGTGTTCTTGTGTCTTTAATTTAGTTTGAAGAAAATCAACTTCATCTTCAAGAGATTTAACATATCTTAAATCAGTTAACATTTCCTCAGCGAGAGCATTATAAAACATTTCCACATTATTGGAACGATCATCGATGGTTGGAACAATACATTGTTGGGACGACTTCTACTTGTGGGTTAGGTTTAATATTCCAAACGGTATCTCTAGAAACTTTTTCATAGTCGACGACACCTTTGTACAAATTTAAAACACCTTGTTTTATAAACTTAAATTGCTGAACACTTTTACTTTTTTCATCCCGTTTACGTTTTTTATCCGAAATTTGTTTTTCTAACAAAATTGATTGCTTTTTGAAACCCCTTTTTAAAGAAACTTTTTTTTCCGTTTCAGGACTCAGTGGTGGAACATTTGTATACATCTTTTGTTCTTTTGAAAGTTCTTTTTTAGGGAAAAACTTAATATGATTATTAGAATCAGAAAAGTTTATCAAATCACTTAAGTTCAATAGACTTTCTTCGTGGTGAAGAATGATTTCATCGCAGTCAGGGGAAAGCATAAGGGCAAGATTATCAACATAACAACCGATATCATAAATAGCAGGCTTGATACTTTGAACTTTCTTGAGATAGTCAGGATTAACAAAACTCGTTTTCATATTTCTATTGAACATGTTCATAGTTTGAATAGATTGACCCATTTTGTAAACAATGTTATTTAACGTGTCGACTCTCTTTTCCAAAGCAAGAATTTTTTCAATGTCCTTTTCTTCACGAGTTTTATAAAGCTCAGTTTGTTCTTTGTTAACCGACTCTAACTCAGAAATTTGGAGTTTATGCAACAATAGTTGTTCTTCAAGTTCTGATATCTTTTGTTTTGACATATGAATTTCATGTGTTACTTCAGAACAATATTGTTCGTTGAGCACCTTACGTTCATATACCAAACCATTAGCTATTGCAACTCCTCGATCAGCTTCTTTCACATAATCACACTCTTTGAGTCTGTCCGTCTCCTCGGTCAAGGATGTGTTTGCTTGCTTCAAACGTTTATTAGCCTCTTTGTTTTCCTTAATTTCATTTTTTAAAGAATCAATGATAAAGGCAAGCAAATCACGATCCTCATCCGATTCAATATCCTGAGCAGCATTACCGTCATCATTACACATATGCTGTGAATCCGTAGAGATATTGCTATCCTCCGTGTCCATTACATATGTGTCATTGATGCTTTCGGGTTGCGCATGATGCCGTCGATCATTAGCAAACACATTATAGTTATCATATGATGGTACCTTTTTAATTGGCTCAGTATCGAAGATAGGTCCAAAATTTTCAGCAGTCTCTAGAATCACTTCTTGAATCTTTGCCATGTACACACAATGTGCCTCCAACTCTTGATCATCGGCTTCATCATCAGTGTCATCACACCAATCGACTTCATCTGCTGTGAGTGGAATTTCTGCTTCTTCTTTCTTACACAGCAACATCTTTTCCTTGTGATATCCAGAATCCTTAACCCGTTTTGGCTTCTTACATTCCCTAGCCATGTGCCCAAATCCCTTGCAATTGAAGTATTGAATCCCAGTCTTCTGCACAACTGGAATGCCTACAGTATCTCTAGCCCCAACTTGATTCGGCATCCTCTGATTATCATACCTAGCATCACGATCATACCTAGGTGCATGATCAACTTCCTTATATCTAGCATTGGATGATGATCTGAGGTTGTTGTTGGTAGGTTTGTTGATCTTCTTATAAGTTGTCGTGAGTAAAGACATGAGTTCCTCAATCTTCTTGTCCCTTGAAGTTTGTTCATCATCACTGTCTCCATCTGACTCGGTGTCATACTTTGGAGGTGGAGTGTGGACAATTGCTTTTGCTTTGATTCTAGCAGTAGCTACAAGTTTGGTGGATGAGCTGGATGACCTTGAGGAATGTGTAGGTGGTAGTTGACAAAGAACGGGTTTTGTTGAAGTAGCAGCCACAAAAGCAATAGAGTTCACAGATCGTTCTGCCTTTTTAGCCCTAAGTTCATTCACTTCATTCTGATGTTGTTTCAAGATATCATAAAGTTTGTGATAAGATATAGTCTTGATATCTTCCCTTTGTTTGACCAAAGTCACAAACCTTTGCCATTCCGGTTTGAGTTGAAGTAAAAACTGACCATTGGCATGATGATTGGAGATGGTGCACTGATTTCTGACAAGCTCATTCATCATTTTGTAGAACCTCGAGCAATATGAGTCAATGGATTCACCATCTTCGGATGTGAATTTTCCAAACTCCCAAAGTAGATTAGTCTCGAGATCTTGAATATTGATCGACTCACCTTGCTTTAATCTATGAATTGCATTCCATATTTCCATAGCATTAGGACATGCATCAACCATGGAATAGATATCGTTATCAATCCCAGTGGATATGTAGTTAACAGCATCAGCTTCAGCTTGGAGGAGTTTCTTTTTCTCAGCAGGACATGTTTCGAAATTCTCCATAGCTCGTGTAGTTGATGAAGTACCATCCTCTGCTTGTGTGGTAATTGGTCTGAATTCAAAACTGGAGGTGGATTCTCAAGGCAATGACGAAGAGCGGTTCAGTTCTCTTTTCTGTCTAGAAATCTCAGGAAACGAGATCTCCACTGAACGTAGCAACCGGCTGTCAGCACAGGTGGATTACCGTTGCCACCTTGTTCCAAGTGAATTTGATTAGCAGTCGCAATGTTGATGTTGTTGTTAGACATGGTGAATACTTGTGAATGGATTAGGATCTTAGTAGATGTGTTGTGATGTGATTGTGGTTGACAATTCGGAAAATATTGATGAAATCCCTTAAAAAATGTTCTCGCAAAACCAAAAACGGAATATTCAAATATCCTCTAAGTTGTGCAAATTCTTCGCATTACCCAAAGATTCAGTCTGTCGCAATGCCAAATCTCAAACCGTCGCAATGTCTCAAAAGCTTCTGTCGCAATGCACACTAATGAATCTGTCGCAATACACACAATATATGACGCAATACCACACTAATGAATATGTCGCAATACAGACAATAGAGTCTGTCGCAATACCACACTAATGATTCTATCGCAATACCTAAACAAGATTCTGTCGCAATACCACAAACAGGATTCTGTCGCAATACCACAAACAGGATTCTGTCGTAATACCACAAATAAGATTCTGTCGCAATGTGTATCGCAAAGATAAACCCTATCGTAATATTGGCCGCAATACGTGTCGCAATCAAAAACCCTAAGCCTTTGCGATGTAAATCAAGCCAAATCTGTCGCAATGTGAGTACTGTTCCGAAACTTGAGAGAAAAAATTGAGATTTTTGCCTAGAAATCCATGATTTAAACCAAACCAAAGCACCCAAATCTCTACCACAACTATGTAGAAGATATGTGGATCACTTGGAATAACAAAAGCACGAAAAAATTTTGAAACTTGGGTAAAGATCAATCAAAACTCACGAATCCAATGAAAACACACCACAAATCTTCAATCACCTATCCACTATAGGCTCTTGATACCAAATGTTAATCCCACTTCAATCCATAACACAAGATTTAGAGTAGATTTAGAGAGAAAAAGAGAAGAAAGTTAGAGAGAGAAACTAGAGAGAATGGTGAAAGGTTAATGTTTACTAGAGAGACAAAGTAAATGCACCAACACCCTCTTCCACACATGGAAGAGGGTTTATACCCATGAGCTTGGTGGGCTCATGGGCTTGTTTCTTGGGCCGGGCTTGGCCTATCTTGGGCATAAAGCCCCTAGCTTAGACAATATTAGCTTAAAGTCCAAGCCCGGTTTTCTTGACTAACCTATTACAATACAAGACCTTTAACAAATAAGACGACCTATTACATTCTTGTTAGACTATATAAAATATAGGGCTAACAGATCGTGTTTGTGAAGAAAACATATTTTGATTGCTTTCTACTGAGAGACAGGAAGAATTGGAAGAGGAGATGAAAATAAAGAAGGCCTCAATTGTTCCTAGGTCTGTGAAGAAAGGGGGAAAGTTTTTGTTTCCTGAGTTTAGTCTGCTGGATCCAAAGTTTAATGAAGGCATTTTGAAGAAAAACTTGAAACCTTTACCCTTAGAAGCTTCTTATAATGCTGTAGTTGTGCCAGTTGATTTCAGAAACCCTATTATTCAATATGAAGAAGATTCTACAGGTTTTTGGAACATCGACATGTTTGGTGATAAGGTACATGTCTTTACATCCTTGATTTCTTTGTTTGCAAGTTTGGATAGAGAAGATTTGGACACTCTTTAGACTCTAATGAAAGAGAAATATGAGACTGAAGCTCCTACTTCTCAAAATGGAATATATGGACAACATTCAAGAGAATGTTTGACCATGATTAAACTGATCTAGTATGGTTGGATTTGGAAGAGTTGAGCACTTTAGAGTGGTGTTTGTTTTCTGCTGTTAGAGTTTACCATCTCAGTACAACAAAGTTTTCAGAGTTCTTACTGGTTGATAGGAAGTATCCATTGTCACAAGAAGTATTGAAGAAGATGGTGAGCACCAAGCTCAAAGTAGACTATACCAGTGGTGTAGAAGTAGACCTAATGAGATTTCTTCTCACACAGATGGAATAATAGGTTTTGTTTGTAAGAATCCTCTGTATGTTTGTTTTTATTCCTAAAACTTGATGTTTGGGGTAACTATCAAGATTAGGGGAGGATTGTTGGGAATAAAATTCTCTAAGTCATCTAGCCACTGACATATGAGATCAAGCCACTAACAAGTGCAATCAAGCCGCTGATAGAATAGCCACAGACAAGAAGAATCAAGCCAATGTCAAGACTTGTTAGCTGCTAAAGTCAACACACGTTTGTTTAAGTTAGGAAGATGTACACGGATATTGTATTTTGTTATGTTTATCTTTTGATATCTTTCTAAAATAGTTGATACTTAGCTTTATGTTCAAGGCTCCTATGTGTATAAAAGGAGGCCTTAGGGTTTATGTTTTATTAATGCTTTAAATAGTCTTGTACGTTGTTTTTGATCATTAATCAAATTTGAAAGTTTGGTGTACTGTTGTTCTTTGATCTAAGTATTAATATTGCATAATACTTAGATTGTTATTCAACACAAAGTTTCTCTAAGTATTACACTTGATTTATTCTCGTTAATACAAAGCATAACCGATCTAAGTTTGGGATCAACACCCATGTATACCTATCTGACTGTTTGATTTAATATGATATGTGATATGTGATATGAGCTCGTGGGCATTCAGTTACCTTTCTTTCATTTCATCTTTGTGACCCTTATATTCATTATTTTGTTCATATATTGTTGATATTCGCAGCTTTCATTACCACTCTTTACTTTTCAGACTTATTTGTTAAATATCCGTCCACTGCGCGTTTTGCTCAACCGTGTTTATTTTTCATGCGACAGGTATTAAGCGGGAGGCTGGGCTATAAGAGTGTGGGACTACCTAGAGTTACACAAGAGTTTAATAAAACCCATTATGACATTTTTATGATTTACTATATTTGCATTTTGGACCCTGTTGTTTTGGGTATGAAAATATTACTTTGAATATTATGATGATTTAATAAAAATTTCCATTTAGCCCTTTTAAAATATGATGTTTCTGATGTGACACCATAGTAGTAGCTCTTTGTCTCTTCTCAGAGCGGGTGTTACACTCAACCTCCGGGCTTCATAGAAAATCGGATCATGTTTACAAGCTTAAGAAAGCTCTTTATGGTCTTAAACAAGCACCCAAAGCTTGGTATGATAGACTTAAAACATTTCTTGTAAAATATGAGTATACCATGGGAATGGTAGATAATACACTCTTTACAAAGAATAAAGGACCTCACCTCATCATTGTTCAAATATATGTTGATGACATTATATTTGGTTCAACTTGTCAAGCAATGTGTAATGACTTTGCCAAATTAATGCACGATGAGTTCGAAATGAGCATGATGGGTGAACTTAACTTATTTTTAGGCCTTCAAATTAAACAAATGGACGATGGTTTTTCTTTAATCAATCTAACTAGGTTAAACAAATGCTAAATAAATTTGGATTAGAGGACTCTAAGCCTATGAAGACTCCCATGGCCTCGGATACTAAACTCACCGTAGAGGATGAGAGTGATTCGATCGAAAAAACCAAATATAGAGGGATGTTTTTTTAGTTTGTTGTACCTAACGACAAGTCGACCCAATATCATTTTTAGTGTTTGTCTTTGTGCCCACTTCCAAGAGGCTCCCAAAACCTCTCACCTTGAAGCGATTAAGTGTATCTTCCGATACATCAAAGGCACTATACATTTGGGATTATGGTATCCCAAAGGGACCGGCGTAGAAACTATAGTATACACCGACTCAGATCATGCGGAAAGACTACGTGGACCGGAGAAGCACTAGTGGTATTTGAAGAAACAAACCGGTCTTGCTATATCCACTATGGAAGCCGAGTATGTGAGTGTCAATAAAGCTTTTCAATAAGCTTTATGGATGAAGCAAGCCCTTGTTGACTAGGTATTACACTCAATGATGTTCCCATTATGTGTGATAATAAGAGTGCAATATACGTTAATAAGAATCCCATGCAACATTCACGAACTAAACACATAGATATTCTCCACCATTTCCTTAGGGATAATGTTCAAAAAGGGAACATTAATATTGAAAAGGTACCCTCGGTAGATAACTTAGCAAACGTCCTGACTACGCCTCTCAAGAGGGAAAATTTTAATTACTTGCGCTTAGGTCTAGGATTAATGGAACATATTCCTTGATTGTGCATGCTTGATTGAGTCTTTCCCTTTTGAGTCTTTTATTTTTGAGTCAAAATGCCTTGGGTTCAAAAGTTTTACACTATGTTTTTCGCCAAAAAACAAGACCACGTTCTACGGTTCCTTATCTTTAATGAACAGTGGCACTATTTTTTGAATTGTGGTGTCTTTTTCTTTTGGTCGTCTTCTTTTCACAGTCGGTGACTTTCTGTAGGATTTTCTTTAAATCTGGGGTAAGCTTCATACTTTTGAAAACTTGTTTCCTTGAAATTGATTATGGAACCTCTTCTTTTCCTCTTCATCCCTTTTGTGTTATTCCTCCATCACATGATAACGTCATGCATCATGGAACATATTGTCATTCTTGTCAATATCAACATCTTGCCATGTCTCATATCTATCATGAGTTAAAATTCATCAAACAACTTTTAGTCTAGCCACCACTTAACTATGACTACAAGAACATCACCAAACCTTCTCCACCAAATTCTGCTACTATATTGTCTTTCACTTAAGAAAGAATCTTGCTTAAGAATAAGACATTTAATTTAAGCAAATCATAGGATTCTAGTGTAACTGGGATTTGAATCATGCTTAAGTTTTAGGCTTTTAATTCATACACCTTTGTATGAATCTTGTTTTCTTATATATGTTCATGATTCTAACATGATTTATCTATGGATCTTAGATCTTATTGTTCTTATGTTTTTCTTTTTATCTTTTTTTGGTGACTATTACTATATTTGGTATTCTTTCTTTCCTCTAACTCTTAGATCTTGTTGTTCTTATGTTTTCCTATTTATCTATGGATCTTAGATCTTTTCGTAAGCACCAAGCGGGAGCTTTAGCAATGTCGTTGCTTCTTTTCCTCAAGATATTGGCTATCCTTTTTGCTTCGACAAAAGGGGAGAAATGGAATAAACTCGTCTTCGAGAATCTTGTTTTTATACATGATTGAGTTTATAATTTGTCGTAATAAAAAATGGGGAGATTGTTAATGCAATGATGCCTGAAAACGTTACTTGTATTTTTTAGTTTTGTTTTGTTTTGATTACAAAAATATATAAAAACAAGCATTTAGCAAAAAACAAAGAATACCGAATTCTCGAGTTTATTAATCTTCCATTTCATCTACAATCACATAAGGTATGAATAAATAAGTTCTTAACTTAACTAAGTGATCAAGGATTGATTATTTTCTTAAACCCCACTTTTATTTAAAAGTGATAAAAGATTTTTTAATAAACTTTATTTTTAAGAAAATGTTTTAATGGAAATGAAAAAGCTTATTGGATATTCCTAGAATATTCCATATGATATTCCTTATGATATACCTAAGGATATTCTCAAAGAGATAATATCCCCACCAGATAAGCTTTCTCCACTACAGGACAAAAAGGAGCGGAGTCTATGCTCACGGTTCCTTATAGGTACCCGCGCTTCATTATATATAATGAACCGTGGGCAGATAGAGCCGTTATTCCTTTCTCCTATAAAAAGTGGATAATTTCTAGATTTTCATTCACCTCTTTGGCACAAAGTTTCTCAGGTTAAAAACCACTTTTATAATCTTAAAAATCCTTGATCCTTTGTTTGATTATCCTTATTTAAGAATCCATTCTTTCTTCCACCCTATCATCATCTAAAGTGTAAAGAGAAGAACACTATCATCCTTGAAGTGTTTTGTCAAGATCCATTCAAGATCCAAACTTTTACTTCATTCTTGAGTATTTATGAATATCCAAATTGGTGTATAATTTGGAAGTTGTGTATGTATTGTAGTTAATACTTAGGCCTTAAAGTATATTGGTGTAGATTGGTCCTAGATAAGATTAGGGCTCGGCTTTTAGCTTAGAGTCAGAAATTGGTTAAGCGACATGTAAGGTTCTCCACTTTGAAGGAGAGAACTCTCGAGTAGGATACTTAAGGAGTGGAGTAGGGATGAAGATAGAGCTTCGTGGTCGAACCACTATTAATCCTTGGCGTTCGGTTTGATCTTTCCTTTCCTTAATTTATTTACATACTTTATTCATACTTGCATATAATTTGTGATTATTATCTTAGCAACATTATCTCTTGTTCATATTGTGCATAAGAAGGTTTCACATAAATCACTCGAATTTAACTATTTTAAAAGAGATTTTTATAAACGATTTTCTAAGTAGTGAAACTATTTAACCCACCCTTCTAGTTTCAACAGGGTTCATCAGACTTGTATACTGCTTGACAGGACCGTCTCGTGAATTGCGGAGGCCCTGTGCTACATTTATAAAGTGGCCCACTTAAATACAAAATCAAACGCGCTACCAAAAATTACTAAAATCGTAGCTTCATTTCATGGCGTGATAATGTCTTCGGTTTTCTTCTCTAGACATATCATACCTATTTGTTTGTTTGACTATATTTTTATCTTCAAATTGTAAAAATTACCTTACAAGTGTGACAATGTAATTATTTGGTAAGCATAAACAATACTATGCTAACGGTTTGTGAGTTTGTTTTGTAGTCCTAAATTACTAACTAAGTTGTCTAATATTAATTCCTACATTTCAATAATAGCATGTAATTTAAAATTTTATGATTTAAGTATTTAAACATTTAGATTATAAAAATAAATGGTAGAATAAATCGGAATCTAACGAATAAAAAATGCTAGATAAATATGATGAACAGAGACCTTTGATTGAATCATATTCGTAAGTGAAAGTTGCTATAAAAATGTTGGTTATCTCGTTTTGGTCTCACTGAGTATATTGGGCTATATAGAATTTGGAGGCCCTATAACTTTGGGGGCCCTGTGCACATGCACCTGTTGCACCTCTTAACAACCGGTCCTGCTGCTTGATCAAAGAAATTTAAACTGTTTACACCTTGTTCTTCAAAAACCAAATCACTTTAAAAACATCATTTTTTTAAAGGAAACACAACTTCATAAAACTTAATATATCTTAAAAACAAAATAGACTTAGTTTCAATATTAAAAAGTTTGTACCCCCTTTTAGTAAAGAGTATCCAATAAACACACACACTTTTTAGATCTAGCAGCAAACTTATCACTATTATCAAGAACAGTGCTAAAAAAGACACCCAAAAGATTTTAAGAAAGAGATATTAGGTTTGATTTTGTATATCATTTCATAGGGACTTTTTCCAAAGAGAACAGAGCTAGGAATCCTATTGATAGGGTTAACAACAGTCATAATAGATACATACCATATATTCAAAGGTAACCCCCATGAAACATGAGAGCTCTAGCTACATTAAGTAAATGTCTGTGTTTTCTTTCAGCTATACCATTCTGTTGTGGAGTATAAACACAAGTGGTTTGATGAATCATGATGAGACTACTTTTATACATAGTCTCATCGTCCAAAACGGGCTTAAAATGGTTAAAATATCATAAAAAGTGCCAAATATATGCTTGTGTTTGTTCAATGTGTATTTTAGGTACGGATATCGAGAAAATGACAAAAGATCAAAAGAATCAATAAAAACCGAACACGGGAAAAGAAGCCACACAATGAACCGGACCCTAGAGTTGATTTTCTAAGAAAAGTCCTTGAAGAATTGAAGATTGAACAAGAAAGGTCCTTCATTATTGAAGAATTGACACTTTAAACCATTTTGTATTCATAATTAGAATTTTGGTCCCTAATGTTTGTCAAAATTACAAAAAGGACCCTCAACTTTGAAGAATTGGCAAGAATAGTCCCTCAAAATTGAAGACTTGTCACTTTTAGTCCTCCATGAAGACAAGAATACAAGTGAAGACCTTGAAGTATGAAGACAGCCAAGAATCACCCTTCAAATATCATCAAATTATAAAACAAGTCCTTTATAACCTTTTGGAAAGTATTTGTGGCCAAAGTATGAAGTTTGAAACTTCAATTACAAAGGAATTCGGATTTAAGCTATTTAAACTTGATATGAAAAAAATAAAGAAAACAAGGGGTTAAACATGGCAAACAACCATACTTACCTAGACCACTAACCAATTGACACCTCACCCCACTATCTCAAATAACCAATTAGAGCTCACTATTTTGCCACCTCACAATCCCACTAATACCAGGTTTAATAGTAATTAAACTTGGCGCCTTAACACATTTTTAAACCCTTAATCAGATCAAAACCTTAACTATTCACTCAAGAACACGAATTAGGATTTTCTTAATCATTTGGGATTAAACCCTAATCTGGTCCAGAATGATTATTAAGGGATAACTAAACCTAAACCCACCCTTAAACCCCCATCACCATCACCCCACATGCACCTTATACCTCCCCTGCCCCACTTTTCACTCCCAAACAAAAACCATGCAGAAGATCAATGCCCCAAAGTGTAGCTTGATTCCTAAGCTCAAGTTTGACGTCCAAGATCACTACACAACAAAAATTGGTCACATGTTTCATCTCCAAAGGCAAATTAAGTCAAAGAAATTCAAACTTCAAGAGGGTATTTTTAGGACTTCACTTCATTAGGGTTTCAGCATTTTAGGACTTGTAACCCTCTATATAAAGGGTAGTAGAAACATAGCTTAGACTGTTCTTGGTTTTTCCTTTGGTCAAGTTTCTGTAAATCTTGTTTCAATGAATGAAAAAGTTTGAAATCTTTGACGAAATCCAAGACCCAATTTACCTTACTGTTATTGTTTAGTATTTGAAGTTTGTGATTTGAGGTTCTCAAAGTTTGGTTGTAAGTTAATGCAAGTTTGTTTCTAAAATTTTCTTAAAATCTAATTTTTCCAAGTTCTGTTCAAACACTTGAACTTTTTGGATCAAAAGTTGATCATAGCACCCTGATAAGATACTTATCGAGGTAAAGTGAAGCTTGTGGTTTGGGAAGATTCAAGGAGTGGGGTACAAGTTTGGAAGAGATCAGTTTGTTTTCCATTTTCATTTTTTATATAATATGTTGCTGCTAACTTTGTTAATCTTAGCAGTGTTGTTGGAAGCTTATGTCTTGTTTTGCTAGACACATAAGCTCTCACATTCGGGAGTGTGGATGTACATTCCTTAGGTTTGTTACTTTCCTTGTTCAAAATATGTCAAAAAATTGGTTCTAAGTGAAAAGTGGTATGGACTATGTATGATGTGTTCTTATGCACGAGTTCTTGTTCTGAGTTCATTGTGTTGTTGTTATGATGCATGTGTAAGCTTGGTTTAACGTTTTGCCTTTATTAAATTTTGATTTAAAATTTTAAAAGGGTGTTTGGGACTACTGTCTTGGTAGATTTAGGTTAAGATTGAGTAGGTGTTAGGGCTTTATGTTTGTTTGTATCTATTATTGGAGTGGTTGTATGCTAATGTTCGCTTAACTTGTGCTTTCAAATAATCTAATCTGAAACTTGGCATAATTAGTTTGTTCTAGGTTGATTTGAACTAAAATATGGTCACAACCTAGATTGCATGTTTAACTAGGGATAACAAGTATTAAAACAAAGTTTGTGAAACCTGTTTTGTGGATTTGAGGATTCGAAGTTCATCTTGTGGTCAAGTAGTTCAGCAATATGGTTTTGGTGTTCATCTTTTCACATCAGTAACTCACATAAGCTCATAACTAGTTCTATTCTTTGAATCAATGCATGAAACAAGTTAATTTGTGTTTAATTAAGTCTGTTATTGCTATTGTATGCTTTTGGTAGAGTTTGGTTGGCTTATTATTGCTTCAACATTGGCTTATATCACCAGATCTTGCTTATTTCCATGTCTGTATGCTAATTGATTAAATTGTATCATTCGGTCTGTTGGATTTGTTTTTGTTTGCTTGATTGTGACTCCCTACAACTCACTGGTTGTAGGGGTGCCTTGTTTGTCCAAAATCTCCAAGTGAAACTCTCTAAAAACAAGAATCAGTTCACAAGCAGTGGGAACTCCTTTCCCACTGCTGCTAGCCACTGCTAGTTATAATTTTCAAATAGCTTATTGATAAGATTATCTGGTTTATTCTATTGTGCAACAACTTGTTTTTTGTGATACAACTCATTATTTTCAGCTTATTAGTCAGTTTTGAGGTTTACAGCTTTTGATTTTAGCTTTCTACTAGAAAATGACTACTTTGTCTTTTTCCAAAACAGCTTATTGATTAATCCAGCTTATTGATTAATCCAGCTTATTTAGTGTGCTTATTTGAAATCTTTTTGTTGATTAAGCTTAATTAAGTCATTACAAACCTTTTGCAACTTGAATCAGCTCTTGAAGTGGTCTAGAACTCAAAAACGACTATTTTGTCGTTTTTTCTAGAGAGTCTTGGCTTATTTCAGGCTTATTTCTTGAGCTTTTTCATTGTTTCTTTTTACAAACTGCTTTATAAGCTCATAATAAGGATATGTGTCAATTTTTAGCTTATGGCATTAGCTTATGGCTTAATGGTCCAAAAAGCCCATTAAGAATAAGCTGAATGCTTATTAAGCTGTGATAAGCTCATTTTCAGCTTTTGGGCCTTTAGAGTTTTCTGTTTAAAATCTAATTTTAAGCTTATCTAGAACTTTTCAGCTTATTTGGTTGACTTTTTACTTATTGGGCTAAAAAAACCCATTAAGCTTGGACTGTTTACTGTTTTGGCCCATTTGGAGGCCCAATAGGGGTATTTAGGTCATTTCACTTTTATTTCTGGTTTTATTAAGTTATAATAATTTAGTTTGCAAGTTTTTAGAAATTTTTATAAATTTTTTAATTTTTAATATTATTTTAATATCTAATTTTAATTTTTAATCATTTTAAATAGTTTTAATTAGTTTTAAATTTTGCAAAAATACTTTTTAGTTTAATTAGGTTATTTTAGAGGTTTACAAATTGAAAAATATTATTTTGGGCTTTTTATTAATTAAATTGATTTTTAGGGCTTTAATTAGCATTAAAAAATTAATATTTAATTAAATAAAAGGTTTGAAAAAGTTTTGATTTTTGGTAAACTCTAATTGTATTTTTATAGATTTATTGTGATTTTCTAGGAATTTTTAGGGTAATTTTAAATTTTGTCACGTTTTTACGTTTTACGTCTTAGCTTTCGTCGTAGTTTAATCTTAGTCGTAATCGTCATCATTTTCTTTCCCATTTAATTTTCTTAATATTAATCTCAAATACTATCAAGTTTAACACACACACACCAAGCCTCCTTTAGAACGAACTCACACAAGGGTCATAAGCACTTGGTTTTCCTAAACCATTTGTTTAATACTTACCGCTTTTACCTCGTTTTCCTAAACGAGTGTGAAATTACAACTACCATTTTGACGCCACTGCCGGGGAGGCGTGTTGTGCTAAGTTTGAACCATTTTGTTTTTGATATTATCCATAATAAGTATTTGTGTGATTAGCACTCTAATCATACGTATCATTGGTTTTCGTTTTTTGTGAAATATTATTACTATAGTGTATACGTATCACAACAAATTCACAATACTCCAAAAGTGTGAAAACGCAACCTTAATTGGGTTTTCATCACTCATTTATTGTATTCGAATCTCAAACAAAGAAAAAAGGCAAAATAGAAAATTACTTTCGTGAAGCTTGATTTTGATAAACACAAACTATAAGGTGGGTATAAGGCGGTTGTATTTCACGACCTAAAGGATAAAGGCTCTTAAGTGCATCGCGCCGCCTCGTTTCCTTCGCTTGCTTGTGCGTGTTTTGAGAAAAAGGGCTAATCTAGGGTTTTCCACCCAAAGTATTATCTACGTATCATATATATTTTCTTGGTTTCAAAGATTAAACCCTCTTGAACGTTTTGGTGTTCCACCAACGTTCTAAAGTCATCGAAGGCGTTCACTTCACGTGATTGTTTTCATTCCTTGAGGCTCCTTTAATCGAGAGATTTGATTTGAGGAGAGATTTGTAGATTTATGTCTACGTAATTCACAAGAAAAATCCAAAAAACTAAAAAACAATCAAAAGCACAAAATTTTATTAGAAAAAGTAAAAACACCCAAAAGAATCTTCTTTGCTCATCCCCGCGTTGTACGTGACGTTTATGCAAACTCGTAACCAAGCAAGACGTGCACGTAAACATAGAAACCGAAACGAAGGAACCCCTTCTAGTGAAGAATCTCCTATTGACGAACCCATCGTAGAACAAGAAGCTCCCATGGCTAATCGTACGACGATGGAGTTGCTTCAAGCACCCACCGAGGGTTATGGAGAAGCGATTGTGATTCCCGCTATCCTTGAGGAGAATTTTGAGGTTAAGAAGGGTTTGTTGTCCATGATTCAAAACAACAAGTTTCGTGGTGACGAAAAGGACAACCCTCATAACCACATTCACCAATTCAATCGTCTTACGGCAACTTGCAAGTTTAAGGACGTCTCGAACGACTCGATTAAGATGATGATTTTTCCGTATACCTTAGCGGGCCCGCTAAAATTTGGTTAGAGAAAGAGCCAACCAATTCTATATTGACGTGGAAGGATCTCGTTTCTAAGTCCGTGAACCAATTTTTCCCGCCCTCTAAGACTACGCATTTGAAAAACGAGATTTCAAAGTTTTCACAACAATACAATGAGAGTTTTTAAACGGCTTGGAATAGGTTTAAGGAAATGTTGCATGAATGTCCTCATCTTTCCGACTTACATAAAATCGACACGTTTTACAATGGCTTGAACGATCATGAACGAGACTATCTCAATGCCGCCGCGGGTGGTAATTTTTTGTGTAAAACGGTCGAGGAAGCATTATTGATCATTGATAATAGGTCCAAGGTTTATAGCCCTCGTAGCACATCGAGTGTTAACAAGGCTTCGTCTTCGCCTTCAATGTCACATACCATCGATGCTTGCCAAATAGAGGCTAATTTGGAGAACAAGATATTTGATAAGCTTAAGGGACTATTGATTGAGTTTAAAGTTGGTGAACAACCCACTCCCGCTACAGATAAAGCGGTTGAGGTTTCTTGTGTTTATTGTGGTGGAGGTCATGATTTCTCCGAGTGCATTACCGCCGCTGGGAACACTTCGAGTGCCTACGCGGCCACGGGAACTTATAACCAAAACGGTCAAGTTACCCGCACTAATCAATTGACTCCACCGGGTTTTCCACCAAATCAAAATGCTAACAATTATCGCAACAATCAAGTTGGTTAACAAGGAAATCAAAGGAACAATTATAAGGGTAACAACTATGGGAATCAAGGGACTAGTAATCAAGTGCAAAACAAAAATCAAAAACGTGATTTTCAAAACAACAACAAAGGTTTGCAAAACATGAAAGATCTTCCAAATGAATTTGTTGATTATGCAACAGCTAATGATGCTAAATTTGATAATATGCAAAGGGAGATAATTAGCCTATGATCCGAGATTAAGAATGATTTGAAAAATGAGTTAAAAAACGAGCTTGCTAATGAACTTAAGATTCATACAAACAAAATGGAAAGTAACGTGCAAAGGTTGCAACAAAATCAACAAAAAATGGAACAAGGCCAACATGAAATTAAATAAGAGATGCTTAAGGAGGATAAAAGGCAATCTAAGTTTGAGGATAGAATGGCAAGCATGTTTGAGGCTATAATGTGTAAACCGTCTTCTTCGGGTGGTCTTCCTAGTAACACCGTGTCAAACCCGAAGGGAGAGATGAAAGTAATTACCACACGTAGTGGTAAGACCTTTAAGAAACCGATTCCTCAACCAATTACTCCTACGGTGGAGGAAATTGAGGAACAACCAGAGGTGGTGGTCGAAAAGGAGCACATTCCAATCCCACGAAGTACCGCTCAAACCACACCTACGGTTGACCCTTTACTAACATTGGAACCCGAGATTCCAAAGGCTATGCCTATGCCCCACCCAACACCACCCTTACCTTACCCATCGAGACTTCGTAAGGAAAAAATGCAAGAACGAGATAATTACCAATTTGAGCTTTTTATTAAGATGTTTCGTGATTTCCATTTCAACATAAGTTTCACCGACGCTTTAATCATGATGCCTCGATTTGCCGCCAACTTTAGGAGTATGTTGAGCAACAAGGATAAATTGCAAAAATTGTCTAGTTGTTCATCGGTTTATCTTAACCGCATACCTCAAAAAGTCAGTGACCCTGGTAAATTTTTAATTCCGGTTGGTATTCAAGATATAGAAGAATGCTACGCCTTGGCCGATCTTGGTGCTAGTATCAATTTGATGCCTCTTGACATATTCAAGTCGCTCAATCTTCCTAATCTTACTCCTTCAAGAATGTCTATCGAGATGGCCGATCATTCTACGATTCCCGCGTGTGGGTTGGCCGAAGACGTTTTTGTGAAAGTGAGAAAGTTCTATTATCCGGTAGACTTTATCGTAGCCGATATTCCCACGGATCCTCGAGTTCCTCTCATTTTAGGTTGTTCGTTTTTAGATACGTCGAGAGCGCTCATTGATGTGCATGCAAGGAAAATCACCTTACGCTTCAACGACGAGGAACTTGTTATAAACGCGACTCAAAACTCTTAACTTTCTCAAGTTTATTCTATCGCGACTTTAAACCATATTGATTTAATCAATGTCGTTTGCGAGGAATCTTCCCAATAGATTTTAGGGTTTTGTCGATGAAGCAAATAGTGGCAATCCCACTATGCTCGATCCAATTCTTGATAATTTGACACCATCCTTCACTCCATTTGAAGGAGGTAGTTTTACTTTGGAAGAGTTTGATGTACCTCAAACTTCTAACGAAGACCTCGACGATGATGAGGACTTTTCGATTATCAAGGATTTTCGGATGATTAAAAAACCGCACTTATCGATGTCTTGAAGGCTCACAAAGGTGCAATTGTGTGTAAATTATCTGACATTAAGGGTATCGACCCAAAGTTTTGTACACACAAGATTTTAATGGAGGAAGAATACAAGCCCGCAATCTAATGTCAAAGGAGGGTGAACCCCAAAATTCACGACGTTATAAAAAAGGAGGTCCTTAAACTACTTGATGCGAGAATGATTTACCCTATTTCCGATAGCCCTTGGGTGAGCCCCATTCATTGTGTCCCTAAAAAGGGAGGAATGACCGTTGTGCCAAACGATGACAACGAGTTAATTCCAACTCGACTCGTGACCGGTTGGAGGGTGTGTATTGACTATCATAAGTTAAATGACGCCACTCGTAAAGACCATTTTCCCTTACCCTTCATGGATCAAATGTTGGAGCGTTTTGCGAGAAACGATTTCTATTTTTTTTAGATGATTTTTCCGGTTACTTCCAAATCCCCATTAATAACTGACTTTTGGTTAGTTAATAAAAGGATTTGCTTGCTTTTGCAAGATCTTTCTTTGCGTTGCTCGTACCCAGTTGATATATGTCGTTGTTTCGTTCTCGGTATCTTCTCGAATTAATCACGGTCAAAAGTGGAATAGTTGTAATTGGTGACTAAAAAAAAGGGGAGCTTTGGTCTAAATCTACTAAAATGAAAAGTGTTAGAAGTAATAAAATTAAACTTAAAATAATAACTGAGAATAAAGCTAGAATTTAAATAAAGCTAAAATGTAAAACTGGAAAACTGGAAATTAAAACTGGAAATTCACCTTATTCGGAATAATGGCTATCAAGAATATTTGCTCTTACTCGGAATGTCAGTCTATGCGGAATGATATGGCCAATGCGGAATATAACGGCTATGCTGAATAATAGGCCTACTCGGAATGTTTGGAAAGAAAACTCTATGCGGAATGTTGAGCTTACTCGGAACATTAGTCTATCCAGAACATTTGTACCCTATGCGGAATATCCACACTACTCGGAATAAAAGTATTATGCGGAATACTGACCCTACTTGGAATAATGCTCTATGCGGAATGTTTTAAAAAGAAATCCTATTCGGAATGTTTGAAAGAAGACACTATGCGGAATATTATGAACAGAAATCCTATGCGGAATGTTAGAAAGAAAAACCCTATGCGGAATATTATGATATTCCGAGTAAACAACTAATTCCCACCTTGATCCGGAATAATTAATATTCCGAACCAACACAGTCAAAGAACCTCTATCCGGAATGTTTCTGGGCAAATACAGTAAAGAACAACGAAGAACAGGGGAGACTTATAAACACGAATTTGACTCAAAATTCACCAAGTTTTTAATCAAAACTAAAACCAATTTAACCACTAATCATTTACCTAAGGTAAACATCAATCCAAAACCACAAAAATCGCAAAACACACTTACTTTTGATGATCAAACCAATAAAATGAACTTAAAGAACTTTCAATCACAAAGAGATGAAGAACAAGATGATGGAAAGATTAAAAGTAAACTTGTATTAATGATTTAGGATTCAACAAACAAAGTGGAAAGATTAAACTTACAAGATTGGAAGAAATCAAAGAAAAATGAAAACCACTCCTTAAGGGAGATGGTTTTCCTAAGAACTCGGAGAAAAATGTAACAGAAAAGAACTTGTGGAAATTTGTGAATGGGAGGAGTATTTATAGGCTTCTCCCTTGGTTGGTGAGTGGGCTTTCTTCCTTTCTTTTTGTCTTCTCGTCTTTTCAGAAAAGTTGACGTTTTCGATTTCGATTCGGGATTTGTCGACGAATAAATTCAACTCGTCTTTTAATTTCTTCCTTAATAGACTTGAGTTTCTTCGACATAGGTAAATCTTCCGTCTTTGGTCCTTTTCTTCGATAAATCTTCAAATAGGCCCATTGACTTCAAATCTTTTGCATCTCTTGGACTATAGACTTCATCTTTTCGTCTTTTTCCTCGATAAAACCCGTGCAATCCCATGTTTTCTCCAATATTTATCCGGTTGGCTCTGAAAACACAACAAACACACAAACCACGCATAATTCCAAACAAATGACATTAAATACGCGTTTTGGTCTTGTTTTAGTAAGAAATAAGTGGTAAAAGGATGGGTGTTTTCACACCTATCACCCATCGATCCTCGTGATCAATAAAAAACTACGTTTACGTGTCTATATGGAACGTTTGCCGATCGTAGAATGCCATTCAGACTTTGCAATGCACCTTGAACTTTTCAATGGTGTATGATGGCTATTTTTCATGACATGATCGAGAAGATGATGGAAGTCTTTATGGATGACTTTTCCGTGTTTGGTAGTTCGTTTACTTCATGTTTGTCGAACCTTGAGAGAATGCTAAAACGTTGTGAGGAAACCAACCTTGTGATCAATTGGGAAAAATGTCATTTTATGTGTAAAGAAAGAATCGTCTTAGGGCACAAGGTCTCGAAAGCAGGGATTGAGGTAGACAAAGCTAAGATAGACGTAATCGCCAAATTACCTCATCCCAAAACCGTTTAGGGAGTTAGGAGTTTCCTAGGCCACGCGGCCTAATAAGTGTGAAAACACTTATCCTTTTACCACTTAATTATAATAATAACCAAGCCAAAACGTGTATTTTATGTCGTAAATGTCAGAATTATGCGTGGTTTGTGTTTTTGTTGTGATTTAGGACCAAAATATGAAAAGGGAAGAAAACACAGGCTTTCACGGGCTTTTATCGAAGAAAAAGACAAAAGACAAAGTCGAAAGATCAAGAGGGCAAAAAGAAAGGAAGTCCAAGGTCTATTATGAAGATTTATCGAAGAAAAGTCTAAAGACGGAAGTTTAATAAAGCCGAAGAACTCAAGTCTAAATAAGTGAAAATATTATAAGACGAGTTCAATTAATCCCGAGACAAAGTAAAAAAAGTCAAAGAATTTAGAAGACGAGAAAACAAGATAAGAAAGAAAGGAGCAACACTAAACCTCCCTATTCACCTATAAATACCCTCCTAATGACACATTAGGAGGTGTTAGCTAAATTGACAACTTAGTCTTTCCACCTTTATTTTCATGTCATTTATTTACTTGTCAATTTACATTCCTTGTCTTGCACCTTAAATTTGTAAGTTTCTTTAATTCTTGCTCTTAATTTTGTTGTTAAATCCTTAATTTTAATCAAGTTTTATATTAATCTCTCATACTACCTTTCTTATTTTTGTTAATCTTTATGCTTATTATCTTATTGTCATGCTTATTTGATTAATTGTCATGTTTTTATGTTTATGATTGTGTTAGCTTATTGATTTTATTGCTTATTGTGTGCTTTTATTACTTTTTTTATTAAGTGCTTATTAGTTAATTTTTATAAAAAAGTTGATTTTTAATATTTTTAATATTTTGTGTTTTTAAAAGTTTTTGAATTTTGACTTATTAGCTTTTTCTTAAAATTGATTTGGATTAAGTTTTAGTTAAGTGCTTAATTATTTTTAGCTTAATTTAGTTTTAGCTTATTTGATTCTTACTGTTATCCGGGTTTTGGTAATAACCCTCTTATTCCGGATAAGCCACAACCATTCTTTCCCGAATAACACCAAGTTCGATTATTCCGGATAGTGGTAAGTACCTAATATTCCGGATAAGGATCCGACCTCGCATTCCGGATAAGGGTACCTTCTGATTATTCCGGATAAAGGCTAGGAAGTTTATTCCGGATAAGCTATCTTTTGCTTATTCCGGATAAGCAGTTTGAGTGTATTCCTGATAAGGAATTTCTGGGTATTCCGGATAAGCCGCAGGGCAAATTATTCCGGATAGTGTTCTTGTCAGTATTCCGGATAAGCTACACGTGGATATTCCGGATAAGCATCTCGACAAAGATTCCGGATAAGCATCTCGACAAAGATTCCGGATAAGGAGTCAGTAGTAATTCCGGATAAGAGTTACCTGGACATTCCGGATAAGGGCATTTTTTTATTATTCGGGATAAGCTTCACTTGGTGAATTTCGGATAAGCAGCAGGCTTGTTATTCAGGATAAGAGTAAGATTGGATTCCGAATAGTGACAGTATTTTGGATCTCGGCTCAGGTTCTGTTTACTCCCTTTTTATTTTCAAGCAATTATTTTTGCACCATTTTTCTTTAAGTCATTTTAATTGCTTTTTCTTAGTTTAATTTTAAAGTTCACATTTTTAATACATTGTCAATTTAATTTTTCGTCACGCTTTAATTTTTGTCATTTAATTAATTTACTTTTAAAAAAGTTTTAAATATTGCACCATTTACATTTTAATTAGTTTTAGATTTATTTACCCGTTATTTACTTTAACGTCTTGCAAATTTAGTTTTACTACAACGACCAATCTATTTTATTTCCCACCAAAAGACGACTGAGTCACACATTTTTCCTTTTCTCAATTCGAAAAGACTGGAACAACGATATTATTTTTATACTAGGCAAAACCAGTTATTAAATGGCACCGCTGCCGGATTTTTGCGTAAAGATTAACGGTTTTCTGTGAGAGACGCGTTGAATTTTGGGATCCGTTCACTCGTGAACGTTATTTTTCTTGCTCAAAAATTTTCAAAGAAAATCCATAAAAATTAAAAATTGTTAAAACTCCATAAAAATTAAAAATTTTCAAAAATCCAAAAAGATTTTTATTTTTATTTTTACACGTACATATATATTCTCTATTTCTTTGGTATCTTTTTCTTTTTCTTTTGCAGGTGTATGCGTACTAGATCTTCAACTTATCCAGAGCCCGAGACTCGTAAAGATATAGATATGGCTGGTGTGCACAACAACAATAATCCACCCCACCCCAACATGAATAACAACAACAATGTTCCCCCACCCGATCTTCAAACGATGGAGGAGTTGTGTCAACCAACGATGAATGGACGAGGAGGACCGATTGCGCCGATGCAAATCACGGCTCCAGAGTTTTCGTTGAATCATCACATGATCTAACAAGTGCAGAACACTTGTCCATTTCACGATTGCCGGATGATGATGCCAACAAACACCTCAACAAGTTCATTACCGTTACTCAAAGCCTGAAGTTGCCCGGGGTTACTATGGATTTTCTTCGCCTTCACCTATTTCCACACACCTTATCCCACCATGCCGAAAAATGGTTTGATCGTCTTCCGAAGAATTCAATTCATACTTGGGATGAGATGACTCAACGCTTTTTGTCGCGCTACTTTCCACCATCCATGGTCACGAGCCTTCGAAATCAAATTAGTGGATTTACACAAGAGCCCGATGAATCACTTTTTGATGCTTGGGAATAATATAATGTTCTGATCGATCGATGTCCAAACCACAACATGCCCCCCGTCACCTTAATTGATACTTTCTACAACGGTTTAACTTTTCGTGATCGTGATACGATTAATGCAGCCGCTGGTGGCACATTTATGAAAAGAAGACATGAGGAGTGTAGAGAGCTTATAGAGAACATGACTACTCATCACAAAAATTAGGATTCATCAGCATCCTCAAGATCAAACCCGAGAGTCAATGTTTCTTCTACTTCTTCAAACACTGATATCACCGAATTGACCCGCGCAATGGTCGAAATAAGCAAAAACATGCAACTCTTGGCTACAAATCAACAACAACAAGTTAAAGCTGTTGCAACTTCTTGTGAGATTTGCGGGGGTCCTCATTCATACACTGATTGTCCTTCTACTCATGAAAATCCGGAAAACGTGTATGCGGCTTATGGTAACTATTCAACGGAAAACCATCAAGATCGACAACAAGGTGATCGTAACTTGCTAAGTTACCGTTCGAACAACTTTCTTGCACCCGGTTTTTCTCCTCAAAACCACAACCCCAACAACTACAATAGAAGCAACCTGAATCCACCTCGAGCTTCTAATCCTTATCACCCACCCGCTCAACAAGCACCACCCATTAATCAAGATGTTAAAGCTTTTATGAGAACCCAAGGAGAGCAAATTAAGAATCTACAAAGCCAAATTATCAACTTGAAAGGGGATATCACTAAGCAAGGGAATGATCTTAGATCCGAGCTTCGACATGATATACAAACCTCTTTTAGCACTCAAACAAATGATATGAAGAATATGCTGGCTAATTTCATACCAACTACTCAACCCTCTACTTCGGGCTCTCTACCTTCCAATACCGTCACCAACCCAAGAGCGAATGTGAGTGCTATTACTACACGCAATGGAGCTACCTTATTAGGACCATCTATCCCTCCCCCAGTTACTCCATCTACACCTCCTCCACCACCATTTATCCCTCCTACTCCCACGCCTAGTATTAGTTCTCCATTACCGTCTCCACCTCTTACTGAAGTACCCAAGAAGAACCCTTCACCAACCTCACCTTCCACCTATAAACCCAACATTCCTTATCCATCTCGCTTAGACAAGGCCAAACTGCAAACCAAGGATGACATTCAAGTGTCGAATTATTTGAAGAAGATTTCGGGACGGACCATCACCTTTAGCCTTGTTGAAGCTCTTGCCCAAATGCCTGAATTTGTTAAGATGTTTAAGGAATTGCTTAATAAGAAGGAGAAGATGGCCGAGTTTGTTAATACTCGATTGAATGAAAATTGTTCTGCCGTCCTTCTTAAAGAACTTCCAGAGAAACTTGGAGATCCCGGTCGTTTTGTGCTACCATGTACTTTTAACCAAACCGAAGAATTTACTGCCTTAGCTGATCTCGGGGCTAGTATAAATCTAATGACTTTAAGTGTTTGGAAAAAGTTATCATTGCCCGATCTTACACCAACAAAGATGACTCTTGAGCTTGCTAATTTCACTCTCGCTTACCTCATTGGTATTGCCGAAGATGTGTTCATTAAAGTTGGCACTTTCACTTTTCCGGTCGTCTTTGTTGTTGTTGATTATCAAATGGACCCTCGTATTCCTTTAATACTTGGTCGGCTATTCTTGAGAACCAGAAAAGCCTTAGTCGATGTTGCTGAAGGTGAGTTAATCTTAAGAGTCGGGAATGATGCACAAGTTTTTAAAATAGGGAAGATCACAACCAAACCAAATGGAAGAGAATCAGCGAATATGATTAATGTGCTTGATGATTTTGTCGTCTACAACAATCCTCTATTCGATTCTTGCTATAATAATCCACTGTTCCAAGATGATGTGGATGATTCTCTATCTAATTCTGATCCTCCACCAATTTATGATTCTCCACCGATCTTTGATGCTTATGATGACGATTCTAGTTACAATGGAGATGATTATAATGATTTTACTTCTGAGTATCCAAACATGCCCACTTATGATGATTTTGATGAGGCTGATACTCTCTCGAGTGATTCTTCACATGATGAAGATCCTCCACCAACAATGCTTGATCCTACTTTGGATGACTACTCATTTGAGGAAGACTTTGCTACTTTTCTCAACACTTACTTCCCAAATGAGAGTGATTCTCCTCCTTTGTATTTTGATGATTATGGTCTTATCCTCCTTTGGATATGAAGAAACCCGTTTCAAAGGAGAAGAAGCCGGCCGACACCGATATCCGTAGCACCTATGTCTTGACACCTCTCCATCCTCCCTCTGAGGATGAGATTGTGCGATTTATGATCGGATCCTCTTCAAGGTCTACTGAGCCCGAGTGTTATTTTACCCTAAAGTAAAAGGTGTTCGATCCCGGTATTGAAATTTCTAAGCCATCTCAGTATCCATCTGATGAAATAAAAGGAAAGATTTTTGGAACTTTTGGAGATAGGCTTGCACCTCATCACCTTTGCTACCACCGTGCTCAACAACTGCTTAAGGGAACCTTGACTATTCTTCTTTGGCTTGCCTTGTTCGCCTTAAGCTTGTGTTATTTGACGGATGAAAACCATGTATTTGATCCCGGTGGATGTGTTTCAAGATTCTTCCTATGCTAATCAAGGTCGAGTCAGGCTCACGACTCGGTTAACAAAAACAAGCGCTTCTCGGGAGGCAACTCGTAGTATCTATCCTTTTTCTTTTGTTTTTATAATAAGTGTAGGGGGAGACCCTAGTATGTGTTTGTTGTTTTCTTTCTTATAATGTGTAGGGATTCGAGCTTTCAAAGACCCATTCTTGATGAATTTTGACAACCCGTGATTCCGTGTACCCGTCTTCCCGGTTCTATCCTAAACTCTTTTGATTCATTATTTTATCATTTATGATTAAAATAGAAATCACTTTAGTTGTCTATTCCTTAGCAAGATTTGAACAACATGCACAATGTCCTAAGTGTAGAGGAGTTTACTTCCACATGCTTAAACATTAAGGACAATGTTTATATTAAGTGTAGGGGGACTTCTATCGAAGTTAAGTGGGCTTTTCCATCTATTTGTCATCATTTTAACCGGAAAATTGATTTTTCGGCATTTTTCAAAATTTTTGATCTATTTTGGCCTAGTAGTTTTACCTTGGTTATAGTTATTTTCTTTCTTTGCTAGAATAAATTTTAGTAAACTGGTTTTAATTTTTAAACGTTGTGAATCTTTTGACTCAACCCGAGTTTACTTATCTAAGTTTACTCTAGCTAGTATCCTTAACGTGTTTAAGTCAAGTTTTGCTAGGCTTTTATATAGGGAACTTTAAAACGCGAAAGTCTTAACTCTTACGGGTTAAGAACAAGAACTTTTTGCAAGTTCTTATAATTGATCCTAGAGAGTCGTTTATCAAGGGAACTTTAAAACGCGAATTCTAAAATTGAAAGAGTCTAAGAAGATGCAAGATCCTATAGGCGACTTGAAAACCCAAAACTATGATTTAATTGGCTAAGCATCCACGAGTCTCATTCCTTGAGATTTTAAACTGTGGAGAACGAGAGATGATAGAGTCAATTATAAGTTTGGTATTCTTTCGTGAATTTATGTGAGTTAATTATGAGCTTCTTCTCCCATCGCTTGCTAATAAATTTAATTGCAGTAAGTAAGGTTGTACGATTTGAAAAGTTACTTAGCTTCTAGCACAAGATCGTTTAAAAGTTGCTCGGTATTAATTAGAGTTCATAGCCAAGGCATAACTTATTGAAGCGGGATGCAGAGATTGGTGAGTCCGAAAAGGCCCTAACAAGGCATGAGGGCTACATTTTGTTGCTAAAGATCCAAAGTGATGTGAAGAATCATTTATCAAAAATCAATATGAAGGATCGAGACACACGACAAAAAGCAAATACTCCCGTAAAGATCATGGAGAAGTCTATCCAAAAAGGCCCTAACAAGGTATGAGGATAAATGGATCCAAGTCCGAAAAAAGGAGGCGGATCGTTGTATATCAAAATCCTAAATAAAGATTGGAGAAAAATGAAGAAGTCGTGGTCCAAATATGAAGAATCTCTCAAAACTTCAAGTGAAGAAATTCCTATTATGAAAAGAAGACCGTTATTTCGTGAACGTCTCTCAAGATTTGAAGTATGAAGTCAATGCCAAATATCGATCCGAGAAAGGTCTCAAATCGTGAAGCGAGTTATGCCAAGATATGAACTTTATGAGATCCCGAGAAGCAGTTTTAAAAGATTTTGTCCTTTAGCTAACTATTGATTAAATCGTCCTACTTTATTTTCAGCCTAAATAACTATCGAAATAAGCCAACAATGCATCCTTGTGATCATTCAAGACAACAATAAAATATAAGAGATACACCTAGGAATAAGGGAGTCTAAGTAAATAATTGTCCCACATGAGTTTGTGGTAGTTTGCTAACTTATAATAACAATGATCTCGTTTTTAAGCTTGGTATGGGGAACATGAAACTTGAGGATGATAAACTTTCATGACATTCCAAAACCCTAAGGTAAGTTTTTGATCTTTTTACTTGTTTTCTTCCTTTAAATAGTTTGTCTCTTTAATAAAGGTCAATGTGGATTGATTGTGATGGAAAATGTAAAGCTTGCTTTGTAATTAATGCATTGCATGAGGACATTGCAATGGTCAAGTGTAGGGGATTTAATAAGTGTGAAAACACTTATCCTTTTACCACTTAATTATAATAATAACCAAGCCCAAACGTGTATTTTATGTCGTAAATGTCGGAGTTATGCGTGGTTTGTGTTTTTGTTGTGATTTAGGACCAAAATATGAAAAGGGAAGAAAACACGGGCTTTCACGGGCTTTTATCGAAGAAAAAGACAAAAGACGAAGTCGAAAGATCAAGAGTGCAAAAAGAACGGAAGTCAAAGGTCTATTCTGAAGATTTATCGAAGAAAAGTCTAAAGACGGAAGTTTAATAAAGCCGAAGAACTCAAGTCTAAATAAGTGAAAATATTATAAGACGAGTTCAATTAATCCCGAGACAAAGTCGAAAAAGTCGAAGAATTTAGAAGACGAGAAGACAAGAGAAGAAAGAAAGGAGCAACACATGCTAAACTTCCCTATTCACCTATAAATACCCTCCTAATGACATATTAGGAGGTGTTAGCTAAACTGACAACTTAGTCTTTCCACCTTTATTTTCATGTCATTTATTTACTTGTCAATTTACATTCCTTGTCTTGCAACTTAAATTTGTAAGTTTCTTTAATTCTTGCTCTTAATTTTGTTGTTGAATCCTTAATTTTAATCAAGTTTTATATTAATCTCTCATTCTACCTTTCATATTTTTGTTAATCTTTATGCTTATTATCTTATTGTCATGCTTATTTGATTAATTGTCATGTTTTTATGTTTATGATTGTGTTAGCTTATTGATTTTATTGCTTATTGTGTGCTTTTTTTATTAAGTGCTTATTGTTAATTTTTATAAAAAGTTGATTTTTAATATTTTTATTGTTTTTAAAAGTTTTTGAATTTTGGCTTATTATCTTTTTCTTAAAATTGATTTGGATTAAGTTTTAGTTTAGTGCTTAATTGTTTTTAGCTTAATTTAGTTTTAGCTTATTTGATTCTTACTGTTATCCGGGTATTGGTAATAACCCTCTTATTCCGGATAAGCCACAACCCTTCTTTCCCGAATAACACCAAGTTCGATTATTCCGGATAGTGGTAAGTACCTAATATTCCGGATAAGGATCCGACCTCGCATTCCGGATAAGGGTACCTTCTGATTATTCCGGATAAAGGCTAGGGTCTATTCCGGATAAGCTATCTTTTGCTTATTCCGGATAAGCAGTTTGAGTGTATTCCAGATAAGGAATTTCTGGGTATTTCGGATAAGCCGCAGGGAAAATTATTCCGGATAGTGTTCTTGTCAGTATTCTGGATAAGCTACAGGTGGATATTCTGGATAAGCATCTCGACAAAGATTCCGGATAAGGAGTCAGTAGTAATTCCGGTTAAGAGTTACCTGGACATTCCGGATAAGGGCATTTTTTTTTATTATTCGGGATAAGCTTCACTTGGTGAATTCCGGATAAGTAGCAGGCTTGTTATTTAGGATAAGAGTAAGATTGGATTCCGAATAGTGACAGTATTTTGGATCCCGGCTCAGGTTCTGTTTACTCCCTTTTTATTTTCAAGCAATTATTTTCGCACCATTTTTCTTTAAGTCATTTTAATTGCTTTTTCTTAGTTTAATTTTAAAGTTCACATTTTTAATACATTGTCAATTTAATTTTTCGTCACGCTTTAATTTTTGTCATTTAATTAATTTACTTTTAAAAAAGTTTTAAATATTGCACCATTTACATTTTAATTAGTTTTAGATTTATTTACCCGTCATTTACTTTAACGTCTTGCAAAATTAGTTTTACTACAACGACCAATCTATTTTATTTCCCACCAAAAGACGACTGAGTCGCACTTTCTACTAGTAATCAATTCGAAAAGATCGGACGATAACTCTTTTATAACTAAGTAAAAACCTAGTTATTACGGGCTTTTATCGTCGATTCATCAAGGATTTTTCAAAGATATCTCGACCCATTACACACCTCCTTGAAAAATATTCTCCTTTTGTCTTTAACGAAGATTGTGTACGAGCCTTTGAAATCCTAAAAAGGAAACTTACCGAAGCTCCCATTCTTGTTGCTTCCAATTGGAACCTACCCTTTGAGCTCATGTGTGATGCAAGTGATTACGCTATTGTGGCCGTTTTGGGGAAACGTCATGAAAAGCAATTCTTTCCTATCCACTATGCTAGCAAGACGTGACCGAGGCTCAACTTAAGTATACTACAACGGAAAAGGAATTCCTTGCCGTGGTGTATGCATTTGAGAAATTCTGACCTTATCTCGTTTTGACTAAAAGCATCGTGTATACGGATCATTCGGCTATCAAGTACCTCTTATCTAAGCTTGATGCTAAGCCGAGATTGCTTCGTCGGATTCTCCTCCTACAAGAATTTGATGTCACAATACTTGACAAAAAAAGGAGCCGAATCTTGCCGCCGATCACCTCTCTCGTTTGGAAGATCCTCACCAAAGTGTGTACGAGAAAAAGGAATCTACCGAAACATTTCCTCTCGAGACACTTGGTGTAGTGAATTCCAAGAAGCATTCTTCCACCCCATGGTTTGAGGACATTGCAATTTACCATGCGGGCAATTTCATCATTAAAGGTATGACGACTCAACAAAAACGAAAATTCTTTTGTGATGTCAAGTTCTAATTTTGGAACGACCCTTACCTATTTAGGACTTTTGTGGATCAAATTATTCAACGTTGTGTTTTTGGCACCGAAGCTACTAATATCCTTAGAGCTTGTCACGTAGGACCCACGGGTGGTCACCATGTTGCTAATCTCACGGCGAAGAAGGTCTTTGATGCCGGTTTCTTTTGGCCTACTATTTACCGAGATGCACACGCACTTGTCAAGTCGTGTGACTCATGCCAACGTCAAGGAAAAGCCTCACAAAACGATGAAATGCCACAAAATATCATCCAAGTGTGTGAGATCTTTGAGGTGTGGGGCATTGATTCTATGGGGCCGCTCCCATCATCTCGTGGTAATAAGTACATCCTTTTCGCCATTGACTACCTATCCAAGTGGGTGGAAGCTAAGGCTTTGCCCACGAACGATACTCATGTGGTTGTAAAGTTTTTGAAGCAACTATTCTCTCGGTTTGGAACCCCTCGTGCTATCATAAGCGATCATGGAACCCATTTTTGTAACGACCAATTTGAAAAGGTTCTAAAGAAATATGGGGTTACACATCGGCTTTCTACGACTTATCACCCGCAAACGAGTGGAAAAGTAGAGGTTCCACACCGAGCTTTGAAGAGGATCTTGGAGAGATCGATAGGGGAAAACCGACAATCTTGGTCGGATAATTTAGACGATGCTTTATGGGCCTTTCGTACCGCTCATAAGACGTCCATTGGGTGCACTCATTACAAGCTTGTGTATGGGAAGAATTGTCACTTGCCCATTGAACTCGAACACAAAGCTTAATGGGCCCTAAAGCATTGTAATGATGACATTGAGACCGCGGGAAAACATTGATAATGCAGTTGAATGAATTGGATGAATTGAGGGACATTGCTTATGAAAATTCATTGATTTATAAAGAGAAAACTAAAAAGTTTCATGATTCTAAAATTAAAAACCGGGGTTTTTAACATTGGAGATCAAGTGTTGCTTTTTAACTCGAGATTGAAAATATTTTTCGGCAAGTTGAAATCCGTTGGTCCGGACCATTCACCATTACCCAAGTGTTTCCATATGGGACCATCAAGCTAGCTCAAAATGATGGTCCTAACTTTAAGGTGAATGGTCATAGGTTGAAGCACTACTATGGCGGGGAAGTCCCTTCTTTGGACGACCTCGACTAAGTCACCTTCCCCAATGATAATTAGTATTGAGGGGATCGAGTCGAGCTCATGACTCGGTAATCAAAAACGAGGTGCCTCGTGGGGGAGTTTCCATGTACATATTATTGCTTTCTAACGTAGCTTATGTGAGGGGATTTGTGCCCTTCCAACCTTTGTTCCGTGGTTGTTTACGAATTGTAGTTTTTAGATCATCTTCAGAATTGGAGCCTCTCGTGTTCGTTCTACGTGAGCACTCGATCGTTTGCGTTGAAGAATTTCTCGATATCCAAATGATATATCCTTGATTGTTCTAACCTTAGGTCTTTTAGCACATGATGAGACTGCTTTTATACATAGTCTCATCGTCCAAAAAGGGCTTTAAATGCATAAAATATAATGAAAATGGCCAAATATATGCTTGTGTTTGTTACTTGTGTATTTTAGGTACGGATATTGAGAAAATGACAAAAAATCACAAGAATCATGCAAAAACGAACACGGGAAACGAAGCCGCACAATGAACCAAGCCCTAATAAAGATTTTGCAAGAAAAACCCTTGAAGAATTGAAGAATATGCAAGAAGGGTCCTCTAATATTGAAGAATTGACACTTTAAACCCTTGTATATTCATAATTACAAGTTTGGTCCTTAAAGTTTGTCAAATTTACAAAAGGGCCCTCCATTTTGAAGAATTGGCAAGAATGGTCCCTCAACAATCAAGACTTGTCAATATTAGTCCTCCAAAAAGTCAATCATACAAGTCAAGACCATTATCTATGAAGAAAATTCCAAAACAACCCTTCAAGAATCAACAAATGGCAAGAAATACCCCTGAAAATACTTTGGAAAAGTATTTGGGGCAAAAGTGTGAAAATAGAATCTTTATTAACAAAGGAAATCTGTTTTTACACCATTTATCACAAAATGAAAGAAACAAGAGAAATGGAGGACCAATCCTGGCTGACAACAAAACTTACATAGACCAGTGGTGGGGTGACACGTGCCCCACTCACTCTCTCCACCAATGGGACCTCTCCCATTTGCCACCTCACACTCCACTCAAATCCGGTTATAACTAATCTTTATTAGTTTAATCATTTGCGCTAAACACAACATTTAAACCCAAAAACAAATCAAAACTGGTACTATTCACTCAAGAACACGATTTGGGTTTTCTTAATTGCCTTGTAATTAAGCCATAAAAATTTCCAGAATTATGATTAAGCTAGTCTTAATCATAACCCAACTCCTAAATTGGACACCTCACCAACCAAGAACTCCACACAAGATTCCCTTGCTACACCTTTGAACAAACTGCCAAAAACCTTGCCAACATCCAACGTCCAATATCCAAGCTTACTTTCTAAGCTTATTTGAACCCTTTGGATGCAATTTCCACCTTGTCAGCTCCACAACCTGCCAAAGAAAGTCACATGATTCCAAGATATTCAAATTCCTCAAGGGCATTTTTGGGACTTCAAGCAACTAGGGTTTTATGTTTTTATGCATTGTAGTAGTTCATTGTAGCCTATAAAAGGCATAACACTCTTTCATTTTTAGTTTGCTCTTGAATTTTTCCTAGTTCACATTTCTATAAATCCTTGTTCATTGTTTAATGAAAAGTGTTTGAATTTTGTGAAAAAAATTCAAGTGCCAATCTCTTATTCTGTTTGTTTATGTTACATGTTTGCTAAAACTGAATCTCAAAACGTTTTCTTGAGCTGTGTGTAAGAAATTGCTCAAAGTCCTAAAACTTTGACATTTTGCTAAGTCCTTGGTACACCTTGGAATTCTTGGGCTATAAGTGGATCATAGCACCCCTGATATTGTGTTATCAAGGTGTTGTGAGGCTTATAACTTGGGGATAACCAAGTGTGGGGTACAAGGGTTGCAATAATCAAGGATTTGTCACCTTTTTGTTTATTATTTTTGCTTCTAACTTTGTTCCATCTTAGCAGCTTGATATTGGAAGCTTGTGCTTGTTCTTGCTAGCACATAAGCTCAAACATACGTGGGTGTGGATGTACATCCATGAGGTTTGAACCCTTAATCTCAAAACCTGTTAAAAATTTGGATATTTGTGATATTTGAGTTCTGGTTATGTATGTTGTTCTTGGGATCCAAATCTTGTTGATTCTATTTAAGTTTGATGTTTTGATGCTTATGTATGCATGTGCTAACCTAATTCCAACTTTTGATTTGAAAATCTTGTTTTGAAGTTATAAAGGGGTGTTTGGGTAAACTGTATATTGAAGTATTTGTGTTATTGGTTAAGTGTTTGCTGTTGTATGCTAGTGGTTCTTGTTTAGGAAGTGCAATAGAGTGAATATCTGCAAGTTGTATGCTTTTGAACACCTAAATCAAACATAAGCTTATAAAATCTTGATTAAGTGATATTTTGGACTGTGATTTGGTGCACACCTAGTTCTAGGCTTAAACTTAGGATAAAAATTGATAAATCATATCCAACATAACCTGTTAAGGAGATTTAAGTGTTTGAATTTGGTTGTGTGGTCAAGTATATCAGCAAGTGTTCATAACTGCATGTTCTTAGTTCATCAGTAACTTTTGTATGCTTGAATCTTGATCTAGACTTTGAATCAATGCATGAAACATGTTAGAATTTGTTCATTTGAATTTATTATAGCTTGTGTATGCATTTGGTGAAGTTTGGCTGGCTGATTTTTGCTAAAACTGCTTATTGAGTGAAATCTGCTTATTGTTCATATCTAGTGATAAATTGAATTAACTGCACTGATTGGCTGATTGGAAGTGTGATATTTTTTTTGTTCTTGACTCCTTGTGATCCACTGATTACAAGGGTGCCTTGTTTGTAACTTTAATCCAACAAAAAGTCATATAAGACAAAAAGTCAAGAAGGTCAAGCAGGGGGAAAAGTTCCCACTGCTCAACCACCAAAACTAGCCCCTACTAGTGTAATTTGTCATTCAGCTTATTCATAAGCCAATTTGGCTTATCCAGACTTGCAACAACTTATTTTTTGTTATAGATCTTCCTCATTTGACCCATTTATTTGATCTGGAGCTTATTAGACTTTGACTTTGACTTTTTACTAGGAAACTCATTAAGTTGACTTTTAAACAAGTGCTTATCTGATTATTCTAGCTTATTGCTTGTGCTTATTTGAAAATTTTTTGATTATTTTGCTTACTTAAGTCATTTAAAAGCTTTTGAAAGTTGAATCAGCACTTGAGGTGGTCTAGAACTAAAAAACGACTATTTTGTGAATATAGTGTGCTTTTTCCAATTTTATTTTTAAAGATCTCTTAAGTAACTCAAGAGAAGCTTGTGTGTCAAATTTTAACTTATGGCATCAGCTTATAGCTTAATGGGCCAAAAAGCCCATTAAGAATAAGCTGCTTTGAAATAAGCTAGCTTAAACACATTTTCAGCTTTTGGGCCTTCAGAGTTTTGTTCTTAAAATCAAATTTTAAGTCAAATAGGAGTTTTTGGGCTTATTTGGACAATATTTTTCTTATTGGGCCTATTTGAGCCCATTAAGGGACTGTTTGGACTTTTAGCCCATTTCTAGCCCCAATAGGGGTATTTTAGTAATTTCAACTTCATTTTAGTATTATTTAGGTTAAAATAAACTAGTTTGCAACTTTTTAGAATTTTTTTATAAATTTTGGATTTTTATTAATATTTTATTATTATTTTATTATTAAAATTTAGATTTTTCAAGTTTTTTCATTTTTCTTAGTTCAAATACATTAAGTTAGGAATTTTACAATTTTTAGAATCTTTTTGTTGTCATTAGATTAATTTTTAGAATTATTTTAATTTTTAATAGATTTTAATTGTTTTTAAATAGTTTTAATTAATTTTAAAATTTTCAAAAATAGTTTTAAATTTAGTTAAGTCATATTAGAGTTTTACAAGTGAAAAAATCTCATTTTGGGCTTTTTGCTAATTAAATTGATTTTTAAGCTTTAATTAGTATTTAAAAATTATTATTTAATTAAATAAAAGGTTTGAGTGATTTTTGATTTTTTGTAAACTCTATATTTTTAGGATTTATTGCAATTTTCTAGGAGTTTTTAGGGTAAATTTTTAATTTTGTCACTTTTCACGGTTTTACGTGTACGACTATTCGTCTTAGTTTAATTCATAATCGTAACCGTCACTCTCTTCTAATCTCTTTTCTTCTTTTCATTTCTCATCAATATAATCACAAACCATTAATCATTTCTCTACACAACACACTTGCCTCCTTGGGAAACGAACTTGAACTTCATTGGTCATTAGTGCTTGGTTTTCCTAAACCGACAATTAATACTTTCCCTATTTTGCTCTCTTTTCCTAAAGAGTAGTAAAAACACTACATCATTTTTTGGCGCCGCTGCCGGGGAAGCGTGTTGTGTTTTGATTTGGAAATTGTTGTTTTTATATATATCCATAATATCTATTTGTATTAGTAGCACTCTACTAATACGTATTATCGATTTTCGTTTTTTGTGTGAATAGTATTACTATATTGTATACGTAGAACAATAAATTCACAAGTACTCCGAAAGTGTGAAAACACAACCTTGATTGGGAGGTCATTACTCAATCATTGTATTCGAATCTCAAACAAGAAATCAAAGGCAAAATAGATAAATACTTTCGTAAAGCTTAATTTTGAAAAACACAAACTATAAGGTGGGTATAAGGCGGGTATTATAAAACATACCCTAAGGAAAAGGCTCTTAAGTGCTTCACGCCGCCTCGTTTCCTGCTTGCTTGTGCGTGTTTAGATAAAAAGGGATAATCGAGGGTTTGCCAACCAAAGTATTATCTAAGTATCATATCTATTTTCTTGGTTTCATTTGATTAAACCCTCTTGAACGTTTTGGTGTTCCACCAATGTTCTAAAGTCATCGAAGGCGTTCACTTCACGTGATCGTTTTCATTCCTTGAGGCTTCTTTAATCAAGAGATTTGATTAAGGAGGAGATTTGTAGATTTTTGTCTACTTAATACAATCACAAATATCCAAAAAAGTAAAAATAATCAAAAACCACAAAAAAATTGGAAAAATTAAAAACACGAAAAAGAATCTTCTTTGCTCATCCCCACGTTGTACGTGACGTTTATGCTTACTCGTAATCAAGCAAGACGTGCACGTAAACGAAAAAACCGAAAGGAGTCAACACCTACTCCTAATCTTTCTAGTGAGGAGTCTCCTATTGACGAACCTATTTTAAGAGAAGAACCAACCATGCCGAATCAAACTATGATGGAGTTAATTCAAGAACCCACCGAGGGTTATGGAGAGGCTATTGTAATTCCCGCTATCCTTGCGGAGAATTTTGAAGTGAAAACGGGTTTGTTGTCGATGATCCAAAACAAAAAATTTCCGTGGTGATGAAAAGTACAACCCGCACAACCATATCCGCCAATTCAATCGTCTTACCGCCACTTGCAAATTTAAGGATGTTGCTAATAACTCGATTAAGATGATGCTTTTTCCGTATTCCTTAGCGGGGCCCGCTAAAATTTGGTTAGAGAAAGAGCCACCCAATTCTATATTGACGTGGAAGGATCTCGTTTATAAGTTTGTGAACCAATTTTTTCCGCCTCTAAGACTACGCATTTGAAAAACGAGATTTCAAAATTTTCACAAGAATTTAATGAGAGTTTTTCAACGGCTTGGAATAGGTTTAAGGAAATGTTACATGAGTGTCCTCATCACGGTTTTTCCGACTTGCATCAAATTGACACGTTTTACAATAGATTAAATGATCATGAAAGGGATTATCTAAATGCCGCCGCGGGTGGTAATATTTTGTGTAAAACGGTTGAGGAAGCGTTGTTGATAATTGAGAATAGATCTAAGGTGTATAGTCCTCGTAACACATCGAGTGTTCGTAAGGCTTCGTCTTCGGCTTCACCTTCTTTGTCTAATACCATCGATGCTTGCCAAATTGAGGCGAACATGGAAAACAAAATCTTTGATAAGCTTAAAGGTCTTTTAATTGAATTCAAAGTTGGAGAACAAAGTGCTCCCGCTACGGCTAAAGCGGTTTAGGTTTCATGTATGTATTATGGTGGAGGTCATGATTTCTCCGAGTGCATTACCAACGGTAGTAACACTTCGAGTGCCTACGCGGCCACGGGAACTTACAACCAAAATGGTCAAGTTACCCGCTCCAATCAATTAACTCCACCGGGTTTTGCTCCCAATCAAAATGCTAACAACAACTATCGAAACAATCAAGTTGGTTTTAAAAACAATTACAAAGGAAACTATGGGAATCAAGGGGCTAATAATCAAGTTTCAAACAAAAATCAAAACAATGATTTTCAAAACAACAACAAGGGTTTGCAAACTTTGAAACATCTTCCAAATGATTTTGTTGAATACGCTAATGGAAATGATGCTAGGTTTGACAACATTCAAAGAGAAATCATTATCCTAAGATCCGAGTTTAAGAACGACTTGAAGAAGGAGTTGAAAAACGAGTTAGCAAATGAGCTTAAAATCCATACAAACAAAATGGAAGGGAATGTAACTAGGTTACAACAAAACCAACAAAAAATGGAACAAGGGAAACATGAAATAGAACAAGAGATGATTAAGGCCGAGAAGAGGCAATCCATGTTTGAGGATAAAATTTCATCTATGTTTGAGGCTATAATGTGCAAACCGTCATCGAGTAGTCTTCCTAGTAACACCATATCAAACCCTAAGGGAGAGATGAAAGTGATTACCACACGTAGTGGTAAGACACTTAAGGAACCGACTCCTCAACCAATTTCTCCTACGGAGGATGCAATTGAGGAAGAACCTGAGGTGGTGGTTGAAAAGGAGCATGTCCAAATCCCACGAAGTACCACTCATGCCACACCTACGGTTGACCCATTACCACATTTGGAACCCGAGATTCCAAAGGCTATGCCTATGCCTCAACCCACACCACCTTTGCCGTATCCATCGAGACTTAGAAAGGAGAAACGTCAAGAGCGCGATAATTACCAGTTTGAGATTTTTATGAAAATGTTTCATGACGTTCATTTTAATGTGAGTTTTGCCGATGCTTTGGTCATGATGCCTCGATTTGCCGCTAACTTCAAGAGTATGTTGAACAACAAGGAGAAACTGCAACAATTGTCTAGTTGTTCATCGGTTTATCTTAACCGCATACCTAAAAAAGTCGATGATCCCGGTAAATTCTTGATTCCTTGTGCAATCCAAGACATGGAAGAATGCTATGCGTTTGCCGATCTTGGTGCTAGTATTAACTTGATGCCACTTGCAATCTTCAAGTCGCTCAATCTTCCTAATCTTACTCCTTCACTAATGTCTATCGAGTTGGCCGACCATTCCACGATTCCCGCATATAGATTGGCGGAAGACGTTTTTGTGAAAGTGGGAGATTTATATTATCCGGTAGACTTTATCGTTGTCGATATTCCCACGGATCCTCAAGTTCCTCTCATTTTAGGTCGTTCGTTTTTAGATACGTCTATGGCTTTAATTGATGTGCATGCTAGAAAGATCACCTTACGTTTCAACAACGAGGAAATTTTTATAAACGCAACTCAAAATTCTCCAATTTCTCATGTTTATTCCGTTGCAACCATAAACCTCGTTGATATGATCGACGTTGTTTCGAGGAATTTTCACAAGAATTCTAGGTTTTGGTGATGATGAAAATAGTGGCAATCCCACTATGTTAGATCCTATTCTTGATAACTCGACACCAACCTTCACTCCATTTGAAGGTGGTGGTTTTACGTTGGATGAATTCGATGTTCCACGTACTTGTGATGAAGACCTCGACAATGATGAGGACTTCTCGATTATCAAGGATTTTCTTAACGATTTCCCATTTCCTCCACCCGAGGAGGTTATGATTATCGAGCCCAAATCTTCAATTGAGGAACCACCAATCCTCGAGTTTAAAGATTTACCTCTCATCTCGAATATGTGTTTTTGGAGGAGGACGACAAGTTGCCGTTTATTATTGTGAAAGATCTTTCGGATGATGAAAAAACCGCACTTGTCGATGTTCTAAAGGATCACAAAGGGGAAATTGCGTGGAAGTTATCTGACATTAAGGGGATCGATCCCAAACTTTGTACCCATAAAATCTTAATGGAGGAGGATTACAAACCCACAGTCCAATGTCAAAGGAGGGTGAACCCCAAAATTCATGACGTCATCAAAAAGGAGGTCCTAAAACTCCTTGACGCGGGAATGATTTACCCTATTTCCGATAGCCCTTGGGTGAGTCCTATTCATTGTGTCCCTAAGAAGGGAGGAATGACCGTTGTGCCAAACGATGCCAACGAGTTAATTCCAACTAGACTCGTGACCGGATGGAGAGTGTGCATTGACTATCGTAAGTTTAATGACGCCACTCGAAAAGACCATTTTCCCTTGCCCTTCATAGACCAAATGTTGGAGCGTCTTGCGGGAAACGATTTCTATTGCTTTTTAGATGGTTTTTCCGGTTACTTCCAAATCCCCATCGATCCTCGTGATCAAGAAAAAAGTACGTTTACGTGTCCATATGGAACGTTTGCCTATCGTAGAATGCCATTCGGACTTTGCAATGCACCGGGAACCTTTCAAAGGTGCATGATGGCTATTTTTCATGATATGATCGAGAAGACGATGGAAGTCTTTATGGATGACTTTTCTGTGTTTGGTAGTTCGTTCAATTCGTGTTTGTCGAATCTTGAGAGAATGTTGAAGAGTTGTGAGGAAACCAACCTTGTGCTTAATTGGGAAAAATGTCATTTTATGCTTAAAAGTGGAATCGTCTTAGGGCACAAGGTTTCGAAAGCGGGGATTGAGGTAGATCAAGCTAAGGTAGACGTCATCGCCAAATTACCTGATCCCAAAACCGTTAAGGGAGTTAGGAGTTTCCTAGGCCACACGGGCTTTTATCGTCGATTCATCAAGTATTTTTCGAAGATCTCTCGACCTATTACACATCTCCTCGAAAAAGATGCACGTTTTGTCTTTGACGAAGATTGTGTACGATCCTTTGAAATCCTTAAGTGGAAACTAACTGAAGCTCCCATTCTTGTTGCTCCCAATTGGAACCTCCCCTTTGAGCTCATGTGTGATGCTAGTGACTACGCTATTGGGGCCGTATTGGGGCAACGTCATGAAAAACACTTCTTGCCTATTCACTATGCTAGCAAGACGATGACCGAGGCTCAACTAAAATACACTACAACGGAAAAGGAATTCCTTGCCGTGGTGTATGCATTTGAGAAATTCCGACCTTATCTCGTCTTGACTAAATGCATAGTGTATACGGATCATTCGGCTATTAAGTATCTTATGGCTAAACAAGATGCAAAGCCGAGATTACTTCGTTGGATTCTCCTCCTTCAAGAATTTGATCATCAAATCGTTGACAAAAAAGGAGTCGAGAATCTAGCGGCCGATCATCTTTCTCGTTTGGAAGATCCTCACCAAAGTGTTTACGAGCCCAAGGAAATCACCGAAACATTTCCGCTCGAGACACTTGGTGTAGTGAATTCTAAGCTTGATTCTTCTACCCCATGGTTTGCGGACATCGCAGATTACAATGCGGGCAACTTCATCATCAAGGGTATGACGACTTAAGAAAAACGAAAATTATTTCGTGACGTCAAGTTCTATTTTTGGAATGACCCTTACTTGTTTCGAACTTGTGCGGATCAAATCATTCGACGTTGTGTCTTTGGTACCGAAGCTTCTAACATCCTTAGATCTTGTCACGAGGGACCCACAGGTGGTCACCACGGTGCTAATCTCACGGCTAAGAAGGTCTTTGATGTCGGTTTCTTTTGGCCTACTATTTACCGAGATGCACATGCACTTGTGAATTCGTGTGACTCATGCCAACGACAAGGAAAAGCCTCACAAAATGATGAAATGCCACAAAATATCATCCAAGTGTGTGAGATCTTTGACGTTTGGGGTATTGACTTTATGGGGCCGTTCCCATCATCTCGTAGTAATAAGTACATCCTTGTCGCCGTTGACTACCTATCTAAGTGGGTGGAAGCTAAGGATTTGCCCACCAATGATGCTCGTGTGGTAGTCAAGTTTTTGAAAAGCTTGTTTTCTCAGTTTGGAACCCCTCGTGCGATCATAAGCGATCGTGGAACCCATTTTTGTAATGACCAATTCGAAAGGGTCCTAAGGAAATATGGGGTTACACATCGTCTTTCTACGGCTTATCACCCACAAACGAGTGGGCAAGTCGAGGTTTCAAACCGAGCTTTGAAGAGGATCTTGGAGAGATCTATTGGGGAAAACCGACAATCTTGGTCGGATAAGTTGGACGATGCTTTATGGGCCTTTAGGACCGCTAATAAGACGCCCATCGGGTGCACTCCTTATAAGCTTGTGTATGGGAAGAATTGTCACTTGCCAATTGAACTCGAACACAAAGCTTATTGGGCCCTTAAGCATTGTAATGATGATATGGAGACCACGGGAAAACACCGGAAAATGCAATTAAATGAATTGGATGAATTAAGGGACATTGCTTATGAAAATTCATTGATTTATAAGGAAAAAACTAAAAAGTTTCATGATTCAAAAATTAAAAACCGGGTTTTTAACATTGGAGATCAAGTGTTGCTTTTTAACTCGCGATTGAAAATCTTTTCCGGTAAGTTGAAATCCCGTTAGTCCGGTCCATTCACCGTGACTCAAGTTTTTCCATATGGGACCATCGAGCTAGCTCAAAATGATGGCCCCAATTTCAAGGTGAATGGACATAGGTTGAAGCACTACTTTGGCGGGGAACTTCCATCCTTGAACTACCTCTACCAAATCACCTTCCCCAATGATAATTAGTATTGAGGGGATCGAGTCGAGCTCATGACTCGGTAATAAAAAACGAGGTGCTTCGTGGGGGAGTCCCATGCTTATCCTATGTATATATTATCGCTTTCTAATGTAGTAAGATGTGGGGATTTGTGCCCTTCCAACCTTTGTTCCGTGGTTGTTTGTGAATTGTGGTATTTAGATGATCATTATCTTCACGATTGGAGCTTCTCGTGTTCGTTTTATGGAGCACTCGATCGTTCGCTTGGAAGAATTTCTCAATATCCGTGATATATCCTTTTATGTTCTAACCTTAGGTTTATAGCACACTTCATAAACGGCTTTAAATTTAATGGTTACACCCTTTCCATGCTAGATTAAGCATTCGACTACGTTTCTAGTATGGGGGTTTTCCAACCCTTAGACTCAAAACATTGAGGACAATGTTTAACTTTAGTATGGGGGGGTGAGTAGATACTTGCCTTGCCAAACCTTCACGCTTTCCAAAGTTTATCTTTTTTTTATCGTTTTGTTGCAACATAAGGCTAAAAATGGCCAAATTTTAAAAATTTCCTCATGTTTTATAAGTGTTTGAAGACACGAATGTAGGTTTTCCGATGGCGAGAATAAGAGTAATTTTTGACTCGACCGTGCGTGTTGAGCACTTAGCTTCGATTCCTTAACTTTATATTAGGCTAAGTCTCTTAAATGAGGACGAGAAATGATAGAGTTAATTATAAGTTACTATGCTAAACGTAGAGTACTCGTATTCTTTCAAAAAATCATGTGTTCTCGTTGTTTGCTTATTCTCCCTTCGCTTGTAAATATTTTTAGCTTAATAAATATTGACTTAGCGGTTTAGTCTTGATTGTTGGTTTCTAGTCTTTTCTAGTAGCTTCCATGTAATTAAATTGGGAAGACATTAAGGTATCGACAGCTTCACGGTTTTGAAGTATTGGCAACCCGAATAATCGAAAGCTTCACCCAATAATAAGATTTCAAGTGCTCACCTAAATCAAGCAAACAATTTGAAGCTCACAAGGCCAAAAAATCTATGCAAAATTGAAAGTGAATCAAGCATTAATCTTTGAAGCTTTAAAGATCCAAAATTCGCCTTAGCGTGAGGATATACGTCTTTGGCCATAATAAAACCACCGATGAGGAGGATAATAAAAGGCAAGGCAAGACCAAAGTCATAATAAAAGCTTCATGGCGAAGTTGAATAAAAGATGGAGGTAAACCTATCATAATAAGGCCCTTCTGTTAGGGGGCGTATAAAAGTCTTGGTAGTAAGTCTCATGTTCAAAACCGTTATAAAACCGTGTTTATCGATCCTTCTCGTTGACTTAATTTTTTGACATCGTTGTCTATTAGGAGGGGTTATTAATTCGATGGTCTTGGTTACACTGTTAGGACTCTATTTTTAGACCTAAATCTCTATCGCATAAGTCAAACAATGTATCCTCGTGAACATTCAAGACAAAATAAAATATAAGAGATACAACTTAGGAAAATGGGAGGATAAGTACGTGATTAGGGCATATGAGTAGTGTTAGCATTACTAACTTATAATGACAATGATTTCGTTGCACGCTTAGCATGGAATTGGGGTGAAAATCAAGAACGATGAAATTATTTTTAACGAAGTATTCACGTGTTCTTGTTCTATGAACCTAAACGTCCCATTTTGTATGAAAATCATACATTATGTCTAAAACGCAAGTAGAATTAATAGTAGTAGTGTAGCTAGTTTATCATTCAATAAAAGTGAATAAAAATGAATTTTGGAGGTGCTTCGATACTTTATTCTAGCATTGCGTGAGGGCACGGCTATGGTTTAGTATGAGGGAGTGATGAGACTGCTTTTATACATAGTCTCATCATCCAAAGAGGGCTTTAAATGCATAAAATATCATGAAAATGGCCAAATATATGCTTGTGTTTGTTACTTGTGTATTTTAGGTACGGATATTGAGAAAATGACAAAAAATCACAAGAATCATGTAAAAACCAACACGGGAAACGAAGCCGCACAATGAACCAAGCCCTAATGAAGATTTTTCAAGAAAAACCCTTGAAGAATTGAAGAATATGCAAGAAGGGTCCTCCAATATTGAAGAATTGACACTTTAAACCCTTGTATATTCATAATTACAAGTTTGGTCCTTAAAGTTTGTCAAATTTACAAAAAGGGCCCTCCACTTTGAAGAATTAGCAAGAATGGTCCCTCAACAATCAAGACTTGTCAATATTAGTCCTCTAAAATTCAATCATACAAGTCAAGACCATTATCTATGCATAAAATGCCAAAACAACCCTTCAAGAATAAAAAAATGGCAAGAAATACCCCTGAAAATACTTTGGAAAAGTATTTGGGGCAAAAGTGTGAAAATAGAAACTTCATTAACAAAGGAAATCTGCTTTTACACCATTTATCACAAAATGAAAGAAACAAGAGAAAGGGAGGACCAATCCTGGCAGACAGCAAAACTTACATAGACCAGTTGGTGGGATGACACGTGCCCCACTCACTCTCTCCACCAATGGGAACTCTCCCATTTGCCACCTCACACTCCACTCAAAACCGGTTATAACTAATCTTTATTAGTTTAATCCTTGGCGCTAAACACAACATTTAAACCCAAAAACAAATCAAAACTGGTACTATTCACTCAAGAACACGATTTGGGTTTTCTTAATTGCCTTGTAATTAAGCCATAAAACTTTCCAGAATTATGATTAAGCTAGTCTTAATCATAACCTAACTCCTAAATTGGACACCTCACCAACCAAGAACCTCACACAAGATTCCCCTGCTACACCTTTGAACAAACTGCCAAAAACCCTGCCAACATCCAACGTCCAATATCCAAGCTTACTTTCTAAGCTTATTTGAAGCCTTTGGATGCAATTTCCCCCTTGTCAGCTCCACAACCTGCCAAAGAAAGTCATGATTCCAAGATATTCAAAATCCTCAAGGGCTTTTTTGGGACTTCAAGCAACTAGGGTTTTACGTTTTTATGCATTGTAGTAGTTCATTGTAGCCTATAAAAGGCATAGTACTCTTTCATTTTCAGTTTGCTCTTGAATTTTTCCTAATTCATATTTGTGTAAATCCTTGTTCATTGTTTAATGAAAAGTGTTTGAATTTTGTGAAGAAAAGTCAAGTGCCAATCTCTTATTCTGTTTGTTTATGTTACATGTTTGCTAAAACTGAATCTCAAAACGTTTTCTTAAGCTTTGTGCAAGAAATTGCTCAAAGTCCTAAAACCTTGACATTTTGCTAAGTCCTTGGTACACCTTGGAATTCTTGGGCTATAAGTGGATCATAGCACCCTGATATTGTGTTATCAAGATGTTGTGAGGCTTATAACTTGGGGATAATCAAGTGTGGGGTACAAGGGTTGCATTAATCAAAGATTTGTCACCTTTCTATTTATTATTTTTGCTTCTAACTTTGTTCCATCTTAGCAGCTTGATATTGGAAGCGTGTGCTTGTTCTTGCTAGCACATAAGCTCAAACATACGTGGGTGTGGATGTACATCCATGAGGTTTGAACCCTTAATCTCAAAATCTGTTAAAAATTTGGATATCTTGTTGATTATGTTTAAGTTTGATGTTTTGATGCTTATGTATGCATGTGCTAACCTAATTCCAACTTTTGATTTGAAAATCTTGTTTTGAAATTATAAAAGGGTGTTTGGGTCAACTGCATATTGAAGTATTTGTGTTATTGGTTAAGTGTTTGTTGTTGTATGCTAGTGGTTCTTGTTTAAGAAGTGCAATAGAGTGAATATCTGCAAGTTGTATGCTTTTGAACACCTAAATCAAACATAAGCTTATAAAATCTTGATTAAGTGATATTTTGGACTGTGGTTTGGTGCACACCTAGTTATAGGATTAGACTTAGGATAAAAAGTGATAAATCATATCCTACATAACCTGTTAAGGAGATTTAAGTGTTTGAATTTGGCTGTGTGGTCAAGTATATCATCAAGTGTTCATAACTGCATGTTCTTAGTTCATCAGTAACTTTTGTATGCTTGAATCTTGATCTAGACTTTGAATCAATGCATGAAACTTGTTAGAATTTTTTCATTTGAATTTATTATAGCTTGTGTATGCATTTGGTGAAGTTTGGCTGGCTGATTTTTGCTAAAACTGCTTATTGAGTAAAATCTGCTTATTGTTCATATATGGTGCTTATCTTGTGATAAATTGAATTAACTGCACTGACTGGCTGATTGGAAGTGTGATATTTTTGTTGTTCTTGACTCCTTGTGATCCACTGATTACAAGGGTGCCTTGTTTGTAACTTGAATCCAACAAAAAGTCATATAAGACAAAAAGTCAAGAAGGTCAAGTAGGGGGAAAAGTTCCCACTGCTCAACCACCAAAACTAGCCCCTGCTAGTGTAATTTGTCATTCAGCTTATTCATAAGCCAATTTGTCTTATCCAGACTTGCAACAACTTATTTTTTGTGATAGATCTTCCTCATTTGACCCATTTATTTGATCTGGAGCTTATTAGACTTAGACTTTGACTTTTTACTAGGAAACTCATTAAGTTGACTTTTAAACAAATGCTTATCTGCTTATTATGGCTTATTGCTTGTGCTTATTTGAAAACTTTTTGATTATTTTTCTTAGTTAAGTCATTTAAAATCTTTTGAAAGTTGAATCAGCACTTGAGGTGGTCTAGAACTCAAAAATGACTATTTTGTCGTTTTGTGAAGAGAGTCTTGGCTTATTTCAGGCTTATTTCTTGTGCTTTTTCCAATTTTCTTTTTATAGATCTCTTAAGTAACTCAAGAGAAGCTTGTGTGTCAAATTTTAGCTTATGGCATCAACTTATAGCTTAATGGGCCAAAAAGTCCATTATGAATAAGCTGCTTTGAAATAAGCTAGCTTAAACACATTTTCAGCTTTTGGGCCTTCAGAGTTTTGTTCTTAAAATCAAATTTTAAGTCAAATATAAGCTTTTGGGCTTATTTGGACAATGTTTTTCTTATTGGGCCTATTTGAGCCCATTAAGGGACTGTTTGGACTTTTAGCCCATTTCTAGGCCCACTAGGGGTATTTTAGTAATTTCAACTTCATTTCTGTATTATTTAGGTTAAAATAAACTAGTTTGAAACTTTTTAGAATTTTTTATAAATTTTGGATTTTTATTAATATTTTATTATTAAAAATTAAAATTTAGATTTTTCAAGTTTTTTCATTTTTCTTAGTTCAAATACATTATGTTAGGAATTTTACAATTTTTAGAATCTTTTTATTGTCATTAAATTAATTTTTAGAATTATTTTAAATTTTAATAGTTTTTAATTGTTTTTAAATAGTTTTAATTAATTTTTAAAATTTCAAAAACAGTTTTAAATTTAGTTAAGTCATTTTAGAGGTTTACAAGTGAAAAAATCCCATTTTGGGCCTTTCGTTAATTAAATTGATTTTTAGGCTGTAATTAGCATTAAAAAATTATTATTTAATTAAATAAAAGATTTAAGTAATTTTAGATTTTTTGTAAACTCTAATTATATTTTTAGGATTTATTGCAATTTTCTAGGAATTTTTAGGGTAAATTTTTAATTTTGTCACTTTTCACGGTTTTACGTGTACGACTATTCGTCTTAGTTTAATTCATAATCGTAACCGTCACTCTCTTGTAATCTCTTTTCTTCTTTTCATTTCTCATCAATATAATCACAAACCATTAATCATTTCTCTACATAACACACTTGCCTCCTTGGGAAACGAACTTGAACTTCATTGGTCATTAGTGCTTGGTTTTCCTAAACCGACACTTAATACTTTCCTTATTTTGCTCTCTTTTCCTAAAGCGTAGTAAAAACACTACATCAGCACACTTCATAAACGGATATAGATTTAATGGTTCCACCCTTTCCATGCTAGATTAGGTATTCGACTTCGTCTCTAGTATGAGGGTACCCTACCCCTAGACTCGAAACATTGAGGACAATGTTTAACTTTAGTATGGGGGGGGGGGGGGGGGTGAATAGATACTTGCCTTGCCAAACCTTCACGCTTTCTAAAGTGTATCTTTTTGTTTATCGTTTTGTTGCAAATAAGGCTAAAAATGGCCAAATTTTAAATTTTTCTCATGTTTCATAAGTGTTTAAGACACGAATGTAGATTTTCCGATGGCGAGAATAATGACTCGACCGTGCGTGTTGAGCACTTAGCTTCGATTCCTTAATTTTATATTAGGCTAAGTCTCTTAAATGAGGACGAGAAATGATAGAGTTAATTATAAGTTACTATGCTAAACGTAGAGTACTCATATTCTTTCAAAAACTCACGTGTTCTAATTGTTTGCTTATTCTCCCTTCGCTTGTATATATATTTTGCTAATAAGTATTGGCTTAGCGGTTTAGTCTTGATTGTTGGTTTCTAGTCTTTTCTAGTAGCTTCCATGTAATTAAATTGGGAAAACATTAAGGTACCGCTAGCGTTACGGTTTTGAAGTATTGGCACCCCGAATAATCAAAAGCTTCACCCAATAATGATTTCAAGTGCTCACACCTAAATCAAGCAAAAATTTCAAGCTCACAAGGCCGAAAAATCTATGCAAAATTGAAAGTGAAAAGCCTTAATCTTTGAAGCTTTAAAGATCCAAAATGCGCTTTAGTGTGAGGATATACGTCTTTGGCCATAATAAACACCTCATGGCGAGGTTAAATAAAAGGCAAGGCAAGACTGAAGTCATAATAAAAGCTCTATGGCGGAGTTGAATAAAAGATGGAGGTAAACCTATGATAATAAGGCCCATCCGTCAGGGGGCGTATAAAAGTCTTGAACCGTTATAAAACCGGGTTTATCGATCCTTCTTGTTGACTTAATTTTTTTGACATCGTTGTCTATTAGGGGAGGTTATTAATTCGATGGTCTTGGTTACACCGTTATGACTCTATTTTGGACCTTAATCTCTATCATCAAATAAGTAAAAAATGTATCATCATGATCATTCAAGACAAAAATAAAATATAAGAGATACTACTTAGGATTAAGGGAGTCTAAGTACGTGATTAGGGCATATGAGTAGTGTTAGCATTACTAATTTATATTGACAATGATTACACCCTTGGCATGGAATTGGGTGAAAATCGAGGACGACGGAATTATTTCTAACGAAGCATTCACGTGTTCTTGTTCTATGAACCTAAACGTCTCATTTTGCGATGAAAACCATAAATTATGTCTAAAACGCAAGTAGTAGCAAGTAGTAGCAAGTAGTAGTAGTGTAGTAAGTTTATGATTCAATAAAAGTCCATAAAATGAATCTTGGAGGTGCTATGATACTTTATTCTAGCATTGCGTGAGGGCACGATAATGGTTTAGTATGGGGAGTGTTGAGACTGCTTTCATACATAGTCTCATCATCCAAAACGGGTTTAAAATGGTTAAAATATCATAAAAAGTGCCAAATATATGCTTGTGTTTGTTCAATGTATATTTTAGGTATAGATATCGAGAAAATGACAAAAGATCATAAGAATCAATCAAAAACGAACACGGGAAAAGAAGCCGCACAATGAACCGGACCCTAGAGTTGATTTTCCAAGAAAAGTCCTTGAAGAATTGAAGATTGAACAAGAAAGGTCCTTCATTATTTAAGAATTGATACTTTAAACCCTTGTGTATTCATAATTACAAGTTTGGTCCCTAAAGTTTGTCAAAATTACAAAAAGGACCCTCATCTTTGAAGAATTAGCAAGAATGATCCCTCAAAATTGAAGACTTGTCACTTTTAGTACTCCATGAAGACAAGCATAAAAGTGAAGACCTTGAAGTATGAAGACATGCTAAGAATCACCCTTCAAATATTATCAAATTATAAAACAAGTCCTTTATAACCTTTTGGAAAGTATTTGTGGCCAAAGTATGAAGTTTAAAACTTCAATTACAAAGGAATTCAGATTTAATCTATTTAAACTTGATATGAAACAAAGAAATAAAACAAGGGGTTAAACATATCAGACAGCCATACTTACCTAGACCACTAACCAATTGACACCTCACCCCACTATCTCAAACAACCAATCAGAGCTCACTATTTTGCCACCTTACAATTCCACTAATACTAGGTTTAATATTAACTAAACTTGGCGCCTTAACACATTTTTAAACCCTTATTTAGATCAAAACCTTAACTATTCACTCAAGAACACGAATTAGGGTTTTCTTAATCATTTAGAATTAAACCCTAATCTCGTCCATAATGATGATTAAGGGATAACTAAACCTAAACCCACCCTTAAACCCCCATCACCATCACCCTACATGCCACCATATACCTCCCCTGCCCCACTTTCCCAAACAAAAACCATGCAGAAGATCTGTGGAAACCTTGGTTTCCTCAAATCTTTTAGCTGCTAGGCATGATCATTGTTCATATGATTAACAGTCAAAGCGGAAAAGAACAACAATCACGTAACAAGGTGTTTGGGCTCAAAGAACACATAAATTAATCAAAGGGTTGCTAATTATATTAATAATCAACAACCACTAGACGTGTATACATTAATCCCACGTCTAGTACAACACACGCTTTAGGTTTACATTGTGAATGAATAATATGAATAAAACCTAAGACCCTTGTTCCTTTTATAGACTAAGGATTAGGGTTTACAAGAGATAAGATCAAATAAAACATGTGTATCTTCTATTTAAATAAACTAATACAGAATATTAATAAATAATATTCTGAATAATTAACCAAAATAGATATTTCCAACAGCGTTTGACTTCTGTTGACTTCTGTCAGTGTTGCGTTAACACTTGTTAACGCTTAGACACAATGTGTCATCGTTGAAGTGAATGCTTCATGTTTTCTTCGTTTTGAGTTTCTGCCACATCAACTTTTTGACCCAACAATCTTCCCCTAGTTGATGGCGGCAAAACTCTTTGTGTATCTCTTATAAGTGGTACATCATCTTCAAATTGCTTCCCCTCAAGTGTAGCATGCATGTCTTCCCCTTTTTGTCACATCAATAGGGAAGGAAACAGTGTATGCAATCGAAGATTCTCCAAATGTAGGCTCTATGTACTGATCTTTAAGAAAAATAACTATAATATTCTTGATGTAGAAGTAGAATAACCCAACTTTGTGTTCCATATCTTGTACTATCCACGTGACGTTGAACTTATAAGAAAAAAGGAAAGTATAAGTAGACCTCGATCTCTTGTCAACATCCTCATCCTTTGTGAGACACTGAGCACGATAATGTAACTCCTTCAAGTGTTATGACAAGTCTTCGTCACCAACCATTAAAAGCACAAACAAGTTATTGTTAAAGTCAATGCCTGATGTCCACAACTTTAACAATATGATAGAACACAAACTCGCGAAAATCTTCTTCAAACATCAAACTTACCATAAGAATTCTTCCCCTTAATCCAACACCTCTTCATGACGAATTTTAATGAAATAACATCTTCATACCATATGTAAAATTACTTGATCGGATAACTCTTTCACAAGGCTACCCCGATTACATAATTTAATATCCATCAAATTCTTCATGAATTGTTGCTAACTTTCATAAAATCATTAATCCCTTTTAAAAAATCCGAGCCGTAAATATCAAATTGATATTTTGTATAAAAACGGAGATCCCATGTACCTTCGTGTGTAAATACCTCTTTTTGTGTGCCAAAATCTATCCAATTTTCCAAACAACAGCTATTCCTTTGTTGTCCAATAACCTTCACTGTCCAATATCTGGACAATATGTATTGCCCAATATCGGAAAATACCTATCAGCGCTTGAACAAACATTTCTCGGACAACACGTGTCAACGCTTACTAACAGCGTTAACTTTATTCCTGTCAGCGTCAAATTAAGCTTTGTCAGTGGCTAGACTAGATTCCTTAGCCCATGTTGAGCTGACCCAGTCCATGCAAAACAAGAATGTATCTGTTCACGTTTTGTGCATCTTAACTGCCTAGTCCCCCACAAAACTCTCGTATAATCCTATTCCATATATATCTCTCCCATGAAAATAGGAACAATATATTGCAACAGAATTCTCCTTCACGTCAAATATCAAAATCAAATATATTCCACAAAAACAGCTTCCATAATATCCAAGCATATCCCACGTGACCAAATCTTTTCCTTACTTTGAGCACAATACTGTTCACGTGATCACTCTTCTTTCCTTTGCTTTTTGGTTTCCTCGTGTGATCACAACCATACTATCCCATGCTTCAATTTTGTCCAACGCATGACAAATAGTAATCATAAACGAATATCTATGATAAAATCCCTTCACATAAAACATAATCAGTCCTGGGACCAGCTGTATCTTTCAACAGAATACAAATCATTTTCTTCTTTATGTCTGCTGCTATACCTTCATCATGGATCTAGGGTTTGTCAAGTAAACCCTAACTTCTACATTAATTGCAGCAACACATAAACGAATAACACAACTTCGATTTAGGGTTTTGAACGAAACTTTGATAGTTCAACATATCCAATTCGTCACACAAAATTCCTTCTTTTCTGCTTTCTAAGTCGATCTAGGGTTTGTGGAACCCTAGTTCATGATTTTATGTGAAAAAGCAAAAATGTCAATACCTTAACCAGCAAACTTCGACGCTGAATAACTTCTTCATTAGAGCTTAGATCGAAGATCCCTTCAGTGAGATTCTAGACACAAGTGCCAAGAATCTACAGTTCAAATTTCACGATGATCCAACGGTTAACGAAGGAGAAATCGTGTTTTGAACACGGCTGTCCACAAAAAACAGCATATGATTACTGCTGACTTCGACACTTCATAACTTTTTCTTAGAAATAAAACATGACAATCCCTCAGGTGGATATCTAGATATATGTGTGTAGAACACACACAAAAATTTTCGTGACGATCCAACGGTTCAATAAAAAGTTATGGTCTTCTGAATACTGCTACGTACACAAAATCGCCCAGAAAAATCCTAGACGAATATTTGTTTTCTTCTTAAAACACGAACACCTTGTTGGTCCTAGCATCACGAGCCACGAGGCTCTGATACCAACTGTGGAAACCTTGGTTTCCTCGAATCTTTTAGCTGCTAGGCATGATCATTGTTCATATGATTAACAATCAAAGTGGAAAAGAACAACAATCACGTAACAAGGTGTTTGGGCACAAAGAACACATAAATTAATCAAAGGGTTGCTAATTATATTAATAATCAACAACCACTAGACGTGCATACATTAATCCTACGTCTAGTGCAACACACGCTTTAGGTTTACATTGTGAATGAATAATATGAATAAAACCTAAGACCCTTGTTCCTTTTATAGACTAAGGATCAGGGTTTACAAGAGATAAGATCAAATAAAACGTGTGTATCTTCTATTTAAATAAACTAATACAGAATATTAATAAATAATATTCTGAATATTTAACCTAAATAGATATTTCCAACAACGTTTGACTTATGTTGACTTCTGTCAGCGTTGCGTTAACACTTGTCAACCCTTAGACACAATGTGTCAGCGTTGAAGTGAATGCTTCATGTTTTCTTTGTTTTGAGTTTCTGCCACATCAACTTTTTGACCCAACAAGATCAACGCCCCAAAGTGTAGCTTGATTTCTAAGCTCAAGTTTGACGTCCAAGATCACTACACAACAAAAATTGGTCACATGTTTCATCTCCAAAGGCAAATTCAGTCAAAGAAATTCAAACTTCAAAAGGGCATTTTTTGGACTTCACTTCATTAGGGTTTCAGCATTTTAGGACTTGTAACCCTCTATATAAAGGGTAGTAGAAACATAGCTTAGACTGTTCTTGGTTTTTCCTTTGGTCAAGTTTCTGTAAATCTTGTTTCAATGAATGAAAAAGTTTGAAATTTTTGACGAAATCCAAGATCCAATTTACCTTACTGTTATTGTTTAATGTTTGAAGTTTGTGATTTGAGGTTCTCAAAGTGTGGTTTTAAGTTAATGCAAGTTTGTTTCAAAAGTTTTCTTAAAATCTGATTTTTCCAAGTTTTGTTCAAACACTTGAACTTTTTGGATCAAAAGTTGATCATAGCACCCTGATAAGATACTTATCAAGGTGAAGTGAAGTTTGTGGTTTGGAAAGATTCAAGGAGTGGGGTACAAGTTTGGAAGAGATCAGTTTGTTTTCCATTTTAATTTTTTATATAATCTGTTGTTGCTAACTTTGTTAATCTTAGCAGTGTTGTTGGAAGCTTGTGTCTTGTTTTGCTAGACACATAAGCTCTCACATTCGGGAGTGTGGATGTACATTCCTTAGGTTTGTTACTTTCATTGTTCAAAATCTTTCAAAAAATTGGTTCTAAGTGAAAAGTGGTATGGACTATGTATGATGTGTTCTTATGCATGAGTTCTTGTTCTAGAGTTCATTGTGTTGTTGTTATGATGCATGTGTAAGCTTGGTTCAGTGTTGAAAACGTTTTGCCTTTATTAAATTTTGATTTAAAATTTTAAAAGGGTGTTTGGGACTACTGTCTTGGTATATTTTGGTTAAGATTGAGTAGGTGTTAGGGCTTTATGTTTGTTTGTATCTATTATTGTAACACCCCATTTTGATAAATGGAATGTCACGCGTGATTATGGCGTGTCATCAAAGCATACAAGGATAAATGTCTAAACATTACATAACCATAAAGGAAATACTGGAATCAAACATCGGTAGTCCAAAAGTAGAACTCATCACACACAAACATAAGTACTGTAAATGAAAGGACTAAACAATGTCCATGGAAATGAGTATCAAAGTATAGATAAATGCATAAAGTAAAGAAGGCTAGAAAGCTTCCAGTACATATGCACGTACACTTAAAGTCTACGAGCGTCCCTGAGTACCTGCCATTTTGGGAACATGAAAAGGAAAACGGCTGAGCAATACGCTCAGTGCACGGATATAAAAGTAAAGCATGAATAATATAAGCACAAAAGCATGAAACAGCGGAAGAAACTAAGTCCAGGATAACCTGGTTATATCTTACTAAAACTAGTTTTATAGTTTGAAAAGCCTTATGTTTATCTTGTAAAAACTGTTTAACATATTTTACCGTTAGCCAATATAGGTCATGAAATATCCACGTGCATGAATACTTGGAGGGGTGACCTCGTCATGCAAATTAGAGGGACTGCCTCTAATTTAATATACTAGTTTTGGGTAGGAGGGATCACCTCCTTGTGAAGGATGCAAGGCACACACCACATTCACACTGAGTAATCTGCTGAAAACATGTAACTAGGATGCACCCATACGCCCCACCTGATAATATAATAAATGGCCAAAAGCTGAAAGGGACGCCACGAGGTATCACTCCGCCGTGGTGAAGTCATAACACCAGTGCCTCTAGTGTTATGGTTATGGTACCTCCATAACTAGGTGAAACTGGTCATGCATGTATATGGCTTTAGGTATTCTAATTAAACATAAGCAATCAAAACATATAAAACATATAATGGGAAAACAGTTGGCTGCATACGGGGAATCCTAATAAGGAAAGAATGTCCATACTGAAAGGACGGAGAATCCGCACCTTATGTCCAGTGAACGAAGAAGACGAACGGAAGAGAGTCCTACTTCGGTATCACTAATGCTACATAAATACATACGTGTATAAGTATCTGATTACTGAATACATAGCTGGTTTTATATCATGTCTCAGCTTGTTTTATATGTTCATGTCATGCTTTACTGATTTAAGCTTTATACTGTGTTTATCATATATTATGTCTATTCTGATTAAGTATTACTTGTATTTCATGTATTAATATACTTGTTGTGTCATAATAAGTAACTTTCTAAAAATACTAGGTTTCCTAAAATAGAAAGTTTCCAAAAATAGAAAGTTACCAAAAATAGAAAGTTTCCAAAAATAGAAAGTTTCCAAAAAATAGAAAGTTTCCAAAAATAGAAAGTTTCAAAAAATAGAATTACTGCTTAAAATAGATAAGTTTCTAAAAATAGAAAGTTTCCATATATAGATTAACTGCCTTAAATAAATAAGTTTCTAAAAATAGAAAGTTTCCATAAATAGATATAAGCTGGATAATTAAGCTAATTATATAAGCTTAACTGTTTACTGATTATTATTCTAAGTCATGTGATTATATAGTATAGTTTATTAATTATTTCATGCAAATTAAATAAACTATAGGTTAAAGTATTTAATTAAATATAACATGATTTTAATTAAATAAAGGTAAAATACTTAGGTTAAAACATGTATTATTATCTATTGATAATATAACCTAAGTCATGTAAAAATAATTAATTATATGTCATGTTTTTTAATAATTAATTAATTATATAGTCTAATTAAAGATAAATACTTAGGTTAAAATTCATGAATTAATAACTAAATTAATAACCTAAGTCATGTAAATTAAATTAATCATGTTCATGTTTTAAATTAATTTAATTTAAGTCTTGAAGAAAAATAATATAACTTGTAAAAATCATAAACCTTGAAAAAAATGATTCATGAACCAGACCGTGATTAAAACCCATGAACCGGACCCGTAACCATCACCATACCCCGACCTAAGTCGGGGTTTCCCCTTGCCTTGCTGCTGCCGTGAGGCCACCACCACCATACCGAGACCATATGGTCTCGGTGGTGCGAAATAAGCCAAGCCGAGACCCCCTTGGGGCTCGGTTAGGAGTCGGCCACAACAAAAACACCCCTAAACCCATGATTTGATTTAAACCCCATGATTAGAACATGTTTATATTACTTTTTTTTAATTAGATTATTAAAAACATCATGATTTTATGTGATTAAGTAAATCAAAACATAAAAATAAAAGGTTAAAAGTTATACCAATTACGTGAAATCAAGAAAGATGAACACACACGATTCCTTGCAATAAATCAACACCAAAATCAAACCGAATCACCACTTTGGTGTTCTTGAACCCGGCGGCCAAAGAGGACAAAAAGGAAGAACTAGGGTTTCTCTTGTTTGAATCTTTTGTAAATATGAAACATGTTTTTCCCTTAACCCCTTGTTTAGTAAAAATTACATGGGCTAAGCCCATGTTTCTTGTGTAGCCCCGGGTAGGGGGCCCCACATGGGGTAACCCGTACCTTTTTCCGTGTCTAAAATAACAGTGTGTTCTCGTTTTCGTGTTTTACGTGTTTTAATTAGTTATCGATCGTGACTTAATATATTTATTCGTGTTCGTAATAAATATATATACATACGTAATATTAGCGCGTGATTAATTTACGTTCATGATTTCATGTTCGTATGTTCGTGATTATAATTATTATTGGTATAATTATCGTGTGTCCATACGTAATAAATACTTATCGTGTTACACTACGTACATAATACTTGTAATTCTTGTTCGTGAAGCGTAAACATGCTATAAAAGGAAAGTTCTAATCATGTACGTACGATATTAAGGGTACTATTCATGGTAAAATCATGCGGGTTTTACAACTCTTCCCCCCTAAAAAGAATAATTCGTCCCCGAATTATAGATAAAGTAAATTGGAAAAGAAGAACATACCCGAATTCAAAATATGAAATGAGGGTAAGAAGCCCGGATAGACTCCTCTGTTTCCCAAGTGGCTTCCCGCTCGGTATGATCCCTCCAAAGGATTTTGACGAATGGAATCATCTTCCTTCTCATGACTCGTTCTTGTCTGTCAAGAACTCGTTCGGGTTCTTCTATGAAAGTGATATCTTCACGAATCTGTTCCAGTGGATACTGAACCATGTGAAGGGGATGATACTGGTACCCTCTGAGTAAGGACACATGAAACACATTGTGTACATGCGAAAGCTGTGGAGGTAACGCTAAACGGTAAGATACTTCACCGACTCGTTCAATGATATCAAACGGTCCGATGAATCGAGGACTGAGCTTCCCTTTAATACCAAAATGTCTAACACCACGTGCCGGCGAAACCTTAAGGAAAACGTAACCTCATATGTTAAAATGTATGTCCCTACGATGCTTGTCTGCGTAGATCTTCTGACATGACCGTGCTTCTCGAAGTTTCTGCTTAGCTACGGCGACCCTCTCATTAGTCAACTCTATGATCTCTTGTCCTTCAAGTGTTCGCTCACCAACCTGATCCCAGCAGATTGGGGCGCGACACTTCCTGCCATACAACATCTCGAACGGAGCACACTTGATACTTGCGTGCCAACTGTTGTTGTATGCAAACTCCACCAAACAGATATAATCGTCCCAATCACCCGCCCACTCCAACACACATGACCTCAACATGTCTTCCAATGTCTGAATCGTTCGCTCCGACTGCCCGTCTGTTTGAGGATGAAAAGCCGTGCTAAGCTTAAGTTGTGTACCCCAAGCTTTCTGCAGACTTTTCCAGAATCGCGAAGTGAATCGAGGATCTCTGTCTGAGACGATGCTGGATGGAGCACCGTGAAGTCTCATGATCTCCCTTCTATATGTATCGGCGAGTTTACTGACCAAATCATCTTTGTGGATCGGTAAGAAATGAGCTGATTTGGTAAGTCGATCCACGATAACCCAAATTGCATCGTGCTTCCTCTTGGTTGGCGGAAGACCAGTAAAAAAATCCATGGTGATTTTGTCCCACTTCCACTCTGGATTATCTAACGGTTGAAGAAGACCGCCAGATCGCTGATGCTCGATCTTAACCTGCTGGCAGGTAAGACATTTGGAGACGTAAGTGGCAACATCCTGTTTCATACCACTCCACCAAAGTACTGCTTGATGTCATGGTACATATTGGTCGAACTAGGATGTATAGAGAATGGGGAGCTATGAGCCTCAGCTAACAAGGCTTCCCGGAGTTCTTGATCATCAGGAACACAAAGTCTCGTGCCCTGCCATAAGATACCATCTGCATCTACTCTGAACTCTATCTGCTTCTATAAATTCTAAATTATCGCCCAGATTTCTCCATCATATTTCTGAGCTTCCTTGATCTTAGAGAGTAACTCAGGTTCTACTCTAAGGTTAGCCCAGTAACCGTGCTGTCCACGTAAGATCTCTATGTCTAGTCGCTCCAAGTCTCTTATGATTTCCTCCTCAATCTTAATACCGTTGATCATTCCGGACTTTCTTCTAAGTGCATCTGCTACTACATTCGCCTTGCCGGGATGATACTGCAGATTAATGTCATAATCCTTCAACAGCTCTAACCATCTCCTATGTCTCATGTTCAATTCACGCTGAGTGAAGATATACTTCAAGCTCTTGTGGTCCGTGAAAATGTCACATGATTCTCCATATAAGTAGTGCCTCCATATCTTCAATACAAACACGACTGCAGCAAGTTCCAAGTCATGCGTAGGGTAATTTTCCTCATAAGGCTTAAGCTGACGTGAAGCGTACGCGATCAGTTTCCCATGTTGCATGAGAACACAGCCAAGTCCCTTCCCCAATGCATCACTGTAGATTTGAAATCCACCCGTACCAGATGGGAGAGTAAGAATAGGTGCATATACTAACTTTTGCTTCAGGTCTTCAAAGCTCTTCTCTCGTTCTTCAGTCCAGATGAATTTCTCCCCTTTTCGCATCAGTTTGGTCAATGGTAGTGCTAGGCAGGAAAAGTTCTCCACGAACCTACAGTAATAGCCAACTAAGCCTAGGAAACTATGGACTTCAGTCACTGATGTCGGCCTTGGCCACTTAGTAATAGCCTTAACCTTCGCTGGATCCATAGTGATTCCTTCTGCTGATACAATGTGACCTAAGAATACCACCTTGTCTAACCAGAACTCACACTTGGAGAATTTAGCATACAGCTGTTTCTGGCGAAGAATCTGTAGTACTGTACGAAGATGGTCTTCGTGTTCCTCCTTGGACTTTAAGAAAATCAGGATGTCATCGATGAAAACAATGACGAACTTGTCCAGAAATTCATGGAAGATTTTGCTCATCAAATCCATGAACACTGCTAGAGCATTGGTCAGGCCGAATGGCATGACTACAAATTCGTAGTGGCCATAGCGTGTACGGAAGGCAGTCTTGGCGATGTCCTGCTCCTTAACCCGTAGGTGATGATAGCCTGACCTAAGATCAATCTTGGAGAAATGTTTGGCCCCTTGGAGTTGGTCAAACAGATCGTCAATACGTGGCAGTGGATACCTATTCCTGATGGTAATCTTGTTGAGCTCGCGATAATCTATGCAAAGGCGCATACTGCCGTCCTTCTTCTTAACAAATAAGACCGGTGCGCCCCATGGAGATGCGCTCGATCGAATGAACCCTCATTCCAGAAGTTCTTGCAGTTGATCCTTCAGCTCCTTTAACTCTATGGGAGCCATGCGATAAGGAGCCTTGGAAATCGGCTCAGCTCTTGGGATGAGCTCGATATTAAATTCCACTTCACGTGCAGGTGGTATGCCCGGAAGTTCTTCTGGAAATACATCTGGAAATTCTGACACTATCGGCTGATCCTGAATTGATGGAGATTCAGCATCCATATCATGAACAGTAGCTAGATAACCCTCGCACCCATGTGATAGTAGTGCACCAGCTTGCAGGGTTGATATGATTTGTACAGATCTGCCATGCACGAACCCGTTATGAATGTACTCTGGTGCATTAACATCACCGAAGATGACTCGATATGAATGGCAGTCTATGGTAGCATGATGCTTGGATAGCCAATCCATGCCCAAAATCATGTCAAAGTCATTCATGTCCAGCGGAAGTGCGTCAACAGGACGAACTTTGTCGTCAAACTCTAGGGGAAGGCTCTTGTACACATGGGTTATAAGTACAGAGTCTCTCAAAGGCGTGGAAATACTGAGTCTATTCTCTAGTGGCATGGGGAATGTCCTAAAATTCTTGGCATAAGTAGTAGAAATGATCGAGTGAGTAGCACCCGTATCAAACAGAACACATGCAGCTTGACCATACATATATAAGATTCCAGTGATGGTACCTGTAGACTTGTTGGCCTGATCGCGAGATGTCGTGTAAACGCGTCCAGTAGTAGGGGCGGCTTGGTATCAGCATGTCCCGATGTGCCCTCCATCTCGCCCTTGCGGCAGTCCTTCATGCGATGGCCAGGAAGACCACAATTGAAGCATGCGTCACTGTCGTGGCGACATGGCCTTGGGTGCCTACGGTGGCAAGTAGAGCAAAGAGGATGAGTAAATCCTCCAGTAGGTGTCCTGACTGGCTGAGAACCTGCTAAGAACACTTATACATGAGACATGAAAATAGGGTACAAATGACAATGCGGATAATCGTAAGATTGAATACCAGTGATAGCTGGACGGTTAGGCTGTGAACCTCTCTAATTCTGGTCCCTACCGTTTCCATGGTTCCTGGTAGAAGATTTACTAATGTGTCAGAATTATGAGTTATATCATGTAATTAAAAGAAAAATGCGTAAGTATAAGGACCTACTGCTGTTGGAGTGTCCAACGTTGTTACGGTAATTATCATTACCGCCACGCCTATCCGTAGCAGAACGGTCGTTAGTCTGACCGTTTCCCTTGGGCTGATTAGGCTGCTGCTGAGTAGCCGGCTGAGACCGGTCCCCAGTCTTCTGCGTGGAAGATACAATTTAAAGAGATGAATTATTGACGTATACTGAAAGAATACGGATTGGTCACCGCTTGAATACGAATGTTTACCTCTTATCGGGTTTCTCTTCTTCCCTGAATTCATCTCTCTCATGCAGCATCTCCAGCTTACGTGTTGCATCGGCCACTTTTACTACCGTGTTGAATGTAGCACACACCAAGTTGTTTGCGACCGATGTGCGAAGAGCCCATCTAAAGTGGTGTGCGTGCTCTTCAGGAGTACCTGCCGCTGCACCAAGGAAACCAGCTAAGCGAAGAAAGCGCTGCATGAACTCGTTGCTATTCTCCCCAGCTCTCTGTCAGATCCCATGGTACTCTCTCTTCCGCTTGTCTTGTTCAGCCTTGGGAAAGAACTGCTCCATCACCCTATCCCTGAACTGAGCCCATGTCAAACCAGCCACCCAATCATCACCTCCCTCATACTACTTCAGTGCTAACCACCAATTTAACACATCACCTTCGAACCGGTAGCATGCCAACCTCGACTTGTATACGAGGTCACAACCCATAGAATAGAAGATCTTCTCAATGTGAGCCAACCAGCTTTCAGCTTCACTGGGGCTATTTGTTCTCTCGAAAGCTCGCGGACGAAGCTTGTTGAATCTCTCCAGCCATGTGGCCAATGTCACTGGAGGAGGAGGAGGAGGTGCTGGGTGATGCTGCTGATTGTTGGCAGCCTGAACCTCAGCCCTGATTTCGTTCCTCAACTGAGGAAGCAAAGCTTGCATTGCAGCTTTGATCGTTGCATTGAGTTGTTCCTGCTCACGTGTGAGAACCATCTGACCGTATAATAATAATTCGTTTTTTAGTGTAGTTGTCTTCTCAGCTCGATTCGAATTGATATAACGTTTTTAAGCTCGACTTAATTGTTTTTGGTTGTAAAAGTTGAATGGTATTCTATTTCTACTTGGCACGAAAAAGCATGTAAAAAGGTAAAAATATTAATCTCTACATAATACGTACTACGCTAAAACACGTTGCACATACGACATTTAATCGCACAAAATCGTAAAAATGTAAAATACAAATTTATTCTACAAATGAAATTACAAAATACAAAATATAAAACTAATTCAATTTTGATAAAACTAAAAATGCAAATTTATAAAATCTATTTTTTTTTTAAACTAATCTTTATCAAAACTAAATTTAATTTGAAATCAAAGATTTTTAACTACTAACTGTTTTGAAAATTCGTCATACAAATATATAAGGAAAAATACAAGGCCCAAAATCACAACTAAGCCCAATAGAACATTCAAATCAAAGGTAATATAACTGACCCCAAAAGAAACTACTATTAACTAGTAACTAACAAGGACTTAAATCGCAATTAATATTCTATCCGAGGGACTAACTGCTGCTAACTCTGTCTAAGCATGGACTGTGAGTGTAACGGGAAGTAATACTATGAAGGACCTAATGCGTATATTACTGAAACTTATTCAATTGCATTTGTATGTATCTGTAATCATCACAGATTCATTTCTAAGCTCACTGACTTCCATCAAAAATCATTAAAAGCTGAATTTCAAAGCTAGCAAACTAGTCCTATATCTATCTAAGCCAAAAACAAATAGGATGCTACTGATTATTACAAAAGGATACATTAATAACACTCTAAATCATTGAGTAAGGGAAAATCAACGAATGATCAGTTCCTTAAGTCCTACAAACAGATTTACTACTCTATGTAATGAACCTAACTTGATATCATCCAATCTCTAACTAAGACAGATTCTACACTTCTGATTACAGTTCACTACTATCAAACTTAATCCACTTAATCTGAATTTGGCTACACTTCTAATATGATCTAAATGATCTAAATTCAAAAGCTGCTCCAAACTCGAGTTCAGATAACAACGCCTCTAAAATGCTAGACTAATAACGGAACAATAACAACTAAAAACAAGCAGGTTACACTCAGTACGATCACATTACAATTAATAACGAGCAGATTTATTCTACTTAATTCAGAAAATCTAAAATGTGCCTAACCAAGACATCCGAAGCCTAGTCCGTTGAGACGAGAAACGCGGCGCTGAGCCGGTTTAAAACAAAACACCTCCAAACTGCTACCTTATCAAGAACTGGAAGTTAACCTGCAAAACTGAAACAAAACGAACTTTTTCTTCTTGCAATACTAATATGAACTGATCTATGGCTAAACCGATATGTGATAAGCAAGCTTATAGAAACCAAACACAAATCACAGTTTTAACCAAGAAGCTTTTGAGATTCTTTGAATAAAACAACTCAGCTTGTATCACCAATCACACTAAAGATTTGGACTATGCTTATCTTTTATATCAAGAACACTAAAACTAACCTCAGAACCAATTCTATCCGAAACTGAAATTTCCAAACTAAACGAATAGTAATCTTTTTCTTTTAAAATCTTTTAAAACTTTAAGATGATTAAACTATGATCAAACTATCAAACACTCACAGTCCTACAAACTAAGAACTTTAAAGATCATTATTTCAATCTCTTCAATATAGCACTTTCGCAACAGCTTATGAAATCAGTAATGAACAAAAACTCGACGTGGACATAAGCGTGAACAGTAATCAGTAAAGGAAAAACAGAAACTTAGAAGAAGAATTAACAGGAAAAAATGAGAAAGAAGAAAATATATGAAAGCTTAAATCTTCATTAATGGTGGAAAAGAAGGCAGAAACGGTTACAACTGATTAACAGAATTGAAGATGACTATTAACTAAATGAGTAACTGAAAATAAGAACAAAAGTTTTGAGAGAAAACTGAATTAACTAACTAATCCTAACTAACCTAGTGTGTGAAATCTACACCTAAGCTAACCGCTTGCAAAATGAGGCCTTCATGTCTTTTTATAGCCGCGAGAGAAGATTGATGACGTGGTCTATCCAATCAAATATTGACACGTGGAAAATACGAGGATGCACTTGTTCTTCATCTTTCTTCAATTTGGGGCTTTCTTCATCTTCGCGTCTTAAGCTAATTAACCTATATCATCATGAAGAGGAGGAGGAAAGGAACGTTTTTCCTTCTTTAAACTTTGCCTGAAACCACCTTATTTGTTCATGAAAATTAGTTGCAGGTTTGGAGATGAAAATGAATAACCGACTCATTTTTTTGTTTCTCTCTCTCTTATTTGTGTTGAAGAAGACGCGTTTGGTTTGTGTGTTTACTTTGACCGGTCTTGGTCAATGACTGAGTTAAGTAAACTTTTCACTTAGTTTGCTATCTAGTCCTTTTCTTTAAGTTTCTTTTCAAATGGTTATAAGACTTTTAAACCAATTTCTTTTATCCTTTATCTTGTCAAAAGTTACAACTTGAACCCTCGATCTTTGAAGTAGTGGCAAGATTGGTCCTTGAAAGCATCTTTCGTCTTTTTCTTCGTCTTTTCTTCAAATAAATCCTTGAAAGCTCGTGTTTTGTCTCAAATGTACCTATATACCTGAAAATACACAAACACCAAATACACGCGTAATTCTGATAATTTACAGTTAAAATAAGGTATTTAACAGTGTTTTGAGTGGTATTTGGATCATTATTGATGAGTGTTTTCACACTTATCAACTCCCCTCCACTTGACCATTGCCATGTCCTCATGCAATGCAGCATTTTAAAGCTCAAAAGTTACACTTTTCTCATAATTAACCCACCTTGGCCATTATGGAATGCATCTACACTACTCTACACTATATGATGCATGATTTTGAATATTTACAATGCAGTGCAAAGAAAACAATTCTATTTATATATTTTTGAATTTATTGAAATGGTTTTGATGGAAATAACTCATAAAGAACTCAATGACTTGGATTAGGGCTTTGGTACCATGAACATTTATCACCCTCAAGTTTCACTTTCCACATACCAAGCTAATAAATGGGATCATTGCATTCACAAGTAAAAAGTGCATCAACTTATTCATGACAATTAAATGTGGAACCGGTTATTAATTGAGCAAATTGCTTGTGGGCAAATTTGTCATTATTCAAGTGTGAAATACAAGAAGTGTAAAATCCAAAAATAAGGAAGGACGGTTTTAATCCTAAGTAATCTTCTCATCCATTACTTGAAAAACCGCTCACAATTAATATAAGTCCGTATTAAGAGTAATAAGTCATTCGCCTTATGTGTAAAATCCTCATGTCATGCTTTCATAAGTAACTACACACTCGCTAAGGAAAGAAAAATAAAACTCACGCAATAATTTACATCCGCATCTTTTTGAGATTTTGGATCTTCAACCCCGCAACCCGTCAAGGTAATATTGGATTGGAGCAATCTATTGAATCCCCGCAACCCGTCAAGGTAATATTGGAACTCAATAGTCACTATAATTAACACCACACTGCCCCTCTTGGGAGTCTTGCATTATTTTTTTTTTTTTCTTTTTTTTTTCTTTTCTTTTTTTTTCTAGCCACTCATTTTTTTTCATAAGCCGCTCTTATTTTTCTTTATTCCTCACCAAAAAAATTTGAAAAGAAGAAAAGGAAAAACACCCGCTAAATATGGAGCATGACATAAGTCTAGTACACATAAAACGTGCTAACTTAGAATCTTAAGACGTACTCATATCAACCATAAATGATTAGCCAAAAATGCATAAGAGATTACGAACCAATTAAAACCGTACTTGATTATTTATTAACAATTATATACAAGCGAAGAAAATAGAGGTAAAGAAGAGAAGGGTTTAGCCACAAGTAATTGCCATGAAGTCTATCTAGCCCTTTTACACTTGTTTCAACTCTATCATTTCCCATTCTCCACAAATTTAAAATTTCAAAGAATGAAATTGGTGGAAGCTTAGCCTAATAGACCAATGAAGGACTACATGGTTAAGGATACTAGCTAGAGAATGCTAAAATAAGCAAACTCGGGTTGAGTCAAAATATCCATGGCGGGCCTAATATGTCAAAGAAATCTAAACTTGTTAAAACCATGTTTTATTTTATTTTCCTTTTTATATATTTTTATTGAAAGATAAGAGAAGAAATATATACAATGCAAATGTGATATGCAAATGAAAAATGATTGATGCAAAAATTATGAATGCATATTTTTGGTGGCCAAAGTAGATCAAAAATTTGAAAAATGTTGAAAAATTCAATTTTTCATGTTATCATGAAGTTAAGGCAATGGTCTAGGTAAGGTCACTTCGATAGAAGTCTCCCCTACACTTAAGATAAACATTGTCCTCAATGTTTAAGAGCATGGGAGTGAACTCCCCTACACTTATGACATTGATTACTATGCTTAACTCAAGTTAAGGAAAAGACAACTAAAGGGTATTCATTTTAAGCACAATTGTTGAATATCACGATAGCAAAAACTAATCGAAGTGAACCAGATACACGGGCCTCCTCCATAAGCTCCAAGCATGAAATGTGAGAGAGCAACCCTTGAAACAAACACCAAAAGACGAAGAAAGGCACCCCTCCACTTCAACTCTACTATATCATCCTTTTAATTAAACCTAACCTATTGAAAATCTACTCTACGTTTTCTAACCTAGTTATTCAATGCTTGAGTTTTTCTAACCCTAAGTCGCTAGCTCGACTCGGCCCCGAATTAAATTGTCCTTGGGGAAACATCATGGAGAATAAAGAATATCCACTTTGAAGCTCGTCTCACATGATACACTCAAACTTAGCACGTTGCCATTTACTATAAGTTTTACCAAATCTGCCTCGATAAATGGAACGGTCCAACGTGTCTCAAGTTTGTCCAACATACGAAATCTCTCAAATATGAAGCACTCCAGGATCAAATACATAATTTCCATCTCGACAAGTGAACAACTCCAAAATAGGTAGTATCACCAAAGTAAGCTCATACAAGAAGTCCATATCAATCGAAGGCACACTCTTAAATGGAGTAGATGAAAACCAATTTTTCCCAAAGATACGTATCCCAGGATCAAAAACCTTTCCCTTCATGGGAAAATAAGAAGATGAGCTCATATCAACCATATAAGATTCCCCCTTAGTGATCAAAGCATCATGAGAATATGAAGGTGTAGGTATCAAAACATTCATAACAAGTATATCCATATTAGGCTCATCATCATCAAAAGGTGGGTAATCTTCCATAGAAGGCATGAAATAAGGAGGATCAAGATTAATAGTGTCTTGTGAAGGAGGTGTAATCTCTATGTTCCCAAAAAGCAATGTAGTAATAAGACGAACCTCCTCTTCCAAATTAGAAACACTATCGTCGACCTCTATATCAAAATGTGCAAGAGTATCCTCTATGGTGGTATCAATCTCCATAAGAGAGTCCATATCAAAGGTTTTGAGTTCTAAAGGTGCCTTAGATGAAAAAGTATCAATCTCTAAGAGGAAAGGATCTTCATCAATAACCAACTTCAAGGGTGGGAGGGTGGGAACATAAGGCTCAAAAAGAGGTGTATTAATGAGAGAATCACTCAAAGGGATGATATGATCATGAAAATCAATAGGTGTATCCTCAAAAACCAGTGAAGGAATATCAATCAAGGGTTCTTCTTCTATAGACTCATTATTAGGTTCTTCACACTCCTCAAAAAGTGGGTTATCAAAACATGTCTCAAAAAGAGGATTTGAATGTATCACAAAATCACTTAGAGGAATAGGTGAAGGAGTCATAGAAGAAATGGAGTCATCATCATCAGAAGTAAAAGACTCATCACTATCATAAAGATCATCAAAGGTATCATCACAAGAATCATAAAGTGGTAGAGGAGAAGGATCCACTTTTGCTATAGGAACAAACTCTTTATCCAAATTAGCAATGTTATCTTGACAAGACAAATCATCGGATGATAGAGCATAAGACGCGTCACTAGAATCACAATTTTCATCCTCCATTTGTGTCAAGTCTTTCACAAACTCTTCCTCAATCTCATTATCCCTTTCTTTAAACAATTCATCAAGATCGAAATCACCAAAATCACTAGTAGTAGCATGAAGGTCAATATGGGATAAAATCTCAATGTGATCATGAGGAGAAGAGGTATCAACACAAAGCTCATCACATGGTTCATTGGAAACCCTCTCAAGCTCTCTTTGGATTGGGATAAGGTTCTCAACACTAGAAACGGTTAATGCATCCAAATCGATATTTGTATTAGTGCTAAGAGGCTCGTCCCCCATGGTTAAAGAGTCGGTGGGTTCCACGTGAAGTAAAGGTGATGAAGGTGTGTAATGCTCAAGTATAGTCGGTGGAGAGATGGAAGGGTCTATAATAGGAACATCACTAAGTGTATCATCCTCAACATCTACTCTCAAAGAAGGCTCATCATCAGGTAAAGCATCGTTCGGTCTCATGTGTTGCAAGATGTATGTGCTCAAGCCTAAGATTGTCGGATCAGTTGCCTCTTGCATTGACTCAAGTGCTTGCATTACCATATTAAAAGCGTCTTTACTCAAGAAATGATAAATGCCTTGATTGTTAACCGTTTTTTTATTAGGACTTTGAAAATTTTCTTCATTTTGAAAATCGTCTTGATTTAAAAATTCTTGATTTTGAAAATTCTCATCAAACCCTTGATCATAACTACTCGCGTATAGATCACAATTATTTTCATTATGTGATGCTCCACAAGTCGCACAAGGCCCATACATAGCTCGATATTGCTCGTCTTGGAATATCTCCAACATAGGACGATTAACCAAGTGTGGCAAAGTGATCGAATATGGTAATCCTTGATGTTGAAAGGTGTCTTGATTATGGCATGGAAAATTCTCATCATTTTGAAAGCCTTCATTGTTTGAAAATCCTTGATTATAAAAGGTTTCTTGATTATAGCCTTGAAAATTATCATTATTTTGAAAACCTTCATAATTGGAAAATCCTTGGTTTTGGTATGGCACATTAAAGGTTTGATCATGAAATGATGGTGGAGGTTGTGATGAAAAACCGGAATATCCCATATAGTCATTACAAGTGTAGTCCATTTGAGTGTTAAGTTGAAAATTAGGGTTCTCGGTTCCATTGTAAGCATATCCCTCCCCATAATAACTATTATTTTGATCACATAAATAAGTATCGTGTGGACCACCACAAGTCGAACAAGGCAAATAATTAGCGTTGGCGGATTGTTGTTGTAAAATCTCCAACATGGAACGAGTATCCATGTGTAATAAGGTGGCCGAATGTATATACAAGTATAATGACGTCTAAAAGCTTCCTCGGGAAAGGAAGTGATACACCAAAGGTGGTATGTTTACACGTGTGCGAGTACACGTGTAAGTAAACACGAGGAATGAGGGAGTAGCCCTCGGTCGACTTTGAAAAGAATAAGATTATCCTCTTCGAGTTTCGATATGAAATATCCACAAGAAAGTATATATATAATTACTACTTGGGTGCAAGACCTCCAATTAAGCCTTCCTTCTTAGAATACGCACTAGTGAACGGGGGGTTAGGTGGCGCGAAGCACTTAAGTACCTATTAACCCTTAGACGGCATTTTATAGCACGTCGCCTATCTATTCACTTTAGTAGTTTGTATTCTTCGAATTATTGCCAATTGGAAATATTTATCTATTCTTGCTTAATTAAATTTTATCGATACGCGTGTCAAGGACCGGAACGCCCCTCAACACGGTGTAATGCCTCGGCAATACTTATGGAGATAGGTAACTTGGTTGTTTTTATACATATACTTATTTACATATAATAATATATAAAAAATATTTTTGTATTTATTTGATTTTTTAAGAAAAATACTATATCTACGTAAAAAGCGATGAAAGCGATATAATATATATTTTTGGGTGTAATCTTTTAGGAAAAAGATTACTTTTTGGATTTTTTATTTTTTTGGTTCAATTCTTTAGGAAAAGAATTGATTTAGTGATTTTTTATTTTTTTTTTTTGTATTTTTATCTTTTTGATTTTTTTATGTTTTTTATTTATAATACGTAAAAAATAACGTTCACAAAGTGAACGGATCCCAAAATCCAATCGTCTCACTCGAAATCGTTAATCTTCACGAAAAGAACCGGCAGCGGCGCCATTTAATAATTCGTTTTTTAGTGTAGTTGTCTTCTCAGCTCGATTCGAATTGATATAACGTTTTTAAGCTCGACTTAATTGTTTTTGGTTGTAAAAGTTGAATGGTATTCTATTTCTACTTGGCACGAAAAAGCATGTAAAAAGGTAAAAATATTAATCTCTACATAATACGTACTACGCTAAAACACGTTGCACATACGACATTTAATCGCACAAAATCGTAAAAATGTAAAATACAAATTTATTCTACAAATGAAATTACAAAATACAAAATATAAAACTAATTCAATTTTGATAAAACTAAAAATGCAAATTTATAAAATCTATTTTTTTTTTTAAACTAATCTTTATCAAAACTAAATTTAATTTGAAATCAAAGATTTTTAACTACTAACTGTTTTGAAAATTCGTCATACAAATATATAAGGAAAAATACAAGGCCCAAAATCACAACTAAGCCCAATAGAACATTCAAATCAAAGGTAATATAACTGACCCCAAAAGAAACTACTATTAACTAGTAACTAACAAGGACTTAAATCGCAATTAATATTCTATCCGAGGGACTAACTGCTGCTAACTCTGTCTAAGCATGGACTGTGAGTGTAACGGGAAGTAATACTATGAAGGACCTAATGCGTATATTACTGAAACTTATTCAATTGCATTTGTATGTATCTGTAATCATCACAGATTCATTTCTAAGCTCACTGACTTCCATCAAAAATCATTAAAAGCTGAATTTCAAAGCTAGCAAACTAGTCCTATATCTATCTAAGCCAAAAACAAATAGGATGCTACTGATTATTACAAAAGGATACATTAATAACACTCTAAATCATTGAGTAAGGGAAAATCAACGAATGATCAGTTCCTTAAGTCCTACAAACAGATTTACTACTCTATGTAATGAACCTAACTTGATATCATCCAATCTCTAACTAAGACAGATTCTACACTTCTGATTACAGTTCACTACTATCAAACTTAATCCACTTAATCTGAATTTGGCTACACTTCTAATATGATCTAAATGATCTAAATTCAAAAGCTGCTCCAAACTCGAGTTCAGATAACAACGCCTCTAAAATGCTAGACTAATAACGGAACAATAACAACTAAAAACAAGCAGGTTACACTCAGTACGATCACATTACAATTAATAACGAGCAGATTTATTCTACTTAATTCAGAAAATCTAAAATGTGCCTAACCAAGACATCCGAAGCCTAGTCCGTTGAGACGAGAAACGCGGCGCTGAGCCGGTTTAAAACAAAACACCTCCAAACTGCTACCTTATCAAGAACTGGAAGTTAACCTGCAAAACTGAAACAAAACGAACTTTTTCTTCTTGCAATACTAATATGAACTGATCTATGGCTAAACCGATATGTGATAAGCAAGCTTATAGAAACCAAACACAAATCACAGTTTTAACCAAGAAGCTTTTGAGATTCTTTGAATAAAACAACTCAGCTTGTATCACCAATCACACTAAAGATTTGGACTATGCTTATCTTTTATATCAAGAACACTAAAACTAACCTCAGAACCAATTCTATCCGAAACTGAAATTTCCAAACTAAACGAATAGTAATCTTTTTCTTTTAAAATCTTTTAAAACTTTAAGATGATTAAACTATGATCAAACTATCAAACACTCACAGTCCTACAAACTAAGAACTTTAAAGATCATTATTTCAATCTCTTCAATATAGCACTTTCGCAACAGCTTATGAAATCAGTAATGAACAAAAACTCGACGTGGACATAAGCGTGAACAGTAATCAGTAAAGGAAAAACAGAAACTTAGAAGAAGAATTAACAGGAAAAAATGAGAAAGAAGAAAATATATGAAAGCTTAAATCTTCATTAATGGTGGAAAAGAAGGCAGAAACGGTTACAACTGATTAACAGAATTGAAGATGACTATTAACTAAATGAGTAACTGAAAATAAGAACAAAAGTTTTGAGAGAAAACTGAATTAACTAACTAATCCTAACTAACCTAGTGTGTGAAATCTACACCTAAGCTAACCGCTTGCAAAATGAGGCCTTCATGTCTTTTTATAGCCGCGAGAGAAGATTGATGACGTGGTCTATCCAATCAAATATTGACACGTGGAAAATACGAGGATGCACTTGTTCTTCATCTTTCTTCAATTTGGGGCTTTCTTCATCTTCGCGTCTTAAGCTAATTAACCTATATCATCATGAAGAGGAGGAGGAAAGGAACGTTTTTCCTTCTTTAAACTTTGCCTGAAACCACCTTATTTGTTCATGAAAATTAGTTGCAGGTTTGGAGATGAAAATGAATAACCGACTCATTTTTTTGTTTCTCTCTCTCTTATTTGTGTTGAAGAAGACGCGTTTGGTTTGTGTGTTTACTTTGACCGGTCTTGGTCAATGACTGAGTTAAGTAAACTTTTCACTTAGTTTGCTATCTAGTCCTTTTCTTTAAGTTTCTTTTCAAATGGTTATAAGACTTTTAAACCAATTTCTTTTATCCTTTATCTTGTCAAAAGTTACAACTTGAACCCTCGATCTTTGAAGTAGTGGCAAGATTGGTCCTTGAAAGCATCTTTCGTCTTTTTCTTCGTCTTTTCTTCAAATAAATCCTTGAAAGCTCGTGTTTTGTCTCAAATGTACCTATATACCTGAAAATACACAAACACCAAATACACGCGTAATTCTGATAATTTACAGTTAAAATAAGGTATTTAACAGTGTTTTGAGTGGTATTTGGATCATTATTGATGAGTGTTTTCACACTTATCATATAACATAAAATACATGATTAAACTGATCAAAACATAAACTATATACATGAAAAAAAATTATACCAATAAATCATGAGAAAAATTTTATGCAGGAAAATTTGTACATGAATGCATGATGCAGTTTTATGAAAACTTTTGTATGCTCGAGAGTGAACGCCTATGTACAGTTCACCCAAAATAAAAGACATGGCGAGGGGACGCCTATGGGTCGGTCCCAAATTTAAAAGTTTCGATAAAACACATGCGACTAAATAGGGCCAGTCTTGTACCAACCATTACTTAGTCATAAACCTGCGGCAATGACATATATATGTATGCATGAAAATGATGAATGCATGAAAAACGACTGTCAGTTGTAGGAAGACCATAGTGACTACCCACTAATCACAGGTCATGTTTTGAGAGCCTACAAGTCGAATCCTTGGCTCTGATACCATAATTGTAACACCCTATTTTGATAAATGGAATGTCACGCGTGATTATGGCGTGTCATCAAAGCATACAAGGATAAATGTCTAAACATTACATAACCATAAAGGAAATACCGGAATCAAACATCGGTAGTCCAAAAGTAGAACTCATCACATACAAACATAAGTACTATAAATGAAAGGACTAAACAATGTCCATGGAAATGAGTATCAAAGTATATATAAATGCATAAAGTAAAGAAGGCTAGAAAGCTTCCAGTCCATATGCACGTACGCTTAAAGTCTACGAGCGTCCCTGAGTACCTATCGTTTTGGGAACATGAAAAGGAAAACAGCTGAGCAATATGCTCAGTGCACGGATATACAAGTAAAGCATGAATAATATAAGCACAAAAGCATGAAACAGCGGAAGAAACTAAGTCCTGGATAACCTGGTTATACTTAGTAAAACTGGTTTTATAGTTTAAAAAGCCTTATGTTTATCTTGTAAAAACTGTTTAACATATTTTACCGTTAGCCAATATAGGTCATGAAATATCCACGTGCATGAATACTTGGAGGGGTGACCTCGTCATGCAAATTAGAGGGGCTGCCTCTAATTTAATTTACTGGTTTTGGGTATGAGGGATCAGCTCCTTGTGAAGGATGCAAGGCACACACCACATTCACACTGAGTAATCTGCTGAAAACATGTAACTAGGATGCACCCATACGCCCCACCTGATAATATAATAAATGGCCAAAAGCTGAAAGGGACGCCACGAGCTATCACTCCGCCGTGGTGAAGTCATAACACCAGTGCCTCTAGTGTTATGGTTATGGTACCTCCATAACTAGGTGAAACTAGTCATGTATGTATATGGCTTTAGGTATTCTAATTAAACATAAGCAATCAAAACATATAAAACATATAATGGGAAAACAGTTGGCTGCATACGGGGAATCCTAATAAGGAAAGAATGTCCATACTGAAAGGACGGAGGATCCGTACCTTTTGTCCAGTGAACGAAGAAGACGAACGGAAGAGAGTCCTACTTCGGTATCACTAATGCTACATAAATACATACGTGTATCAGTATCTGATTACTGAATACGTAGCTGATTTTATATCATGTCACAGCTTGTTTTATATGTTCATGTCATGCTTTACTCATTTAAGCTTTATACTGTGTTTATCATATATTCTGTCTATTCTGATTAAGTATTACTTGTATTTCATGTATTAATATACTTGTTGTGTAATAATAAGTAACTTTCTAAAAATAGCAGGTTTCCTAAAATAGAAAGTTTCCAAAAATAGAAAGTTACCAAAAATAGAAAGTTTCCAAAAATAGAAAGTTTCCAAAAATAGATAGTTTCCAAAAATAGAATTACTGCTTAAAATAGATAAGTTTCTAAAAATAGAAAGTTTCCATAAATAGATTAACTGCCTTAAATAAATAAGTTTCTAAAAATAGAAAGTTTCCATAAATAGATATAAGCTGGATAATTAAGCTAATTATATAAGCTTAAGTGTTTACTGATTATTATTCTAAGTCATGTGATTATATATTATAGTTTATTAATTATTTCATGCAAATTAAATAAACTATAGGTTAAAGTATTTAATTAAATATAACATGATTTTAATTAAATAAAGGTAAAATACTTAGGTTAAAACATGTATTATTATCTATTAATAATATAACCTAAGTCATGTAATTAATTAATTATAAGTCATGGTTTTTAATAATTAATTAATTATATAGTCTAATTAAAGATAAATACTTAGGTTAAAATTCATGAATTAATAACTAAATTAATAACCTAAGTCATGTAAATTAAATTAATCATGTTCATGTTTTTAATTAATTTAATTTAAGTCTTGAAGAAAAATAATATAACTTGAAAAAATCATAAACCTTGAAAAAATTGATTCATGAACCGGAACCATGATTAAAACCAATGAACCAGACCCGTAACCATCACCATACCCCAACCTAAGTCGGGGTTTCCCCTTGCCTTGTTGCTGCCGTGAGGCCACCACCATACCGAGACCATATGGTCTCGGTGGTGCGAAATAAGCCAAGCCGAGACCCCCTTAGGGCTCGGTTAGGCGTCGGCCACAACAAAAACACCCCTAAACCCATGATTTGATTTAAACCCCATGATTAGAACATGTTTATATTACTTGTTTTTAATTAGTTTATTAAAAACATCATGATTTTATGTGATTAAGTAAATCAAAACATAAAAAGAAAAGGTTAAAAGTTATACCAATTACGTGAAATCAAGAAAGAAGAACACACACGATTCCTTGCAATAAATCAACACAAAAATCAAACCAAATCACCACTTTGGTGTTCTTGAACCCGGCGGCCAAAGAGGACAAAAAAGAAGAACTAGGGTTTCTCTTGTTTTCAATATTTTGTAAATATGAAACATGTTTTTCCCTTAACTGTTTAGTAAAAATTACACGGGCTAAGTCCATATTTCTTGTTTAGCTGCGGGTAGGGGGGCCCACATGGGGTAACCCGTACCTTTTTCTTGTGTCTAAAATAATAGTGTGTTCTCGTGTTCGTGTTTTACGTGTTTTAATTAGTTATCGATCATGACTTAATATATTTATTCGTGTTCGTAATAAATATATATACATACGTAATATTAGCTCGTGATTAATTTACGTTCATGATTTCATGTTCGTATGTTCGTGATTATAATTATTATTGGAATAATTATCGTGTGTTCATACGTAATAAATACTTATCGTGTTACACTACGTACGTAATACTTGTAATTCTTGTTCATGAAACGTAAACATGCTATAAAAGGAAAGTTCTAATCATGTACGTACGATCTTAAGGATACTATTCATGGTAAAAGCATGCGGGTTTTACAATTATTGGAGTGGTTGTATGCTAATGTTTGCTTAACTTGTGCTTTCAAATACTCTAATTTGAAACTTGGCATAACTAGTTTGTCCTAGGTTGATTTGAACTGAAATATGGTCACAACCTAGATTGCATGTTTAACTAGGGATAAAAAGTGTTAAAACAAAGTTTGTGCAACCTGTTTTATGGATTTGAGGATTGGAAGTTCATCTTGTGTTCAAGTAGTTCAGCAATAGGGTTTTGGTGTTCATCTTTTCACATCAGTAACTCACACAAGCTCATAACTAGTTCTATTCTTTGAATCAATGCATGAAACAAGTTAATTTGTGTTTAATTAAGTCTGTTATTGCTATTGTATGCTTTTGGTAGAGTTTGGTTGGCTTATTATTGCTTAAACATTGGCTTATATCACCAGATCTTGCTTATTTCCATGCCTGTATGCTAATTGATTAAACTGTATCATTCTGCTGTTGGATTTATGTTTGTTTGCTTGATTATGACTCCCTACAACTAACTGGTTGTAGGGGTGCCTTGTTTGTCCAAAATCTCTAAGTGAAACTCTCTAAAAACAAGAATCAGTTCACAAGCAGTGGGAACTCCTTTCCCACTACTGCTAGCCACTGCTAGTTATAATTTTCAAATAGCTTATTGATAAGCTTATCTGGCTTATTCTATTGTGCAACAACTTGTTTTTTGTGATATAACTTATTATTTTTAGCTTATAATTCAGTTTTGAGGTTTACAACTTTTGGTTTTAGCTTTTCACTAGAAAAAACTACTTTGTCTTTTTCCAAAACAGCTTATTGATTAATCCAGCTTATTTAGTGTGCTTATTTGAAATCTTTTTGTTGGTTAAGCTTAATTAAGTCATTATAAACCTTTTGCAACTTGAATCAGCTCTTGAAGTGGTCTAGAACTCAAAAACAACTATTTTGTCGTTTTCTGTAGAGGGTCTTGGCTTATTTCAGGCTTATTTCTTGAGCTATTTCATTGTTTCTTTTTACAAACTGCTTTATAAGCTCAAAATAAGGATGTGTGTCAAATTCAGCTTATGGCAATAGCTTATGGCTTAATGGGCCAAAAAGCCCATTAAGAATAAGCTGAGTGCTTATTAAGCTATGATAAGCTTATTTTCAGCTTTTGGGCATTTAGAGTTTTCTGTTTAAAATCCAATTTTAAGCTTATCTAGAACTTTTCAGCTTATTTGGTTGACTTTTGCTTATTGGGCTAAAAAGCCCATTAAGCTTGGATTGTTTACTGTATACTGTTTAGGTCATTTCACTTTGATTTCTGGTTTTATTAAGTTAAAATAAATTAGTTTGCAAGTTTATAGAAATTTTTGTAAATTTTGAATTTTTAATATTATTTTAATATTTAATTTTAATTTTTAATCATTTTAAATAGTTTTAATTAGTTTTAAATTTTGTAAAAATACTTTTAGTTTAATTAAGTTATTTTAGAGGTTTACAAATTGCAAAATCTTATGTAGGTCTAAAGTTTCTTAGGATTGTGCAATGTTTGATTTATCTAAAGATGGAGATGGAGAAGAAAGAACTAGAGAGAGAAAGGTAGAGAGAGAGAGGAGAGAAAGAGAGAAAATGGTTGATTAATGAAAAGTATGAAAACAAACAAATGACCAACCCCTCCTAACATGCTAGGAGGGGGGTATATATAGTCCACCCTACATGTGGGCTATATGGACTATATGTTTACATAATGGATCATGAGCTCAATACTTGAATATATCATTGGAGTGACCGATCCTTTCTATATATGTAAAAACGTATTTCCTACAATCTTCCCCTAAGGGAGGTCACTCCAAGTTACAATGTCCTAAATAGTCTATAGCTCGTGATCTATGCTAATAATGATGTGACCGAGAATTTCCTTAGAAAAACGTATTTCCAACAATCTCCCCTAAAGGTAGGTCACACATTTTACAAATCTTAAACCTAGCATACTATGCTTGAGTCTTCGATCTTGTTCTTGTGAATATGCTGATGAGATCTTTGACTTTGGTCTTGAGCATGTTTCCTTGCCTTGACCTTGTGCATTCATCACTTGTGAAATTTGCCTCCTCGTGACTTCATGTTCCACATACTTACACCTTTATAAATTCTTGAAAGCTTCAGAGTTTGATACAGCGGAAGACTCAACTTTTCGGCTTTCTTGAATTTGTTGAAGTTAAGTTCATAAAGTATAAGCATGTGAGGACGACTTCTTTTCGGATAGTACACCGCAATGCCACCTTCTTGTTACGCTGCATAAGACAGTTAGCAACAAAACATATACACGGATGAAATGGCTTTGAACATTTCATTCTAATTCGGTAGCATTTTACCTCCGGTCGGTGAAGACCGTTGGACGATATGAAATATCGTACTTGTGGCAGGTAGTTTCAATTAAGAACCTCCTTAACAAGATTTCGCGGGTAAACCCGTTCTCTTTATTCGACCGTCCAAAGCTGACTGCGAACATAAAGAGTGAATCATTTGGATAATAATATCCACATGATTTGAAGTCGTCATTTCATGTTCATGGAACAAGTGAAATTCAATTAAGAACCGCACTATCGATGCTTTCCAGTTGTCACGAGCTTGATTCGTATAGAATCTTGCAAGTTACCTACCACGTGCTGATTAAGGTTAACACTAAAAGGATTTCCACTCATCACTATGAACACTAAGGTATCACTCTGAGTGTTCTGGCAAGATCACTAAGATATTGCGTAGAGGCCTGGAACGTGTTTAAATTCATTTAAGAATTAAACCACTGTTGCTTTCCAGTTATCACAAGTTTGATTCATAAAGAATCGCACAAGTCCTACCATGAGCTTTTTGATATTCGCTCAAGAAGGATTTCCATCTTCATTGTAAATACTTTCGTATTACTCGGATGTTCAGGCAAGATCATGAAGATTTTGCGTAGGACTCTTAAGATGTTTCTTACTTTTCACAATGTGTGAAGAAGAAAGGAATTATGAAAGTGTGTCCTAAAGAGATTATTGATGATCTCAAATGGCTCTAGACTCGATCATGCATTTTGGATTTAAGTGATGGGAGGCTGGAGAGGAGTGCAACCATTTCAATACCAATTATTCGGAGTGAATAAATCAATAGATAATGCGTTGTCTCCGTGTGATTAAAACAAATATCTTTTAATAGATATCTGAGTTAGCTGGGATGGGTTGTGCATTGCATCATTGGGTCCATGATGTCTATCTTCAATATCGAGCATCATTAAAAATGATCTCAATAACATATGTATTGACCCGGTTTCTGCCTAAGGTTGTAAGGAGGGCTTCTTTCTTTAGACCCTTTATCTTTACAATTCTTTTTCATTCTTCAACCCCTTCAATGCTTACCAATACTTCATAACTAGCACCTTGTTGTGATTGTTCTAGTGCTAAATTAAGTACTTGGTCGGCATTCAACTACGTTCATAATCTTTCTCCATCTTTCCTAAGGACTACTATTTCTAGCTATGGAATGTCCTTGGGAAGATTCCTCCGATTCTAGAGGAATCATTGGACTTTAACCTATCCTACCATCCTTATGTCACCACAATCTACACCATCATGAATAGAGATGTTTGGGTAAGTGTATGTCATCATGAAATCCATTTTGAAGTGCAAATCCATTTTGCTCCCACTTAACATATGCCACGATATCCGAAAACATTTCGCACATGTCGGGATGCCCTATCACGTTAAGTCAAACCATTTGTGATTAATCATTTCCCATATAAAATCACATATTCTCCCCCATATTAAAAATATTAACCAAATCGATGTTTTTAATATCAATTGATCTAATAGCCTTTTAAGAAAATTTGGGAAGAAAAATGCAAATCCAATTATCTTCATGAATTACACAAGATCCCCCTCAAATTAATGAGGGTGTGCTTGAAACGTAAATTAAATACCTTTTAAACACAAGTGTAAGGTATTTATCACATGAAAAGATCATATATGATAATGTATTCACAAGATTAGCGATTTATTAGGTTGGACCTGAATGATGGAGAACATCATATGAAAGAAGCACATGGTTCTTGTTCACGAATGTTGGTCGCCTCATCACGTCTGAAGTTATCTCTTGACTCCATGTGTATGATTGATATCGTTGTCTTGACACCAATATGTGAACTTGGCACTCTCGGCATCAAGGATTCTGAATGCTAGACAATTTCTCCCCCTCAATTGTTGACCCGTGTTCCATTGAAAGAGTTGTAGTCGCCGTTTGAGTAGTCGCATCGTCGAGTATGTAGATATCAATTGTAAATTGCTACGGTTGGTGGAGATGATAACTTCATAAAAACAAGATTTCTCTTGTTTTAACAAATAATGCACTGACACGTACATAAATTTGTGTTAGATTGTGTTATTACGTAAACACAATCCCTTACATGGCTATAAAGTAAACTGTTGGGAATCTAAACTTGTTAGATTCCCTGATCATTGATTTAAACATAATTAGGCTGTTAGATAGTCCCTTTCCTGTGCCTAGGAGGCAGGCAAGTTTCGCAAGACTCACAGAGATCTGGATCTCTGTGAGCAACCTCAGAGGAGTCCATGTCAGAGACATTGTCAGGGAAGTCGAAGATTACCTGAAGACATACTCATTGGCTGTGATGGATAACAGCCAAGATGTATCAGGGACTCTGAGGGGTTGAGAGTTAACAGGGGTGGCAATACCCTGATAACTCTCAGCACACTTTGGACATGCCATTTGTGTGTTCGAGACTATGAAGAATAAGGAAACTGTTTTTGACAACTGTTCCTTAAAGCATAATGGAAGACTACCAAGAATAGAAGGACATCATGTGACTGATGTGGGAACTTGTAAAAGCTTGTGTAGTCGACATCAAGTACTGTTTAAGTCAAACTCGTAACACTATAAATAGGATGTGTATCCATGCATTAATGTTTTAACACTTTGAGATATCAAGAACATTAGTGCATATAACTTAGTGAATCAAACAGCTACGACTGTATTCATAAGTTAGGGTTTATTGTTGTTCAAAGTGTGCACAACACATTGTCATCAAACTGTGTTATCCATAACACTTGTAATTCTTTATTATACAATAATAAGATTACGTTTGAAAAGTAATACCTTGTGTTGATTAAGTTAAGATTAGGGTTTCTTGCATTGATTAGGGACTTTCAATTGGTATCAGAGCGGTGTTTGATATTAAAACCTTCAAGAAACATCGTTCTCAGTTTTATAATCAAGATCCACCATGCCGGAAACTTCTAGCCCACAATCACCTTCCACAAACCCATCTTCACCAAGACTTAACCCTCCAGCCAATGACGATGATCTACCCCAACTTCTTGACTCAAGAGGTGGATCACACGTAACCAGTGTACCAGTCTTTGATGAAGAAGACTTTGCCAGTTGGAAGAGTCAATTTCTTGTATACCTTGATGGACTTGAACCTTTTCTCTTAGAAATTTTAGAAAATGGTCCATATATTCCCATGGCGCTTACATCCACTGAATAAAACCCTCTTCCAAAACCTCTCAAACAATGGACTCTAGCTGATAGGAAATTAGCAAACCAAGATAAACGTCTCAAAAGCATCATAATTTCCTGTCTTCCCAAGCATATCATGAAGTCTGTCATTCAGTGTCCCACAGCTAAACAAATGTGGACAGACCTCATTCTTGGCCATGAAGGACCCTCTGAAACAAGAGAGACAAAGATTCAGGCACTCAGACTTCAGTTTAATGCCTTTAAGTCACTTGAAGGTGAAAAGGTTCAGCAAACCTATACTAGGCTGAAGATTCTTCTAAATGACCTGGCTATGAATGATGTCACTATTGGTCAAGCTGAGATCAATGCTACTTTTGTCAACAGCCTTCCAAGAAAGTGGCTGAGCATGAATCAGACTCAGAGAGCTAACAACTCAATAAAAATGATACCCTTGCTCAGCTCTATGGTAAGTACAATTATGAAGAAGGGCTGATCGATACTATCTACAAATCAGAGACTGAAAGATTTGTAGTCCAAGGAGCATCTTCCAAAGCTTTGATCTCTGCAACACATCCTCATGACAGCGATTCTGATATTGAAGAAGATACCCGTAGCAGCCAAGAGTTCTTGTCAGACCTCAATGCAGAATTCCATGAAAGAGCGTTGCTAGCCAACCAAAGAAGATACTACAAAAGATCTGGAAGAGTAGGATCAGCTAGTAAACCAGCTGACAGGTCAAAAGAAACATGTTTTGCCTGTGGAAAGCTTGGACATTATCAAAAAGATTGTCCTTCTACCAAGACATCCTCACCCTCTTATCCATCATCTTCATCCAAACCCTACAAGTTCAAACAACATAACAACTCATCTCAATCCAATTCTTCAGACACTGAGAAGAAAGATTACAAAAATAAGTACAAGGCACTTAAAGCTGAGTTAGAACAAATGAACTTGAAGATTGAAGCTCTGTCCAAAAAGAAAGGTGGTGAGAAAAAGACAGAGAAAGGGTTGGTTGCTGAAACTTATGATTGGAATGATGAACCACTGACTTCAGATGAAGAAGACACCACAAGAGTCAGGGCTTTTATGGCAATAGCTGAGGATGAACCAGCTGTTGGAAAAGGTGATGCTAGATCAGGACAATGGGTTGACATCACAATGAAAAAGGTACACAGGCTTTTATCTATGTCTGATAGTGATGAACTTAAGCATGTCCTTGATTACACCATTGTTGATTTGCACTTTGTTGAGGAACAAAGAAAGAACCTACTTGATAAGTTTCACTCTATTAAATCTGAAATGATAAATGCTAAGGCTGAATGTGAAACTCTCAGGCGGGTTAATTTAGAGAAAATATCCCTGCAAAATGAAGTAGCTAGATTAACCTTGAAAAACATAGCTTTAAATGATCAAGTCACTAAATTGAACAAGATTATTGAAAAATGGCTGTGTGCTAGGTTTACTATTGATGAATTGCTTAGGGATGAAGTGCCTGCTGACTTAAAAAGGGATATATCTGCTAAGAAAAATAAGCTGAGGATTCTCACCAAACCCAAAGACATTGTATTTAAATCTACAGAGACTATTCATATGTCAGATACCTCTTTGACAAATGACCCTGTCTTTGAAGATGTGGCTGAGCTACCACCTTTGCCCAAACTCTCTGGAGTTGAACCTAGCAGTTCTTCTAGATCTGCTAAGGATGAACTTAGGACAGATATTGAGAATCCTCCAGCTAAAGTTTTTCATGTGCCTGCTAAACAAACTGGTAAACAAGTAGCTTTTAAGCCTGTTACTACTAAAGCTCTGAATAAGGTTGACCCTACCACTGAAGATCGCCTGTTGTCTCTTATGAAAGAAGTAGAAATCTTGAAACAACACATTAAGCCTTCCGCTGAATGCTCTACTTCTCATGAACCTAAGTCAGTCCTAGGTGAACCCAAAGGGGAAAGGTTAATCAAACCTTATTGCAATATATGTAAAAATTCTCACCATTCGACCTTAGATCATGACAGACACATGGCAGCTAAAAGAGCTCAGACACCCTCTAGGGACAGACCACAGAGTTCCAAAAGGCAACAGGGAAATTACAAACCTTTACCTCCCTATAAATTCTATGGGTTCACAGATCATCACTCAGACGAGTGTGGTGACTTCCCTGGGTGTGATATCTGTGGGAGTTATAACCATGAAACAATGAATTGTCCATCCCAACGCCAAAAGTTTTTCAGGAACACAAGAGTTGCTAATAAGCAATTCAGGGAACCCACTGGAAAGTGGGTTCACCATAGGAACTAATCTGTTTCTATGTATCTGTGCAGAAATATCTCAAGGAATCGGTATGGTATCTAGATAGTGGCTGTTCTAGACACATGACAGGGATTCAACAATACCTGCACAGATACTCAAAGGAGCCAGGTCCTAAAGTGGTATTTGGAGATAACTCTTCAGGTGACACAGAAGGATATGGCTCAGTGAACTGCAATGGGATTACATTTACCAGGGTTGCATATGTGAATGGTCTTAAACACAATCTTATTAGCATCAGCCAATTGTGTGATGCTGACTATAAGGTTTTGTTTACTAAGACTCAGGGAACCATATTCAACAAAAACAATGATGTTGTGCTGATTGCACCTAGAAGGAGAGATGTTTATGTCATCAACATGGCTATGTGCTCTGAAGACAGCTCAAATTGTTTTCTTGCCAAAGCCTCTGAAAGTGTCAACTGGCTGTGGCACAAAAGACTGTCTCATCTCAACTTCAAGAACATCAATAAGATAGCCACTCAAAACTTGGTTGCTGGTCTACCTTCAGTAATGTTTTCCAAGGACAAAACCTGTTCTGCCTGTGTCAAAGGAAAACATCACATGTCTTCATTCAAGACTAGGCAATCATTCTCTATTGACAAGTGCTTACATCTCCTTCACATGGATTTGTTTGGGCCTGTCAAACCTCAAACCATTAATCACAACAAATACACCTTGGTCATAGTTGATGAATTTTCAAGATATACATGGGTGTTCTTCCTCAGAAGGAAAAGTGATGCAGCTGAAACCATCATGTCCTTCATCAGACAGGTTGAAAATATGAATGATGTTAGAGTCAAAGCTCTAAGAAGTGATAATGGTACAGAATTCAAGAATCATCAACTTGAATCTTTTTGTGATGAAAAAGGGATTTCTCAGAACTTCTCTTCAGCTGGCACTCCTGAACAAAATGGTGTGGCTGAAAGAAGAAACAGGACTTTGATTGAAGCAGCAAGAACTATGTTAAATGGTGCAGCCTTACCAAAGCAATTTTGGGGAGAAGCTGTTCACACTGCCTGCTACACTCAAAACAGATCAATCATTGTCAAAAGACATGGTAAAACCTCCTATGAAGTTTTCAGAAAAAGATCTCCAGACGTCAGCTATTTTCATGTGTTTGGATGCCCTGTGTTTATTTATAACTACAGGGATAAACTTGGAAAGTTTGATGAAAAAGCTGATGATGGTTTCTTTTTGGGATACTCTCCAACAGCCAAAGCCTTCAGAGTATTCAACATCAGAAGACAAGAAGTAGAAGAAACATTCCATGTCAGATTCAATGAAGATGATGAAGTCATACAGAGAACAGGAACAGAGGGTGATGAAATAGATTTTAATGAAAATGTTTCTTTCCCAAGTGATGAGTTCACAGAACCCAGACCTACCAGTCATCATCACTCCAACACTCTCACTCCTTATGTCCCTGCTTTTGATCCTCTGTCTACTCACAACATAGAAGTTCCTACCTCTCAGGAACTTGATGAAGAAGAACCTCAAATCTCTGATGGTCCTTCTCATGATATTGATGACTCGCCAATTCTTCAAATACCTGAAGATTCTCCTGCTGATAATGAAATAGCTTCCCTTGAAATGGCTGAAGAAGACTCTGACACTGAAGTAGTCTTTGAAGAAAGCCCTCCTGGTCAGCAGGATGAGACTCAACTTGCATCAGTTGTGCCCTCAAGTACCCCTGTCCTTGAATCCCCAGCTCCTCAAAATAAGTGGTCAAGAGATCAACACATACTTCTTGTCAATATTATTGGGGAACCAAATGCAGGGGTCACAACCAGACAGCGAATCCAAGACTCAGAGTCAGCCTCAGCCAATGAATGTCTCTTTGCTGAATTACTCTCACAAATTGAACCTAAAAGAGTTGCTGAGGCACTAGTAGAAGAAGGATGGGTAGCTGCTATGCAAGAAGAAATCAATCAGTTCAAAAGGAACAAAGTATGGACACTAGTGCCAGCTCCACCTGGAAAGAATATCACAGGCACTAGATGGATCTATAGAAATAAGATGGATGAAATTGGGAACATCATCAGGAACAAGGCAAGACTGGTAGCACAGGGGTTCTCTCAGACTGAAGGAATTGATTATGATGAAACATTTGCACCTGTTTCTAGACTTGAGGCCATCAGAATCTTCCTTGCTTATGCTGCCTATATGAACATCACTGTGTATCAGATGGATGTTAAGAGTGCCTTCCTCAATGATGATTTGGCTGAGGAAGTGTATGTTGCTCAACCTGAAGGATTTGAGAACAGCGAGTTTCCCAACCATGTATACAGACTTCACAAGGCAATGTATGGTCTGAAACAGGCACCAAGAGCATGGTATGAAACTCTTTCAAATTTCTTAACTGAAAATAAATTTATCAGGGGTTCTATTGATAAAACACTCTTTACCTTCAAGGACAAGAGTGATTTCATTATTGTGCAGATTTATGTGGATGATATCATCTTTGGGTCAACAAATGTCAATCTTAGTAAACGTTTTGCTAAATTAATGACCAAGAAATATGAGATGAGTATGATGGGTGAATTAACTTACTTTTTGGGTTTTCAAATTAAACAATGTCCTAAGGGAATTTCAATTTGTCAAGAAAAGTATGTTAAGGATTTACTTAAAAAATATGACTTAGCTGATTGTGCATCAGTGAAATGCCCCATGCTTCCACCCAACAACTTGGGCCCTGATGAGTCAGGGGTCTCTGTCAATGAGACTTTATATAGAGGCATGATTGGGTCACTGATGTATCTAACAGCCAGTCGTCCAGATATCCAATTCTCCACATGTCTCTGTGCAAGGTACCAAGCTAACCCAAAAGAATCCCATCTAGTGGCTGTTAAGAGAATTTTCAGGTATCTCAAAGGAACACCATCCCTAGGTCTATGGTATCCAAAGGAATCAGGCTTTGATCTCAAGGCCTATTCAGATTCGGATTATGTTGGATGCTGTATTGACAGGAAAAGCACTTCAGGCAGCTGTCAAATCTTAGGAGGAAAATTGGTTGGATGGAGTGCTAAGAAGCAAAACTCTGTGGCTATGTCTTCAGCTAAAGCAGAATATGTCGCTGCAGCCAGCTGTTGTGCTCAGGTGCTCTGGATGAAAAGTCAATTGGCCGACTATGAAATCTTGTATGACAAAGTACCAATCTTTTGTGACAACACCAACGCCATTGCCATATCCAACAACCCTGTTCTTCACTCTCGTACCAAACACATTGATATCAGGTATCATTTTATCAGGGATCATATAATGAAGGGAGATATTGAGCTGCATTTTGTTCCCACAGAGCTGCAACTAGCTGATATTTTTACAAAGCCTTTGGCTGAACCTTCGTTCAACAGGCTAGTTGCTGAGCTAGGGATGCTCAATATCTCAAAGCCTGTGGCTTGATATTAAATGTGTTCATTAAATGATTGATTCTATATTAAGTGTTTTTCACATGAAACTAGGTAGTTACTTTCCAAGTAAATGCAAAAAACATTCTCAAATATTTAATCATTTATTTTTCGGATAACGAGGAGACAAACTTTTTGAAAGGTCAAGGGGACCCACTTGAGCAGTCATTTTCGCACCTTGCATTTAATACGGTTGAATAACTGTTCACTTAAGTTTGAATATATATTGTCTCCTTTCTCTTCTCACCCACCACCATTCTCAAATCTACTTCTCTCTCTAAGTTCTTATCTCTCTCAACCATCCGCCATTTTCGTTCACCTTCAACCTCAAATCCATGGCGTTTTCAGTTCCAAAAGCCTCCAATGTTAACTTCGAGATCAACGAGAGCATCCTCGCCTCCAACAACGCCATTGGATGGATTAAGGCACCAAACAACACCTATTCAGATCTAGTAAATTTCATGCAGAATTGTGACCTAAATGAAGCCTTCACCAAATCTCCATCCACCTTTTACCAAGAATACCTTAGGGAATTCTGGTATTCTGCTGAAGTGGTAGAAGACACCATTACATTTAGCCTTTCATGCAATGAACACCCTTTTGCCTTCTCCCTTAAAGACTTTTCTAGTGTGGCCGGATTAAAACATGGAGATGAGTGCCTGAAGGTAGTTGACAAAAAGGCTGTCAAGGAAGCCCTGGCCACACTCAACCCTTGCCATGACGTTAACCCTGCCCTTACACCAGCTGAGGTCCTCGCCAAATCCCCTCTGAAGATTAAGTATTTCACTCCTTTGTGGCGTGTCCTCTTCACCCACATTGTGAAGTCCCTGGGAGGAATGCCGGGATCACAGGATCAGATGTCGTTCAATCATCAGGCTATTGCGTATGGATTAATCTGGGGAGCTGATGTTGACGTTGGAAGCATCCTATTCTCAAGCCTGGTAGAACAACTGAAGGGAAGGAATCAGGTCAAGGAAAAGAACATCTGTTATCTGCGCTTCATATCCCTGATCTTTGAAAGTCTGCTAGGAGATAACTACCACAACAAGGCCTTGACTGCTCTTAAGCCCTATCGCATCACAGGCGCCATCTACAAGGAAATAGGAGCTGAGGATATCCCTGTCACTGCCCATATGCTGAACGTGGCCAATCAAGTACCAAACGCTGAGAAGCCCTTGCTCCCTTCCTCTGAGAAGGTGAATACTTCTAGTGTTGCTGGCAAGTCTATGTCTTTGACCTCTGGGCAGCACACTACTAAGTCCAAGGCTTCATCTGGCCAACAGCCTAAGAAGAAGAAAATCCCCTCTTCTTCCCACTCCAAAGCTGTTATTAAGGCCAAGGGAAAGAAGACTGACACCGCCTCTGGTCCAGATACTCTTGTGGATTCAGACTCTTTGGCTGACAAACAACAGGCGTCTAGTGTCTCTAAGTCAGCTGAGACAACAGGAAACCAGCCTGATCAAGCTGATATCTCACAGGTAATCAGTGTACATTTTTAGAGGTTCACAAGCAGCCACTCTCATTTGTCTGTAGGAGAGAGTGGTGAAGTTAGGGTAATCCTCGACCCATAGAAGTCTGTCAATACACTTAGAATAATTTAAGACTTCTGTACACCCTGTCTTTACACCAGGGAATGATTCATTTGTGTTTATAAAGCACCCCGATGACCCTGAACTCTCTAGACAATATTCAGGCTAACAACAACCTGAATACACTAATGTCTCAACCTTGATCAGCTCTACTTCACACAGCCTCTTGGTTCCTTCCTTAAAAGAGTCCCAAAGGATTTATCCTTTCAGGGGGAGCTGAATCATCACCCTCAGCTTTCCTAGGGGCAGCGTAACAAGCGACCTACAACAACATATGTTTCACTCTTAAAAGAGTCCCAAAGATTTTAACCTTTTGGGGGGGCTGAATAATCACACTCAGCTTTCCTAAGGGCAGCGACTGGCGATCCATAAACATCATATGTTTCACAATCAAAAGAGTCCCAAAGGTTTTTACCTTTTGGGGGGCTGAATAATCACACTCAGCTTTCCTAGGGGCAGCGAATGGCGATCATTAACCACACTTTACTCACACTTAAAAGAATCCCAAGGATTTATCCTTTGGAGTGGCTGAGTAATCACCCTCAGCCTCTCTGGGACAGCGAAATGGCGACCATTCCCCTTATATTTTTCCCTGTTACTAATTACAACAAATTTGCAGGCTGAAATTGTACAGCCAGTCATCGAATCTCAGGTACAACAAGAAAAGGAGGCTGAAACTATGACTCAGGACAAACCAACTGATGAAGAGCTTGTGTTAAATGCTGATGAAGAAATGCTCTCATTAGAAGATTATGTCTCTGATATTGAGCCAATGCCTGAGGATGAATTCCCAGAGGGAATGTTCGATGAAGAGGATGAAGAAGATGAGGAAGACCAGCTGTCTGTCTCTCCTCCTAAAGAAATAGCTGTGTCTACACCAGCTGATGACAAGACTTCTCCTCTCAAGGAAGCTGTTGATACTCCAAACTCTGCTACCTCAGCAACAACAGTCTTCCAAAGACCAACTTATGATCCAACAGCAGAATTTCTCATGTTTGATCATCCTGCCCAGACCAACTTTGACTTAATACCAAGGGGGGATGACTTTGCTCAGCAAAGCCTCAATATCAAGAATCTTCAGCCAGTCATCAATCTGATATTGAGCGCTTATCAAGGAAGCTGGATGTGATCAAGTCAGAGATGCACAACTTTACTGTGACATTTCCAGGCATCATAAAAAAGGCTGTGACTGAGGCTGTCACTGAGCCAATTCAGGATGGTGCAAGAAAAGGTGTAGCCCAGGGACTCAGTCATCTTTCAACAAGAATCAAGGATGCCATTGACTCAGCCGTCCCTGCTATGTTTCATGAACACGAACAAACCATGCACAGGCACTTTAATGCTGTTCGCACCAGGCAATACAACCATGCTAACTTTATTGTCAGGCGTGTTCAGGCGAATACCAATGCAAATGCCAACCTCCTGCTAAAGATTGCCAGAGCTTCAAGAAAAAGACAACGTGCCATGGCTGCCTCTGTGGAGCAGATTGCAAGACGTTTTCAGGCACGTTCATCCAAGCATCTGCGAAGTAAGGATAAACGTGAGGGGGAGAAGAATACTACACTCAGCCTTGCATCTGCTGAACAAGGCTCATCGTCAGCTAATCCCTCAACTATACCTGTTCCTCTTCAAGTCATCACACCTGTTATAATACCTGATGATGAGGATGATACTCAGGGGGAGCAACAAACTCAAGATGGAGCTGACTCATCAAAATCTCTGATCTTAGTTAACATCAGCAAGCCTGAGGATGATGATGAGCCAGCGGCCAAGAAATTAAAATTCACTGTTAGCTCTCTTCCCAAAGCTATTCAAACTCAAGCTCAGACAGCGTTTATCAAAAGAGCTGATGTTTTGAAAAACATAAGTGTGGAGTCCTCTGTCTCGAAGAAAGGAAAGGAGATAGTTTTGGTTGATACTGACACCAAACTTAAGAAGATAGCTGCGATGCTAGAGACAGGAGGATCCACCACAGACCTTTCCCATTTTTCAACCTTTACACCTTCCGATGAGATTCCTTTGACCCCTAAAGAAATAGAGCAACAGGCTGAAGAATTCAAAAGACTAAATGAGCTCAAGACAGCCAAAGAAATAAATGAAGCTACTCTGAGGAAGATGACACCACCTGAAAGGGAAAAACAAAAACAAAGGTTGAGGGAAATGGAAACAAAACGCGCTGAGGCTTTAAGGAAAGTCAAAGCTGACTATGATGCCTGCGTGAACAACAGGTATGTTGCTGGCAAGATAACCAAGTTCAAATACACCATTCATAAATCCACAAACACCCCACAGATGATCTTATGGAGGGAAAATCAACAGCGAAATATGGATGTGTTTGACAACTTCAGGTTGAAGACACTTGGGTTATCAGAATGGTTCGAACTCGAAGCCCTAGCTGCCAAAAAGTCTGGACAGGCAAATTTCCTTCTGCTTAAAACTCTTAAGGCCAAGTTTAACTGGATCAAGGAAACAGCAGCCAAACTCAAGATTGATCCCCCACCACAGCTTTTTGAACAAGAACCCCCAAAGACAGGCAACAAAAGGAGAAGAATTTCACAAATTGTCAATGAAACTTTTGTTACTGAAGATGTTCATGTGGATGGTATGCACAGGGATATGATCCTCCCAAATGGTATTGTTGGCCCTATTGATGGTCAGACATACACAGAGCCTGAAAGAGGAATGGCATTCATAAACAAGGCTTGCCAGTATGCTTTTCAGAGGGAAGATGAGCTGTGCTTGGCTTCAACCATTCAGCTACTCTGTCACAAGAAGTGTCTCAAGATCAACACAGAGTATTCCAAGAAGTTTGCAAAGACTTTGCAGGATGAAATTGATAATATATTAGACTTGGCTGAAGCTGAAGAAAGAATCAAAAATGATGACTATTGAAGATGTTCACAGCCCTTTTACCTTCATCTTTTATTTTACTTATGTAATGAACTTGTAATTTTCTTTCAGTCTTAATAAAATCATGAGGTATGTTTGTTTAGATCTGTTATGTGTAAGAAGAAGTTGTTAAACTCACTTACCTTAACTTAGTTAGATCTAGCATTATTTATGTTTAAATGGGGGGAGATTGTTGGGAATCTAAACTTGTTAGATTCCCTGATCATTGATTTAAACATAATTAGGCTGTTAGATAGTCCCTTGCCTGTGCCTAGGAGGCAGGCAAGTTTCGCAAGACTCACAGAGATCTGGATCTCTGTGAGCAACCTCAGAGGAGTCCATGTCAGAGACATTGTCAGGGAAGTCGAAGATTACCTGAAGACATACTCATTGGTTGTGATGGATAACAGCCAAGATGTATCAGGGACTCTGAGGGGTTGAGAGTTAACAGGGGTGGCAATACCCTGATAACTCTCAGCACACTTTGGACATGCCATTTGTATGTTCGAGACTATGAAGAATAAAGAAACTGTTTTTGACAACTGTTCCTTAAAGCATAATGGAAGACTACCAAGAATAGAAGGACATCATGTGACTGATGTGGGAACTTGTAAAAGCTTGTGTAGTCGACATCAAGTATTGTTTAAGTCAAACTCGTAACACTATAAATAGGATGTGTATCCATGCATTAATGTTTTAACACTTTGAGATATCAAGAACATTAGTGCATATAACTTAGTGAATCAAACAGCTACGACTGTATTCGTAAGTTAGGGTTTATTGTTGTTCAAAGTGTGCACAACACATTGTCATCAAACTGTGTTATCCATAACACTTGTAATTCTTTATTATACAATAATAAGATTACGTTTGAAAAGTAATACCTTGTGTTGATTAAGTTAAGATTAGGGTTTCTTGCATTGATTAGGGACTTTCATAAACCATGCCCGAGAAAATTAATTCCCGTTGTTGAGTCAAAGCTTTCTGGTGAAATGCTTGACTTGAATAAGAAAAGCGGGTTACTATCTGAAATAATAGCAAACCATATTGAGCATGCTTTAAAACATTTGAACTTCTGCTCGAACTTTATTTACAACCCCGTGTCATTATTAAATGACATTTCTAGTATCGTAAATATTATCGATTCCAGAAGACATGCTCTTTTTATCAAAACATTTTTGAACACACAATTTTGAAAGATTTAGAAAAAAACCTTTTGAGAAATTCTCGAAAAATTATGTTCAAAGATTTGAAAACCAATTACTTGAGCTTAAGATGTTGAATATCTTACAAAACGAGCTCAAGTTCGAGAAGTTGTCAACTTCCCGTTTTGAGGATAAGTTTATCATCGGCGATAAACTTTCCTTTTAACTGAAGAGCGAGTCCTAAGTTGACATTTACTTAGAAGTCGTTTTCATGAGCTTGAAAAACTTTGAAAGTTTTAACGTAAAGCTCATGACCGAGAACGATGAATTTCTCGTTAAGAAGAGAAGTTCTCTTATTTAAAAGATACACTTTACTTTATGAGCTTAAAACTTGGAATGTTTTAATACAAGCTCATGACCGAGAAAATTTAATTTCCCGTTACGAGGATAAGCTACCTTTAAAGATAAGCTTTCCTAAAATTAAAGTCCGAGTTACAGTCTGATATTTAACTGTAAGTCATTGTGAATGAGCTTAAAAACTTCAAATGTATTTAATATAAGCTCATGCCCGAGAAAAATTAATTTCCCATTGTAAGGATAATTTATCATCGGCGATAAACCTTCCTCTCTTTGAAGTCCGGGGCATAATCTGACATGTGATTATACGCCATGTACACGAGCTTAAAACTTTTGAATAGTTTTAATGTAAGATCGTGTCCGAGAAAATTTAATTTCTCGTTAATGAGGATAAGTTTATCATCGGCGATAAACTTTCCTTTATTTGAAGAACGGGTCATTGTCTGACATTTAACAATGAACCATATACACGAGCTTAAAACCTTTGAATGGTTTTAGGATAAGCTCGTGTCTGAGAAAACTTAATTTCTCGTTTTGAGGGTAAGTTATCATTAAAGATAAGCTTTCCTTTATTTGAAGTACGGGTCATCGTCTGAAATTTAACGATGAGCCATTTACACGAGCTTAAAACCTTTGAATAGTTTAAATGTAAGCTCGTGTCCGAGAAAATTTAATTTCTCGTTTGTGAGGATAAGTTTATCATCGGTGATAAACTTTCCTTTATGTGAAGATCGGGTCATCGTCTGACATTTAACGATGAGCATTATACACGAGCTTAAAACCTTTGAATAGTTTTAAATTCAGCTCGTGTCTGAGAAAAATTAATTTCTTGTTTTGAAGGTAAGTTATCGTTGACGAGATAGACTTCCCTTTCTCTGAAGTTCGAGTCACAGACTGTGATTTGATTGTGAGCCATTGTGCATGAGCTTAAAAACTTCGAATGTTTTTTATATAATCTCATGCCCGAGAAAAATTAATCTCTCGTTGTAAGGATAAGTTTATCATCGGCGATAAACTTCCCTTTATTTGATGAACGAGTTACAGTCTGTGATGTGACTATAAGTCCTTTGTGGTAAGCTTAATGTTAGCCCTATATTTTATATAGTCGAACAAGAATGTAATAGGTCATCTTAGTTGTTATTGGTCTTGTATTGTAATAGGTTAGTCGGGAAAATCGGGCTTGGACTTTAAGCTAATATTGTCTAAGTTAGGGGCGTAAGCCCAAGCAAAGCCAAGCCCGGCCCATGAACAAGCCCACTAAGGCCTTATGGTCGTGGCATATAAATACCCTCTTCCATGTGTGGAAGAGGGTGTTGGTTACTAATCACTTTCTCTCTCTAATAGTGTTTAACCTTCCATAATCTGTCTTGTTTTCTCTCTCTACTTTCTTCTCTTTCTCTCTCTAAATATCATCTTATATTGTGTTATGGATTGAAGTGGGATTAACATGTGGTATCAAGAGCCTATTGTGGATAGGTGATTGAAGATTCGTGGTTGCGTTCTTAATGATTTTGTGAGGTATTTGATCCATAATCCTTGATCCAAAGTTTTCTTTGTGTTTTTTTATGGTTTATGTTTTATTTAAATCATCTACATAGTTGTGGTAGTGATTTGGTATTGTTAGTTTGGCTAAAAACACAAAATTTTTGGGTATTTGGATCAATCTTTGGCATAAAGTTACGTTTTTTACAAGTTTGTTCCGAGAAAAGAGGGATATCGATCAACAGTTAGACATTTCGGAAAATGGTTTTGACCTCCAAAATTGTGGTTTTATTCTGAAGAAATTTTTTTCAGAAAAGGGTTTATTTTTCTGAAAAAGTGGTGTTTTCCGAAAATTATTCCGAAAAAGTGGTCTTTCTCTGAAAAACCTTTATTCCGAAAAAGTGTGTTTTCCGAAGATTTTTCCGAAGAAAGGCGTTTACCGAAGATTTTTCCGAAAAAGTGTGTTTTCCGAAGATTTTTCCGAAGAAGGGCGTTTTCCGAAGATTTTTCCGAAGAAGGGTGTTTTTCCGAAGATTTTTCCGAAGAAGGGCGTTTTCCGAAGTTTTTTTCGAAGAAGGGTGTTTTCCGAACTTTATTCCGAAGAAGTGGTGTTTCTCCGAAAAATCACATTTCTCTGAAAAAGCCATTTATTCCGAAAAAACACATTTCCCTTAAAAAGTCATTATTCCGAATAACCTCATTATTCCGAAAAAGTCATTATTCCGAAAAACCTCATTATTCCGAAAAAACACATTTCCCTGAAAAAGTTCATTATTCCGAAGAACCTCATTATTCCGAAAATGTCATTATTCCGAAAAATCTCATTATTCCGAAAAACCTCATTTTTCTGAAAATCATCCATTATTCCGAAGATACTCATTTTTCCGAAAAAGTGAAATTCGAGTGTTTTTCGGCCTTGGAATTTTTGGTTTCTAGAGAGACAATTCTTAGAGGATTTTAACATCTTTTCTCAACAACATCAACCACACCTCATCACAACACATTCACTAAGATCCTAATCCATTCACAATCATCGACAATGTCTAACAACAATATCAGCAATGCGTCTGCAAATCAAATTCGTTTGGAACAAGGTGGCAATGGAAATTCACCTGTGCTCACTGCCGGTTGCTATGTTCAATGGAGATCTCACTTTCTCAGATTTCTCGATGGAAAAGAGAACCGAACTGCTCTTCGTCACTGCCTTGAGAATCCACCTCCAGTTTTCGAATTCAGACCCATTACCACACAAGCAGAGGATGGTACTTCGTCAACTACACGAGCCATGGAGAATTTCGATACGTGTTCTGCTGAGAAAAAGAAACTCCTCTAAGCTGAAGTTGATGCTGTGAACTACATACTCACTGGGATTGATAACGATATCTATTCCACGTTTGATGCATGTCCTAATGCTATGGAAATATGGAATGCAATTCATCGATTGAAGCAAGGTGAGTCAATCAACGTTTAAGATCTCGAGACTAATTTACTTTGGGAGTTTGGAAAATTCACATCCAAAGATGGTGAATCCATTGACTCATATTACTCGAGATTCTACAAAATGATGAATGAGCTTGTTAGAAATCAGTGCACCATCTCCAATCATCATGCCAATGTTCAGTTTCTACTTCAACTCAAACCGGAATGGCAAAGGTTTATGACTTTGGTTAAACAAAGGGAAGATTTCAAGACAATCTCCTATCACAAACTTTATGATATCCTGAAACAACATCAGAATGAAGTGAATGAACTAAGGGCTGAAAAGGCAGAACGGTCTGCTAACTCTATTGCTTTTGTGGCTACTACTTCAACAAAACTCGTACATCGTCAACAACCACCTACTCATTCCTCAAAGTCATCAAGCTCATCCACCAAACCTCCAGCTACTGCTAAAAAGGCAAAAGCAATTGTCTCAACTCCACCTCCAAAGTATGACACCGAGTCAGATGGAGACAGTGATGATGAACAAACTTCAAGGGACAAGAAGATTGAAGAACTCATGTCTCTACTCACCACAACTTATAAGAAGATCTACAAACCTACCAACAACAACCTCAGATCATCATCCAATGCTCGATATAAGGAAGTTGATCATGCACCTAGGTATGATCGTGAGGCTAGGTATGATAATCATAGGATGTCGAATCAAGTTAGGGATAGAGATACTGTAGGCAGTCCGGTTGTGCAGAAGACTGGGATTCAATGCTTCAATTGCAAGGGATTTGGGCACATGGCTAGGGAATGCAAGAAGCCAAAACGGGTTAAGGATTCGGGATATCACAAGGAAAAGATGTTGCTGTGTAAGAAAGAAGAAGCATGAATTCCACTCACAGCAGATGAAGTTGACTGGCGTGATGATACTGATGATGAAGCCGATGATCAAGAGCTAGAGGCACATTATGTGTACATGGAAAAGTTTCAAGAAGTGCTTCTAGAGACTGCTGATACTTCTGGACCTATCTTTGATACTGAGCCAATTGAAAAGGTACCAACATATGATAACTATAATGTGTTTGCTAATGAACGGCATCATCCTGAGCAACCCGAAAGCATCAATGACACATATGTAATGGACACGGAGGATAGCAATATCTCTACGGATTCATAGCATATGTGTAATGATGACGGTAATGCTGCTCAGGATACTGACTCGGATGAGGACCATGATTTGCTTGCATCTATAATTGATTCTTTAAAACATGAAATTGAGGAAAACAAAGAGGCTAATAAACGTTTAAAGCAAGCAAACACATCCTTAGCCGAGGAGATAGACAGGCTTAAAGAGTGTTATTATGTAAAAGAAGCTGATCGACGAGTTGCAATAGCTAATGGTTTGGTATATGAACGTAAGGTGCTCAACGAACAATATTGTTCTGAAGTAACACACGAAATTCATATGTCAAAACAAAAGATATCGGAACTTGAAGAACAACTGCTGCTACATAAACTCCAAATTACTGAGTTAGAGTCGGTTAACAAAGAAAAAACTGAGCTTTATAAAACTCGTGAAGAAAAGGATATTGAAAAAATTCTTGCTTTGGAAAAGAGGGTCGACACGTTAAACAACATTGTTTACAAAACGGGTCAGTCTATTCAAACTATGAATATGCTCAACAGAAACATAAAAAGGAGTTTTGTTAAGCCTGACTATCTAAAGAACGTTCAAACAATCAAGTCTGGTCTTTATGATATCGGTTGCTATAATGATAATCTTGCCCTTATGCTTTCCCCTGACTCCGAAGAAATCCTTCGTCGTGACGCTGAACGTCAATCCAACCTACTTGATTTTGTCACACCCTATGATTATACCGCATGGAATGAGAAACATGTCATTAACTTTGTCCCACAAAGAGAGCTTTCAATTGAACAAGAGTATTTTCCAAATATTCCACCAACGTATAATCACACGGAAACGAAAAGTTCTTCAAAACGGGGTCTTAAAAAGTAGTCAGTTTTGTTAAAAAAGCGAATTTTGGATGAAAAACGTAAATGGGATGAAAAATGTAAAAGTGTTAAGCAATTTGAGTTTATAAAACAAGGGGTTCTAAATTTATACAAAGGTATTGTCGATTATGAAAAAGTTTCTAGAGATATTGTTTGGAATATTAAAGCTCACCCACAAGTAGAAGTTGTCATTCAACAATGTATTGTCCCAACCATCGATGATCTTTCAAAAACTGTGGAAATGTTTTATAATGCTCTCACTGAGGAAATGACAACTGATTTAAGATATGTCAAATCTCTTGAAGATGAAGTTGATTTTCTTCAAACTAAATTAAAGACACAAGAAACCCATCTTTCTAACGAAATTGATCGACTTTCGCGAGAATATTATCGTATAGACCATCTGAACGTTATAGTTGTTGATAAATGTAAAAATCTTGAGGTTGAGCTTTCACAAAAGGTTGAGTCATACAAAGAACTTGAGAAAATATTTTTTAATCTTGAGAAAAGTTTTCACACCCTTGAACTTGCTTCACAAAGTGATGATCAATCTATAATCATAAAAAATGTCACGAAATGGCAGCATCTTCGTTTCGTATTGTAAATGAAAAAGATTTTGAAATAAATGATTTGAAATCTCAACTACAAGAAAGAGACATGGCAATCAGTGAGTTACAAAAACTCATTGCGAAACTGAAAGGAAAGTCTGATTTGGGTAAACCATCCGCTGTTCGTCAACCGAATGCGGTTAAATGCCCTAAATCATCTATTTTGGGAAAACCCCCACAGACTTTGCCTAAGTTAGGAACTGATAAGAGCACAAATGTGATAGCACCTGGAATGTATAAGATGAACACTAGGTCCACTCAAACTAAAACATCGCGGCTACCTCAGAATACTAGGAAAACTAATCAACGTGTGTCTTCTTCTACAGGAGTAACTCCCACTACTAGCGTTAGCGGACCACAGCTTAAGAGCACTAGAATTAAAGATAGATTCATGCCTAGCAATAGTCAAGGGAAGAAGAAGGAAGTAGAAGATCACCGTAGGAATTTTAAGTTTAAACGTCTGTAACTGCATGTAATGACAGTTTGAATGTTAAGACTTTGAATGTTGAATTTGTTTGTGTTAAATGTGGAAAATGTGTTCGTACTTTCAATCATGATGCTTGTGCTTTTAATCATAATGACGTGAATGCTAGAACTAGGAAGCCTATTCTTGTTCCCACTAGTACTAGAAAACGTACAAGAACTTTGAACCAATCCACTGCTCAACCACTTAAGAAGCTAAGTGCGTTAGAATCCACTACTCTACGTAAAACAAAAAATGTTAAAGAAGCTTTATGAGAACATGAGTAGGACATGTAAACAGGGGTACTCAAGATTTACAACACCTGGATACAAATAGGTACCTAAGACAATCACTATTCTAAATGGGTCTATGAATGTTAGTTTGCCTTTTGAATCTATGTCTACTAATATTTTGGAACCCACTTCTATCAAGGGCTCCCATTTGTCAAACTCTACATTGTCTTCTAATGCTTATGCAGCTCGTCGAGATCATTCTCTTCATAATGGACTCTGGGTGCACAAAGCACATGACGGGCAATCTCAAGCTTCTAATTAACTTCGTGGAGAAGTTTCTGTGTACGGTACGGTTTGGAAATGATCAGTTTGCACCGATACTTAGACTTAGTTCACGGGAATATCACTATAAAACGGGTTTATTACGTCGAGGGACTGAATCACAATTTATTCTTGGTTGGTCAATTTTGTGATGCGGATTTGGAAGTGGCTTTTCGGAAATCTACTTGCTATGTTAGAGACTACGATGGGAATGACCTTCTTACAGGTTCTCGTGGTTCTGATCTCTACACAGTAACACTTCAAGATACATCTTCAACAAATCCAATTTGCTTAATGGCGAAAGCTACATCCTCTCAAGCATGGTTATGGCATCAACGATTGTCACATCTAAACTTTGACACCATCAACTTGCTTTCGAAGAATGATATTGTGACCGGTCTTCCTAAATTAAAATTCGTCAAAGACCATCTTTGTTCTTCTTGTGAGTTGGGGAAAGCTAAACGGAAGTCTTTCAAAACAAAGACTACCCCAAACTCTAAAGGATTGGAACTTCTACACATGGATTTATGTGGTCCCATGCGTGTAGAGAGTATTAACGGGAAAAAGTATATTCTCGTGATTGTTGATGATTACTCTAGATACACATGGACTTTCTTCCTAAGGTCTAAAGATGAAACACCATAGGTTCTCAAAAACTTTCTCAAGATAATACAACGCAATCTTCAAGCTCAAGTCTTAACCGTAAGAACGGATAGGGGTACTGAATTTTTGAACAAGAACTTGCAATCATACTTTCAAGAAGAAGGCATCGAACATCAAACGTCTATTGCTCGAACTCCTGAACAAAACGGCGTTGTCGAAAGACGAAACCGCACTTTGGTCGAGGCAGCTAGAATAATGCTTTCTGCTTCAAAATTACCACTATTCTTCTGGGCTGAAGCTATTGCAACCGCCTGTTATACTCAGAATCGTTCTCTCGTCATCCCTAGACATGAAAAGACACCTTACCACATCATCAATGGAAGGAAACCTACGATTAAATTTCTTCACGTATTTGGATCTTTATGCTACATTCTTAAAGACGGTGAGAATCTCGACAAGATGAAAGAAAAAGGTGCTGCATGTATTTTTGTGGGGTATGCTACATTGTCGAAAGGATATCGAGTTTACAACAAGAAAACAAAGATTATTATAGAAACAATTCATGTGAACTTTGACGAATTTCCACAGATGGTACTTGAACACAACAGCTCAAGTCCCGCACCTCATTGTCCAGCAATGGTACCTACACAAAACAGTGTACGTCCCGTGCAAGAATATCAAGAAAATACTCCTACAGCAGAATCGACGGATACGACACATATGAATGAGTTGGTTGATTTATATGATCCAATGTTTGATGAATATTACTATGGAAACAATCAAGTTGTGTTAAAGCCTTCTGCTGTCAATACTGCTGATGCACCTGAACAACATCAACAAGACACAACTGCCTCTACTTCAGCAACCGTTTCTCAAGAGACTATTCCATTGGATACTCAACAAACTCAAGAAACCATCATACAACCAACATCACCAACCGTAAATGCTGAAGGAGGAAACAACAATCAAGCAGTCGATGCACAACCTGACGAAGAAGAATTTATCAACCTGGTACACTGGTACACGAAGTCGGAGAGTCTTCTACTCAACATGTTGATCCGTCCAACATGCATACATTCTACCAAAGATATCCATCCACTCACCATTGGACTCGTGATCATCCATTGGAGCAAGTAATTGGAAATCCTTCACAACCGGTTCGAACACGCAAACAACTCAACACCGATGGCGATGTGTGTATGTATGCACTCACCGTGAGTTCAACTGTACCTACTAACATCAAACAAGCCATGACTGATCATGCGTGGATTGAATCAATGCAAGACGAAATTCATCAGTTTGAACGCCTAAATGTTTGGGAACTAGTTGACAGACCTTATGGAATTTCGCTTTTAGATTTCAAATGGATCTGGAAAAACAAACTGGATGAAAACAAACCATCATCAAAAACAAATCTCGTCTTGTGGTTAAGGGGTATCGTCAACAAGAAGGGATAGATTTCGATGAATCATTCGCTCCAGTTGCTCGTTTGGAAGTTGTCAGGATATTCCTTGCTTATGCTGCACATAAGGGCTTCACGGTTTTTCAGATGGACGTTAAAACTGCTTTTCTCAACAGTCATTTGAAGGAAGAAGTGTATGTGAATCAACCGGAAGTATTCATCGATCCTCATCACCCTGACAAAGTCTATCGTCTCAAGAAGGCTGTATATGGACTTAAACAAGCTCCAAGGGCATGGTACGAAGAACTATCCAACTTCTTGGTCTCGAAAGGATTCTCCAAAGGTTCTATTGATCCTACTATTTTTAGTAATAAATATAGGGATGACATACTGCTGGTGCAAGTTTATGTTGATGACATTATTTTTTGTTCTACGAACCCAAAACTTTCAAAACGTTTTGAAAAATTAATGCACAACAGATTTGAAATGTCAATAATGGGGGAGCTAAAATTCTTTTTAGGCCTCCAGATTCATCAATCCTCACGTGGTATCTTTATAAACCAAGCTAAGTATGCTCAAGAGATACTTAAAAAGCATGGTATGACCTCATGTGCTCGCGTTGGTACACCATTGTCGACCACATCCCTAGACGCTGACTTGTACTCATATCCCGTAGATCAAACGCGATATCGCAGTATGATCAGGTCACTTATGTACCTTATAGCCAGCAGGCCTGATATTCATCATGCCACATGCTATTGTGCACGATATCAAGCCAGACCTACTCAAAAGCACCTCAAAGAGGTTAAACGGATCTTTTGGTACCTTAAGAATACCATTCACATGGGACTCTGGTATCCGAAGGGAACCGGTTTTCATCTAACAGCTTTTTCATATTCTGATCACGCAGGTTGCCTTGATAATCGAAAAATCACTTCTGGTAGCGTACAATTTCTAGGGGAAGACAAACTTGTAAGCTGGTCGTCAAAGAAGCAGGATTGCACTTTGCTCTCATCAGCTGAAGCAGAATATATGGCTATATCCGCGTGTTGTGCTCAAATCTTCTGGATGAGAACTCAACCTCATGGATTATGGCTTCCACTTTGATAAAATACCTAGGTATTGTGACTCAAAGTCGGCCATAGCCATTTCTTGCAATCCGGTTCAACACTCTCGTACCAAGCACATCGCAGTCAGATATCACTTCATCAAGGAATAAGTGGAACGTGGTATCGTGGAATTATACTTTGTCAGAACTGAGTACCAGATAGCAGACTTGTTTACTAAAGCCCTATCCCAAAATAGGTTTCAGTATCTCGTTGGCCCTCTTGGTATGAAGTATATGACTCCAGAAGACTTGGAGGTTTTGGCAAATGAAGCTGCTTGATTTTTCTCTTATAATGACTTCTAAGCACATCACAGCTTAGGACTCGGACCTCAAATAAGGAAAGTTTATCTCAGGCGATAACTTATCCTTCTCAACGAGAAATTAATATTTCTCGGTCATGAGCTTCCTATAAAAACATTCAAAGTTTTTAAGTTCATGAAAAACGACTTCTAAGTAAATGTCAGCTTAGAACTCGTACTTCCACTTAAGGAAAGTTTATCACGGATGATAACTTATCCTTCACAACGGGAAATTAATTTTCTCGGTCATGAGCTAGTCACAAAACATTCAGTGTTTTGAGCTCATGTAAATCGGAATTTATTTTAAAACCGTTGAACACAATTTTTCTAGAATTTCTCAAAAGATTTTTCTAAATCTTTCAAAATTGTATGTTCAACACTCCCTTCCTCATATGTAGTTTTCATATCTCAAAATTGTCACATGTTATTTTAATCAATTTTTGAGGGGGAGCGTTTTAAAATCAAGCCTTTTAATGTTGTTGGGTACATCTCTAAAATTGTCATATTTTATGTATCCACCACATTCCGAAAATGATATTATATCTGTCATATATATTATTGGTAAAGGCATCTCAACTCCGTACCTCAACATATATTGTGGTGTCGTTTTTCTAAAATTTTGTCAATTTTTATCTCAAGACACACATATATTGTTGAGGCGGAGCGACCCGACTGAAATTGTTCCATGATTCATGCGTGCACACATGTTTCTCTCCCAACGATTTCGGAAATTGTCATATTTTAATCAATTGGTATCTCTAATATTCTATTTTTATATTAGAGATAGGGGAGAAAATGTAATTAAAATGTAATATATCGTAACAAGTGATCTTAAAGACTCAAATGCAACTCTTTCCTTCACATGCCAAACTATTTCGTATATCGATGCATGTGTGTAGGGGGAGCTTTTTGGAAATGTAAAACTTTCAAAGTGTTAAAAGTTTTGATTTTTATCAAGCATTTTGAATAGTTTTCAATGGTTTAATGGTTACGATCTATACCCAAAACAACCTATTATCCACGAAGGAATGTTGGAGTCAAAAGGTGGTTTAGGATAGGAAACTAAGTCCTATGATCCAACCAGAACCGAAGGGATCTACCCAAGGACATTCCATAGCTAGAAATAGTTGTCCTTAGGAAAGATGGAGTTGAATGAAGCTGAATGCGGACCAATTACTTAAGTTAGCACTGGAACAATCACAACAAGGTGCTAGTGATGACGTATTGGTAAGCATTGAAGGAGTTGAATATTCTATGCAACTTAGGCAGAAACCGGGTCAATGCATCTATTGAAGACAAGTCATCATGGACCCAGTGATGCAATGTTCAACCCTTCCCCAGCTATTCGAGTTTCTCTCAAAAGAAACTTGTCTCATTATCACAGAGATCAACACGTATCTATTGAATTTCTCACTCCGAGTTAGTTAATATTGAAAAGGTGGCAATCTACTCCAGCCTCCGATTACCAAAATGCACTTATTGATTCTAGAGCCAAAAGAGATCTATTTATCATCTCACTAGGACACAATCGAGTCCTACGCATTATCCTTGTGATATTGCCAGAACATCTGAGTGATACGATTCACAATGAAGATGGAAATCCTGCTTGAGCCAGCATTAAACAAGCTCATGGTAGGTAACTTGTGCGATTCTACACGAATCAAACTTGTGAGAACTAGAAAGCAACTAAGTTTCGATTCTTAATTGATTCAAACTTGATTCTAGGTTTCTTCGCAAAATCCGTGTGATCTTGCCAGAACATTCATAGTGACACTCATTAGTGTTCACAGTGACGAATGGAAATCCTTCCAGTGTCAACATCAAACAGCACTGCGGTAGGTGACTCACAAGATTCTCTATGAATTAAGCTTGTGACAAACTGGAAAGCAACAATGGTGCGATTCTTTTAGAATCAAACTTGTTCCAGGAATTCTGAATTGACGACTCTAATCAGACGGATAATTTATCCTTAGGATTCACTCTTTACGTTCGCAGTCTGCTTTGAGACGGTCGAGTAAAGAGAACTGGCTACTACCTCCGAGAAACCCTGTCAAGGAGGTTCTTAATCGAATCTACCCGATCACAGGTACGGTATCTAATACCGTCTAACGGTCTTCACCGACCGGAGGTAAAACGCTACCGAGTTAGGATGAAATGTTCAAATCCATTTTATCCGTGTCTATATATGTTGTTGCATATCAAGAAGGTGGCGTAGCTGTGTACTAACCGATGTCGATTCAGAAGTCACAAGAGCACAAGGTGGCGATAATCAAGATACCTAAGAATATAAGAATGTAAAAAGTTATCTTAATCATAAGGAGCACAAGATGAAGATCTCAAGCACTCAAAGTCAAATGACAAAGGCTCAAGATAAAGATCACAAAAGCATGAAGGAACAAAGCCATTGCAAACAAGATCAAGACCAAGATACAAGACCAAAGAATGAAGATCACCTCCACAAAGATGTATTCACTCAATCATCTTATGCATTTAAAGATGACCGATACATTGGGGGAGATTGTTAGCCCTATATTTTATATAGTCGAACAAGAATGTAATAGGTCATCTTAGTCGTTATTGGTCTTGTATTGTAATAGGTTAGTCGGGAAAATCGGGCTTGGACTTTAAGCTAATATTGTCTAAGTTAGGGGCGTAAGCCCAAGCAAAGCCAAGCCCGGCCCATGAACAAGCCCACTAAGGCCTTATGGTCGTGGCATATAAATACCCTCTTCCATGTGTGGAAGAGGGTGTTGGTTACTAATCACTTTCTCTCTCTAATAGTGTTTAACCTTCCATAATCTCTCTTATTTTCTCTCTCTACCTTCTTCTCTTTCTCTCTCTAAATATCATCTTATATTGTGTTATGGATTGAAGTGGGATTAACAGTTAACCATGAAACCCCTGAGACAATTGTTTCTCCGATATCTGCTTCTTCAGCAACCAAACTCTAAGAGTGTCCTTAGTTGAACGGTATACAACGATTGAACCGCTTCGTTCTTTTGGAACATCAACTTTGGTACATGCATTCTCATTAGGAATTTGTATGCTTTGACATGGGTTAGCGATATCAATTTTAGAAGCACATGGGGGTTCACAGTTGGCTTTACTTATGTTAGAGGCGACCTGAGTAGATGATTCACTTGTCTTAGCTGGCAAACGTTTCCTTTTATAGAAAACCTTAAGTTTAGGCTTAAGTGATGTAGCATCTTTATCAAATTCCTCCCTATTAGTCTTAGTAGAATCGGAGACTATCCTAGTTAAAGGGCACTCGTTTCCTACAAGAGTGAAAGTTCTACCAGTGGAGCGCCAAACTTTACCAATGGGTTTGATTTTAGCTATCCACTGGGATTTAAGTCTAGCACGGGAGTTCACCTCATTAAGTAATTTCTTGACACAAGAGTCATGATTTGCCGTAAAGACACATTTTCTACATGTTTTACAAGTAGCATATTTAATGTCCGAGTAATTCCTAGATGATTGATCGATGCTCCTAGGAGATGACATGCTACGGTTAGCAGTGTTGGGTAATCTAGAAGGCATCTGACTAGGTTTGAAATTCTTATCTCTTACTTGTGTCTTTTGAATAGCTTCCCTTAGACCAGATTTATGGTGAACGTCATTTGAACTAGTTCTAGACGTGGTCTTGGTATTTTTAGAAAAACTAGAGGCAATCATGTGATTAGGTTTTGTGAAAGCTGTTTTGGTCACATTGGGCCTAGTTGCTGGAGTGACTGGTCTAGAAAGATGAACCATATGAACTTGGGAGGCAAATCGCAGTCTCGAGGATTGTGGTCGCTCGGATCTAAATGCAGTAGGTTGTCTGACGGTCGGTTGTCTGACGAACTGATTTGTAGGCGGTTTCCCCAAGATTGATGGTTTTTCAAGCTTAGTGTCCACACTAGTTCCTTTATTTTTCCTTAATTCGTTTTTCAACGCAGCTATAGCAAAAACCTTTTCCTGTACTTGAGCCTTTAAAGTCTCATTCTCTTTGAGCAAGTTATCTTGGGATGCCAATTTAGATTCAAGCAACTTAATTTGTTTCAAAAGATTATCCTTTTCAGCTTTAGAATCTAGAACAGTTTGATCCAATTTTCGTTCAAGAACAACGTTTGACTTTTCAAGTTTTTCAAAATATGTTTCAAATTTCACCATTTTCTTTGATCCTCAAGATCTTTTGATTGTTGAGCTACAACCGTTTCGAGCTCTCTAATCTTGGAATCAGAAGCAGTCAATGAAGCAGTTATAAGACAATTATCATGATGTTTAGCCTTTTGAACACTTTCTCCCCCATTATGACTCACATCGGATGAATCAGAAGTGGTATTTCTATCACTATTCTCCATCCCATGTTTGTCATAAAAAGGTTTAGAATGCTCAATATGCGGTATTTCATCAACATATACATCATAAACAACATTACATTGTACCATGTTCGCAGGCTCTTCGTCATAAACGGGTAAGGTGTCATCAAAAGAGATCTCGTGAACATTCCCTGACGTGCCACTAGTATCATGTTGTCCTCCTGATTCCGTGCTCTTGCCATCGTTAGGCTCCAAGTTGTCAACCGTATGACCATGCTCCTCTTGCGTCTGCATCATAGATTCTTGCACTCCATTATCATATGCTTGATGAAGTATGGATCTTTCATAAATCAAAGACAAAACCGATGTCATAAATTTCAACAGTTTATTACGGAAGTCTTTAACCTCGTTATGTGTGTATTGAAAAATTGACCGGCATATCCCTAAGTTGTCAGACTTGATGATATTGAATTGGAGGAAAGGCGTGAGTTGTGTCACAAGAGCCTTATATGCAGTTTCTGATGCAGAGTGATTAAAGTCTTCTTTTTGAAGTTGATCAGCAAGTTGGTTGAGGTTGAGGAATAGTGAATCGATGAATATATTACTATCTTGACCAAAGAGTTTCACAAATTCTCTTCCTCCGTGAAGCCATGAAATGGTCATTAGATGAGAATGAAGTAGTCGAAATAAGGTTATACTACTTTTTCTAGCTTTGTCTTGCATTAGATGCAATTCTCCCTCTTGAAACGTCGAAGTCAACGAATCCATTGAATTCGATGAAAAATGATTGTGGATGTTGTTGTTTTTGGAATTTAACAATTCGTGAAGAAACTTAGAAATTGAAATTCACGGGATATGACAGAACCAACGAAAGATCCGTATATAACTCTTAAAAATCCTCGATTGATGATATGACTCTTTTCTTGGCTCAATAAGTTTTGTCGGCTCAAACTATGATAAAACAAATCGGTGTCCAAATCAAACTCGGTTCACTCTAAAAAATAAAGCCCGTCAACGAATAAATCCAAGCTACGGTAAATATAATGATCGGCCCGTCAAATATTGTACCACTTTGGTTCTTTCGGAATACCCGCCTCAATACGATGTACCAAAAAACTAATATAAAAAATGAACTTAATTAAAAAAATTAAAATATTTTCTTCTAGCTTCACGTACATACGTGACCATCCTTAGGTACGGTACAAAGATGTACGTACCCTTGACCCATTTTTTTGGCATAATTCTTTAAATACCGTCTCTCCATGTAGGGTGCTTGTAGGATACCCACACACGTCTTTGTAATATAACTTTTGAAAGGAAATGTGTCCCAAAAATTCTAAAATGACAAAAACGTGGCATGTGTAAACGTGGCCTAGTCAAACACCTTAATTATAAGTACCCACCCTAAAAATGCTCCTTGTTTCCTCCGTCTTTGACTTTATTCATTTTCTCACCTAAAAAATAATACTCCTCCGTCTCTCTCTTTCAAACCTACGTCTCTTTCATCTAAACTAAAACAGCCAACAAAAAATTCAATCTCATCATCAATCTGAAACGCAGCATAATCACAGATCCAAAATCAAAGAAAAATATTCATTCAATCAATGATAGCCATCAAAACTTCGATCATCACGAACCAAAATTTGTTATCCGATATTGCAAGATAATCATCACATATAATGAAAGGCACGAAGAATGTTTAAGAAGACAGTAGCTTCAAGATCCACTAGGGTCTCGGGTAGGTTTATTAATTTTTGTTTTGAGTGTCATCTATCGAAACAAGGAAAAAATTAGAACATTAGATCGATGAGGATATATTTTCTTTTCGTGTGATTGGAACTGATAAGGGTCAGAAATTTCTATACAACACAAAAGAAAGCCTGAGATCTTGATTCTTTTCATTCGAGTCGTTTATGGGCTTAGGTGAAATGATGGTGGTGAGTCCGTATTTGGAGTTTTCGAGTCTTTTGTGAGTCCAATCTGTATTGGAGTCTTTTGTGAGTCCAATTTTTTTTTGGGTTTAGGTTAAATGATGGTGGTCGAGAATGTGTTTTGGAGAGTTTGTTCAGTTTTGTGTGGTTTTGGCCGAGTCGTTGAGCTTGGTGTGTCGGTTTGATGAGTCGTGAGTTTGGTTTGTAAAAGAGTTGTTGGTCGAGAGGTGAGTGAGTCGAGTCTAGAGTCTAGATTATGTGTTCGAGGGTGTTGTCGAGGTTTCAGTTGGTTAAGTCGAGTCGATGAGACGAGAGAGTGAGTCTTGTCGAGGCTTTAGCTTTTTCACAAAAAAACACTTATCCGGAATATACGAACTGCTTCTTATCCGTAATAAACAAACTTCTTCTTATCCGGAATAAACAAACTTCTTGTTATCCGGAATACGAACTGCTTCTTATCCGGAATAAACAAACTTTTTCTTATCCGGAATGTGTGTTGTAGTGCTTATCCGGAATAGGCGTTGAGTTACTTATCCGGAATGTGGTTTTCGAATGCTTATCCGGAATACAGTTTAACCTTTTATCCGGAATACAAATTCCTACGATATCCAGAATACACATTTTACGTGTTATCCGGAATAAAATGAAAGCCCTCTGTTCTGACTAACAAAACCCTATTTATCCGACTACTTATCCGGAATACGCAACGTCTAGATGTTATTTGGAATACAAAAGTTATGCCAGTAGAATGAACAGAAGTTGATCAAAGTTGATAAAAAACAAACGTTGAAATAAAACTGATAGAAAACTTGATTTTCAATGATAAAAAATGATAGAAAACGGATAAAAAAAATGATACTTTTGTGATTTTAAATGATCAAAGTTGATAGAAAAATGATACTTTTGTGATTTTCAATGATCAAAGTTGATAGAAAACTGATTAAAAAATGATAAGAACCACGGAACTCCAAATGTTATATCAGATCCTGAACTAAAGCAAAAGAAAAAAATTTTGACCAAAAAAAATCAATAGATAAAAGCACGTCAATCCGAAGAATCAACCAAAGCTCTTGATACCAATTGTAGGTCTAAAGTTTCTTAGAAGTGTTCAATGTTTGATTTATCTAAATATGGAGATGGAGAAGAAAGAACTAGAGAGAGAAAGGTGGAGAGAGAGAGGAGAGAAAGAGAGAAAATGGTTGATTAATGAAATGTATGAAAACAAACAAATGACCAACCCCTCCTAACATGCTAGGAGGGGGTAGCCCACCCTACGTGTGGGCTATATGGACTATATGTTTACATAATGGATCACGAGCCCAATACTTGAATATATCATTGGAGTGACCGACCCTTTCTAAATACGTAAAAACGTATTTCCAACATCTTATTTTGGGCTTTTTATTAATAAAATTGATTTTTAGGGCTTTAATTAGAATTAAAAATTAATATTTAATTAAAGAAAAGGTTTGAAAAAGTTTTGATTTTTGGTAAACCCTAATTGCATTTTTAAGGATTTATTGTGATTTTCTAGGAATTTTTAGGGTAATTTTAAATTTCGTCACGTTTTTACGTTTTACGTCTTAGCTTTCGTCGTAGTTTAATCTTAGTCATGATCGTCATCATTTTCTTTCCCATTTTCTTTTCTTAATATTAATCTCAGATACCATCAAGTTTAACACACACACCAAGCCTCCTTGAGAACGAACTCACACAAGGGTCATAAGCACTTGGTTTTCCTAAAGCATTTGTTTAATACTTACCGCTTTTACCTCGTTTTCCTAAACGAGTGTGAAATTACAACTATCAAATCATACCATGAGATGTAACAAAAGTTTCAAACTTATGATTTATAAATTTCGTTCCATTATCACTTCTGAAAGTTTTCATACAATTATCAAATTGATTTTTAATCAAATTAAAAAAACTTAACAATTTTATCAAACACTTCATCTTTGCCTTTTAACATATATAACCACACAACCCTGGTATAGTCATCAACAATTGTAAGAAACAATCTAAACCCATCTTTACTTTTAACCTTATACAACCCTCACACATCCAAATGAATTATATCACCTAGAAATCTGGTCTTATGCTCACTTAAAAGAAAAGGTTTCATAGTTTGTTTAGCCTCGTGACACACATCACAAGGTTGAACCTCACTAATAGTATCCATATGTATTTTATCTTTTAGTAATGTTAAAACTTGGCCAGAAGGATGACCAAGTATGTTACTTAGACAAACAACTTTGAGAGATATTACTAATAGTAAATTTCCTACCTTAATTAAACAAATACAAACCATTGTTCTTACTTTTTTTTTGAACAACAGTTTGGTGCAGCGGAGTATCTTGCGTGCCACCGAGGCACCAAGTCTCTCAACCCGAGTTCGAATCATCTCATGAAGAGAATATCAACCCCCATGCTAGCCATCCAGTTTCCCATTAAGGGGCTTCAAGGCATTGCGATGGGATTCAAACCCGGCTGCCAATTCTAGAAAAATCCCCCATATAGGGAATGACAGGAGTCGAAACCCTGACCTCCCCCACATGGAGACTATAACCAAATGCATCCATCCAACTAAGGTAGACTTCATTTGCAACCATTGTTCTTACTACCAGTCCTCCCAAGGGACTTTTGAAGAGAATCATGAACAAAGCATTTAGATTCAGTAAAAGATACAACAAACTTATCATCCTTAACAAGTTTATGAACATATATAAGACTTACTTTGTATCCTGGAACAACCAACACATTTTTCAAAACAATCTTATGTGACAATTTAAAACTCCAACATGTTTAACTTGTTCTACAGTACCATTTGAATGTGAAACGGATATTTTCAAACTAGTGACATCAATAGCATCATATAAATGATCAGCAGAAAAAGTCATGTGTTGAGAAGCTCCAGAATAAAAAATCCAACCAATGTAAGTACTATAGGTACTGATATTGGTATTATAGTTAAAAAAAATCTATATATGACAAAGTTAATCACATGGTTTGACCTAATAAAAGTACATGCAACATAAGACTACACATCACCAGATTCAGGATTAGATCAAATGAAGGCTATAAGTCTAGTAATTTAATAAATAGTGAAGGGAAGAGAGTTCCAAGTTCCCTGTTCAACCTTAACAAAAGGAATAGAAACAGTATTAGATCATTAGATCATCCAGTGTTTCTTTTCTTAAAACCTACAGGATATTCATTAAGCTCAAAACATCTATCAATAGTATGCCCATTCATAATTGAGTGCTTACAAATGAAGTTACTATTCATGTAACCCCCTATCCCATGTTCTGAGTGTTCCTGTTGTTAGACCAAGTATCTAGCCTAGAATCAAAAGCAAAAGTAGTGGTATTAACAGAACTAGAGTGAACAAGACTATTCTTATGAGACTCTGTAAAACTCGCATTAAAATACCATGAACAGTAAACATGAACAATAAATATACGAAAATACAATAAATTTAAAACTTTCCATTTATAATATATTACACGTGTCACGACATTAAATAACATGTATTTACGTATATTATAAATGTGACGTGTTCACGATATATTAAATCCACGACAAAAAAACACGAACGAACACGAATATTAACTTAACATAAAAGCTATGGGTTTCCTCGTGGGCTTCATGGTGGCCGCGGCTAGAGAGCAAAGAAAGAAAGGAATGGGCCTTTTGGCCCATGACCCATGACCAATCCATGTTTAAGAAAAACACAGGGAACTTCTATCATAAGTTTAGGTTAATAAAAAAATAAGAAACCCTTGCCTCCCTTCTTCATTGCCGCCGGCTGTAGATCACCACTCTTTGGTTTTGGTTGTAAGTGTTCGTGTTATTAATCCCTTTTCTTTCACGTATCGGGTAATCACCATAACCTTTTATTTTTAAATTTTTATGATTTCATGTAATTAATCTATAAAACAATCAAGTAAAACATGTGAGGATTATTTAAAACCAAGAATTAAAGGGTGTTGTGGTGTTGGTTTGTTCAGTCGAGACCCAAACCGAGAGCCCCAAGGCTCTCGGTGGTGTTTGTTTCGCCCAGCCGAGACCTCAAGGTCTCGGTGTGGGGTTTGTTTGGCTCGGACGCACGACAAGGGACCCCGACGTGAGTCGGGGTATGGTTGATGTTGGGTTTTGGTTTTGTTTCGGGGCTAACCGAGACCACTAGGGTCTCGGTGTGGCTCGGTTTGACAAGAACATTAGGAACCGGCATTCGGCCGGTGTGAACCGGGCTCGGCAGTGGCAGCCGTGGCTCGGCAGTGGGAACCGAAGGCCACCAGTGGCAACCGGCTATCCGGTCTAGCCACTGGTGGGGCTGCGTGTGATGATCAGCCGCCGGCTGACACCACTAGATGCCGGCTATGTGGTGTCGGCTAGGCATTTTCGGGCTCGGGTATATTTTTAAACACGGGTTCGGGCTTGGGAATTTTAAAAACAGTTTAATGGTTAAATTAAATTATTTTCAAGACTATTTAATTTAATTAAATACATGACTTAGGTTAAAATATTAAAATTAATATTTCATGGCTAAACTAAGTATTTACTTAGTTTAATTTAATTAAAACATGTATTTTTAATTAAATTCTTATAATGTATAGTTTATTAAATTAACCTAGTTAATTATCTAATAAGCTATAATACTTGAACCATGACTTGTATTTTAAAAAATAAACGACATTAATAATCCAGCTTATTTCTAATTATGGAAACTTACTATATTTAGAAACTTTCTATTTTTGGAAACTTACTATTTTAGGAAACCTTCTATTTTTAGAAAGTTACTTAGTATTACAATACATGTATTATAATACCATACTACATGAATAATAAACAACAGAATACAAGAATAACTACAGATTTACACTTAAAATAGTTAAAACATGACATAACATGAATAATAAGCTAAGAACACACAGAACTAGTAAAATGCATGTATTCAGACAACTCATACACGTCCCTATTCTTATGTAGTATTATCTGTCAAGGCGGAGTAGGTTCTTCAGCGTTTCCGTTAGCTTCTACTGGACACAAGGTACGGATTTCCCGTCCTTGTAAGGACAATCTCTTCCTTTATTAGAATTTCTCGTATGCAGCCAACTGTTTTCCTAGTAGTTATAGATTTAAATGCTTATGTTTTATTAGTTACCTTAGCCATATACATGCATGCCAGTTTCACCTAGTTATGGAGGTACCATAACCATAACACTAGAGGCACTAGTGTTATGACTTCACCATGGCTGATAGCTCATGGCGTTCCTTTCATTTATTTGGCCTTTATTATTATTTATTATCATGTGGGGCGTATGGGTTCATCCTAGTTACAGTGTCAGTCAGGATTTCATGGTGTATGTGGTGTGTGCCTTACATCCTTCATAAGGAGCTGATCCCTCCTACCCATTACCATATTAATTAGAGGCACCCCCTCTACTTGCATGACGAGGTCACCCCTCCAAGTATTCATACACGTTGTTGACCTCATGACGTATATTGACTTTTGGTATATTAAACTAATACAGATTTTCATAAGTAAAACATAAGCTATTTTTTCAGAACTAAAACCAGTAAACATGTTATACGTCTAGGTTTCCCAGGACTTATTCATTTCTGCTGCTTTCATGCTTTATATGCTCTTACTATGCTTTCATTATTCTATGCTTTCCATGCTTTATTGTATATCCGTGCACTGGGCATTATGCTCAACCGTTTTCCATTTCCATGTTCCCAAACGGCAGGTACCCAAGGTCACAAGTAGGATCTCAAGAGTATGTCCATTGGGATGGAAGCTATCCAGCCTTCTATATCTTATGCATTTATCATTCTTTATCTTACTTTACTTCATGTTGGACATTGTTTAGTCCTTTTCCTGTACAGTACTTATATTTTCTTGTGTTGAGTTACTTGGACTACCGATGTTTATTTCTGGTATTTCCATTTATGGTCATGAATGTTTAGACATTTACCTTGCATGCTTTGATGACATGCCATATATTACTGTGATATCCCATTTTAACAAATGGGGTGTTACAATTATGGTACAAGAGCCTGGTTTCGACCTGTAGCTCTGTAAAACATGACCTGTGACTTACGGGTAGTCATCAGCGTCTTCCTATAACTGACAGTTGGTTTTCATGCATTCATTTCATGTATTCATATCATGCATTTCATCTCATTGTTACAGGAATTTTGACAAAGTAATGGTTGGTACATGACTAGCCCTATTTAGTCGCATGTGTTTTTATCGAAACATTTTATTTGCTTAGTGGACCGACCCATAGGCGTCCACACTTGCCTTTTCGTTTTTGTGAACCGACCCATAGGCGTTCACTCATGGACATATCATCATATTTAATTTACCATGCATTTTAAAACTATTTTATGCATCATAAATAAACTCATGTTTTATACACTATTCATGCATTTTCTACTCATGTCATATTTATTCAGACTCGTTATTTATGCTGTATTTTGTTTTAAACTGTCAGATGGTGAACACACGCAATGCTCAAGATTTGGCTGCAGCTGTCAATGCAGCTTTGCAATCCCTCCTTCCCCAACTTCGCAATGAAATCAGGGACGAAGTTCATGCTGAAATTCAAGCCCAGGGCGTTCAATTTGGCCCTTATCCTCAGAACCATAACAATCCTCCACCTCCACCGCCTGTTACCCTTATGACTTGGTTGGAGTGATTCAACAAACAGAAACCCCGCTCGTTTGAGCAGACTGACAGCCCCTCTGAGGCTGAAGCTTGGATTTCTCATATTGAGAAGATATTTGATGCGATGGGTTGTGACGGTGTTTTCAAGGCAAGATTGGCTTGCTATAAGTTTGAAGGAGACGTGCTGCAGTGGTGGAAGTCAGTCAAGCAGTCCAACGGTGGTGATGATTGGGTTGCACTACTGACATGGGACCAGTTTAAGGAGCTCTTCCTTAATCAGTACTTCCCGCATGCTGAGCAGGAGAAACTTAAGAGGGATTATCATAATATCTGACAGGTTGCTGGGGAGAACATCAACGAATTCATGCAGAGGTTTCTTTGTTTGGCTGGATTCTTGGGAGCAGCAGCTGGTACTGCTGAGGAGAAAGCTGAGAAGTTTCGTTGGGCTCTTCGCACTTCGGTTGCCAACAGTTTGGTTTGTGCTACGTTCACTACAGTGGCACAGGTGGCCGATGCTGTAACACCCCATTTTGGTAAATGGAATGTCACGCGTGATTATGGCGTGTCATCAAAGCATACAAGGTAAATGTCTTAAAAACATTAAATGACCATGAAAGGAAATACCGGAAACAAACATCAGTACCCCAAGTATAAGCTCATCACACACAAACATAAGTACTGTAAATGAAAAGGACTAAACAATGTCCAAAGAAATAAATAGCAAAGTGTATGATGAAATACATAGAGTAGAGAAGGCTAGATAGCTTCCTATCCATATGCATGTACGCTTAAAGTCTATGAGCGCCCTTGAGTACCTGCCGTTTGGGAACATGAAAGGAAAACGACTGAGCATAACGCTCAGTGCACGGATATACAAGCATAGCATGGAATAACATAGGCATGAAGACTAATAGCAGCGGAATAGTATAAGTTCTAAGAAATTTGGAATCATGTTCATAAAACTGGTTTTATAGTTTGAAAAGACTTATGTCCATACTAGGTGACACTCGTCATGCATGTATATGGCTTAGGATCTTAAACTAACATAAGTAATCAAACATATAAAACAAATACTGGGAAAACAGTTGGTTGCAAACGGGGAATCCTAATAAGGAAAGAATGTCCATACTGAAGGGATGGGAAATCCGTACCTTATGTCCAGTGAACAGAAAAGACGAACGCAAGGAAGTCCTACTCCGATCTCACTAATGCTACATAAATAGGGTACATGTATAAGTATTTTGTTTACTGAGTACTTAACTGATTTTATATCGTGTCTTAGCTTGTTTTATATGTTCATGTCTTGTTTTACTGATCTTAAGGTTAGCTGTGTTTATCATGTATTCTACATATTATGATTAAGTATTACTTGTATTTCTTGTATTATTATACTTGTTGTGTAATAATAAGTAACTTTCTAAAAATAGCAGGTTTTTTAAAATAAAAAGTTTCCAAAAATAGAAAGTTTCCAAAAATAGATTAACTTCTTAAAATAGATCAGTTTCAAAAAATAGAAAGTTTCCAAAAATAGCAAGTTTCCTAAATTAGAAAGTTTCTATATTTAGAATTAAGCTGGATTAGTAAGCTAATAATATAAGCTTAAGTTTACTTGTTAAATAACATAAGTCATGTGATTATTTGCATAGTTTATTAATAATATCATGTTAATTAAATAAACTATAGGCTATATGATTTAATTAAATATAAGCATGATTTAATTAAATTAAGGTGTATTAAATTACTTAGGTTAAACATGTATTAATATTATATTAATTATAACCTAAGTCATGTTTATTAATTATTTATATTCCATGTCTTAATAATTAATTAATACTATAGTCTAAATTAAACAAATAAATACTTAGGTTAAAACATGTATTATTTAGTAAATAATAATTAACCTAAGTCCATAATTAAATTAACTATAAGTCAACAAAAAATCAAATCAAACACCCCTTGTGGTGTTGGTGTTGCCGGCGGCCAAAGGAGACAAAGGGACTAGGGGTTTTAATTTTTTTGTAAAAATTATGTTATAAAAACTCTGTGCTTTTAGTTTCCTTTAGTTTAACCAAAAAAATGGGCTTGGGCCCTTGTCTCTTTGGTGCCGCGGCATGTAGGGCCCACAAGGGAAAAACCCGAAGTTTTTCCCGTGTTATATTTTACGTGTTCGTATGTTCGTGTTTTCGTGTTATAATATAATTAAATGTTCGTGTTATATATAAATACTTTTACGTAACGATATTAATCGTATTATATTAATTAAGTACGTAATTACGTGTTCGTGATTTTTACGTTCATGATTTCATGTTCGTAATTCTAATTATTATTGTTAATAATTATCGTGTACTATCACGTACTTAATACTTATCGTGTAATAATACGTACATAACTTCTGAAATTAATAATCGTGACACGTGTCCATGCTATAAAAGAAAAGTTTTAATATGTACGTACGTTCACTAAGTGTACTGTTCATGGTAAAAGCATGCGGGTTTTACGACTCTTCCCCCCTAAAAAGAATAATTCGTCCCCGAATTGTAGATAAAGTAAAGTGAAAGAGGAACATACCCGAATTCAAATTATGAAATGAGAGTAAGAAGCCCGGATAGACTCCTCTGTTTCCCAAGTGGCTTCCCGCTCGGTATGATCCCTCCCAAGGATTTTGACGAATGGAATCGTCTTCTTCCTCATGACTCGTTCTTGCCTGTCAAGAACTCGTTCGGGTTCCTCTATGAATGTAAGATCTTCACGAATCTGTTCTAGTAGATATTGAACCATGTGAAGGGGATGATACTTGTACCCTCTAAGTAAGGACACATGGAAAACGTCATAAACGGGAGAAAGCTGCGGAGGTAACGCTAAACGATAAGATACTTCTTCGACTTGCTCGATGATATCAAACGGTCTGATGAATCGAGGACTGAGTTTCCCTTTGATTTCGAAACGTCTAACACCACGTGCTGGCGATACCTTAAGAAAGACATGATCTCCTACGTTAAAATGTAAGTCCCTACGATGCTTTTCGGCATAACTCTTCTGACGTGAACGAGCTTCTTGTAATTTCTTCTTAGCTACAGCTACCTTCTCGTTGGTCAACTCTGTCATCTCCGGTCCTTCAAGTGTTCGCTCCCCAACCTGATCCCAGCAGATTGGGGCACGACACTTCCTGCAATACAACATCTCGAATGGTGCACACTTAATGCTGGCGTACCAACTGTTGTTGTATGCGAACTCTACTAAACATATATAATCGTCCCAATCTCGTGTCCACTCCAATGCACATGCTCAGAGCATGTCTTCCAATGTCTGAATAGTTCGCTCCGATTGTCTGTCTGTTTGAGGATGAAAATCCGTGCTAAGCTTAAGTTTTGTTCCCTAAGCTTTCTGCAGACTCTTCCAAAATCACAAAGTAAACCAAGGATCTCTGTCCGAGACGATACTGGACGGAGAACCATGAAGTCTCATGATCTCCTTCTTGTAAGTATCGGCGAGTTTGCTGACCGGATCATCCTTGTGGATTGGTAAGAAATAAGCTGACTTAGTAGTCGATCAACGATAACCCAAATCGCATGGTGATCTTGTCCCACTTCCACTCTGGAATGTCTAAGGGTTGTAGTAGACCACTAGACCGCTGATGCTCTTCTTAACCTGTTGGCAGGTAAGACATTTGGAGACATAAGTAGCAACATCCTGTTTCATACCACTCCACCAAAAGTATTGCTTGATGTCATGGCACATCTTGGTTGAACCATGATGAATGGAGAATGGGGATCTATGAGCTTCAGCTAATAACGCTTCCCTGAGTGTAAGATCATCAGGAACATAAAGTCTGGTGCCCTGCCATAAGATACCATCGTCATCCAACCGAAACTCCGTCTGCTGTTCTAAGTTCTGAATGATCGCCCAAATTTCACCATCGTCCTTCTGAGCTTCCTTGATCCTAGATAGTAACTTAGGTTCCACTCTAAGATTAGCCCAGTAACCGTGCTGTCCACGTACCATGATCTCAATGTCTAATCGCTCCAAGTCTCTTATAATCTCTTCCTCAATTTTAATGCCGTTGATCATACCAGACTTTCTACTAAGTGCATCTGCCACTACATTCGCCTTGCCGGGATGATACTGTAGATTAATGTCATAATCCTTTAACATCTCTAACCATCATCTCTATCTCATATTCAGTTTACGTTGAGTGAAGATGTATTTCAGGCTCTTGTGATCTGTGAAGATATCACATGATTCTCTATACAAGTAGTGCCTCCATATCTTCAATGCAAACACGGTTGCTGCCAGTTCTAATTCATGCATAGGGTAATTCTCCTCATAAGGATTAAGCTGTTGTGATGCGTAAGCAATCACTTTCCCATGTTCCATGAGGACACAGCCAAGTCCCTTCCCTAAAGCATCACTATAGATTTGAAATCCACCTGTACCAGATGGGAGAGTGAGAATTGGTGCAGATACTAGCTTCTTCTTTAGGTCTTCGAAGCTCTTCTCTCTTTCTTCAGTCCAGAAAAATTTCTCCCCTGTCCGCGTCATTTTGGTCAATGGCAGTGCTAAACGGGAAAAGTTCTCTACGAACCTACGGTATTAACCAGCTAAGCCTAGGAAACTGCGAACTTCAGTCGTTGATGTCGGTCTTGGCCACTTGGTAATAGCCTCAAACTTTGTTGGGTCCATGGTTATTCCTTCTGCTGATACAATGTGGCCTAGGAACGCCACCTTGTCCAACCAGAACTCACACTTGGAGAATTTAGCATACAGCTGCTTCTGGAGAAGTGTCTGTAGTACAGTACGAAGATGGTCTTCGTGTTCCTCCTTTGACTTAGAGAAAATAAGAATGTCGTCAATGAAAACAATGACGAACTTGTCCAGAAACTCATGGAAGATACGGTTCAATAAGTCCATGAAAACAGCTGGAGCATTGGTAAGGCCAAATGGCATGACTACGAACTCGTAGTGCCCATAACGTGTACGGAAAGCAGTCTTGGCGATGTCCTGCTCTTTAACCCGTAACTGATGATAGCCCGACCTTAGATCAATCTTGGAGAAATGTTTGGCCCCTTGGAGTTGTTCAAACAAGTCATCAATGCGTGGTAATGGATATCTATTCCTGATGGTGATCTTGTTAAGCTCACGATAATCTATGCACAAACGCATACTGTCGTCCTTCTTCTTTACGAACAGAACAGGTGCGCCCCATGGAGAAGCACTAGGTCGAATGAAACCGCGTTCCAACAGATCCTGTAGTTGTTCCTTTAACTCCTTCAACTCTATGGGAGCCATGCGATAAGGAGCCTTATAAATTGGCTCAGCTCCTGGGATGAGCTCAATATTAAACTCCACTTCACGAGCAGGTGGTATGCCCAGAAGTTCCTTTGGAAACACGTCTGGTAATTCTGACACGATCGGCTGATTCTGGATAGATGGAGATTCAGCCTCCAGATCATGAACGGTAGCAAGATAGCCATCACAACCATGTGACAGTAGTGCACGTTCTTGTAAGGTTGAAATTATTTGTACAGACCTTCCGGGTATGAAACCGTTGTGAATGTACTCTGGTGCATCTACATCACCGAAGATGACCCGATATGAATGGCAGTCAATGGTGGCATGATGTTTGGATAGCCAGTCCATGCCCAATATCATGTCAAAATCGTACATATCTAAAGGAAGTGCGTCTACCGGACGAATCTTGTCGTCAAATTCTAGGGGAAGGCTCTTGTACCCATGGGTTATGCGTACAGAGTCTCTTAAGGGCGTGGAAATGTTTAATACATTCTCTAAAGGCATAGGGGATATCCTAACATTCTTGGCATAAGTAGTAGAAATGACCGAATGCGCAGCACCCGTGTCAAATAAAACACATGTAGCTTGACCATACATATATAAGATTCTAGTGATGGTACTTGTAGACTTGTTGGCCTGATCATGAGAGGTCGTGTACACAGGTCCACTAGTAGGAGGTGGTTTGGAATCGGCATGTCCAGATGTGCCCTCCATCTCGCCCTTGCGGTAGTCCTTCATGCGATGACCAGTAAGGCCACACTTGAAGCAAGTATCGTTGTCGCGGCGACATGGCGCTGGGTGCCTACGGTTGCAGGTAGTGCAAAGAGGGTGAGTATACCCTCCAGCAGGTGCCCTTGCTGGCTAGGAGCATGTTCGGAAAAGTACACATAAGACATGTTTATAGGTACAAAAGGACAATGCGGAAAATCGTAAGACATAATACCAGTGATAGTTGTATGGTTGGGCTGTGAACCTCTACGGTCCTACTCCCTTCCGTTACCATGATTCCTGGTAGAGATGCTAAAGTGTTAGAATTATGAATTTTAAGCATGTAACATAAGTAAAATGAGTAAGTTTAGGGACCTGCTGATGTTGGAGTTGCCAGCGCTGTTACAGTAATTATCATTACCGCCACGCCTATCCGTAGCAAAACGGTCTTGAGTCTGACTGTTACCCTTGGGCTGAGTAGGCTGCTGCTGAGTAGCTGGTTGAGACCGGTCCCCAGTCTTCTGCCTGAAAGATGCAGTTTAAAGAGAAAGATAGTTATTTGGATAGTACCGACTGAATTTGAAATGATCACCGCTGAGTGACAACCAATACCTCTTCTAAGGTCTCTCTGCTTCACTGAATTCCTCTCTCTCTTGCAGCATCTCCAGCTTATGTGCTGCATCGGCTACTTGTGCCACAGTGTTGAAGGTAGCACACACCAACGTGACCGATGTACGAAGAGCCCAAATAAAGGGGTATGCTTACTCTTCGAAAGTACCTGCTGCTGCGCCAAGAAAAACAGCCAAACGAAGAAAGCACTGCATGAACTCGTTGTTGCTCTCCCCAGCTTTCTGCCTGATCCCGTGATACTCCCTCTTCAGCTTGTCTTGCTCAGCCTTGGGAAAGAACTTTCCCATCACTAACTCCTTGAACTGAGCCCAAGTTAAGCCAGCCACCTAATTGTCACATCCCTCAAACTGCTTCACTGCCTTCCACCATCCTAGTAGGTCACCTTCGAACTTGTAACAGGCCAACCTCGACTTGAAGACGGGGTGGCAGCCCATTGCATCAAATATCTTCTCGATATGAGCTAACCAGCTTTCAGCCTCACTGGGGCTGTCAGTTCTCTCGAAGGATCGAGGACTTTGCTTGTTGAATCTCTCCAGCCATGTGACCAGTGTTGCTGGAGGAGGAGGATTAGGATGCTGGTGCTGATTGTTGGCAGCTTGCACCTCGGCCCTGATGTCGTTCCTCAGCTGAGGAAGTAGAGCCTCCATCGCAGCTTGGACTGCTTCATTGAGTTGTTCCTGCTCGCGTGTGAGAACCATCTGACAGTATAAAATAAAATGCATGATTAAATTGATTAAAAAATAATATCATATTCATGAAATAAATTTATGCCAATAAATCATGAGAAAAATTTTATGCATGAATGCATGACGCAGTTTATAAAAACTTTTATATGTGCTAGGGTAAACGCCTATGGTCAGTTCACCCAAAATAAAAGACATGGCGAGGGGACGCGTATGGGTCGGTCCCAAAGTTAAAAGTTTCGATAAAAGCACATGTGACTAAATAGGGTCAGTCTTGTTGATATGAGTGTAATTACTCATATCATTTGTAGCTTAAAACAATGAAATATTGCACATAAAGTATCATATATGCCTTGGATATGCATGTTTCTTGTTTTCATGTGTGTAGGTACCAAGTTCGTGAAAATCGGCAAAATCGACACGAGAATGAAGAAAAATATCTTAGAAGCCAAAATCGAGCTCGACTTTGAAGGATCTAATCATTTATCGATAAAATGGGCCATGTGTGTCCCACAATGGGGAAAATGGGCTCAAAGGCCCATTTTAAGTTTCAAGTTAATTAAGGGTTTGACTTGCAAGACCATTTGAGGCCCAAAAAGGAAACTATTACACGGATGAATTGCTATTGGGCTTAAAGCCCAAATTGCTAATGGAAAGAATTAAAGAAACGGATTGATGGGCCTAGGGTTTTACCTTATACGTTTGTTATAAAACGTAACTCTTTTTATCCACTCATGATTCACACGTTTGTTTTTTAATACACGTTATACTCACACACTCACCCATCTCATGAATAAATAAAACACACGTCACAATCATCCCATTTTTTATCCACCCACTCACACAACTTTCACATTAACCGTACCACATCCACCCTCACCCACTTTCATTAAATAAAACATTCGATACAAACAATGTATCATTTTTCTCTCACTTTTCTTCTTCATCACTAAAAACCTGCAACTTTTTACTATTCACATAAACCCTAAATGGGTAAAAAACAATTAAACATAGGGGTTTCGTTCACACGCTTAATACAAGTATGTGGGGAATAAAATCCCCAATTTTTAAGGAAGAGAGTGTGAGGAGGAGCTTGATACGTGGCTTAATCTTATTGGATGCAACAACTCATCATTCTATATCCACCAATCACAGGCCCCAAAAGAAGCACAACTAGCACACGGATGTTACGTTGGCGATCCGTGTGCTAGATTGTATCATCACAGCCATCCGATCAATAAAGAGAGAGAAGAAGGAAGATCAATGGCCAAGAAGAAAAGGGAATATCCCTTGAAAGATTCGAATATCCCTTCATCAACAGCCTTGGGAGGCTATAAAAACCCCCATTATTTCCTTGTAATCCATCCTTTCTTTTACTTTTAATGTTACTCTGTAGAAATAGATTTAGGATAATTGTTGTATTTCTTTTTAAAGCATTGTAATATTCTGGAAAGTTAATAAAAGAATCAGTTTGTTGCATTTTAATCGTGTCTCGTTTTCCTTTACTTAACTGCTTTAATTGATTTTTACAAACTAATCTTAATTCCTGTTTCACAAGAATGATATTAATATGTTAATTATAAACTAATTAATAGTTTATAGTTAATATTTAAAGTGAAGTTTGGATCCACTCTTATCCCTACTGGATAAGTGATAAAGTGATTTGGTTTGACTGAGTTTCATGGGTCGGATGATAATTGATGGTGAAATTTGGTGGTTCGTTCGATTATTGGTGGTCCATAAGGAGGTTAATGGTGGTCTAGTTTTCGGTTCATAGGATTCTCAGCGAAATCCTACTCCTCAACGGTTATCTCATAAGGTTTTATTTTCTTTTCGTGTTTTATTTTAATTACATCTGAGTTTTTGAGTTGACTGTGATGATGATTTATAAGCTTTTTACTTATGTGATATAGTTAAATGTTTAAATGCTTGATGATTTTGGTAATTGAAGTTGTAGTATATGTTTTGGTGTAGAATTTAATTAGTTGATATTAAGACTTATAGGATTTATCTGGTTTTGTGACTGAATATTAAACTGTTTGATTTAGTTTACATTGAGTTGTTTTATTGTCTGTTATTTTTTTGGTTATAGAAGTAAGTTGTTAACCTGTTTAATGGATAACTGATATATTATTTAGTGCTCTTTTAGTTTTCGTGAATTAAGTTGTGATCGTTGATAGTTTTACCTGATACTTTGATAGTGTAAAGCTTTGATGAGAATTGAGTTAAGTTGTGTTCTTGCTACTGCTCTGATAATCATAGTACTGATGTTCAATAATATCTGATTATTGCTGAATATAGATTTTGTTTAATTCAGTTTGAATTTGGTATTATTTTGCTGAAATATCTGCTTAGTAGGATGTTTATTTTTGTCTACTGATTCGCTATTTCAATTTGTCTGATTTGATGATATATTTGCATTTCTGAACTAGCAATCTGCTTATCAGATTCAAATGATCTGATAAGCTCAATAGGGCTGTTTCCTAGCAGCTATAAGCTAATAAGCTTGTCCAAATTGTCACTCCTGTGACAGTATTTTTATTTTGCATAATTTGTTAAAAAGTTGAAAATCAAAAAATAATGTCTCTTCCTGGGATCGAACCTGTGACCTCCTGGTCACAGGCATAGAGTGATAACCACTTGGGCTAATTGCCTTTTTGATTTAACTCTCAGAAAGTTTATTAATATAGTCTTGTTAGAATTGGCAGTTTATTTTTACTTAGTAACTTTGAATCTTCTTTCATTACGTTTTTTATATATAATCTTTGTTAAAGTAAATTTTTAGCTAAAAAAATAAATAAAATAAGATAAATAATATAATATAAAAAAAATGTTTTTATTTAAATAGTTTAATTAGTCTATTTTTTTTAATTAAGTAGATTTTTATAAAAAGTAGATTTAAAATAGTGTTTTATTAGAATTGTTTTAGAGTAATTTTTAGATTAAGTCTAAATTGATTTAAAAATAGTTTAATTAGATTTTTAAAAAGATTAAAAGGTATTAAATTGTTTTTTTATATAGATTCTTAAAATAGATTAAATTTTTAATAGTGTTAATTTTTAAGTATTTAATTGTGCTTTTAGATTTTAATTTTTAGCGGGGTTTACGATTCATGCACTTTAGGTTAATTTTAAATAGCTTGAAATTTGTAGATTTAATTTGTAGTTTAAAAACCGAAAACCAATTCAAATCGATTGTCCAAACCAAAGCAAAACGTCTCAAATTCATAAGATCTTCGTGTACAACGAACTCGACTCACTCACGTGTTTAATTGAATTCGTCATTGGTATTATTAGACTATTACTTTTTCCTAAAGGTAATTTTTTAATTTACCCTATAACGTATCAAATTATCACTATACTATCCACGATAAATCAAAAATTTTGGCGCCGCTGCCGGGGATCTTGTGTACGATTCGCTTTTGTGGAGATTTGTTGATCGTGGATTTGAAGACCCTTTCCGTCCTCGGAAAGTTTGTTATTTTTCTATTATATAGTATGTATCGTTTTTCTCGTTTTTTGTGAATAATATATTGTATTACGTAACACAATAATTTTAAATACTTTTCAAATAAGCCTTAGTTGAGATTTCATCACCTAGCTATTGTAGTCGAACCCAAAACAAAAATAAAGGCAAAGTAGATAAATACTAATAAGAAGTTTGAACTCGGTTTATACAAACTATAAGGTGGGTATAAGGCGACGTGCTATAAAAGGCCGTCTAAGGAAAAAGGTTTTTAAGTGCTTTGTGTCACCTCGTTTCCCCGCTTGCTTGTGCGTATATTGAGAGGGACAACCTATTATTGGTTTGCCGACTCAAGTAGTAATAAATCTTATTTTTGTTGTTTAATTATTGAACCTCGAGGCGTTTAGGTTTTCACCTATCGTTTCAAAGTCGACCGAGGGTAATTTACTTCCATAGTAGTTATCCTAATTCCTTGTTTTTTATCGATCATTATTGATTGAGCAATACCAAATAAAATACTAAAAATAATCTTCTTCTTGTCTAATTTCTTTTCTTCAATCCTCTAAATTCTCGTCTTTGTAGTGTATGCAATTACGTTCTTCTCGTCTTGTGATTGATTTTAATAGGCTTGAAAATATTCCTCGTAGAAATAGAAATCGTCAACAACGAATAGTGGAACCCGAGCTTCCACCTATTGTTGTAGAGATGGCCGATAACCGAACAATGGAGGAATTTCTCCGTGCACCCACCGAAGGGTATGGGGAAGCAATCGTTGTGCCGGCTATTTTGGCGGATCATTTTGAGATTAAGACGGGTCTTTTATCGCTCATTCGTGCCGACCAATTTCGTGGCAATGAGACCGATAGCCCGCATTCTCACATTTGGAATTTTAATCGAATTACCTCGACTCTCAAGTTTAGAGATGTGTCGAATGACGTGATTAAGCTCATGCTTTTTCCGTACTCGCTCGAGGGTAATGCTAAGCTTTGGTATGAGAAAGAACCACCGGGTTCGATCTTAATATGGGATGATTTAGCGTCTAAGTTCATGAATTATTTCTTTCCACCATCCAAAACAACACACTTTAAGAACGAGATCACTAGATTTGAACAAAAAGTGCATGAATCGTTTGGGGTTGCTTGGGAAAGATTTAAAGATTTGTTGAGACAATGTCCACACCACGGTTTCTCGGAATTGCATCAAATTAATACTTTTTATAATGGGCTAAATATGATTGAACAAGATTCTTTAAATGCCGCCGCGGGTGGTAATCTTTTAAGAAAAACACCGAGAGACGCGTGGAGAATAATTGAGGATAAGTCTAGAGCACAATATTCACGAAACACACCGGTTGTTTCCAATGTGAATTCATCTAATGTCGAGATTGCTAGATTGGACTCTAAGATTGATAGTGGATTTGCGACTTTGTTGAGTGAGATTAGGAAGAATCCTCATGGATCGATTAATATGATTGAGAATGTTGTGTATCATGTGGTGGAGCACATCCTAATTATGCTTGTTTAAACGCGGGGTTTGATCAAGCTAGTGCTTTTGCCGCGACGGGAACTTATGGCTCCAACGGTCAAGTTACTCGTCAAAATCATGTTGCTCCACCGGGTTTTCCACCGGTTCAAAATAGGTACAACAATGGAAACAATTTTAACCTTGGTAACCAAGGGAATTTTAATCAAGGAAATAGGTTTAATGCTAATAATCAAGGTTTTCAAGGGAATAATCAAAATGAGTTGTTAAGTTACATCAAGTCAAATGAGGCAAATATGAAAGCTTTTCAAAATAACATACAAGGGCAAATTAATACTTTGAGACTCGATTTTCAAAATACGATTAAAGGGAAAAATAATAAGATTGAGCTTAATCAACAAAGGCTAGAGCAAACCCAAAATCGTATGCAACAAAATTTGGAACAAGGTCAAAATAAATTGCTTTCTATGTTTGAGGGATTCATGTCTAAACCGTCATCTTCTTCGGGTTCCTTACCTAGTAATACTATTCCAAACCCGAAGGGAGAGCTTAAGGCCATAACCGTTTATGATGATTGTGATAATTTAGATGAAGTTGAAGTGATTGAGTTTAAGCCTCCACCTAAGGAAACTTTTCTAGAAGTCACTAGGGCTACTTTGAATGTGATTAGTACCTCGGTTTTCTTTGATTACTTTCCCGAGAAGTATAAAGATCCGGGTCAATTCTTGATACCTTGTGTTTTCAATGAGCTTGGGGTTTGCAAAGGCCTAGCCGATCTAGGAGCTAGCATTAACATAATGCCCCTAGCCCTTTGGAAAACCATTGATTATGCACCTCTTAGTTCCACTCGTATGATCATTGAGCTTGCTAATGGAACCACCACTCGACCGGTTGGTATAGAGGAAAATGTCATTATGAAAGTGGGAAATTTCTTGTACTTAGCCGATTTTGCTATAGTCGATTATGAGACCAATCCTCGTGTGCCTATTATTCTAGGAAGACCATTTTTGTGCACGGCTCAAATTCAAGTTGATATGAGGAAAGAAGAAATTAAATTGTTTTATGGAGATAAGAGTATTGTTTTTAAACCGGAAAGATTCCAAGATTCGCTCCTAAGAAAGTTGAAAGTGTTAAGCTTGTTGAAACAATTGAAAGTGATAAAAAAGCTCTTTTCGATAAAGGTGTTTTTCCAATTTTGGAAACTTCTAATTGTGATAAAGGAAAGTTAAAATCAAATGAAGAAGCTTGCTTTGTTGAAACATGTTGTAACCTTTCCTCATCTACACTCACTCCACACGAGGATGCTAAGATTGAAAAACAAATAGATGATTACTTGAGTGAGCCTTTTGATGCTAGTGAGTTTGTTAGTGAGAATTTTGATCCCGAGAGTGACATTGCTTTAATTGAACAATCTTTGAAAATGGACTCATTTTCACTCTCATCTAAGGATCATGTTGATGTTCCTAAGGCACAATCTTCTATTGAAGAGCCTTTGATTCCTAACTTCACACCGAGTGAGGTTAGTGACTATTCATGTGATAAGTTCATCGATGAACTTTTTGCTATTATTGATCCATTTC